>OV277861.1:33674760-34382480 GCA_922989275.2 Gari tellinella | reverse complement strand
TAAAAATCTTCTTCTGTGAAACTACTGGTTCAAATTGGAAATAATTGTACACAACTGATCCATGGGTGACTCTCTACCAGATTTCTTAAAATAATTTTGATATCTAAAAAAACATGGCCGCCAGTGGGTGGGGCACATTTTCATATGGTTCTGTATATATAGTAAAAACTTTAAAAATCTTCTTCTGTGAAACTACTGGTCCAAATTGATAATAATTTTACATGAATGATCCATTGATGACTTTCTACCAGATTTCTTAAAATAATTTTGTCATCTTTAAAAACATGGCCACCATTGGGTGGGGCACATTTTCATATGGTTCTGTATATATAGTAAAAACTTTAAAAATCTTCTTCTGTGAAACTACTGGTCCAAATTGAAAATAATTTCACATCAATGATCCATAGGGAACCCTCTACCAGATTTCTTAAAATAATTTTGATATCTAAAAAAACATGGCCGCCAGTGAGTGGGGCACGTTTTCCTTATGATGCTGTATAGTAAAACTTTAAAAATCTTCTTCTGTGAAACTACTGGTCCAAAATGAAAATAATTTTACATAAATGATCCATTGATGACTTTCTACCAGATTTCTTAAAATAATTTTGTCATCTTTAAAAACATGGCCGCCAGTGGGTGGGGCAGATTTTCCTTATATTTATACCCCCACAAACAGAGTTTGAGGGGGGTATACTGGAATCAGCCTGTCGGTCGGTCGGTAGGTTGGTTGGTTGGTTGGTTGGCCGTCGGTCGGTTGGTTGGCCGTCGGTCTGTCTGCAAAATCTTGTACTTTCAACTCCTCCTTCACTTTTAACCCGATTCATTTGATACTTGGCATAAATGTTACTCAGGTATAGTAGATGTGCAAGACACAAATTTTAGGTCTCTATGACCTTGACCTTGACCTTTGGCCTTGAAATTGGTCTTGAAATCTTGTATTTTGAACTCCTCCTTCACTTTCAAACCGATTCACTTGATACTTGGCCTAAATGTTACTCAGGAGTAGTAGATGTGCAAGACACAAATTTCAGGTCTCTGTGACCTTGACCTTTGGCCTTGAAATTAGTATTGAAATTGGTAGGCAAAATCTTGTACTTTCAACTCCTCCTTCAGTTTCAACCCGATTCATTTGATACTTGTAATAGATGTTACTCAGGTGTAGTAGATGTGCAAGACACAAATTTCAGGTCTCTGTGACCTTGACCTTTGGCCTTGAAATTGGTCTTGAAATTGGTAGGCAAAATCTTGTACTTTCAACTCCTCTTTCAGTTTCAACCCGATTCATCCTGATTCACTTGATACTTGGCATAAATGTTACTCAGGAGTAGTAGATGTGCAAGACACAAATTTCAGGTCTCCTTGACCTTGACCTTTGACCTTGAAATTAGTATTGAAATTGGCAGGCAAAATCTTGTACTTTCAACTCCTCCTTCAGTTTCAACCCGATTCATTTGATACTTGGCATAGATGTTACTCAGGTGTAGTAGATGTGCAAGACATAAATTTCAGGTCTCTGTGACCTTGACCTTGACCTTTGGCCTTGAAATTGGTCTTGAAATTGGTAGGCAAAATCTTGTACTTTCAACTCCTCTTTCAGTTTCAACCCGATTCATTTGATACTTGGCATAAATGTTACTTAGGTGTACTAGATGTGCAAGACACAAATTTCAGGTTTCTGTGACCTTGACCTTTGGCCTTAAATTTGGTCTTGAAATTGGCAGGCAAAATCTTGTACTTTCAACTCCTCCTTCAGTTTCAACCCGATTCATTTGATACTTTGCATAGATGTTACTCAGGTGTAGTAGATGTGCAAGACACAATTTTCAGGTCTCTTTGACCTTGACCTTGCCCTTTGGCCTTGAAATTGGTAGGCAAAATCTTGTACTTTCAACTCCTGTTTCAGTTTCAACCCGATTCATTTGATACTTGGCATAGATGTTACTCAGGTGTAGTAGATGTGCAAGACACAAATTTCAGGTCTCTGTGACCTTGACCTTTGTCATTTAAATTGGTCTTGAAATTGGCAGGCAAAATCTTGTACTTTCAACTCCTCCTTCACTTTCAACCTGATTCACTTGATACTTTGCATAAATGTTACTCAGGAGTAGTAGATGTGCAAGACACACATTTCAAATCTCTGTGACCTTGACCTTTGGCCTTGAAATTGGTCTTGAAATTGGCAGGCAAAATCTTGTACGGGGAACTCCTTCACTTTCAACCTGATTTACTTGATACTTGCCATAAATTTTCCAAGTTTTTATGATGGTGGCAGCACCCTGCCATTGTCAAACCTCATTGAAAACGTCTGCAGAGTGTGACAGAGTACGTGCTGCATAGTGGGGGTATTTATCACCTTTAGTGATAGCCGTTCTAGTTCTTTATAGAAAATCTTGAAAAAAGAAATTCTCTGAAACTATTGGTCTGATTTAAGAATATTTTTACACAAGTAATGATGGGTGACCCTTTCCCGGTTTTCTTCAAATAATCGTCCTAGTTCAAACAACATGGCTGCCTGTGGATTGGGGTTAATTTACCGGTGATGGCTTATGGTGGAAATTTAATCATTAGTGGTCAATTACCATGACCGTAAACATGGGTACCAGGTGAGCGATTTAGGGCCGCATGCGGCTCTTGTTTTATGTATGTATGTGTGTAATGTCTTTATAAATACACATATGGGTACATACACATATATGTCCGTAAGTAGCAGAGAGTAAACACAGGTTTCTGTTTAGTTGGTTTCATTTACTGGATTATGGGATTAAAAAAATAAAGTTATCAAATTTAAAGCATATTATTATGATTGCATAAGTATTAAACCAAAACAACAAATTAACTTTTTTCACTTATATGCATTATCTGAAAAGAAATATTACGGGAAGGACACCCTAAAAAAACAATTACCGGAGATGACAAAGTTGATATAAGATGATTGTAATCGATCAAATTGCTTAATTTGTACTCTCGTTAATCCGAAGTTATTTTTTTGGTCCCATGGAATTCGTATTAAGGAGAGTGGACTGTATATCTTTAACGAGCCTGACCCGTTTTGTACACATAACACAGACACTACTAGAGCTCATATTCTGAATAAACGCTACACTCTGACATCTCAAATCTACTCTGATCTGTCAAAACGAAACCAAAAGTGACAATCTATTTTGAGAAGTGCTATATTTAAATCATATTTGGGTTCTGTTCGTTAAACTGAGCTCAGTTTGAGCTCTGTGGGCTTTGTGTTCACATGTCAGTGTTACTGAATTCCAGCATGAGAGCTATTATAACAGGTTTTGACAAAAAGGTTGCGTACATTTTAAACCAAAAGTAGAAAGATATGGACTATTTTGGCCTCTCTGGCATTCGCATTTTTTCAATCTTACAAATTTGTGTCTGGATCCATTTTCGATGCTGCCTGAGAGTGTCACATTTTGCAGAAGACCATTGATATTCTAGAAATAGGAAGTATCGAACCTGGCCTTTCAGAAAAGTTTTCCAACTTGATGTGCGAATGTTAACTTTTCATTCTACGGAAGCCAAAATGTGCCATTAACGTCAAAACGTTTTATACATTATGGGCGTGGATAGGATATAAAATTATGTATAATCTTGGCCAAGCTTGATTACCAGCTATTAAAATGGTATAAAGCTTGTCAGGATAATGGTGCCCTTGGATGATTTAAATTTTGCTGCTTTAGCCTTGTCTGAAAATTTCTAGAGATGCTGCTAATCCCAACAATAATCTTAATAATTTGCCAACTTATGACAGATGTTGTCCCGAAATTTAAAATAATCCACAGCAATAATTTGAATAACATAAATCAACAGCTACTGTTGATTGTTATTAACCCTTTCCCCCATAGCCTGTTTCTTGTTTTAAAGATAGATGATCATTTAAAGCAAGCACAATCTGCTTTACTTTCAGCCTGCTTTAAGCTATTATCTGCTAGGATACAGAAACTATAATGGGTAAAAAAAGTTATGAATAGTTGTATGTTTACTGTTTTCCCTTCAGGTACAGTGTGAGACTCACCGGGGTAGAGATAAGGCCCATGCATTGGTACAGGTAGTGGTGGAGGATGAGAATGATAACAGTCCTATCTTTGTGAACCAGCCTTACCACGCTGTCATCGTGTATGACACGCCCACAGGACAACTCATCAAACAGGTAACACTAAAGCTGGGCTCCAGGGGCCCGTTAAACTCAGTACGCCAAATGTTGTCGTAAGTCAGATAATAAAAGTCTCAATTACTATCTATTTTTCCATCTCATCCTGTCTTGTGACATCTCTTTGGAATTGTCTTGAAAAGACAATTCAAAAGAGATGTCGCAAGACGGGATTAAATAGAGAAATCAGAAATTAAATGTATTGTAAAGTTTGACTTGCGACCCCTTTTGTAGTGCGAATTTTTATGAAACAACCTCAGAAAGCTAATTAAATTTAGCTCGCCTGTACGAAGTACAAGACAAGCTATTGCAAAACCCTCGGTGTAGTCGGCGTCGTGAACAGCGTAAACAATTTTAGGAAAATGTCTATAACTTCTATGTCTCTTGAGGTATTGCTTTCATAGTTGGTATGTTTGTGTATATGGACAAGACCTTTCCATGCACAGAAAAAGTTGGACCCCTGTGACCTTGGCCTGTGTTTAGGTTTTGAAAAATGACCATAACTTCTATGTCCCTTGAGGTATTGCTTTCATTGTTTGAATGTGTGTGTATATGGACAAGACCTTTCCATGCACCGAAAAAAATTGAACCCCTGTGACCTTGACCTTGAACGTAGGGCCCACATTTACAATGTAGGTTTCAAAATCTACGTTTAGGTTTCTCAAAATTTCTATTACTCCTATATCCATTGAGATACCCCTTTCATATTCAGTGTGCATGTGTATATGGACAAGATCTTTCCTTGCATGCAAAAAGTTTGACCCCAGTGACCTTGACCTTGAATTTAATACCCATGTTTAGGTTTCAAAATCTGCGTTAAGGTTTCTCAAAATTTCTATAACTCATTATATCCATTGAGATATTTCTTTCATATTTGGCATGCATTTGTATATGAACAAGACCATTCGATGCATGCAAAAAAAATTAGCCCAGTGACCTTGACCTTGAACTTAGGTCCCTGGTTTAGGTTTCGAAATCTGCGTTTAAGTTTCAAAAATGCTTATAATTCATTCCTATGTCCCTTGAGGTGTTACTTTCATATTTGATTTGCATCTTGTTATTAGCTCACCTGGCACGAAGTGCCAAGGTGAGCTATTGTGATCGCCATGTGTCCGTCGTCGTCCGTCCGTCAGTCCGCACAACCGAAATGGGTTTGAGGGCCTTTTCTGGCCAGATAACGGTAAACATAACAAAAGAAGACAATAGAGTTCATTCCGTAACAATAGAATAAGGGGCCGTGGCCCGTTATTCAAACAAAAGAAAATAACAAAAGAAAAGGCCCTCAAACCCACTTCGGTGGCACGTCCGTCCGTCGTCAAACTTTTTCTTTAAAGATCTTCTTCTTGGAAACCACTGGGCCAATTTCTTCAAAACTTCATAGGATTGTTCCTTGTAGGGTACTCTCTCAGATTTATTTAAATATAGATCGTCCAATTGAAATTGTGGTTGCCATGGCAACCAATTGAAAATACTTTAAAAATCTTCTTGTCAAAAACTACAGGTCCGAATTGAAAACAATTTTACCCAAATGTGCCATTGGTGACCCTCTATCAGATTTCTTAAAATAATTTATCTATCTTAAAAAACATGGCCGCTAGTGGGTGGGGCCGATTTTCCTTATATGGCTATATAGTGAAAACTTTAAAAATCTTCTTGTCTGTAACCGCTGCTCCGATTTGAAAGTAATTTCACACAAATGATCCATGGGTGACCTTCTACCAGATTTCTTAAAATAATTTTGATATCTAAAAAAACATGGCCGCAAGAGGGTGGAGCACATTTTCCTTCTGTTACTGTATAGTAAAATCTTTAAAATTTCTTATGTGAAACTACTGGTCCAAATTGAAAATAATTTTACACAAATATGCCATTGGTGACCCTCTATCAGATTTCTTAAAATAATTTTCCTATTTTAAAAAACATGGCCGCTAGTGGGTGGGGCAGATTTTCCTCATATGGCTATATAGTGAAAACTTTAAAAAATTTCTTATCTGAAACTGCTGGTCCGATTTGTAAGTAATTTCACACAAATGATCCATGGGTGACCCTCTACCAGATTTCTTAAAATAATTTTGATATCTAAAAAATCATGGCCGCCAGTGAGTGGGGCACATTTTCCTTATGTTACTGTATAGTAAAAACTTTAAAAATCTTCTTCTGTGAAACTACTTGTCCTTGAAAATAATTTTACACATATTATCCATTTATGACTCTCTACCAGATTTCTTAAAATCATTTTGTTATCATGGCCGCCAGTGGGTGGGGCAAGTTTTCCTTATACATGTATTTCTGTATAGAAAATCTTTAAAAATCTTTTTCTCTGAAACTATTGGTCTGATTTAAGAATATTTTTACACAAATAATGATTCATGGGTGACCCTTTGCCAGTTTTCTTCAAATAATCTTCCTAGCTCAAACATGACGACCAGAGGGTGGGGATGAATTTACCAATGATAGCTTATAGTGAAAACTTGACCATTACTGGCTCATTACCATGACCGTAACATGGGTACCAGGTGAGCGATTTAGGGCCGCATGCGGCTCTTGTTATATTTATTCTTTCATAATGTTAAATTATATGTAAGAAAGAAAACAGCAGACACAAATTTTAAGCAGACAATATTGCAGCAGTAAAGCATTAGACATAATTGTTCTGTTTAGGGAACAGAGGCAAGGGTCATTGTAAGGAGGGAGTATTTCTTGGGAGGGCTGCTGTAGAGAGGGAACACTGTAGCCCCAAACTACAGAATATTAAACTACAGAATATACAGAACTGCATGCAATACATCTTGATGATACACCTAGCTAACATCATCTTCTACAGGGCTCCAGATAAGGGAAGTATTTCAAAAACAATTTTTTTTATTTTTGGATTAAACCCTATGGTGTCACTACTCATTAGAATCATCTCTTTGAGACAATTCTAACGAGTAGTAACACTATAGACTTTGGTGCTGTAATTGGTGAGAAAATGTTGGATTTTATAAGTTTACTCGCTCTTATCTGGAGCCCTGTTCTATTTTTTAGTTCTTCACTGCCAATGTTCTTTTTAGGAGATGCAAAACATAAATATTTTAAACCCAGAAGTGACAAGACATTAATCCAAATTAGGGGCTGCACCTGATTCCCTTTTGGCATGAGTCATTGTATAATCTAGAGGAACCTTAGAACCCTTAAACTAGGTCCTGCTTTTATGGCCACCCACAAGAAAGCTTCTGTTTAAGTCTTGCAGACAGATGGTTGCTTAAAGCAGAATGCTCCTTCAGCAGGATTCTGCTTACTTTCAGCCTGCATAAATCCTTTCCGCTATAGCTTGTTTTTATCTAGTATTGAAGATAGATGAAGCAAGTTTAAAAAAAGCAAAATGCGCCTTATTTAACCCATTCTCCCATAAAAACGACTTCCTACGCTTTCAATTTATTCTTCCACTTAAGAAAACTTCCAATTCATACAATCATGAATATGTACAGTGTCATAAGAATATTTTCTATATTCTGGCAGATGTAGCTTAAAGCAGGCTAAAAGTAAAGCAAAATGTGCCTTAAGGCGCATCCTGCTTTACTTTCAACCTACTTTAAGTGGTCACCTGTATTCAAAAGTAGAAAGCAACAATGGGGTTATGGGTTTAAGCGTGTTCTGCTTTACTTTCAGTCAACCTGATAGGGTGAAATAAATATTTCTTATGGTGCATAATATTAATGACTGTAAAAAATGGAACTATTTTCTTTTTTGGAAGAATAGATACATGGATTTATGTGGAGATATGGGCATGGGGCTGCTTAAAAGCAAGATGGCAGTAAGACAAAGCGCCTGCAAACATGTTCTTGGAAGAGTATACTTGTGTAAGGCAAACAGTGAAGACTCTGATCAGGGGGTTCCTAAAGAAGTTCTCTGATCAGGATCTGCACTGTTTGCCATACTGCACTAAATTGACAAACCCCTTTTTTATCAAGAATGGACCAGACCAAATTTGACAGTGGAGTTTAAAGGATGAATGGGTTAAGCTATTATGTGTTTTTAACTCCATGAATGAGTATTTGTGTGAGTGATGGTGGCGGAACATTTAATGCAATTCCAATGACACTGCCAATGATACATGCACAGAGCTCCAGATAACGGGAGTATTTCAAAAACTAAAATCTTTATTTCTCCATTTATTACTATGGTTTCACTGCTCATGAGAAGCGTCTTACTCATTAGAAGTGTCTCTTTGAGACGCTTCTAATGAGTAGTAACACCATAGGATTTGGTGCTAAATTGAGTGAGAAAATGTTGGATTTGTCCAGTTTACTCCCTCTTATCTGGAGCTCTGAATGCATGAATTTTTTAAAAGGCAATTTTCCAATTACACCAAGTACAGACTATAATTAGAGCACTTCTAAATGGGAACTAGAGTTGACAGTAAAACAAGTTAGTTAAATAATTGAAAAACAAACTTCCAAACTGCCAACTCATATACAGAATGCTGTACTTAACCAAATTGTACATATACCATTTGTTAAATTGCCGGAAGTGACCTAGAAAAGTTGCCGGCTTAAATTGAGTTAATGTTTCCAATTCTTTTGGTTGGATACTTTACCAAAATGGAAACACATATTAGAGTCTCTTGCATGTTTCAATTGGTGAATTAAATTCAGAAGCAGACTTGTAGTTTTGGTTAGGGGAGGGTCTTCATTTGAGAAGTGGTGGGGTACCCTAGGCTTTTATCCAAGTAGATCTGCATCTGAATGTGGAGCAGGAATGACAATTGAGTTGCTGGGAATCAAATCTTTTCAATTCAATTATCCCTTTGCCTCATAGTCTGTTTCTAGTTTTGAAGACAGCTAGGTGACCACTTAAAGTAGGTTGAAAGTAAAGCAGAATGTGCCTTAAGGCACATTCTGCTTTACTTCCAGCCTGCTTTGAGCTAAAATCTGCTAGGCACTAGTATATAAAATATTTGTCATGGTAATTGTTCATGAGGGTATAAACAGGAACTATTTTCTTCAGCGGAAGAAAAAATTAAATACGCTAAAAGTCGCTTCTATGGGGGAAAGGGTTATAAGACATGAAGTTCCTTTACTCTTTACACTGCTGACTTTCCAAATGGACTCTTCCATTTTCTAAATAATAACCGGCAAATATTGACTCTCTAGGGGTATGTCTCAAACAATATTCAAAATCATGGCAAACAGTGCACACCTTTATCAGAGGGCTGCTAAGCTATCCCTCTGAGCTGGGTGTACACTGTTTGCAAATGATGGCTATACAATGGCTTCAGGCACAGCTAGTAAGAGTAAAAATGTGTTTCATTTCCCTGTATCTGATTAAATGCAGTAGAAATAAATTCCTAATGTGCACAACAATCCCATCAAATGTGTGACTAACATTATTGGTGCAGAACTTTGAAAAGAGCAATAGAAAATCTGACCTTCTTTATGAACATCATGAAGTTGATTTCAGTAATTCAAGTATTCTGCAATCAAAGGGAAGCAACTCTAACAATGTATGTTTAAAACTACTTTGATGTTTTATAGGTTACTGCTATTGACCGGGATGCTGGTGACTTTGGTCATGTGACCTACTCCTACAGTGTCAAAGGTCGAGGTGACATGGAGGATAACTTTAGTATCAACAAGCAGACAGGGGAGATAATTGTGTTACAGCCGTTGTCAGAGACGGATATTGGCAAAGAGATAATACTGGATGTGATAGCTGCTGATGGAGGTAAACATTCCCAAACCAAAATACTAGCAAGTGGGAAGATCGTGACAAGCATGCAACATGCATGCGCACGCTTATTGCAATCTTAATAAGAATGCAGTCCTAATAAATAAGTGTGCAGAAGCGCGCAAGCAAATTAAGTGTGCGGTGATGATTTTCACTGCATGCTTCCGCAGGCTTAAATTTGTTTAAGATTGCAACAAGCGCGTAATTTAGTGCCATAAAAGCAAATTAAGCGTGCGGTGAGGATTTCCACCGCAGGCTTAAGTTTTGTTTAAGGTTGCAACAAGCGCGCAATTTTGCGCCATAAGATGACTCTGCAAGCTTAATATAATGTCTGAGTGTTTGATAGAAGTCATTTCATTGGCTCACTGAAGAAGTAAACCTTATTCTGATTGGACTGTTTTGGCTCCAAATTCATATCTTCAAACACAGATAGAAGAAGTGAGTTTTGGGACAATTTCTCCAAATTGCAAGTTTTAGTCATACAAGTATTAGTTATAGTTCATTTTTTGAAAATTATGCAATATAACCTGGAGCGACCGTAGGGAGCGAACAGGTTATGTTGTATAATTTTCAAACAAATGAACTATAACTGATTTACCGTTTGCCTCAAATATGGCACGTAGGCTAGTGTATGGCAGTTACCGTTCAACCTACTTTACCTATAGTAAGTCATCGCTCAACCCAAATTACCGCTCGACCTAGTTTGTTAGCCAATGAAAGGGCTTTATTTCGGAGGGCGGTGCTAGATGTATTTTTGGAAGCCGGCGAGTTCACTTTTACATATGACGTCACACGAAAAACTAGAAAATCGACCGGGAACCCTGTACGCGTGTAGGGCTCGCTGTAGGCATTTCCATTTAGAAACAAAAGCTAGCGAGTCACCCAAATGTGAACGAGCTGCTGTGGACTGGCGTGACAAAAAAATGCTTGATCAATTTATTTGCTAAAAATAGCAAGCATTAAGCAGCACCTGATCAACCAAGATTCGGGTCCTTTAACCCACTAATGGAGCCAAGCAATAATTGTTTTAAAGTCAGTTTAGAAAAAAGTCCCACAGATTATAGGGTTAAAACATCCTAAGTCAATAGCATTCTTGGTTTTTAAATGACATTCATCTGGACTGTGTTGTTTAATGCATTAATGACAAAAATGCCCATGGCACCGAGGGGGTTGAAGACGGGTGGCTGTTTAACGCAAGAATTAAACGCTTATAGGAGCCTCTGTATTGCTTGCCTTATGCATTGATAAAAAACAACCGTATTTTAGTACAATATTGAAAATACATGTAAACACTTTTCTTTCGAGGCGTTTTACAGTCGAATATTTGTAAAACGATTACACAAAAGAAGACAATACCCACAGATTACGGCTGCTTAACCCTTTCTACAATGTTTGCTGTTGACAAGTGTAACGGGTACATTATAAATGACGAGTGTACTCGTCACCTAGGGTTCAATGAGTAAATGCAGGACATGATGAATGCGTTTCATATTAATTTCATTATGCACTAACTATAGTCTCCTGTCTACAGAAATATTTGATTTATTCGGGCCTCGTCATTGAAAGGCCGCAGTACATACATTATACTGTAATTCGCATCTGGGCGGTTGCTGTATGACGTAATGATGCGCTATGCTCCTCCTTAGCACGCGGTGTCCTTGACGTGTTCATGACTTGTTTATTTCTCTGCCATACCCAAGTACAAAATTGAACGAATATGCGATATATTTTTTCATTTCTCGCTGAAATGGAGCCCTTTCATTGGCTGGCAATCTAGGGCAAACGGTAATTAAGAATATCAGGATAGATAATTAACAGGTATGTTTTATTGTATTCTGAAGCAGCTAGCTATAGCTAGTTAATTTTTAAAAGAATGTTACAGAGATTTTCAGTTGATTTGCTTCAAAATCAGACTGATGTAAACAAATTGCATGTATATAATGATGCAAGTTGTTTGTATTCAAATTCATGCATCTGACCAAATGGTAATGCATAAATAGATTAAACAATTATTCTTCCAATATTACTCTATACTCTTTTATTGAAATGAATGAAATGCTATTTGTTTAATGTTGTTTTTTTTTAACTGTCAAGATCATTTTTTTGATGTAACAATCCAATATGGAAGATGGTTTGAAAAATTGTAATTTTTCCAATAATCAGATTAATTTAAGCGTTCATGCCCACAAATAAGCGTGCGGTCGCCTGTATGCACATTTGGTTTAAGCTTGCGACCGTATTCTTGCAAGAATTTAAGCGCGTGGCTGCATGCTTAATATAAGCGCGCGACTGCACGCACGCAAGCTTAATTTAAGCATGCGGAGGCCTGTATGCACGCTTAATTCAAGCGTGCAGCCACTTAATAAGATTGCGATTGTTCCAATTGCACGCTTGTGCGCTTGCACACTAGCGCACTAGTAAGAATGCACGCTTATTAAGGCTGCACATGCTTGAAAATTAATAATCAAGGTTGCGATTCTTTTAGTCGCTTGCTTGCAAGCGTGCCAAACAAGCATGCACAATCTTAAAATTAAGGTAGTGCGCGCCTACTTAGATTGCGACTGCAAGCTTATTGCAATCTTATCGCAATCTTCCTGCATACTTAATTAAGTGAGCGATTTGGGTTTGGGATATTAATCCCTTTCCCCACATAGAAGTGTTAACCCTTTAAACCCATAGCCGGTTTCTCGGTATTAAAACAGGCTGAAAGTAAAGCACAATGTGCTTTAAACCACATTCTGCTTAACTTGAGCTAGCTTAAAGCTGCCATCTATTTTCTATTTATTACTTCTACGCCATCAATACTGATGATTATGAGAAGGGGCACTCTTTGCTTACTTACTTGCTTAAATCACCAGATAATGGCGGATGATGCTTTTCCATATGTTCCTATCATTCATAGCTGTAGGCAGATCATTCAGTTGCAGTCCTGTGTCCTGGCTTAATGAATCTATATAGGTGAGCCGGGGTCTATGAATTGTCCTTGTCCCATGTTTTGGTGTCCATAACACTAGCTGTGCACAATCTTTAGGTGCACCATTGGGACTGTACCCGGCCGGTCACTTTATCCTGGGACTGACGAACCTGTCGTAATGCTAATCCGAAATCCTGAGCACCAAGGAGGAAAGCCATTACTACCAATTTTCAAGTTTTTGGTTTGCCCCGGTCGGGTATTGAACCCGCAACCTACGGCACTGCAAGCAGACGCTCTACCACTGAACTATACAGGATGTTATGATTTAGAAAATACCACTTATTATGTATATTCATGATTGTATATGATGAAACTATTTTCTGCAGTGAAAGAATAATTAAAGTTTCTTCTATGCTTTTATGGCGCAATACTTTAACGATGAATATAAGTAGTATTAAAAGGAGTATGAGAATCTAGTTTAAAAAGTAGTGCCAAATTTCTTGTTAATCAGCCTGCTTTAAGCAGGCACTTCACTTGACAAGACGCAAAAATAGCTTTCAATCTTTATTCAGAATATTGTAGAAAGATGAAAGTCATTTTGATAAGGAAGAGATAAAGTTTTAAAAATACCTTTAACCCTTTCCCTCACCATTGGTAACTTAAACCAACTTTGAAAAAATTTAGATCTGGATTAGACACTGCATTCTCTACCGTATGTACATGTTTACAGTAAGATGTAAAACTACTTAACCAATTACCCTATAAATACGTATTCCTTCACTGAAGAAAGTAGTTCCATTTTAAACAATCATGATAAAGCATCATAAGAAATATTATCAATATCCTAGCAGATTGTAGCTTAAAGCAGGGTGAAAGTGAAGCAGAATGTGCCTGAATGCACATTCTACTTTACTTTCACCCTGCTTTAACTGGTCACCTGTTTTCAAAATTAGAAATAAGACTATATGGTAGTGGGTTAATTATAATGAGAGTACATATATATATATCCCTTGATATTATGAATTTATGAAAATTCTGAGAAATTACCAGTTTACATAAAACCTTTAGGGTTTTGTATTCTGAATATTTGAAATTATGATGAACAGTGCAGGATCAGATCATAGGGCCCCTGAATGAGCCTTCTGATCTGGGTTTGCACTGTTTGGAAAGAATATACTCTGTCCCAAATGGTTTCCCTATACCTTAGCATGTTTCTGGTTTTGAGGATTGGTAAACACTTAATATAGTTTGAAAGTAAAGCAGAATGTGTCTTATTGTGCACATTCTGCTTTATGTTCAGCCTGCTTTAAATTACCATCTGCTCAGCCACATCTTAACTTTGAAATAATATATGTATGTTCAACAAATATATATGTATATATATAAAAGGAAATGCAAAGGTCCCACAAAAGTCGGTCCGGTACAAGTTTAGATATATATCGAATTAAAAAAAGAGAAAGATTATGCCTTTGTTTAAAAAATATTTAATAAAACCATTACACTAATCTACTAAACTATATATATATATGTTCAACAAATACGTCAGCTCACATTATCAAGATTCAAGTGAAGAAATACTGACAAACTTCACTTAACCCATTACCCCATAGCCTAATTTTGAGTTTTGAAGAGAAGTGACCACTTTAAGCAGGTTGAAAGAAAAGCAGAATGTGCCTTAAGGCACATTCTGCTTTTACTTTCAGACTGCTTGAAGGTACCATCTACTACCGTATATTCGCGATACTACAATTCTTGTTATTACGAAATAACGGTCTACTACGAAAAACACCGCCGGTCCCGGCTGAATTTGTTCTTTTTTCAATGGTAAAAAGATGCATTGTTACAAACATGCAAAAGAACGAAAAACACGATATAACGAAAGGTTTTCGTAGCCTCTTAAACACCTAAACAGTAGTAAAAAGATGCATTGGTACGAATCGCACCCGTGGGTTTTCACACTTACGTCAACAATGACACATCCGTTGCTTGAGTCGGCATAATTATCCATTGTTTACACACCTGACTGTGTAACTCGATACACTTTAACACGCAGCCTGTTAGGATCAGCACACGGGCGTGTTTGTAGCAAGATTAAACTGACTGCGTGTCGCAAATGATAAAAAGAAAAGTTTTTATGTAATTATCTGAGATGTCTAATAAGTTTCATCACACATCCTGTTATGATCCGCGGAAGCCGGGTTTGTTTGTTAGCGTGACTTTGTCATTGTTGCAAAGAATATGAAATTCGCAACATTTATGTACACTGGTCATAATTTCTACTAAAGCACTGCTAACATAGGTTTATCAACGATATTACATCTGCAACTACAAAGAGGTTTCCACAAGGCGATTTTACGACACTTTACTATGCCGTGTGTTTATTTTGTATGCATACGTTGTGTAAACGTTTTGATTTGTTTCTTATTTTTTGCATTATAGATCTACTTTTTGCTTGGGGACATTCTGTCCCCGAGCATTAACGAAGGCAAATCTTTTTTCCTGGTGCGAGACTAGCTCCCCCTGGTGCATTTTCAGTTCTGACGTGTGTGCGAGTCTAAGCGCTTCTGGCAGTCTGAATAACCCAAACGATCCGATCATGTAATATTGGTGCATTTTCAGTGCATTACCTATAGCACCTATAGGTGGAGAATGCTATAGGTAGTAAATCTGTAACAAATATCTCAACAATAATAAATAAATGTACATTGAGACAATGGTTAAAAATTCTGTCATACGGGTTCCCTAGGCTTTCTCAAAGCGCTTTTGACAGTGTACAGTCTACTTCTGAATACCCCAAACGACCCGATCATGCATTTTAGTGCATTACATCTATGCTAAATGCAAGAATGGGTAAGCTTAATGGTATTGCATACATTGTAATACATAAAAACATTGTTGGAGATATTCAAAGATATGTTTAAATGACCCTGTGATCTGGATTTAACACGTGAATCAGTATTTGTTTATTAAATTCAATCGACAAACGCTTGTATTTCTCTCTTATTCGCTAACCGTAAAGCGCCCAGACGACTTGATCGCACGTTTTTTAGGAAGGTAAAGACCGAGACCGGATGGAACATTCGGAAATGAGAATCAATGACTTATAATCGTTTACCATTTAATAAGTTTAGTTCGTAACTTATATGCGTCTTTTCCCCTTACTTTAAATCATTTTATTTTAGTCATAGGACTGTAAAAAATTGAATTAACTTGAATCCTGGTTCTCGAAAACGAGACGCCGGCATTCCATTCGATCTTAGTGTAAACTGAAAAATGAAAATGGCAGACGAAGTCGAAATTGTTGACATCAATAAAGGTAAAACTGCAGTTTGCCGGCACTTTGGCTTCGTCAAGCAAAACGACACAGTGGATCAAACAAAAGTTGCATGTAGAAACTGTAATATAAAACTTAGTGGAAACACATCCAATTTAATCGATCACATGACATGCAAACACCCGTCTGTGGCAATAGCGAACACAACGAAAACGTCTGAAAACTTCCTTCAGAACATGGCTTCGAAGCTAGCTAAAAAAGCCTCTATTTATAAGAAAATAGTTATTAAAACAACTATCGTGATAGTATTACTAGATTCTATTTGAACTATCGCAATACTACCAGGATAGTCTTTTTGACCTCAATAGTCACCCCCTACAAACGATCCGATCTGAATCTGAATGATATACGTCACAGTAACCAATACTGGCTTTTACGGGATCATGTAATATTGGTGCATTTTCAGTGCATTACCTATAGCACCTACAGCTGGAGCATGCTATAGGTAGTAAATCTGTAACAAATATCTCAATAAGAAATAAATGTACATTGAAACCATGGTTAAAAATTCTGTCATACGGGGTCCCGCTAGGCTTTCTCCAAGCACTTTTGAGTTTTGACAGTGTACCGTCTACACTAGGGTACTTCTGAATACCACAAACGACCTGATCATGTTATATTGGTGCATTTTCAGTGCATTACCTATAGATGAAGCATTCTATTGGTAGTAAATCTGTAACAAATATCTCCACCATAAAAAATAAATGTACATAGAGACCATGGTTAACAGTTAATACATAGATTTAGATCTACTTCTTCTTCCAGTTAAGAGCCGGGTATCCTTCCGGAAAGTATAGAGGTTCTGTGTGCTTATGTACATGGTGAGTCGGATCGAGTTAAAATCTTGGTTGAAAACTATTTACAATGTATGGTAGGCTAGTATGTTGCTGTCAGCCGCTGGTGGCACTACAAGGGATTCCGCAGCGGTGACAGTTGCGTGCAACTAGTTCCAGCAGACGATGGTTCTCGGGAAAAAGGAATTAGCGTAGACCGGGTTGTTAATGATCCACTCCTGGTATAGACCGGCACCTCTAGTTCTGGCATCACTTCCTATCCAGATCTATATATCTACTGCCGAGCGTCAGTCACGGCATTAATTATTATTATTGTTGTTATACCTGCGCATTAACTACATTCATTAAAACAAGTGTGGATTAATTATAAAATATACTTAAGAGACACACTGGTGATTATTAGTTTAGTTTAATATTTATAATATTAATATTGCTTGCCCATGACATCTTTTGTGTGCCGAGTAAGTTCCATTCCTCCACATTCAAAATAATAGCTTGCCCATTTCGCTAATTTGGGTTATTGCCGAATACTCTTCATAAAATGTCACGTTGTAGAATCTAAGAAAAAACTTCGTCTTGTAGGCTCCTTACTAGCCCCAATCATGAAGTAAGTTTGCATTTTTAGATAGTTTTGGTTTTTGTTCATAGTCATATGGACATTTTATTATTCTTACTTGTTCACACGGATTAGCGGTATTTGTCAGCTAGCTGTGTGCGCCCCACGAGGGTTCGTACCATTTTGAGTCGGTCCAGGGCTTTTTTTCCAAAAAATGGGAAGAGGCCTTAGCCTTTCATTTTGGGAAATTCAAACGCAAATTTCGGCCGAATTTGGGAAAATAAACTGATCTCGACTTAGAAGATGCTTAAAAAACTAAATGAAAGTCTACATAAATACAGAAAATAGAAAGTTGCTTTATTTTAATAATTGAAAACAGAGACCATGTATACACAGAGCTAATAGCTAATATAAATCATTGTTAACATTTAAACAGCACTGGTTATTGATTAGGACACTTCTAATGTAGTTTTATCCTCAAAATATGTTGTTTTTTCTATGAGAATTATATAAGGCATTTTATTTTGGGAAATTCTCTCACCAAAATTGGGAAAAAAGAGGCCTTTTGCAATTGGGAAGTAACCTGTTATTGGCCCCAGGGTCTGTTATAGAAGGTAAAAGTACTGCTGTCTGAATATTATTACGCAAAAAGCGTTTGTCACAGTGTGTAGGTTTGTCATGACTTGTACTAGTCCACATGTTTACAGTTACCCCGGTAGATGATATGGAGCTATTTCTCGTCTTTGCCATATCCTCACAGTACACCGGCAATACGCGTTTTACTGTTAGCAAAATCTCGCTTCATAAGTTAACTGTCGCCCAACCGATATTGTTGGGCATCAAATTTCTCAAAAAGTAAGGCATTAATCTTAAAAGTAAGACTACCAACAGATTCAGTATGCAAAAATACACCAACCTGGTACCAAAAACAATCTTTAAAACACTTAATTTGACTTTTAATCCAGAGATGTAATCCAGTGTGCATCATCTCTGTGTACAGTGGGAAACGTTTCTTTCGTTTTGCCACCGTTGTTGTTTCTGCTGAGGTTAATATAGCCCCGCATAAGCTTTATCAGATGCGTCATCCCATTGTCTCAGGATTGGGACAATGGTCACCACTGTTGTGTCGAAATACGGCTCATTTTATAGCATTATCCGGTGTACGTTTCCAACCAGTGTACTAGCTGCCATGTGAACAACATAAAAACAACCACTGCTCGAGTATTTTGAAAAGTTAAAATTAGATGAATTGCAACCTGAAGCTTGATTTGAGGTCAGAAATTGTTTTCAAAACGACTTTAAGCAATAATTGTGTGATTTTAACTAGTAAATGTGACTCAATCTGAGAGTTTAAGAAATGAGGCAAAACTTATTTTCCTCCCTGTTTTTGGCCTAATGCCATGAGACCCTGAGGATGGCACCCATCAAAAGTTAACTTGTCGTCACAGAGGTTTATTGATGAGACTAGACTTGTACGGCCTTTAAGCAGCTGTACAAGCATGCTTTTATGTAATTTTTATCATTAAGTCTGTTCTCATTAATATATACCTATTTACAAGATGTTTTGAAGGGTAATTTGGTTTTCAGTCACTTAAATTTTTTATATAGACCCTGCAGCTGTGTAGCTCAGTGGTTGGGAGTCCACTTGTTGGTTCAATCCCCAGCTGTGTCACACCAATGACATAATAATACGCCCCGTCTGAAGAAGGGCATATAAAGTTTGGAAGTGATGGCTTCCCTCCTTGGCGCTTAGGATTTTAGGTTAGCATTACGAATGGTTCATCGGTGTGGGGATAAAGTGACTGGCCAGGTTCAGTCCCTCAGGTGCACCTCATAAGTATAGTATTATATACCCAAAAGGGGTGTAAAGCAGTATAAAAACAAACAGAGGTTCATTGTATCAATCTTATAATTATATCAATTAATTTCCTTACAAAAGTCAACTGTGTCACCAAATAAAGAACAGTTACTATAAAATTGTTGTATTATACAAGCATGTCTTGTGTATATAACAGTCAATTAGGAGTAAGAACAGATTACTCCGTGAGTCAATAAATGGTTTATTTTCTAAAATTATATGTCCGATTGAGGAGCAGAACCGATGTTAAACGTCCGGAAAATTCATACCAGACCAGAAAAATAATTTGATCTCCCTAAATATTTTATTAAATAAAAATGTAATGCCCCATCCGTTTTATACTGGATGTTATAAAATCGGCACATGCATTGTCGTCTTTATATGCTTGTGCTTTAATCGTAGCCCCATAAAAAAAACGGAAGATATCCTGGAGCCGATGGTTATGATTAATGTTTACGGAAATATTAGCAGATAAGACTAAATATATCGGAGAGACTCTTTTCGAAAGCCACAGGGCTTCGATGCCTTTATTCACAACCAGTATGCAAATCTTAAACTTATACTTATTATCAAGAGTATCCGGTGCCCGACCCCAATTTTCTTTCAAGGCCATAATCTGTATATACGCCACCTCAAGTATGGCTGGATTAAGCACTAACAGCTCGAAATTTTGATGTTCTGCTATGCACCCCTGTCACCAAGACAACCAATCGTCAGTTCATTTGTTCTGCAGCAAGTATTATCCTCCTTTGTAGGTTAACCCATTAAGCCATACTGACTCATATTGACTCATTGAGCAATAGCCTCATACTGACTCATTTTGACACACTTTAATCCACTAGCTTGAAGTGTATTGAGATAAGCATTGATAATTGTTTATCGCTTATGAGTTAATGGGCTAGAACACAAGTACATGTATTGCAGTTGCAAACTCGTCCGGCGAATGCGCTTCCTCTTCGCCCGACCCGTCGTAGTCTCTATCTTCTAATATTACATACTCTGATAATTGAGGATTGAAATCGTAACACTGAAGTCCTACAGTGTTGTTTCCTTCCTCCATATTTCCAAATTTTCTCAGTATTTCAGTTTATTAATGTTATCGATGTAAATTCCTCGCACTTTACGGCATTCCCGGTTAGAATCGCTATAACCGGAAGGGATAAATTACGTCACACAGGTAAATAAAATGGCTACCCCATGGTCGCTTGCACAGTCATATATCACATCCTTTATACGGCCCTAACTACTTCATTTTTTATTATTTTTCAAAAATTCAAATGCAGAAGGCGATTTTATTTCAATATCTTCCATTTAAAAGTTGTTTAAAACCAGCTGGCGTTTTCCTTTAAAGCAGGCTACAAAAAGCACATGTACAAAAGGCTCACTGTACCTTCAGGCTCATTCTGCTTTACTTTTAGCCTGCTTTAAGTGCTCTTAGTCTTAAAAAACTAAGAACCGGCTATGGAGTAAAGGGTTAAAAACTCACAATATTCTAAGTATTAAAACCTGGAACAAACCTAAGCCACCCTTTTCTCAGGTTCTATACTGTTTGCAAAGGGCAAGTGTTCCTTTTACACAGATACTTTTTAGCTCGCCTGTACAAAGTACAAGACGAGCTATTGCAATACCCCCGGTGTAGTCGTCGTCAGCGGCGTCGTGAACAGCATAAACAATTTTAAGAAAATGTCTATAACTTCTATGTCCCTTGAGGTATTGCTTTCATAGTTGGTATGTGTGTGTTTATGGACAAGATCTTTCCATGCACAGAAACATTTGGACCCTTGTGACCTTGACCTTGAAGTTATGGCCCGTGTTTAGGTTTCGAAATCTGTGTTTAGGTTTCGAAAAATGCCTATAACTTCAATGTCCTTTCAGGTATTGTTTTCATACTTGGTATGTGTGTGTATATGGACAAGACCTTTCCATGCACAGAAACATTTTTACCCCTGTGACCTTGACCTTGAACGAAGGGCCCGCGTTTAGGT
The DNA here is from genome assembly GCA_922989275.2 of Gari tellinella. Classification (NCBI taxonomy): domain Eukaryota; kingdom Metazoa; phylum Mollusca; class Bivalvia; order Cardiida; family Psammobiidae; genus Gari; species Gari tellinella. Next base: position 34,361,165 of record OV277861.1, on the reverse strand, counting down.
TTCGAAATTTGTGTTTAGGTTTCGAAAAATGCCTATTACTTCTATGTCCCTTCAGGTATTGCTTTCATAGTTGGTATGTGTGTGTATATGGACAAGACCTTTCCATGCACAGAAAAATTTGGACCCCTGTGACCTTGACCTTGAACTTAGGGTTCACGTTTAGGTTTCGAAATCTGTGTTTAGGTTTTGAAAAATGCCTTAAATTCTATGTCTCTTGAGGTATTGCTTTCATAGTTGGTATGTGTGTGTATATGGACAAGACCTTTCCATGCGCAGACAAATTTGGACCCCCTTGACCTTGAACTTAGGGCCCGCGTTTAGGTTTCGAAATCTGTGTTTAGGTTTCGAAAAATGCCTATAACTTCTATGTCCCTTCAGGTATTGCTTTCATAGTTGGTATATGTGTGTATATGGACAAGACCTTTCCATGCACAGAAAAATTTGGACCCCTGTGACCTTGACCTTGAACTTAGTGTTCACGTTTAGGTTTCGAAATCTGTGTTTAGGTTTCAAAAAATGCCTTTTACTTCTATGTCCCTTCAGGTATTGCTTTCATAGTTGGTATGTGTGTGTATATGGACAAGACCTTTCCATGCACAGAAAAATTGGGACCCCTGTGACCTTGACCTTGAACTTAGATCCATGGTTTAAGGATTCGAAATCTGTGTTTAGGTTTCAAAAACGTTTATATTTCTTATGTCCCTTGAGGTGTAATATTTAATTTTCATGTGTATATTGACAAGACTTTTCCATGCAGGCAAAAAGCTTGACCTCGGTGACCTTGAGTGTGCTTTTAAGTTTCTAAATGTGCCGATGGCGAGCTTTGTTGTCTCTCTGACAACTCTTGTTACATTTTGATGTGATAAAGCACATTGATGCCAAATGGAACATTTCTTCCATCCAGCTTTAAAGGGTATTGAATGAGTGTGTTTTCAGTGTTGATTTCATTAACGATTTAGCAAAGTTGATATTTCCAGCCATTGGCAAACAACCTACCACTTTAACCAACAGGTTCAGTAAATTAAACTGAGCCCCATAATTAAGATTTGTCGTTCACATCCACCAACAATAGACCCGCACAGTCTACACTGCTGGCCATTTCTTCAATACCCTAGACAGGAAACAATGGACCAAAACTAATATGCTGGCCTTTTAAGTTTATGTCACTTCCACATAAACCACGTCATATACTGATCCGGCTAATGCTGATAAATGCTCACGCGATTATGTAACTGTCCTTTAAATAGAAGCTTCAGGCTTTAAAAATTAAAATTTTGTTCGTCTATGCCCACACTTACTTTTGTTCACACTCCAGCTTTTACAACTACATACCATATCCTCATCATAAATAAATCAATTAACAATTTTACACATTGTTATGCAAATATCTTTCACTTCCACTCACCACCACACAACTGCAATCCCCAAGCCTTCAGCACTTTCAGTGCTTTGATTATTATATTGCTAGCGTAAAAACAGCTCGGGCTCTAGATTAAAGGGGGTTTATCATGTGATGACATGATGGAAACATAACGGGGGAAATGTGGGAAATGTTTCGTTTTCTCCCTCTGGTCTTACTGTTTTTAGCTCACCTGAGTCCGGCGTCCATCGTGCGTCGTGCGTCGTCCGTCATCGTTAACAATTGCTTCAAATGACATCTCCTCCTATACCGCTTGACAGAATTCAACCAAACTTTACAGAAATGTTCCTTGGGTCAAGCTCTTTCAAATTTGTTCAAAGAATTAAAAACTATGCAGAACTCTGGTTGCCATGGCAACCAAAGTGAAAAAATAAGGAAATCTTAAAAAATCTTCTTGTCAAAAACTGCAAGGGCCAGAGCTTAGATATTTGGCACATAGCATCATCTACAGGTCCTTTATCAAGTTTCTTCAAATTATGCCCCTGGGGTCAAAATTGACCCCGCCCCGGGGGTCACAGATTTACTTAGAGTTATATAGTGAAATTTTCAAACGTCTTTTTCTCTGAAACTAATGTGGTCAGAGCTTTGATATTTGGCATGGTGACACTTCTGGCTGTCCTATACCAACATTGTTCATATAGTTCTGGTCGGTTGCATAACTAGGTCACAGGAGCTAAAAATAGATTTTTTTCATTGAAAACTTAAAAAATCTTCTTGTCTGAAACTACAAGGGCCAGAGCTTAGATATTTGGCACATAATATCGCCTACAGGTCCTCTATGAAGTTTGTTCAAATTATGCCCCTGGGGTCAAAATTGGCCCCGCCCCGGGGGTCACAGTTTTACATAGAGTTATATAGTGAAATTTTCAAACGTCTTTTTCTCTGAAACTAATGTGGCCAGGGCTTTGATATTTGGCATGGTGACACTTCTAGATGTCTTTTACTAAAAGTTATAAAATGGTTCTGGTCGGTTGCATAACTAGGTCACAGGAGCTAAAAATAGATCACCAACAGGTCCTCTTTCAAGTTTGTTCAAAGTATGCCCTTTGGGTCAAAATTGGCCCCGCCCCGGGGGTCACAGTTTTACATAGAGTTATATAGAGAAAAGTTCAAACGTCTTCTTCTCTGACACTAATATAGCCAGAGCTTTTATATTCGGTATAGTGACACTTTTAAATATACTTTACATAATCTGTTCAAATTGTTCCGGTCTGTTACATATCTAGGTTAGTCCTGGACATAAATTATTATCTCCATTTTTTCAGCTATTCTCAGGTGAGCGAAATATGCCCCATGGGGCTCTTGTTTGTTTTATACATAACCCCTTATAACATACGACATTCCAATATACACATGTAATTTCACTAATTTGATTAAATGTGAGTGGACTTTCGTACATGTATAATTTGATTGGCAAACACGAAATATAAATCAAACCGATAAGTGGATAAAATATATTTATTTAACAACATCGCATTACGACAATGCCATTACACATGTGCAATTACCAGACTAGTGTATGCTAGATACATGTATGTTGATTCTACGGCGATACCATGAAGAGGTAAGGTGGAAATCTCATCGTATTCTCAAGATGCATTATTACGAAAATGCATTACTACGAACAATCGACAAGACCCAATGCCGATTCGTAGTATCATGAATAGACTGTAGAATATTCAATTTCTTATGGTGCATATTCATGACTGTAAAGTTTACCTATTTTCGTTAGTGGAGGAGTAAATTAAAGGCATAAAAAGGAATATTTATGGAGAAAAGTGTTTATGTTTGTGTTGACAGATTTCCCTCCTAGATCTGCCTACTCTAAGGTGAAGGTAACCATTATCAGCAGCTCTTACCCAGTGTTTGACCATCAGATATACCAGGCCTCTGTACCGGAGTTCTACACTGTTGGCTTGTCCGTGGCCAGTGTAACAGCCATAAGTCCCACCAGTCAGAAACTCATCTACACCATCATTGATGGTGATCGCTATGGAGATTTCGATGTAGATTTCAATATAGGTATGTATATAGGAAAGCATTCACTGTGTATACCATATAGAGAGGGCATCAGGTTTGCTTTATGTTTCATTTTCTTGTTTGGATATTAAGGTGAAGGTAATTTCTAGTCCTCATGCTGCTGAATCTCAGAAATGTGTTCAAATATAGGCAAAAATGTCCCATTATCTTGGTCCAAAAGAGACTCTACTCACTTTGTATTTCAATTAAGCTTCCATCTTTCTTGTATGTAACCCTTTACCCATTAACCCTGCCCTAGTTTGGAGGACAGGTAACTACTCAAAGTAGGTTGAAAGTAAAGCAGAATGCATATTAAGGTGCATACTTCATTGCTTTCAGCCTGCTTTAAGCTAATCGTTCTGTTAGGATATAGAAAATATTCCATTCTGTGCATATTCATGACTGTAAAAATTGGACTATTTTACTCAGGGGAGGAATAAATTAAAGTTATAAAAAGGTGTTTATGCAGGACTACCATAAGGTGATAATGAAAAATCCTAAGATTTTTCTATTTTTCTAGCGCAAATACTTAAAGCAGGTTGAAAGTAAAGTAGAAAGCCCCTTATGGCGCATTCTGCTTTACTTCCAACCTGTTTTAAGCTATCATCTGCTGCGATAAAAATAATAAAATTTTAGAAAAATCCTGAGAAATGCCAGCCCTGTTTATGGAGTAATGAGTACATATTGTTTTGAGAGGCTTCTTTTCCCCGTTCTGTGTCTATATACAACCTGCCTGATGATGACAGCATGAGGGCTTGTGTATCACTGTAGGTGTTGGTTATTGTGTTATGGTTATTTTAATAATTCTACCACAGGACTCCAGATAAGAGAGAGTAGACTGAACAAATCTTACGTTTTCTCACTCATTTCAGCACCAAATACTATGGTATTACTACTCATAAGAATCGTCTCGCTACTACTCATTAGAATTGTCTCTTCGAGACTATTCTAATGAGTACTTACACCATAGGGTTTAATACAGAAATAAAGATTTAAGTTTTTGAAATACTCCTATTATCTGGAGCCCTGTGTACCATCATCGTCATGTTTATATATCAGTCACTTCAGTGTACCAGTCCAGTGTTTGTGTCAATGTGTCCAGCACCTATTTCTTACCATTGTGTTTTACACCCACTATTTGTTCAGTCATTCGCTAGTTCACTGAGGGCTCCAGAATAGGGAAGTATTAAAAACTAAAATCTTTATGCCTGCTCAAAACCCTATGGCGTGTCACTACCCATTAGAATTATCTTGAAGAAGCGATTCCACAACATGGGGTTTTGGACGAAAATTTTGAACATCTTGAGTTTACATTCACTTATCTAGAGCCTTGCTCACATAGTCATTCATTAATTCAATTGTTAATTCATTAATTGATATCACTTAAATTGGTATAGGTTTTACGATTGAGCACCCATTTGTTATTGTTGTGTTTTTCATCCACTATTTGTTAAGTCATTCATTTCGCTCTGTCAGTCATTAGTTCATTCATGCAATCATTAATTTATTCAATGGTAAAATTAATGTAAATATTCAGGGCTCCAGATAAGAGGGAGTTAACTGAACAGATCCAACATTTTCTCACTCATTTCAGCACCAAACCCTATGGTGTTACTACTCATTAGAATTGTCTCCAAGAGACGATTCTAATGAGTAGTGACACCATAGGGTTTACTACAGAAATGAAGATTTTAGATTTTGAAATACTCCCCTTACTTTAATTGGCTCTGAATATGGCTATTTAATTTTTTGGCTAGAAGTAGTGATTCCAGGGTCATGTGTTTGTAAAAATGTACTGTTACGTGAAAGCACATTTTCTTCTTTTATGTCATTAATTATTCTTAATTTGAAAACTAGTAATAATTTTTAAATGTCTAATAAACTAATAAACTTCTAATACTGATGCTGTAAAATATAACATTACAGAAATCTTGTTACAAACCAATGAAGACTAAAATATTCCAAAACATTTAAAAAAAACAAAACAATCTCCAGTTTACAGAATAGCTATTTGTGATTATTGAATACAATTAACTAGCAATTATCCATTGATCATGTATGTATACATGCATATCATAGTTAAGTTTTATTGCTTACACATTTTTTACCCACTCCATTCTATACTGAAAGTTATCATTGTTTACCTTATAATTTTGAAAGTCAAAAGTTTGCCACTGGACGGTTCCTCCTTTCCAATCCTGTCCATTTGCCATGTGCCTCTAATATTGTTTGATCGAGATTCATGATCAAGAAAAGAAGTTGTAATGATGTTGATGTGATCCTGTGTCAGGACCATCCCTGTGTTTAGCAATCATTAAAGACAAAATCATGTAACATTGGCCTTTAACCCATTGAGCCCTAGTGATGCATCCATGTGTCCTCTACCAAAAGTATACCTGTGAAGAGTACACTTGTCTTATTCAAACAGTGAAGTCCCTGATTAGAGGGCTCCTGCAGGATTACTAGCTCTAATCAGGGACTTCACTGTTTGTGATTTTGTAATATATTATAAATAGTTCAAAATGGACCAGCTTTTATTGTCAACTCGATTGTCCATTGGAATTTTCAGGTTGAAAGTAAAGCAGAATGTGACTTAAGACACATTCTGCTTTACTTTCAGCCTTCTTTAAGCTATCATCAGCTACAAGATAGGAAATATATCTTATGCTACAAATTCAATACTCTAAAATGTGGAACTATTTTCTTCAGTGGAATAATTAATTAATAAATTAAAGGCATAAAAAGGCTTATTTATGGGGAAATGGGTTAAGCAGCCACATTCACATTTCTTAATCAATTGGTTGCTTTGCAAAGGTGTGGCCTGCATACTAAACAAAATACATTAATTGCCTCTCAATTATGACTACTGAAAAAACAGCTTGGTTTTGTAATTTGCTTCTCCCTTGAATTGCAGTCATTTTGTTTCAGTATGTGTGAAACTAATTTAATATACATGTATTGTCAATGTCATTAAACATATCTTTATATGTACAAGGTATTAGGAAGTAGATGACAGTATCAGAAAATTAATAGAATCTCTGCTTGCAAGTCCTGATTTATAGCCATAACACATCACCTTTCATCTATTTAAACTTTTTCTAGAATTTCAATTTTATAGTTCAAGACGGGAAGAATTGATTCATTACTTTCCATTTGAAACTTATAGGAGTATTGTACAAAATCAAAGCTCCCAATAATATAAAGTATTAACTTAAGTATTCATAACATTAAAGGTATCACCCATTACCCAATAGCTATTTTCTAGTATTGAAAATAGTTTATCACTAAAAGCAGGTTGAAAGTAAAGCAGAATGTACCTGAAGGTGCATTCTGGGTTTTTTTTTCATCCTGCTTTAAGGTACATTCTTCTAGGATATAGAAAATATTTTATATGTGACATATTCAAGACTTTTTAAATTGGATCTATTTTATTTAGTGACGGAATAAATTAAATGCGTAAAAACCATATTTATGGGGTAATGGGTAAAAAGCACTTAATACAAGTTTTGTTGTATCTTATTTCTGTGAATATATCAACATCATCCTTATGGTCTTAATAAATAATAAGCTCTAAACTTTTACTAAGTATATATTTAAAGAAGGATAATCCACGGTTGAATGAAAAATATTAATGTAGCATCAGCATACTTATATTAGAATGAAGATTACCTTAATTTGAGTCTGTTGATTATTGTTTTATAATTTTTTTTTCAATTATTGAATTTAATTATTGTGGTTTAACTGAGCAGTTTTAATATGTTCTAAATCTGATTTTGATTTGTTGCTATTGAAAAAAAAAGAACATTTGAATTTGAATTGTGCAATGATAAGTAATGATAGACTAATGTTGAGTGTATTTTGACACTTTGTTGATATGTGATTTTATTTTCCCCTGTAATTTTGTGTGGTCCTTTTAAAAGCCATGGATGTACAAAGTCCCTGTGAGTATTGAATGCTTTTTGCTTGACACATTATACTCACCTCAATGGGCTCTGAGATTAGTTATGCACGTCATAATTAATAATGTAACCAGGGCTTCAGATAAACAGGAGCCAACGAAACATTCTCAACTACATTATTTATCAACCAAGCACTAAGGTGTGACTACTCATTATAATCATCTCTTTGAGATGATTCTAATGTATAGTCACACCATAGGGTTTTGTGAAGGCATAAGGATTATAGTGTTTGAAATTCTCCCCTTATCTGGTGCTAAGAATAACGATACCAATCTCCAACAATACCATACACGCTTCAATACCCATACAGAAAACATTTCCATTTGAGAAATACATTAAATGGTTCTTGCAGATTGTTTGAGCAAGCAAACATTCCTAAAGAATTTAAATACATCCTTCTGGAGCTGTCTGATCTGGGTCTACACTGTTTTCAAAAAGTGTAAGTATATGGTTTTAGCAGGAGACCAGTTCACAGACATTATCAGAAGACGGTGCTTAATAATCAATATTAGGAGAATTGAGAAGAAAGTTCAGTGCCTGTTTAAAGGGTTTGTCTCAGAGCACTATAGAGATGCAGTATATTATTGTCCCAGCCTGTACCTGTGAAAAGACTTCTTGCTTTGTTTTGCAGTGCTATATTTTGTGTAAGCTAGAGCTGAAAGATGTAAACATCTCTGAAATATCTTTATTTGTACTCAGAAACATTTTGTTTAACTCTGTTGAAGACTGTTGCACATTTCAGTATTGCTCATGAACAGACTCAATTAAACCGAGTCTGCAATTTTCAGTATTTGCTTTGTTTTCTGTGCTTTCAAAGGATCTCCCCTTATTCAGATTTATAATTCACAACAGCAGATGTTAAGTGCTTGTGTGGCGGCTGTAAAAAGTCGCCCCGTACTTCATTCTCAGTGTTGTTATACTTTCTGGTCCTTTGGAATCATTGATTTCAGCGCATTTACAGTTGAAGGTTGAATTCCGCTTAAGCCAGTGCTAGGGGGCGTGAGCACTGTTGCACATTTCAGTATTGCTCATGAACAGACTCAATTAAACCGAGTCTGCAATTTTCAGTATTTGCTTTGTTTTCTGTGCTTTCAAAGGATCTCCCCTTATTCAGATTTATAGCATCCGTATCAAGGGAAACTGTCAAATAGTGTAAGCTAAGATGAGTAGATACAAGAAACAGTTCCATACCAGGGTTTGCACTGTTTGCTATTTATATTCTCCTTCTATATGAAGATAACAGACAGAACAGACAATTCCATGAGTCTTATAAACTTATAAAACTTCTTTCAACAAAAACGGTCGTAAGTTAAAATACATTTAATTTCTGATTTCTCCAACTAATCCTGTCTTGTGACATCCCATTGGAATTGTCTTTTCAAGCAACTCCAAAGAGATGTCACAAGACAGGATTAGTTGGAGAAATAAATAATAATTTAAGACTTTTATAATCTGACTTAAGGCAACATTTGTCGTAAGAAAATTGTGTAGGGGCTTTGGCTTTCATTGTTGAGCTAGAAGATGCTCAAGAGCGGGGACTTTTATTTTTCCTCTGCTAGACAGTTGTCATGGTAACTCTCCTTTTATTTTTTAGGAGTGACTTTTATTTGGTTGCAGCTAATTTCTTTTACTCCAGATCTCTAGGGTGGTGGGGAAAACTGCATTTGGAATCGTTTGAGGTTACTAATAGATGAAATTACAGTAAAATCTGCCTATTACAACCTCGAACAGAGGTAGAATATTTAGTGTTTAAGGTAGGTGACAGCTGAAAAGAAACTGAAAGTAAAACAGAAAGTTCCCCTAGGAAATGTCTGCCCAATTCTATCTTGTTTTAGCTGTCACCTGCCTTTAATGCTATATCAGTAAGATATCGTTTTCAGTAGACGTAATTAAGGCAGGGATTTACTGAATTTGTTCTGGGTTATTTGAGCTTTCTAACTTCATTGACATATAAAGGTTGCCTCAGAACAAGTTATAAATGTATGGTATATATATCTTAAGCTCTAGCTTCTGCTTTTATTTGAGAAGAAAATATTCACCACTGGTATAGAATAGGAACTCAGAAATGAATGTAGACAAATAACCTAAATCATTAACTCAGAGTGCATGCCAATCTCAACTGAATAGCGTTTATCAGCTGTTTGGATCTAGATCGGGCTAACTTTAATATGGTGACAAAATTAGAGAAAACAAAAGTAATACTGTTAGGCAAACAGTGAAACTTATCAGTGACTATGGTTAGTGTATGTTTTATCACTGAGCCATGGTTAGCATTATGTGGTTAGCCATTTGTTTTTTTACTGGAAAGGTTAGCCTATGTTTTATCATTGAGCCATGATTAGTGTATGTTTTATACCCCGTTGGAGCAGGATGAGTGGGTGTACCAGCACATTCAACCACAATCTAATTACTGCACTTGGAATTTCCAATTATCTTCTAATCACCCTACCAAGGACACACACCAACCTTGTTACTAAATAAACATGAGTAATACACAGACATTAAATTGCACCCTCTGTTGCTATGCAGGTTTACTGTTTACAGAGTAACTTAAGCTGCATTCAATATTTTGTATTTAAACAAAAGAATACAAGTATATTGAAATCACTTTTAAGGTCTATGCAGTATAATTATGTATGAAGCCAAGATTGTATATTTGTATGATAGAGAAAAATATAAATTACAAACTTTACATTCACAAACACAGTCTTAGGTTTGAGACTTATATAAACAATACTCTCTAAAGCTTTGGTTTGGCTCCTTGCTTCACCCAGAATGACAGAAGCCAGGAGCCAAACCAAGGTGTGAGAGATCGTTGGGAGTAATTTCAGTCCAGGGGCCCATTTCATAAAACTTCATACAATAAAAACGGTCATAAGTGAAGACTTAAAAATACATTTAATTTTTTAGCTCGCTTGTTCGTAGAACAGCAGAGCTAATGCAATACCCCCGGCGTGAGCATGGCCAAGGTTAAAGTTTTTTGGACATGTTGTTTTAAAGCTTAATACTTGTGCTAGGGTGCTGAAAATTTGTTTGGGGGTTTATTTGGGGTCAAACATTGATGTTATGAAGTTAAAATTTAAAAGTAATTTTATTTTTTGTCAATATTTGACATGCTTTGGACTTAGGTTTTTTACTACAAAAGACCAGGTTAAAGTTTTTTGGACGAGTTGTTTTAAAGTTTAATACATGTGCTAGGGGGCTGAAATTTTGTACGGAGTTTCACTTGGGGACAAACATTGTGGTTATGAAGTTGGAATTAAAAATGAATTTAATTTTTTTCAATTTTTGACATATCTTGGACTTACTTGTTTTGACCTCAAATCACCAGGTTAAAGTTTTTTGGACAGGTTGTTTTAAAGTTTTATATAACTAGATTAAGACTCATCATTCATTTAATAATCTTTCTAAACTGAAAATTGATTTGTTCAGCGGAGCTGACTAGTATCTATATTGACCAACATTTCTATTTAGACATACATTTCAACCAATCATATTTGATCAGAAATTTAGAATTAAGAGCACCTGTTGAAACTGAATTGTCTGATTGGATAGTAGCCAGGGCTCCAGATAAGAGAATTATTTCAAAACTTAAAAACTTTATTTGTGCATTAAACCCTATGGTGTCACTACTCATTTAAATTGTCTCTTCGAGACGATAAAAATGAGTGGTAACACCATAGGGTTTGGTGCTGACATGAGTGAGAAAATGTTAGATTTGTTCAGTTTACTCCCCTCTTATCTGGAGCCCTGAAACTGTAGCCTGGCTGGTTTATGCACTGATGTGAGTGTAAAATTAAGACACACAGGCAGTGTGTAATACTGAGTTGATGACATCATGCTTCTAATTTAAGATATGGTAGCAGATGTCTATTTATAGATAGACAGTGGTAGCTAGGTGTTTTGTTTAATAATGGTTTACTACCAATTTATTTTAATTGTTAACTATTTGTACAAATTTACCATACATTGATAGCAATGTAATAAATGGCCTCAAGTGAGTTAAACACAATTGTGCTGTTCCATAATTTATTTACAAGAGTGAGTTGTTATAGAACTTGTTCAGCAGAGCAGACAGTTTATTTAGTTATAGTTTGTTTCAAGAAACTCCCCATGAATGAAGTTTGATATATAGAACAATAGTTTAATCTGAGGATCTCCTACCAGTATCTAGGATATGGGTTATATTATTGTTTTGCATTTCTAGATTTATGCTATATCCTTGAATGTGTATTTTCTGCTTTTCAATCCAAGATATTACAATTCTTTGAAAACCCCCAATTTTATACAATTTTGCACACCCTTCTACAGCATGAATTCCACCACCCATTCCGCTGAATATCTTTTTAGCTCACCTGAGCACAAAGTGCTCAAGGTGAGCTTTTGTGGTCGGTCTTTGTCCGGCGTCCGTCGTGCGTTGTGCGTCAACAATTTCTTCAAACATCTTCTTGTTCAAAACCGCTTGCCTGATTGCAACCAAACTTCACAGGAATGTTCCTTGGGTCAAGCTCTTTCAAAGTTGTTCAAAGAATTTGAAACAATGCAGAACTCTGGTTGCCATGGCAACCAAAGTGAAAAAATAAGGAAATCTTAAAAAATCTTCTGGTCAAAAACCACAAAGGCTAGAGCTTAGATATTTGGCACATAGTATCATCTATAGGTCCTCTATCAAGATTGTTCAAAGTTTGACCCTGGGGTCAAAATTGGCACCGCCCCGGGGGTCACCGTTTTACATAGAGTTATATAGTGAAATGTTCAAACATCTTCTCGTTCAAAACCACATGCCTGATTGCAACCAAACTTCACAGGAATGTTCCTTGGGTCAAGCTCTTTCAAAGTTGTTCAAAGAATTTGAAACAATGCAGAACTCTGGTTGCCATGGCAACCAAAGTGAAAAAATAAGGAAATCTTAAAAAATCTTCTTGTCAAAAACCACAAAGGCTAGAGCTTAGATATTTGGCACATAGTATCATCTATAGGTCCTCTATCAAGATTGTTCAAAGTTTGACCCTGGGGTCAAAATTGGCCCCGCCCCGGGGGTCACCGTTTTACAAAGAGTTATTTAGAGAAATGTTCAAACATCTTCTTGTTCAAAACCACATGCCTGATTGCAACCAAACTTCACAGGAATGTTCCTTATGTCAAGCTCTTTCAAAGTTGTTCAAAGAATTTGAAACAATGCAGAACTCTGGTTGCCATGGCAACCAAAGTGAAAAAATAAGGAAATCTTAAAAAATCTTCTTGTCAAAAACCACAAAGGCTAGAGCTTAGATATTTGGCACATAGTATCATCTATAGGTCCTCTATCAAGATTGTTCAAAGTTTGACCCTAGGGTGCTGAAATTTTGTATGGAGGTTCAATTGGGAACAAACACTGATGTTATAAAGTTGGAATTAAAAATGATTTAATTTATTTCAATTTTTTACATGTTTTGAACTTAGTTGTTTTTACCTCAAATCACCAGGTTAAAGTTTTTTGGACGGGTTGTTTTTTATTAGCTCACCTGAGCTAGCTCAGGGTGAGCTTTTGCAATCCTTGAATGTCCGGTGTCCGGTGTGCGTCGTGCGAGTCAACAATTTTAGTGTTTACACTCTAGAGGCCACAATATTTATCCAATCTTTCTCAAACTTGCTCAGATTGTATATTACCATAAGAGTTCGAATGAGTTCGATTATGGTTGAAATCGGACTAATAGGTCAAGAGTTATCTACCTTTGAATTGCTGAAAATGCCATATTTAACAGTGTTTACACTCTAGAGGCCACAATATTTATCCAAACTTGCTCAGATTGTATATCACCTTAAGAGATCGAATGAGTTAGATTATGGTTGAAATCGGGGTAATAGGTCAAGAGTTATTTACCTTTGAATTGCTGAAAATGCCATATTTAACAGTGTTTACACTCTCGAGGCCACAATACTTATCCAATCGTTTGCAAACTTGCTCAGATTGTATATCACCATAAGAGTTCAAATGAGTTCGAATATGGTTGAAATCAGACCAATAGGTCAAGAGTTATCTACCTTTGAATTGCTGAAAATGCCATATTTAAGGCTGTTTACTCTCTAGAGGCCACATTTTTTATCCAATCTTTCTCAAACTTGCTCAGATTGTATATTACCATAAGACTTCAGATGAGTTTAATTATGGTTGTAATCAGATCAAAAGGTCAAGAGTTATCTACCTTTGAGTTGCTGAAAATGATATATTTAACAGTGTTTACACTCTAGAGGCCACATTATTTACTCAAGCTTTCTTAAACTTGACCAGATTGTATATGACCATGCAAGTTCAAAAATGGGTGATTATGGTTGAAATCGGACAAATAGATCAAGAGTTATCTACCTTTGAATTGCTGAAAATGCCATATTTTACCGTGTTTACACTCTTGCAACTACAGTTCTGAATGGATTTTGATAATACTTGCACACAATGTTTATAGCTATAGGTTCTCAAAGGAGTGCAACTTTGTTTCAATCTTATCATTGTGGCAATAGTTATCTGCCATTGATATAATTTGAAATGCTAGAAAAGGCTTCATTTCAGTATTGTTTAGGGTCTAGTTATCAGCCCTTGATGTACTCTACTATACTAGAATTCTGAGGTTGTATTCCAAAATGGTTTACATGCTATACTGCAAATTTGAATAGATTTAGATGAAAACGGGTGAAACAGAAAGGTAAAGCTATCAGGCTTCAGTACAACAGGTGAGCGATATCAGGGCCTTCAGGCCCTCTTGTTAATCTTTCAAAACTGAAAATCGATTTGTTTTCGATACAAGATGTTTTTAGAATTAAATTTTAAACAGGCGAGCATCAGGTGGCTTTGACACCCATTTCTGGTTTTATTAATTATAAATACAAAATGTAGCAAAGAGCATGAACTGGGTTGTGTTGACATACTATATTGGGAAAGTTTATAGTGTTCTGGATATTTTTGACTAGGTCTAACACTAGATGTAGTCTTTAGTTTTGTCAGATTATTAACCCTTTTCCAACTACTGTTATAAGTGTTTATTGACACGTTTTGAAAACGGTGTAGACCCTGATCAGATAGTTTCTAAAGGAGCTGTCTAATAAGAATCTATAAAAGAAGTGTTTTCTTTTAGAATCTGCCTGTACACTATCCTTATGAAAGTTTTTATTTCTGTATCAGCCAGTCTACAACCCTGATAATGGGGACATATAGACAGACCTGAGTGTCCCAATTTTTAGGTTTTTACAGGATCTGGGGTCTGTTTCATAAAACTTGGTACGACAAATGTTGTCGTTAGTCAGATTATTAAAACCTCAACTATTATGTATTTCTCCATCTAATCCTGTCTTGTGACATCTTTTGAAAAGACGATTCCAAAGAGATGTCACAAGACAGGATTAGATGGTGAAATCAGAAATTAAATGTATTTTAATGTTTTGACTTACAACCTTTTTTGTCGTACAAAGTTTTATGAAAAGAGGGTAAAGTTTATAATTATATAAATATGCTTAGCAGGATAAGGGTTAATAGTAATCATTTTAATGCATTATACTGTATACTACATATATATTGCTATAAAGTAACTTGTAATATATATAAAACTATAGTTTTTCCGAATGAAGCTGTGTTAACTATTGATTGCTTATATTATTATCACAGAGTCGGTGAATATTTTCTCTCAATTGCTATGCATGTGTTTGGCATGATTGTATTAAGAATGAATGTATTACAGGTTTGACTTATTTATGCCAATAGCTTGTCCCGGTTTATTTTTTACTTATTTTTTATTATTTTCCAGTCTATTTTTATATATTTTCCAGTCTATTTTTAGCTCACCTGAGCTAGCTCAGGGTGAGCTTTTGCAATCCTTGAATGTGCGGCGTCAACAATTTTAGTGTTTACACTCTAGAGGCCACAATATTTATCCAATCTTTCTCAAACTTGCTCAGATGGTATATTGCCATAAGAGTTCGAATGAGTTCGATTATGGTTGAAATCGGACAAATAGGTCATGCCCAGTTATCTACCTTTGAATTGCTGAAAATGCCATATTTAACAGTGTTTACACTCTAGAGGCCACAATATTTATCCAATATTTCTAAAACTTGCCCAGATTGTATATGACCATAAGAGTTCAGATGAGTTTGATTTTGGTTGTAATCGGACAAAGAGATAAAGAGATATCTACCTTTGAATTGCTGAAAATGCCATATTTAACGGTGTTTACATTCTAGAGTTCACAATTTTTATCCAACCTATCTAAAACTTGCTCAGATTGTATATGACTATAAGAGTTTAGATGAGTTTGATTATAGTTGAAATCAGACTAATAAGTGGAGAGTTATCTACCTTTGAATTGCTGAAAATGCCATATTTAAGGGTGTTAACACTCTAGAGGCCACAAATTTTATCCAATCTTTCTCAAACTTACTCAGATTGTATATGACCATAAGAGTTCGAATAAGTGAGATTATGGTTGTAATCGGATCAATAGGTCAAGAGTTATCTGCCCTTGAATTGCTGAAAATGCCATATCTAACAGCGTTTACACTTTTTGCCCCTACAGTTTTCAATATTATGAGGTTGTATTCCAAAATTGTTTACTTGTTATACTACAATTTTGAATGGATTTAGATTAAATCGGGTGAAACAGAACTTTAGGTAAAGCTATCAGGCTTCAGTTCAACAGGTGAGCGATATCAGGGCCATCAGGCCCTCTTGTTAGCTCACCTGGCACGAAGTGCCAAGGTGAGCTTTTAGGATGGCTGGATGTCCGTCGTCTGTCCGTCCGTCCGTCTGTCTGTTCATTCACAATTGGTTCGTTAACACTCTTAGTCTCTAGCGGCTACAAATTTCATCCGATCTTCATGAAACTTGATGACAATGTTTGTCTTGATGAATTCTAGGTCAAGTTCGAATGTGGGTCATGTTATGTCAAAAACAAGGTCACTAGGTCAAATCATAGAAAAATATTGTTAACACTCTAGAGGCTACAAATCTTATTGGATCTTAATGAAACTAAGTCAAAATGTTTGCCTCATTGATATCTAGGTCAAGTTCGAATATAGGTCATGCTCGATCAAAAACTAGGTCACTAGGTCAACTCATAGAAAAACCTTAACGCTCAAGAGGCTACAAATCTCAATGGAAATTAATGTTTTGTAGTCAGAATGTTTGCCTAATTGATATCTAGGTCAAGTTCGAATATGGGTCATGTCGGATCAAAATTTAGGTCACTAGGTCAAATCAAAGAAAAACATTGTTAACCCTCTAGAGGCTACAAATCTCATTAGATCTGAATGAAATACTGCCAGAATGTTTGCCTACATCAAATCTAGGTCAAAATCAAATGTGGATTGTTTCTGGTCAGAAACTAGGTCAATCATAGAAAAATCTTGTTAACACTCTAAAGGTTGATTGTGGGTCATGTCCAGTCGTAATCTAGGTCACTATAGGTCATATTTTACATGGTGTACTAGGTGAGCGATTTAGGGCCATGGTGGCCCTTGTTTTTTATGGGAAAATCTTTAAAAATCTTCTTCTCTTAAACCGTAAGGCCCAGATCATTAATATCTGAGATGTAGCTTTGCATTGTGGTCCTCTACCGAGATCAAATTATGACACCTGGGTCATATATAGCTATATCAAAATGTTGTCTTGCCCAGTCAGCTTCTAATGTTCTCAGGTGAGCGAAATGTGGCCCTCTGAACCTCTTGTTACAGTAGAGGAATAAATTAAAGGCATATTTATTGGGTAAAGGTTTAAGCAGTTGCCTGTCTTCGAAAATGGGAGATCTTTTGTTTGAAAAGGTGAAGTGGGATCAATGTAGGTGATATTTAGAATATTAAAGGAAAAGCAAGAAGGATATTAGTGTAATGAGAGAAATGACAAAACTCATTGGATTATAAATATCATAACCCTTAACACTTGAAGCAGCCTCCTTCTTCAAATTTGTCATCTGCAGTAATTTTATTAGCAAACTAATCATGGCATTTATAAGTAGAAATCCTCACCATTCAGCACTAAAGTTTCTGTCTGTGGCAGGGGATGAGCATTTCTTCAACACATTAGTATCCAATCTGTTTGAAATGTGAACACACTCGTTGTGCTAATGTTATAGGGGCTCAATTATAATTTTGAACTTTAAGTAGCTTGAAGTATGGAAGCTTGTAAAAGCTGGCTTAAAACTTTCTCAGAAACACTTTTATTGAGAAATTTCATTTGACATATATATCTGTTCCCCCATGATAAGCTTGGTTTCAGTATTGAAGACAAATGGTTGCTTAAAGTAGGCTCAAAGTGTATCATGATGTTCTGTAATCCTTTCCTCCCTCAAACTACTGTATACATATTTCATTTTGATCTGCTTCAACTTTTCACAGAATTATATACGGCCATTTGAACTTAGCCATTTTTGCCATTTGAACGTAGCCATTTTTAGCTATTACTTGTCATACTGCTCTGTCCACACTGTCCATCAACAATTGCAATCAAAGAAAGTGGGTGGGGCCAGTGGTCTTGTTACAATGGCAACTGTGCACAATATCTAGAAAAATCTTCTTCTCAGAAACTACTGGTCCGATTTCAATTTGGTTTTCACCAAAATGTTTCTCAATGGATAGACTTCAAAACTTTTTCAAAGAAATTTTGATTTCTCAAAAAAAATTATTGCCAGAGGATGTGGTGACTTTTACTATTTGGATATATTATGGAGTAAAACTGTATCATATTTGTCTTACAGACAAAGCTATCCCTCTGGTTTATATATCATATGTCATTATATATACATGTATATTGAGTATTTTGTAACTCTGGTATTTTGTATTTGTCAAGGTCTGATCATAGTACATGGTGTGTTGGACTATACAGTCACACCAGCCTACAACCTCACACTATTGGCAACAGAAAGCTTCTCAGGACTAACAGCTACAACAGTCGTCATGGTGGAAATACAGGTAACATGTTACCCTGCAGGCTCCTCATAATTATGGGCATTTGACCTGATAACCCCAATCCTCAACATAAAAGCCCTAGGACTTCTTTACTCAACATTCCTCCACATGTTACCTTGTGATGCTTCATAAGCCTTACAGTATCCTTTCTTCAAATTTCCTTAAAAGTCCTTAAAACTTTGGACACCATGTGTAACTGCTGTTCTTATCATAAGATTTTCAAATTGCTTTTAAAATGCACTGTAATTTGTCCAGTGGGACAAGCTGTGTATACCTTGATCAAACTGCTCCTTCAAGAGCACTGTGATCAGGGTATATACACTGTTGCCTGCCTGTATTAATACTTAGGGTCATTACGACTGTCTTAGGACACCCCTATGGTACCCTGACATGATATATGTACTGTAAATGAACATGCCATGACTGTTTTAATTATAGTAGGGTTAGTTTAAAGCAAGATGACAGTAAAGCAGAATGTCCTTGTTGGAATCTTCTATTTGAATGCTTTCTTACTTTAAGCAATTACCTGCCTTACACATTGAAGAATAATGTTTCATGTGAAGCGCTTTTGAATGCACAACTCCTGTGTGAAAAGTCTCAGCTCAATGTCAATATGGTATGATAATAAGGATAATATAAAACAAGACATATCTTTAAAAAAGATATTCAGCGGAGTGAGTGGTTGAACTAATGCTGTAGATGGGTGTGCAAAGTTGAACATAACTGAGGTTTTCAGAGAATTGTTATATCTTGGATTGAAAAGCAAAAAATACAAGTATACAATGGAAACAGTAACTTTTATTTAAAATGCAAAACTATCATGTACGGAAATGCAAAAAAATAACTTAACTCATATCCTAGCTACTGGTTGGAGATCCTCACATTAATCTATTGTTCTATAATATATCAAACTTAATTCATAGAGTATCTATAACATAAAGATACAACAGCTCTGACACTTCACTCTTGTAAATAATGATGAAACAACCCAATTGTGTTTAACTCACTTGAGGCTATTTATTATATTGCTATTAATGTATGATAGATGTGTTGAAATAGTTAACAATTAAAACAAATTGGTAGTAAACATTAACACAACACCTAGCTTCCTCTGTATATCTATAAAAAGATTTCAGATATCACGACTTAAAATGGAAGCATGATTGCATCAGCACAGTAGTAAACAGTCAGTCTGTGTCTCTAAATTTTACTCACAATTCATATCTGGTAAAACTGTAAATTGTGCATAGACCAGCCTACAGGGCTCCAGATAAGAGGGAGTAAACTGAACAAATCACATTTTTTCACTCATTTCAGCACCAAACCCTATGGTGTTACTACTCATTTGGATCAAATTGAAGATACGATTCAAATGAGTAGTGAAACCATAGGGGTTTATGCAGAAATAAAGATTTTAAGCTTTGAAATACACCCCTTATCTGGAGCCAAGACTACTATCCAATCAGACAATTCAGTTTTCAACAGGTGCTCTTGATTCTAAATTTCTGATCAAATATGATTGGTTGAAAATGTTGGTCTAAATAGATACAATTCAGCTCCGCTGAAATAGTTTATACAGAAAAGTTTACTTTTACAGATAAGTCTTTAAGATTGCATTGAAGACATATGACTGCTTAAAGCAAGAAAAAAGTAAAACAGAAAGCTCTAGGGGTTTTCTGATTTAATTTATTTTGCTTTAAGCAATCACCTGTCTAAACGTCGAACATTAGCTCAAATAGTGGTCGGATTAGAAAGGTTTACTTTATTAACACTTTTGAGAAAAATATGGGTTTAAAGCGTTTTACTAATTGATGTTTTGATTGCAGGATGTTAACAACTACGAACCTACCCCAGTACAGGTACACTACTCAGCCTCCGTGCTAGAATCTGCCCCACTTGGTGCATCAGTCCTGACAGTGGAAGCAAAAGACCCAGAGACTGGCAATAATGGACTGGTTCACTACACATTATCTACTGCCAAAACAGGAAGTAGAGACATAGACTGGTTCTCTATAGATTCCCAGACTGGTTTGATAACGACTAGAAAGTTCCTGGACAGAGAGAAGCAGTCCGAGTATACTATTCTTGTAGAGGCTTCAGATAGTGGTATTGAGCCATTGACGGGGACAGCTACTGTTAAAGTGCTGGTAACTGATCTCAATAACAATGCTCCAGTGTTTGACCAGCCATCCTACCACTGTGTGATAACTGACCAGATCCAGCGTGGCCAGCTGGTCACCAAGGTGTCTGCGACTGACCCTGATGTCAGTAGTGCCAACTCTCTCAGATACTCCATCATTAGTGGTAACGACAGACAATGCTTCCAGATGCATGAAGAAAAGGGACTTATCTCTCTGTCCGAGCAACGCAAACCAGATTTACATCTAGCCTATGAACTGAATATTTCAGTGTCTGATGGGGCGTTTACAAACTTTGCGAGAGTCTCTATAAGAGTAGAGAGAGGGAACCATGATACTCCCAGGTTTGAGCAGAGTATATACATAGCAGAGTTTCCTGAGAATTACGGAGAGGGTATGTTGGTTACTACAGTGGTGGCTCAGGATGACGATGTGGGAGAGCATGGGGCACTGACATATTCCATACCCAGTGAAGAGATGCAGAAATACTTCAGAGTGGATGCTGATACTGGTAGGTTTAGCAATTGTCATGTGATATAGTCTGGTGTAGTGTTTGTGGTCTGTCTATCTGTCTGTCTGTCCACAAGTTGGCCATAACTTAAATACACGTGATAGAACTTCATATTGTGCACTCAGCTCTTAAGTAGCCCTTGAGCTGAAGAAAATGTTATCAAGATTCAAGTGAAGAAATACTGACAAACTTCACCTAACCCTTTACCCCATAGCTTGTTTCTAATTTTGAAGATAAGGGGACTACTTAAAGCTGGTTGAAAATAAATTCTGCTTAACTTTCAGCCTGCTTTAAGCATCCAATATAGAAAAAATATTTGTAATTGTTCACATTTA
Source organism: Gari tellinella (assembly GCA_922989275.2). Lineage (NCBI taxonomy): Eukaryota > Metazoa > Mollusca > Bivalvia > Cardiida > Psammobiidae > Gari > Gari tellinella. The sequence goes on along the minus strand of OV277861.1, from coordinate 34,339,854 downwards.
TAACTGTATACAGTGGAACTATTTTCCTCAGTGAAGGAATAAATTAATGGTGTAAAAAGGTGTATTTATGGAGTAATGAGTTCAGTGAGTTTGAGTTATTGATGGAGGTTTGACTGTAGTATCACTTGCTGTAAAAGCTGGGCCCTCTGAGACAAAGCAATCATTTGATCAATGTGTATACATGTAGATTGTTTAGTCTCAGGGGAAATATGTCTTCCACTGCTGATCACAAAGTTGGGTAATATAGACAATAGTATATTAAATATTGAAATTGCATTACAATGTATAAGCATCAGCTGACAGAAGTCATATGAAACCTGTATCCTAATTAAGTCAAGGCCAGTATCAATCCTTAGCTTACCACATTGAAATCTGTTTAACACTTTCCTTCACTGAGCTTTCTGCTTAATGATCACCTTGCTCCATTACCAGTCCCCTTCCATAAACACAGCTGCATATAGGTGGTTTATATTTTGTGGTATTTCTTCACTTGAATCTTGATAATGTGAGCTGATGTAATTGTTGAACATACATTTGTACATGTATTTCAAAGTTAAAATGTGGCAGAGTCACTTTAAACTTTGTAATATGGGTAAGTTATAATTAAGTGATTTAAAACCATTAAGGCTCAACTGCATTTCTGTCACATTATAGTAAGTGCATACTTTTGTCCTGAATTAAGCTGCCAACTTTGAGTTGCCACTTAACTGGTATATTCTATTTCACCATTGACTTTCTTTCTAAAGCACATCTCTTGTTTTGTACAGGTGAAGTGTTCTCTGTGCGGGTTTTGGACAGGGAAAAGATATCTGTGTACCACGTGCCGATTGCTGCCTCAGACAATGGTGGGCGTATGGGTTTCACCATGGTGCACATCACTATTACTGACCAGAATGACAATATCCCACAATTCCTGGCTGAGGAGTACAAGAGGACACTTGTGAATACAATGATGATCAACTCTTCTGTAGTGCGGGTAGGTCAGGGCTTAAATGCATATTCTGCTTTACTTTCAGCCTGCTTTAAGCTACCATCTGCTAGAATACAGAAGTTCTTTTAGAATATATTCATAATTGTATAATTTAACTTAATCCTCTTTGCTCCGTTCGGAGCATAGGGCTTTCACCATAAAGCTCCATTCTGTTCGGTCCATAGCACAGGCTTTGGCTTCTCCGCATGATATCTTTGTCTTTCGGAGCTCAATATTGAGAATCCTACGCCAGGAGTTTGTTGGTCTTGTCTTCACCCAGTGTCTTGAGGGTTCCAAACTAGTGCCTGTCTTGCAATGTTGGGCTGTGATTAGCACAGCGTGTGGCCGATCCATCTCCATTTCTTCTGTTGAATGGAGTCTGACCAGTTCCTGTACTGTCCTTGCCCATAGCTCCTGGTTGGAGATCCTGTCTGGCCACCGTATCTGCAGAATCTGTCTGAAGCATGTGTAAAAAACTGTATAAAGTGGAGCTATTTTCTTCAGTGGAGGAATAATTAAGTTTAAGGTGTATATATGGGGTAGTGAGTGAATACATGATTACTGGTCAACCTGTATTAGGTGAATCATTTAACTCATGCCGGCCGGTTCGCCGAGATGAGGTAGTATTAGCAAGACTTAAAATTGGTCACTCTTTTATAACACTCTTACTTAAACGTGACGTTCAACCTGAATGTTTATTTTGTTTTGAACCTTATACAATCTAGCACATTCTTATTGAATGTGCTGATTTGTGCTTAATAAGAGAAAGATTTTTTCAGGCAGATTCCCTTCGGGAACTGTTTGAACTTGTTGAAATTACCAAGATATTTGATTTTCTAAAAACAATTAATATTTATTCCAAATTGTAAAGTTATATAATGACATTTTAAACATGATTTCATACCTTTTCTTTTTTCTCCCATCAATATTTTTCGGCTCTAAATGACCATTGGTGTCAATGGGCCGTAAAACACAAATCAATCAATCAACTGGTCAAGGTCTACACTATACTATGTCAGGTTTTCTTATGGCACAGCTGATCATGTTTCCTGGTACTGTTACAGATACAGGCTGAAGATCATGACAGTGGGGCTAATGGGCAGATAATCTACAACTTTGATGAAGGAACTATAAGCCGAGTTCATCAGATGTTCTCCATCAACCAACTTACAGGAGTTATCACCCTTGTTCATAGTATCGAGCAGTCCGGTAAGCTATACATTGAATCAGTGCAGTAGTCAGTCTTAACTCTTTGAACCCTAGTCACGCATATAAATTATGCATCATTTGCCAACAGTGTACCTGTGAGGAGTACACTTGTCCTATGCAAAAAGTGACCCTGATCAGAGGCCTGCTTAAGGAGTCCTCTGATCAGGGTCTACACTGTGTGTTCCTTTGACATATATTGTAAAATTCAACCCTAGAATATAAAAATCGACTAAATAGAAGACTAGAATTGTCCATTTGAGGTTTCATGGAGAAAAGGGTTAAATAATCAATAAAGAAATTGTTGAATTTTTCGCTGTTAGCTCAGGTCACTAATTTCTGTAGAATTCTTTGATTTAACCCATATTTGAAACCAAGCTGCGAGTATACACATCATTTACAAATAGTATAACTATAAAGATTACACTCTCCCTATGCTGCGGAGTCGCCTGATGAGAGTCTCCACAGTACGTCATAAATTTTGTATTATACTGTAAAAAACAACCCCAAACAATCAAAAAGCCTAGCCTATATAAGACTTACAGTTTGAAACTGGAACTAGAAGTTTCATTTGTGAAATGAGTTTTCGATAATATTTTTCCTTGATCATCATTTTTAGCTCACCTGAGCTAGCTCAGGGTGAGCTTTTGCAATCCTTGAATGTCCAGCGTCAGTCGTGCTTTGTGGGTTGTCAACAATTTTAGTTTTTACACTTTAGAGGCCACAATATATTTATCTAATCTTTCTCAAACTTGCTCAAATTATATATTACCATAAGAGTTCAAATGAGTTCTATTATGGTTAAAATCGGACCAATAGGTCAGGAGTTATCTACCTTTGAATTGCTGAAAGTACCATATTTAACAATGTTTACACTCTAGAGGCCACAATATTGATTCATCTTTTTTCAAACATGCCCAGATTATATATTACCATAAGAGTTCACCATAGTTCAGATGAGCTCAATTCTTGTTGAAATCGGACCTATAGGTCAAGAGTTATCTACCTTTGAATTGCTGAAAATGCCATATTTAAAAGTGTTTACACTCTAGAGGCCACAATTTTTATCCAATCTATCTCAAACTTGCTCAGATGGTATATGACTATAAGAGTTTAAATGAGTTTTGTTATGGGTGAACCAGAATAATAGGTCGAGAGTTATTTACCTTTGAATTGCTGAAAATGCCATATTTAAGGGGTTTTACACTCTAGAGGCCCCATTTTTTGTTCAATCGTTCTCAAACTTGCTCAGATTGTATATGACCACATTAGTTCGAATAAGTGCAATTATGGTTGAAATCGGACAAATTGGTCGAGAGTTATCTACCTTTGAGTTGCTGAAAATGCCATTTTTAATGGTGTTTAAACTCTAGAGGCCACAATTTTTATTCAATCTTTCTCAAACTTGCTCAGATTGTATATGACCATAAGAGTTTGAATAAGTGTGTGATTATATTTGAAATTGGATCAATAGGTCAAGAGTTATCTGCCCTTGAATTGCTGAAAATGCCATATATTACAGCGTTTACACTCTTGCAACTACAGTTTTCAATGATATACTTTGAAATGCTAGAAAAGACTTCATTTCAGTATTGTTTAGATATCTAGTTATCTGCCCTTGATGTACTCTACTATACTAGAATTATGATGTTTTATTCCAAAATTGTTTACATCCTATACTGGTACTACAAATTTGAATGGATTTAGATTAAAACAGGTGAAACAGAAAGGTAAAGCTATCAGGTTTCAGTATCAGGTGAGCGATATCAGGGCCTTCAGGCCCTCTTGAATATGATATTATGATATATAATACCTCTTGCTGTAACTTTGCTGTTTATGCTTATACAGTTGTTGCCTTTGTCACAGTGTGAAGGGTTATCATTACTTGTACGGGCTTGCTGTACAAACGCGCTTTTATGATGATGTCATAAAGTGCATGACTACGAACCTGGTGACCGGGGTCGGCACGGTTGCTTCTTTATAAAGAACACCTGGTTGCACTTGGCACCCAACGTGGTTTCGGTGCCTGTATATGCTCCTAGTTTGACCCCCCCTCGGACAGTCGTTCTCATACCCATATAGAAAGATCTCGTGGGAGTTTGTCACCTTGTGTAGGTTTATCCTGACTTGTACGGCTTTTTATGGCGATGTAGTAGAGTGCATGACTGTGAACCTTGCGATACGGGTTCATACCCGGGTCAGCAGAGTGCTTCTTTATAAAGAACACTTTGTTACACCTTGGACTGATACCAATCCTTCCAAATTACCTTGATTTTGACCTTGACCTAATTTCAACTTAAAATATTTTTAAATTGGCTGTTTCTTGGTTAACTATAAGAATTTACCCTTTTGTCTAGCATCAACACTATGAAGCTTTGATACTTGTACAGTTGCTGCCCTGGACCATTACCAATTCACCTATATTACCCATCCTCAAATCGACCTTGACCTTATTTGGATTTAGAAAATATTTAGAATATAATGTCACCGGGGGCATATGTGTTTATTGAATACTGTCTTGTGTTTTTCAGTGAGTGAAATTTTCAAGTTCTTTGTCCAAGCCAGTGACCAGGGTACACCTCCTATGAAGAATAGTGTACCAGTGGAATTGTGGGTAACAGATAATGCTGGTGCCCAGCCTAACTTCCGCCTGCCTTCTTACTCCTTCTTCATGCAGGAGACCAACCCTGTAGGTACTGTTATAGCCACAGTGACAGCTGACAGTTCCCAGCCCCTTGAGTACATCATTATCCCTGGCTACACAAGGAGCAGCAACTCACCAGCCAAGTTTGGCATTGACAGTAGTGGACATATCCATGTAGCAGGGGAGCTGGATTTTGAAACCACCCCATCATTTACACTGACAGTCCAGGCCCAGACCTTAGACGCCCTGCCTTTAGTACAGCAAACAACTGTCAGTATTAGACTCATGGATAAGAATGATAACTACCCATACTTTGAGTCCAGTCCATATATAGTCACAGTACCTGAGAACTCTGATATTGGCATTGAAGTTATACGTGTAACAGCCCAAGATGCTGACAAGTCATCTAAGATAACATACAACTTTGATGATGACATGCTAAGATATTCCCATCTGTTTGGCCTGGACTCCAACTCAGGTCTCATCACCTTGTTATCTCCCTTAGACAGAGAGGAACAGGATGTGTATAACCTGACAGTATGGGTGAAGGACAGTGATGATGGTGATGCCAAGAGGAACTTCACAGTAGTACAGGTCAAGGTCATGGACTATAATGACAACCCTCCAGTGTTCCAGAAGAAGCACTATCTAGCTGCAGTGAATGAGGATGCCTATGAGGGAACAATTTTAATGACACTGACAACAATCGACAAGGACATCTCCACCAATATAGACAAGCGGTACTACATCATTGACGGTGACCCGCTGGGCAAGTTTAAGATTCGTAAAAATGGTGATTTATTTGTAAATCGTCCTCTGGACAGAGAGCTTGTTCCTAGATATGACCTAGTTGTTGCTGTAACAGATGGAGGATTTGTTTCCACGGCAACTATTGCCATAGATATCCTTGATGCAAATGACAATGATCCAGTGTGCCCTAAGGTAGGTCAACAAGCCATAGTTTGTCGTAGACAACTGAAAGTTAAATGTAAAATATAATTACTGCAAAACCTCCCAAATTAGCTTTCAGCATTATTTTTCATAAGTTTTCATTTAGCTGGCATTGTCTTAACCATTATCCTTGCTTCTTGTCATTTCGCCACTTTCTTGTCAATCCGCCACCTAAGCAAAACTTAGAATTCCGTCACGAGTAGGCTACCCAGGATGGCCGAAAACTACAGAAGATATCTGAATACCGTCCGTTCGTCGTCCGTTCGTCGTCCGTCGTCAACAATTTCTTTAAATGACATCTCCTCCTAAACTATTGGATGGATTTTAACCAAACTTGGTAGAAATTATCCTTATATGGTCCTCTTTAAAAGTTGTTCAAATGTTTCCGGTCCGTTGCATATCTAGGTCACAGGAGCTAAAATAGATTGTTTCAATAAAAACTTAAAAAATCTTCTTCTCTGAAACCACAATACCCTGAGCTTAGATATTTAGCACAAAGCATCATCTATAGGTCCTCTATTAAGATTGTTCAAATTATGTCCCTTGGGTAAAAAATGGCCCCGCCCCGGGGGTCACAAATTTACATAGAGTTATATAGTGAAATCTTCAAACCTCTTCTTCTCTAAAACTAATATAGCTAGAGCTTTGATATTTGGCATGGTGTAACTTCTAGAGGTACTTTACCAATACTGTTGAAATGTTTTCTGTCCGTTGCATATCTAGGTCACACAAGCTAAAAATAGATTGTTCAATTAAAACTTAAAAAATCTTCTTCTCTGAAACCACAGTACCCTGAGCTTAGGTATTTGGCACAAAGCATCATCTATAAGTCCTCTATCAAGGTTGTTCAAATTATGTCACTGGGGTCAAAAATGGCCCCGCCCCGGGGGTCATAAATTTACATAGAGTTATATAGTGAAATTTTCAAACCTCTTCTTCTCTGAAACTAATATAGCTAGAGCTTTGATATTTGGCATGGTGTAACTTCTAGAGGTACTTTACCAATATTGTTCAAATGGTTCAGGTCCGTTGTATATCTAGGTCACAGAAGCTAAAAATAGATTTTTTCAATAAAAACTTAAACAAGAAATATCTTTAAAAAAGATATTCGGCGGAATGAGTGGTTGAACTAAGGCTATATAGATGGGTGTGCAAAATTGAATTAAATTGAGGTTTTCAAAGAATATATATCTTGATTGAAAAGCAAAAAATACAAGTATTCAATTGAAACAGTAACTTTTATTTAAAATGCAAAACTATCATGTACAGAAATGCAAAACAAAACAATAATTTAACTCACATCCTAGCTACTGGTAGGAGATCCTCACATTAATCTATTGTTCCATTCATAGAGTTTCTTGAAACAAACTATAGCATACACAAATGTACATATACAACAATCTACTGTACTTCACTCTTGTAAATAATGATGAAACAACACAATTGTGTTTAACTCACTTGAGGCTATTCATATATAAAATATTGCTTTTAATGTATGGCAAATGTGTACAAATAGTTAACAATTAAAACAAATTGGTTGTAAACAATTATGAAACACCTAGCTTCCTCTGTATATCTATAAATAGATTTCAGATCAAGCATAATTTCTTCTGTGGCCTAAGTAGTAAACAGCCAGCCTGTATCTCTAAATTTTACACCCACAGTCCACATCATGTAAAACTGTAATGGGACATAAACCAGCCTACAGGGCTCCAGATAAGAGTGAGTAAACTAAACAAATCACATTTTTTCACCTCTTTTAGCACCAAACCCTATGGTATTACCACTCATTTTGATTGTCTTGAAGAGACAATTCATATGTATAGTGACACCACAGGGTTTAATGCACAAATAAAGATTTTAAGTTTTGAAACAATTCCCTTATCTGGAGCCCTGGCTACTATCCAATCAGACTATTCAGTTTCAACAGGTGCTCGTAATTCTAAATTTCTGATCAAAAATTATTGGTTGAAATGTGTGGCCAAATATAAAGTGTGTCTAAATAGAAAACAGTCAGCTCCGCCGAAAAATCTTCTTCACTGAAACCACAGTACCCTGAGCTTAGATATATGGCACAAAGCATCATCTTCAGGACTGGTCCTCTATCAAGATTGTTCAAACTATGTCCCTAGGGTAAAAAATGACCCCGCCCCGGGGGTCACAAATTTACATAGAGTTATATAGTGAAATCTTCACACCTCTTCGTCTCTGAAACCAATATGGCTAGAGCTTTGATATTTGGCATGGTGTTACTCCTAGTGGTACTTTACCAATTCTTTTCAAATGTTTCCGGTCCGTTGCATAACTAAGTCCCAGTAGCTAAATGTAGATTTTTAAAAAAAATAATTAAAAAATCTTCTCTGAAACCATAGTACCCTGAGCTTAGCTATTTGGCACTCAGCATCATCCAATCAGCAAATTGCACAATCATATTGTCATAATTTCTCAGCATTCCGAGATATGTTACATTTACATCAATGGCTCCAGGTGAGCGATTTAGGGCCGTATACGGCTCTTGTTTATTGTAAAGTTGTAAAAGTTATTATTTACTTTTAAAAAATTAAATATTTCAAAATCATTAACAATGTTCAAATTTCATGAAACAAACTATAACATACTGACAGAGCCTACATTGACCTAATTATCGAACGACCAATCAGAGGTGGCGAATTGACAAGAAAGCATCCCGGTGATCCAGAACAATGACCTCGTACGAAAACGGTACAGTTATTTACATTTGTATTTATTTCACAAGTTTTATTTGTATATATTCGTGTTATTGAAGGTTCAGTTCAGAATTAGATATGTGAACAAGTAAGAAATGTTACATCAGAAAGCGCATGCGCGAAAAATATAGCTAAGGGTGGCGAAAACACAGGTAAACAGGCTACCCCATTAATAAACCTTTTTACACCTTTAATTTATTCCTGCATTGAAGAAAATAGCTCCAATTTATAAAGTCATGAATATGTATCATAATAAATAATTTCTATATTCTAGCAGATAATAGCTTTAAGCAGGCTGAAAGTAAAGCAGAATGTGCATTAAGGCGCATTCTGCTTTACTTTCAACCTACTTTAAGTACATGTAGTCAAATATCTTCAAAACTATGAGTGTTGTCTTTCCTAGCGAAATTTTACTCATTTAATAGCCGATGTTATTGTTCAGAAGATAGCTAACATATTCATAATTGATGGGATTTGAAGTTTGACTATTTAACCCATCTCATAGCTGGTTTCTAGTTTTGAAGAGAGATATACATGTCGAGGGCTCGGCGCAAGAGGGGCATAACTACATATTTTTCAAAAAATGACTTTTTTTGATTTTTCAGCTTATATTTGTCAAACTCATATGCTGTATAAATTTAAACAAAAAGTTTCAGATATTTATATCAATAATTTGATATTGCAATAAGGGCGTATCTCAGATGGCCAAATTATTTTAAACCCAAGAAGGGCGTAAGTCCACTTACGCCCTTCTTGCATGCTAAAAAGCATCTGGTTGACTTACAGTTTATCCTGCAATACAGACTTAAATAAACAAATAACTGCTGTGTTGTCATCTTATGATGGCATTATGTTCTTTTTGACATCACAACTGTATATTATTGCATCATAACAGTCTACTGAAGCACTGACATGACACAATATTTTCAATTTTAAGGTAAAAAAAGGTTTAAATCTTATACATGTACTTGAGAAAAGAAGGCAGCCATAATGTGACTTATGGGGGCGCCTGAGTCTTGAATAAGGGCAGTTTGCATTTTATGTACATTAAATGTGTGTTGGAGGCAGGATGTGTAAATATATATAAATGTCATTTTTAGATATTTTAGGGTTCAGAATTTTTTCAAAACTGAAATATCCCTTTTAACATATTCAAACCTAGAAGCAATGAGTATACTTGTCACAAACAAACAGTGTATCTGCAAAAAGTACACTTGCCCTATGCAAACAGTGCAGGCCCTGAACATGTAGACAGCTAAGACCTGCGGGAGCTCTCTGATCAGTGTCTCCAATGTTTGTTATTTTGCAATATGTTGTTATTTAAAAAACCCTTATTGGTCAAATACTTACTTAAACTTAATTAAATGTGTCCTGTTAAAGTTTCATAGGTGACCTAGTTAGACTTTGCCAGTCAGTTGTTTTGGTTCTTCAGATATAAAACATACCTAGATCTACTGGACATTTCCAAAACAAATGAAGAAATGTGGTCACTGGTCTCAACAAATTCACTTTAATAAAATTGAAACTTTGTCTATACTCAAAGCACCTGTTCTACTTTTGTGCAGGTGTATAATATCATTATGCAGCTTTGCTAAATTAAGTCTCTTCTTAGACATTGTTGATCTTTAAGTGCAGTTTTGACTTGCTTCTGTATATACCGATAGTTTTAAGCACTCACTTGTAGCAGGTAAACTAGTATCAGGTTGAGAAGCTTAGAAACCGCTATGAGAAAGGCATCATTTTATGAACTGAGTTATCACGGCTTGCTTTGCTCAAGAGCTTTTATTAGTGTTTTTTTCTGACCTGTCAGAGTTACTTTTAGATTTGAACATTCTAAAAAATTTAAAAGGGATGATCACCGTACTTGTTTATTTCTGTACAGTCAGCCAGTGATACGGAGAGCTGTATTTTTTGTGCCTAATGTACAGTAGAGAAGACATTATTATTTCCCGAAAAAACGCAAACACAATGCACTAAACTGTAGAAAATTAATTTCATCTTTTTAATCTGGGTACTTGTTTATTTCTGTACAGTCAGCCAGTGATACGGAGAGCTGTATTTTTTGTGCCTAATGTACAGTAGAGAAGACATTATTATTTCCCGAAAAAAGGCAAACACAATGCACTAAACTGTAGAAAATTAATTTCATCTTTTTAATCTGGGTTGCAAACAGGTCTGGTCTGGCTCCAATCAGTTTGCAATAGACATAATAGTTTGAGCATACACACGTTTATTGAGAATGAATAACATATCAGTAAAATTAGCGCAGCTGTCTCGTGCTGCACGATGATCATGCTTATCTCAAGTTGGAAACTGCATCATACACAATGTATATGGCTCTTGAACATCTCTTGGCAAGTTCATATGTATACATGTACATTTTGTACTCAAGCTGGTTTTGATACCATTTGATTTTAATTTAGTGACCGTTTTCCATTATAATTAAGTACATAGTTTGGGTACAAGTTTTACAAGATTGGCATTTATGTGAAGGAGCCCCTGTAAATTGTTGTTATGGTTGCCTTTGCTGCCTTAGCAACATAAAGAGTTTTGGTCAACTTTTCAACTTCCTTACTAAATTCCACAAACTTCCTCATCTCTAAGACCCTTTGACTGTAGCTGATGCCATGCTCTGACTGAACAATTTGAGTACCTCAAGTCCCTTTGCCAGATTATCACACTATATGAGAGAACATTCTCACAGCGAATGCATTCTGAAGTTTGCCATATTTCTTCAGGCTCTGTTTTATTCTGCTGCATGGATGATGGCTGCAAAATATTTTTCAGATGTTTTACCTTGGTTCAGCCTGTTTAAGAACACTTGATGTCAACTCCTTCACAATTTTCACCAGAATCATGTTTTCCTTAATTGGTTGAGGCCTGTGCATTCATATTAGATAGGCATTTTTAGGTAACAAGCAACAAATTCATTTGGCACCCACATGTTGGTATATGTCCACATGACATGTACTTCTTTTTGACTTGACTGTAATATATAGTCAACTGTCACACATTTTTGTTGAAAATTTTTGGTCACAAAAGTTGACCACTTAATATTTTTTTGACACACTTAAATCAGACCAGTGTAACTTGTAAAAGTGAAAGCTGTCCATAAACAGTATGCTTGATAATAAAATTGGACATATGGCCTGTTCTTATTTTTCTGTTCACAAATTATAAAGAAAGTCTGAGTACAAAGGGGCATAGTTTGTGATAAGAGTTATAGGCCTTGTCATTTCTCATGGATAGTGTTGAGGTACAGCAATTTTTAAAGGTTTACGACTTGTCCTTGTATGTATACCCGTCGTTTTTGTTTGGTGGGGGGGGGGGGGGGTGGAGTTGGGACCATTCCCAAAAGAAAACAAGGACATTTTCCCAAAATGAGCCGTTTACAGCAGGATTTCCCCCCAAAATAAAAGTTTTACGACTCAATTTTTTTATCCAAATCAAGTATTTTACATAGTTTTAGAGCATATTTTCCCCACCCAATTGAATGGGTCCCACAAACCCATTCCCAAAGTCAAGTGGTGACAAAAAATACTGAAGTCAGATGATAACTGAATGCTTGAGTAGTTTCAAACCTAATGAGGACAAAAAATGAACTAAGGACAAATTTCTAAGAAATTCATATTTGTGAAAGAGTTATAGGCCTCGTGTCATTTTAATAATGTGAGTGATTATAAATTAGTCTTCCTTTACTGTTTAATCAAATCCATGAAGAAATAACATAAGCAACATTGATAGTAAAATATAAATGTGGTAGAAGGTGGAAGAGGCATAACTATTGTCAGATTTAAAAAGAATGATAAGACTTGTTGCTGTATGTAATCCAGATGATACTGCTCACTTGAGGGAAGTTTCAAAATAAATGTCAGTCACAGAAAAACCTAATGATGAACACATTCTTAAGACTTTCTATGTACACAGAACTTTAATTCTAAACAAATATTTTAGAAACAGTTAGTCTTGTCTCCTTTTATGTATGAGGAGGAGGGTTTGATGAGACAGAACAATTTTAAACTTTAAAGTAAATCCTTCAGAAATTAGAAAGAATAATACCACTGATGGTAAAAGTGTGTGTGTGTGTGTGTGTGTGTTGGGGGGGGGGGGGGGGGGCAAAATTGGCAAGATATTTGAAATATTCAGAGTTACGGGACATGTTGTACATTATGTCAAATGATACTGAACACTTTAATGAAGTTGATTGAGGCACAGGTGAGAAAATATAGTCTGTTTATGTTTTCAACCCGAGAACAATGTCCTTAATTAAATAAATCAAAATGGAAATGTACATCAAAATAACCCAAGCATTACATGTACATATTCTGTTGTACATTTTATTATTTGCATAAAAGGTAATAAAAATTCACATTTTTTTTTTTTTTACTGAAGTTTAGCTGAAAAACATATAATATACTCACCCAAAAAAGAAACCCTACACTTTATAAATTTGAATAAATTTTAAATCAAAGCGCAACATACATATTTTCATGTAACAGTATATTGGTTTATCGTTACACAACATGTGTGTAAAATTCTAACCGTGTGCTACTTGCTAAACTCCGTCAAAACCACATTACCTTGTTTTGCATGTGGACCACGTACAGGGAACTTCCGGTCAGATATCATATCAACTAAAGAATCACAATTTAGCTAAGGTACACCGAAACAAAAATCACAACACAAAAGTAAAGAATAGATAATGCCTACGCTGTCAAGAGCAGAGAGAAACAGAACATTTTGGAATTTACAGGCTAAGGTGTCTCCGTTTGACGTCACTCGGACGTCTAACTCACTAGGAATGTAATTTTCAAATTGGCGAGACGTCTGCGACATACTTGCACTATGTTTGAGCGTCCAAAGTCAGGTAAACCAAAAGCAACTAGTCAACGACACATGCAAGCTATTGTCTTACGTCAATTACGTAACACATTTACAACCGTGACTCTGACTGTGGGCTACTTTAACGTCAGTCCACAGACTGTGCGCAATATGTTTCGGACACAAAATTGCCCTATTGGAGCCCGGCGTCCATTTACTGGAAGTGTTATGACGTTACCTCACTGACGTGAACGGCTGCAATTGGCGCGTAGACAGCGTCACTTGTGTCGCCGGGAGTGGAATTCCAAACTTGTAACGGACGAGTCGAAGTACAATCTCAGTTTTAGCAACGTTTTGGACACAAAAACAATCTTAACAACAACAGCGACTTCCCGCATGCCCTCACGCCGGAATGGAACAACGTGTCTAATCAATTGATCAAGCGCTACGTTAACTCGATGAGAAGGCTTAAACTGGACCTCACACGGACTAGAGATAGTGTTTAGCGCTAATAAGGCCCACAAGGAAATGACACAATGCGCACACGTTTGACTAATGTGACAGCAAATGACAAGCTTTCACAAACATTCATATACTGACATTTTCGATTTGCACCCCTACCATATAAACTGACGTCTAAATCACTCATTACGTATGCAAGAAAGCTCAAAATTCACAGACATGTTCTAAACACATCAAAGTAAAGTTTACAGCTTCAAAAAATATAACACGTCCATCCAATTCCAGGAAAATAGGCCCACTATGCAGTGTAAGGTTTCTTTTTTGGGTGAGTATAGAACAGTCTCGCCAGATGTACTGGGGAAAAATGTAAGTCAAACATTTTCAATAAGATGTATTTCTGAAATACTATGCCCCCTGCATGTGACCTTGACCTTTGTATGACATGAGCTAACTTGTACAGAGCTCAAGAGCTTCTGAAGTCAAGTACACATGTCAAATATGGAGTCTCTATCACATGTAGTCCCAAAGTTATGACAATTTATTTTATTAAATTAAGCCTATTTTCCCTAAATGACCTTGACCTTGGTCTGACATGATCCAAGTTGGGTCAAGCTCAAGAGCTCCTTGGGTTGAATACACATGCCAAATATGAAGTCTCTATCACATGTAGTTCCAAAGTTATGGCAAAGGTTAAGTTGACTTACGCCCTTCTTGCGTATAAAATTTCTTCAGATTTTCTTGAAAAAGCATGCAATAAGGGCGTAAGTCAGTTTTTTTTAGCTCACCTGAGCTAGCTCAGGGTGAGCTTTTGCAATCCTTGAATGTCCGTCGTTCGTCGTCAACAATTTAAGTGTTTATTCTCTAAAGGCCACAATTTAAATCCAAACTTGCTCAGATTGTATATTACCATAAGAGTTCGGATGAGTTCGATTATGGTTGAAATCTGACAAATAGGTCAAGAGTTATCTACCTTTGAATTGCTGAAAATGCTATATTTAACAATGTTTACACTCTAGAGGCCACAAATTTAATCTAAACTTTCTGTAACTTGCTCAGATTGTATATTACCATAAGAGTTTGGATGCGTTTGATTATGGTTGAAATCTGATTAATAGGTCAAGAGTTATCTACCTTTGAATTGCTGAAAATGCTATATTTAACAATGTTTACACTCTAGAGGCCACAAATTTAATCCAAACTTTCTGTAACTTGCTCAGATTGTATATTACCATAAGAGTTTGGATGCGTTTGATTATGGTTGAAATCTGATTAATAGGTCAAGAGTTATCTACCTTTGAATTGCTGAAAATGCTATATTTAACAATGTTTACACTCTAGAGGCCACAATTTTTAGCTCACCTTTTAGGATCGCTGGATGTCCGTCGTCCGTCCGTCCACAATTGTTCGTTAACACTCTACCTGATGAGGTTCAAATCTCATTGGATCTTGATGAAACTTCATCAATATGATTGCCTCAATGAAATCTAGGCCAAGTTCGAATGTGGGTCATGTCCGGTCAAAAACTAGGTCACTAGGTCAAATTATCGAAAAACCTTGTTAACACTCTAGAGGCTACAAATTTCATTGGATCTTGATGAAACTTCATCAATATGATTGCCTCAATGAAATCTAGGCCAAGTTCGAATGTGGGTCATGTCCGGTCAAAAACTAGGTCACTAGGTCAAATTATCGAAAAACCTTGTTAACACTCTAGAGGCTACAAATTTCGTTGGATCTTCATGAAACTTCATCAATATGATTGCCCCAATGAAATCTAGGCCAAGTTCGAATGTGGGTCATGTCCGGTCAAAAACTAGGTCACTAGGTCAAATCTTCGAAAAACCTTGTTAACACTCTAGTGACTACAAATTTCATTGGATCTTCATGAAACTTCATCAGAATGTTTGCCCCAATGAAATCTAGGTTAAGTTCGAATGTGGGTCATGTCCGGTCAAAAACTAGGTCACTAGGTCAAATTATCGAAAAACCTTGTTAACACTCTAGAGACTAGAAATTTCATTTGATCTTCATGAAACTTCATCAATATGATTGCCTCAATGAAATCTAGGCCAAGTTCGAATGTGTGTCATGTCCAGTCAAAAACTAGGTCACTAGGTCAAATCTTCGAAAAACCTTGTTAACACTCTAGACACTACAAATTTCATTGGATCTTCATGAAACTTCATCAAAATGTTTGCCTCAATGAAATCTAGGTCAAGTTCGAATGTGGTTCATGTCTGGTCAAAAACTAGGTCACTAGGTCAAATTATCGAAAAACCTTGTTAACACTCTAGAGGCTACAAATTTCATTTGATCTTCATGAAACTTCATCAATATGATTGCCTCAATGAAATCTAGGCCAAGTTCGAATGTGGGTCATGTCCGGTCAAAAAGTAGGTCACTAGGTCAAATCATCGAAAAACCTCGTTAACACTCTATAGAGACTACAAAATTCATTGAATCTTCATGAAACTTGAACAAAATGTTTTTAGCTCACCTGAGCCGAAGGCTCAGGATGAGCTATTGTGACCGCCCTTCGTCCGTCATCCGTCGTCCGTCCACATTTTCAAACAACATCTCCCAAGAAACTACTGACCCAATTTCAACCAAACTTTATCAGAAGCATCGGTGACAAGGGGGAACGAAATAATGTTCAAAGTTTTTGGCTAGAGTTATTCCCCTTGTTTTGGGACCAGATTTTCTAACATGACCGTATAGACAACTTTTAATACATAAGAAAATCTTTAAAAATCTTCTTCTCAGAAACAAAAAGGCCAAGACCTTTGATATTTGGTATGTATCATAACCTAATGATCTTCTACCAAGATTGTTCAAATTTTGACCCTGGGGCCAAAAATGGCCCCGCCCTGGGGCTTATCAGTTTTTCTTAGGAAAACCTTTGAAAATCTTCTTCTCTGAAACTGTATGGCCTAGATCATTAATATTTGAGATGTAGCTTTGCCTAATGGTCCTTTACCTAGATTGTTCAAATTATGCCCCCCTGGTCAAAATTGGCCCCGCCCGGGGGCTTATCAGTTTTACATAGACTTATATAGGAAAACCTTTAAAAATCTTCTTCTCTGAAACTGTAAGGCCCAGATTCTTAATATTTGACATATAGCTTTGCCTTGTGGTCCTCTACGAAGATTGTTCAAATAATGACCCCAGGGCCAAAAATGGCCCCTCCCTCGGACTTATCAGTTTTTCATAGGAAAACCTTTAAAAATCTTCTTCTCTGAAACTGTAAGACCTAGATCACTTATATTTAACATGTAGCTTTGCCTTATAGACCTCTACCAAAGTTGTTCAAATTATAACCCCTGGGTCAAAATTGGCCCCGCCCCGGGGCTTATCAGTTTTACATAGACTTATATGGGAAAACCTTTAAAAATTGTCTTCTCTTAAACTGTATGGCCTAGATCATTAATATTTGACATGTAGCTTTGCCTTGTGGTCCTCTACCAAGACTGTTCAAATTATGACCCCCTGGCCAAAAATTGCCACGCCCTCTGGCCTATTAGTTTTTCATAGGGAAACCTTTAAATTTCTTCTTCTCTGAAACCGTAAGGCCAAGATCATTTATATTGACATGTAGCTTTGCCCTATGGTACTCTACCAAGATTGTTCAAAGTATGACCCCTGGATCAAATTTGGCCCCGCCCCGGGGCTTATCAGTTTTACATAGACATATATAGGAAAACCTTTGAGAATCTTCTGCTCTGTAAGGCCCAGATCTTTAATATTTGACATATAGCTTTGCCTTGTGTGTCAAGTGTGTTCAAATTATGACACCTGGGTCAAAATTGGCCCCACCCAGGGGCTTATCAGTTTTTATAGGAAAACCTTAAAAAATCTTCTTCTCTTAAACCGTAAGGCCCAGATCATTAATATCTGACATGTAGCTTCGCATTGTGGTCCTCTACCAAGATCAAATTATGGCACCTGGGTCATAGTTATATCAAAATGTTGTCTTGCCCAGTCAGATTCTATGGTACAATGTCCTCAGGAGAGCGAAATGTGACCCTCTGGGTCTCTTGTTCTCATTGAAATTGAGGTCAAGTTAGAATGAGGGTCATTCCTGGTCAAAAACTAGGTCACATGGTTACATGGTTACCAGGTGAGCGATTTAGGGCCATAGTGGCCCTTGTTATTCAGTCTTTCTTAAACTTGCTCAGTTTGTATATTACCATAAGAGTTCGAATGAGTTTGATTATGATTGAAATCCGACCAATAGGTCAAGAGTTATCAACCTTTAAATTGCTGAAAACGCCATATTTAACATTGTTTACCCTCTAGAGTCCACATTGAGAGATTGATTATGGTTGAAATCAGACCAATAGGTCAAGAGTTATCTATCTTTGAATTGCTGAAATGCCATATTTAACATTGTTTACCCTCTACAGGCCACACTTTTTACGCAATCTATCTCAAACTTGCTCAGATTCAATATGACTATAGGAGTTCAGATGAGATCAATTATTGTTGAAATCAGAGTAATAGGTCGAGAGTTATCTACCTTTGAATTGCTGAAAATGCCTTATTTTAGGGTGTTTACACTCTAGAGGCCACAATTTTTTTCGGCGGAGCTGTCTGTTATCTATTTAGTCACACATTTCTATTTAGACAAACATTTGAACCAATCATATTTGATCAGAAATTTAGAATTAAGAGCACCTGTTGAAACTGAATTGTCTGATTGGATAGTAGCCAGGGCTCCAGATAAAAGAATTATTTCAAAACTTAAAAACTTTATTTGTGCATTAAACCCTATGGTGTCCAACTCATATGAATTGTCTGTTCGAGACGATAAAAATGAGTGGTAACACCATAGGGTTTGGTACTGAAATGAGTGAGAAAATGTTAGATTTGTTCAATTTACTCCCCTCTTATCTGGAGCCCTGAAACAGTAGCCTAGCTGTTTATGCACTGATGGGAGTGTAAAATTAGACACAGCCAGTGTGTAATACTGAGCTTCTATTTTAAGATATGCTAGCAGAATCTGATGTGTATTTATAGATAGACAGTGGTAGCTAGGTATTTTGTTTAATAATGGTTTACTTCCAATTTATTTTAATTGTTAACTATTAATTTTGTACAAATTTACCATACATTGATAGCAATATAATAAATGGCCTCAAGTGAGTTAAACACAATTGTGTTGTTTCATCATTTATTTACAAGAGTGAGGTGTTATAGACCTTGTAAAGCAGGGCAGACTGTTCTGTATGAGCCTGCACAGTTTATCTAGTTATAGTTTGTTTCAAGAAACTCCCCATGAATGAAGTTTTATATACAGAACAATATAATTTAATCTGAGGATCTCCTACCAGTAGCTAGGATATGTTTTGCATTTCTGTACATTTATAGTTTTTTTGTCAGAGTTATGCTATATCGTTGAATGTGTATTTTTTGCTTTTCAATCCAAGATATTACAATTCTTTGAAAACCTCCAATTTCGTACAATTTTGCACACCCATCAACAGCATGAATTCCACCAACCATTCCGCCGAATATCTTTTTTAAAGATATTTCTTGTTATACAATCTTTCTCAAACTTGCTCAGATTGTATATGACCACAAAAGTTCAAATGAGTTCGTTTATAGTTATAATCAGAAGAATAGGTCAAGAGTTATTTACCTTTGAATTGCTGAAAATGCCATATTTAACGGTGTTTATACTCTAGCCGCCATAATTTTTATCCAATCTTTTTCAAACTTGCTCAGATTGTATATTACCATAAGAGCTGCAATAAGTGTGATTATGGTTGAAATCAAACTAATAGGTCAAGTGTTATGTGCCCTTGAATAGCTGAAAATGCCATATCTAACAGGGTTTACACTCTTGCAACTACAGTTTTCAATGGATTTTGATTATACTTGCACACAAAGTAAACAACTATAAGTTCTCAAAGGAGTGCAATTATTGTTGAAATCTAATCATTGTGGCAATAGTTATCTGCCCTTGATATACTTTAAAATGCTAGAAAAGGCTTCATTTCAGTATTGTTTAGGTTCTAGTTATCTGCCCTTGATATACTCTACTATACTAGAATTATGAGGTTGTATTTCAAAATTGTTTACATACTATACTACAAATTTGAATGGATTTAGATTAAAACGAGTGAAATAGAAAGGTAAAGCTATCAGGCTTCAGTACAAGAGGTGAGCGATATCAGGGCCTTCAGGCCCTCTTGTTTAAAATATACCACTATTATGTAAAATTTTAATACTGTCCCTTGGATCAAAAATGACCCCGCCCTCGGGGTCACAAATTTAGATAGAGTTATATAGTGAAATCTTCAAACATCTTTATCTCTGAAACTAATATAGCTAGAGCTTTGATAATTGGCATTGTGTAACTTCTAGAGGTATACTTTACCAATATTGTTCAAATGGTTCTGGTCTGTTGCATATCTAGATCACAGGAGCAAAAAATAGATTTTAAAAAAAACAACTCAAAAAATCTTCTCTTAAACTTCAGTACCCTAAGCTTAGCTATTTTGCACTCGGCATCATCCAATCAGAAATTTGCACAATCATATTGTCATAATTTCTCAGCTTTCCAAGATATGTTACATTTACATCAACAGTCCCAGGTGAGCGATTTAGGGCCGTATACGGCTCTTGTTCAAATAGTTCCGGTCTGTTGCATAATTATCTAGGTCACAGGAGCTAAAAATAGATTTTTATGCCCCCAGAATCTACGATTCGGGGGCATATAGTTTTTGTCATGTCTGTTGGTTTGTCCGTCCGTCTGTCTGTGCCAAAAACTTTAACCTTGGCTATAACTCTTGCATTTTTGTACCTGGGCCTTTTATACTTGGCATGTGTCTTTCCTGTATCAAGACCTTTCCAACCATACAAAACTTTTTGACCTTGTGACCTTGACCTTGACATTTGACCTACTTTTGTAAAAATCTTTAAATGGCTATAACATTTGCACCAGTTGGATCTGGGCTTTCATATTTTGTATGTATATTTCTTGTGTCGAGACCTTTCCAACTATACCAACATCTTTGACCATGTGACCATGACCTTCACCTTTGACCTATTTAATCAAACTTTTACCAAAAACCTTAACCTTGGCTATTACTTTTGCATCTTTGAACCTGGACCTTTTATACTTGGCAGGTGTATTCCTCATGGCAAGACCTTTCCAACCATAGAAAAATTGTTGACCTTGTGACCTTGACCTTGACATGTGACTAATTTTGTAAAAAATCTTCAAATGTCTATAACATTTGCACCAGTTGGCCCAGGGCTTTCATATTTTGTATGTATATTTCTTGTGTCAAGACCTTTCCAACCATACCAACATCTTTAACCATGTGACCTTGACCTCGACCTTTGACCTATTTAATCAAACTTTAACCAAAAACTTTAACCTTGGTTATAACTTTTGCATTTTTGCACCTGGGCCTTTTATACTTGGCATGTGTTTTCCCTGTGGCAAGACCTTTCTAACCATACAAAACTTTTTGACCTTGTGACCTTGACATATTTTGTTTATATATTTCTTGTGTCAAGACCTTTCCAACCATACCTACGTTTTTGCCCTTGTGACCTTGACCTTTGACCCTCTTTTGTATAAATCTTTATACGCCTATAACATTTGAACCAGTAGTCCTAGAGCTTCCATACTTTGTATGTTTCTTGTGTTAAGACTTCTCCAACCATGCCAATGTTTCATTTACCCTATGACCATGACTTTTGACCTACTTTTGCAAATAAGCATTACATTACAGAACATGACACTGGCTGGGGGCATTTGTGTTTCACAAACACATTGCTTTTCATCTGATCTTCACCAAACTTTCTGAAAATGTTTGTTGACATAACATGGAGACCAATTTGGATAACCAGCGGCGCCAATTTATGCTAGGCCCTTTGGAGTAATGGCCCTTGAATTCCTCAAAATTGCACTCAAGGACAGTTTCAGCTCTCTAACTCGTACATTTTACATTTGATAGTCTGGATTCCCCTCCCTGTATCATCGGGGGCATTCGTGTAACTGGGACACGCTCTTGTTTCAATGAAAACTTAAAAAATCTTCTTGTCTGAAACCACAGTACCCTGAGCTTAGATATTTGGCACAAAGCATTGTCTTCAGGTCCTCTATCAAGATTGTTCAAATTATGTCCCTGGGATAAAAAATGACCCTGCCCCGGGGGTCGTAATTTTACAAAGAGTTATATAGTGAAATCTTCAAACATCTTTATCTCTGAAATTAATATGGCCAGAGCTTTGATATTTGGCATGGTGACATTCCTAGAAGCCCTTTACCAATATTGTAAATATTGTTCCGGTCCGTTGCTTATCTAGGTCACAGGAGCTAAAAATAGATTTTTTAAATGAAACTTTAAAAATCTTCTTGTCTGAACCCACAGTACCCTGAGCTTAGATATTTGGCACAAAGCATTGTCTTTAGGTCCTCTATCAAGATTGTTCAAATTATGTCCCTGGGGTAAAAAATGACCCCGCCCCGGGGGTCGTAATTTTACATAGAGTTATATAGTGAAATCTTCAAACATCTTTATCTCTGAAACTAATATGGCCAGAGCTTTGATATTTGGCATGGTGACCCTTCTAGAAGCCCTTTACCAATATTGTAAATATTGTTCCGGTCCGTTGCATATCTAGGTCACAGGAGCTAAAAATATTTTTTTTCAATGAAAACTTGAAAAATGTTTTTGTCTGAAATCACAGTACCCTGAGCTTAGATATTTGGCATAAAGCATCATCTACAGGTCCTCTATCAAGATTGTTCAAATTATGCCCCTTGGGTCAAAACTGCCAAGGCCCTAGGGGTCGCAGTTTTACATAGAGTTATATAGTGAAATATTCTTCTGAAACTATTATGGCAAGATCTTTGATATTTAGCATTATGAAGTGACACTTTTAGATGTTCTTTACCAATATTGCTGAACTTGTTTGGGTCTGTTGCATATCTGGGTCACATTAGCTAAAAATAGATTTTTTTTCAATGAAAAGTATTCCTGTCTGAAACCACCCATGTACAAAATATTTGACAGAGCACTTAATTTTCAAGTTCATCAGCAAGATATGTGAAATTATGTCTCTGGGGTAAAAAATGATCCCACCCCAGGGGTCATGTGACCCTTGTGTTGGTTTTTCAAGGTGAGCGATATTTAGGCCTGCATGGGCCTCTTGTTTAATGTTTCATTAAGAATAGATTATTTTAAAACAAAACACATGGTAAATAGGTATGTAACTTTCAATCTATAGAAAAAAATTGGTTTTTTTCACTTCCTGTAAAATTTTCAAAAATGTAGTTACGCCCCTCTTGTGCCGAACCCTCGATGTATACTTAGAGGGTTGAAAGTAAAGCAGACTGTGCCTGAAGGCTTATTCTGCTTTACTTTTTGCCTGCTTTAAGCTATTGTTCGCTAGGATAAAAAAATAATTTCTAATAGTCCACAATCATTACTTAATAAATTGGAACATTTTCCATCTGTGGAAGAATAAATTACTCATAAAAAGGCATATTTACGGGGTAATGGGTTAACAGGAGAACTGCATATTTATCATCATTGAATAGATGCCAAACAACGAAACGGTATTCAATTACTCCATAAATTTATTCCCCAACTGAAGAAAGTCATTCCGATTTAAAGAGTTATGACTATGCAACATGAGAAAGATATTATGTTTTTAAGCAGATGGCAGCTTAAAGCAGACCGAACGTAAAGCGAAATGCACCTTTGGTTTCAATCAGTAGCAAGTAATCACCAATACTAGAAACAAGCTATGGGTAATGGGTTTGAGTATATGTAGCTGTTGTATCATGAACTCTCACCACTCCAGATAAGGGGAATATTTCAAAAAATAAAATCTATATTTCTGCATTAATCCCTATGGTGTCACCACTCAATAGAATCGTCTTTTCGAGATGATTTTAATGAGTAGTAACATCATAGGAATTGATGCTGAAATGAGTGGGACAATGTTAGTTTTGTTGGTTTACTCCCTCTTATCTGGAGCCGTGATTGTATGTTAATATGCTGCACTTTCCTTACAGCTTCACTATTATCCAAGAGTAGTTGAGGATGTGTCTTTGTCATGGGTAATTGAGAGGGTCAAGGCCACCGATGCCGATGAATATGGTTCCCTGCGGTATGCGCTGAGTGGAGTAGGAGCAGATGATTTTATGCTGGATCCAGATTCAGGTAGAATAATATTCTGGTGTTTTTTAAAGTGAGATGTCTGCAAAATCAAAAATCAAATGGTGCTACCATAAGTTGCTCATCAAAATCTTTCACTAGGCTCTATAACGCTAAATTAAGCAAATAGTTTGAAAACAGATCAGGCGAGCGATCAAGGGCCATTCTGGCCCTCTTGTTTTGGTTTATGTGGCTATTTTAATGTGTCTTTTCACACCTTTTTAACAATGGAAAAGTCACATAAACATGAAATGTTAGAACGTCCGTGCGTGCGACCGTAACAAGATTAAGTAGATTTTACCATTTCATCTAGCATCAACACCACTTACCCAAATGCTTGGATACTTATACAGTAGTTGCCTTGGACCATTCCCTATCCACCAATATCTCCAAACTTTGATTTTGACCTTGACCTAAACCTAATTTGGACTTAGAATAACCTTGACCTAAACCTAATTTGGACTTGGAATATTTTAAATAGGCTGTTTCTAGGTTAACTTGATTTCACCGTTTCGTCTAGCATCAGCATCAATGCTTGGATACTTATACAGTTGTTGCCTTTGACCATTCCCTATCCACCAATATCACCAAACTTTGATTTTGACCTTGACCATGACCTAATTTGAGCTTAGAATACTTAAATTTGGCTCTTTCTTGGTTAACTAGATATTACCGTGTCGTCTTGCATCAATACTGTTTACTTCAATGATTTGGTACTTATACAGTTGTTGCCTTTGACCATTCCCTATCCACCAATATCACCAAACTTTGATTTTGACCTTGACCATGACCTAATTTGAGCTTAGAATACTTAAATTTGGCTCTTTCTTGGTTAACTAGATATTACTGTGTCGTCTTGCATCAATACTGTTTACTTCAATGATTTGGTACTTATACAGTTATTGCCTTGGACCATTACCAACTCACCAATAATACCCAACCTCAGTTTGACCTTGACCTAATTTGGAATAAGAAAAGATTCAGAATACATGGGGTGTATAGTTTAGCTTAAACAGTACTGTATATTGTCAAGGATGCCCCGGAGGCATAAGCGTTTATTTCTTGTTTGCATACAGTTTTGTTTGGCAGCTTTAGGCAGCCACTTGTGACAATTAAGGAAAATTAAGTTTTTAATGGCTTTCCATCATTACAGACAACAAGAATGAAAAGCATTTTCTACATGTAATTGGTTAGTGCATAAAGAGTTGTTTCTATGAAAGTGTTGTTACTAATAGGAGAACATGTATTATCCCACAGGTGTTCTGACGGCCGCTGTGAGGTTAGACAGGGAGAGAACCATGTTCTACAAACTAGTCGCCAGAGCTGTAGACATAGGTGGAAAGTTCTGCACCATGCAGATACACATCTCTATAACAGACATCAACGACAACAGTCCTGTCATAGAGCCTCTTTCTGGACCAATTATGTTAAGTGAGGATGCACCAATCAACACTCTAGTTTACAGAGTGGCTGCTACAGACAAGGATATAGGTAAATCAATGATAGAAGACGGGTGTGGGTTCAGTGGCCAACCATTGACAAACATCTGTAAATACTAGTTACTGCTTAACCCTTTCCTCCCTGAAACTTAAAATGGACAATTCTAAGTTTCAATAAGTGTACTCCTTACAGGTACACTGTTTGTTCTTGTTGCTGTTGATGAAGAGTCTATTTAGTATTTACTACTTATAACCATATATAACAGCATTCAAACTATTTGTGTAAAACAACTATGAAAACTCGACTTTGAAAGTGTGTTAATCCATTACCCAATAAATACCCCTTTTACGCCTATAATGTATCCCTCCACTGAAGAAAATAATTCCAATTTATACAGTTGTGAATATTTAACATAATTTCTATATTCTAGCAGCTGGCAGCTTAAAGCAGGCTGAAAGAAAATCAGAATGTGCCTTTAGGCATATTCTACTTTACTTTCAACCTGCTTTAAGTGGTCACCTTTCTTCAAAACTAGAAACAGGCTATGAGTTAATGGGTTTAAACAAGCAAATACACATCTTACTCTCATTTTTATGCCTCTGCAAAATAGTGGAAATTTTTCCATTCTGTCCTTACAATTGTCTATTCATATGACATAAGACAAATCTAAGTATTTAGGCTTAGCTACATTTCTCTGCTTAGAGTTTGAGTTTAGACAGATATTTTTCCAGTCAAACTGCTATTTCAACCATTAAAAACAAGGTTAAGTGATTGTAAAAAATAAAGATAACAGCCTAAAACAAGATGAAAGTAAAAAAGAAAGCTATTAAAGGAGCATTCTGTTTAACCACAGAATTATACATTTCCGTGGTTTAACTTTCATCTTGTTTAATTAAAGCAGTCCACTGTCTTAAATAAATAATAATTAACACAATTTTCAGTGGTAGTAGTAGAGAGGGTTTACTGTATCTTATAGTATGAGCCACAGTTTTCAAGCAAAGTATGTTCTTTCTAGGCATCAATCGGCAGATTTCGTACTCTCTGAGGAGCAACGAGGATGGTATATTTATGATCAATGACAAGAGTGGGCTGCTGCAGCTGGCCAAACTATTGGATAGGGAGACCACAGCCAAACACAAACTCACCATCATAGCCACAGATAAGGTACTAGTAACTTTCCTAGTTCTTACAGTCAGTTTGTCATTGGTAACTGCCTGTTGGCAGTATCTGATACCAGCAGTTGCTTAACCCTTTCCCCCATAAAAGGGCCTTTTAATGCATTCAGTTTATTCATCAACTGAAGAAAATGGGTCTAATTTATAGCCATGAATATGTATCATAAGGAATATTTTCTTTATTCAAGAAGGTGGAAGCTAAAAGCAGGCTGAAAGTAAAGCAGAATGCACCTTAAGGTGCATTCTGCTTTACTTTCAACCTGCTTTAAGAAATCACCTACAATGTATTTCAAAACTAGAAACAGGCTATGGGGCAAAGAGTTAACAGGCATGGTTAAAGCATTAATCATTTCCCCCAATAGAATTTGCACATTTGAATTTGTGTCCTCCACTGACGAAAAAAGTTCTACTTCATACAGAAATAAACATGTACCAAAAGAAATAGTTTCTATGTTCTAGCAGATGGTAGCTTAAAGCTGGCTGAAAGTAAAGCAGTATGCACTTTCAGATGCTTTCTGCTTTACTTTAGCCTGCTTTAAGCAGCCACCTGAAACAGGCACCTTTCAGCCTGCTTTAAGCGGCAACCTGAACAGACTATGAGGTAAAGTGTTAAAAGGTATTCCTGTAAGATGAATATGCAGGCCTTCAACTGTCCCTACTTTTCCTACTTTTTAGCTCACCTGGGACGAAGTGCCAAGGTGAGCTATTGTGATCGCCCTGTGTCCGTCGTGTCGTCCACTTTTTAGCTCACCTGAGCCAAAGGCTCAGGATGAGCTATTGTGATCCCTTTCCGTCCGTCGTCTGGCGTCCGGCGTACGTTGTCCGTTCACATTTGCAAACAACATCTCCTCAGAAACCACTGACCCGATTTCAACCAAACTTTGTCAGAAAGCATCAGTGACAAGGGGGAACGAAATCTTGTTCAAAGATTTTGGCTAGAGTTATTCCCCTTGCTGTGGGACCAGGTTTCCTAACATGACCATATAGACAACTTTAAATGCATAAGAAAATCTTAAAAAATCTTCTTCTCTCAGAAACCCAAAAGCCCAGACCTTTGATATTTGGTATGTATCATTACCTAATGATTTTCTAGCAAGATTGTTCAAATTTTGACCCTGGGGCCAAAAATGACCCCGCCCTGGGGGCTTATCAGTTTTTCTTAAGAAATCCTTTAAAAATCATCTCCTCAGAAACTGTATGGCCTAGATCATTAATATTTGACATGTAGCTTTGCCTTTTGGTACTCTACCAAGAGTGTTCAAATTTTGACCCCGGGTCAAAATTGGCCCCGCCCCGGGGCTTATCAGTTTTACATAGACTTATATAGGAAAACCTTTAAAAATCTTCTTCTCTGAAACTGTAAGACCCAGATCTTTAATATTTGAAATACAGCTTTTCCTTGTGGTCCTCTACCAAGATTGTTCAAATTTTGAACCTGGGGCAAAAAATGGCCCCGCCCTGGGGCTTATCAGTTTTTCTTGGGAAAACCTTTAAAAATCTTCTCTGAAACCGTAAGGCCTAGATCATTAATATTTGACATGTAGCTGTGCCTTATGGTCCTCTCAAATTATGACCCCCGGGGTAAAAATGGCCCTGCCCCGGGCTTATCAGTTTTACATAGACTTATATAGGAAAACCTTTAAAAATCTTCTTCTCTGAAACTGTAAGGCCAAGGTCTTGAATATTTGACATATAGCTTTGCCTTGTGGTCCTCTACCAAGATTGTTCAAATTATGACCCCCGGGGTAAAAATGGTCCCGCCCCGGGTTTATCAGTTTTACATAGACTTATATAGGAAAACCTTTAAAAATCTTCTTCTCTGAAACTGTAAGGCCAAGGTCTTGAATATTTGACATATAGCTTTGCCTTGTGGTCCTAAAGTGGGTTAGAGGGCCAGATAACAGTAAACATAACAAAAGAATACAATAGAGTTCATTCCGTAACAATACACTAAGGGGCCATGGCCCGTTATTCGAACAAAAGAAAATAACAAAAGAAAAGGCCCTCTAACCAAATTCGGTGGCACGTCCGTCCGTCCGTCCACAAGGCCCGCCCTCGGGTTTATCAGTTTTTCATAGGAAAAACTTAAAAATTCTTCTTCTGAAACCCTAAGGCCCAGATCATTTATATTTAACATGTAGCTTTGCCTTATAGTCATCTACCAAAGTTGTTCAAATTATGTCCCCAGGGTCAAAATTGACCCCGCCCCGGGCTTATCAGTTTTACATAGACTTATATAGGAAAAAATTTACAAATCTTCTTCTCTGAAACTGTCACTTGAAGGCCCAGATCTTTAATATTTGACATTATAGCTTTGCCTTGTGGTCCTCTACCAAGATTGTTCAAATTTTGACACTGGGGCAAAAAATGGCCCACCCTCAGGCTTCTTGGTTTTTTAGCTCACCTGGCACGTAGTGCCAAGGTGAGCTTTTAGGATCGCTGGATGTCCGTCGTCTGTCCGCGCCACTAAAGTGGGTTAGAGGGCCAGATAACAGTAAACATAACAAAAGAATACAATAGAGTTCATTCCGTAACAATACACTAAGGGGCCGTGGCCCGTTATTCGAACAAAAGAAAATAACAAAAGAAAAGGCCCTCTAACCAAATTCGGTGGCACGTCCGTCCGTCCGTCCACAATTGTTCGTTAACACTCTACCAGGTTCAAATCTCATTGGATCTTGATGAAACTTGATCACAATGTTTGCCTAAATGAAATCTAGGTCAAGTTCGAATGTGGGTCATGTCCGGTCAAAAACTAGGTCACTAGGTCAAATTATAGAAAAACCTTGTTAACACTCTAAAGGCTACAAATTTCATTGGATCTTCATGAAACTTCATCAATATGATTGCCCCAATGAAATCTAGGCCAAGTTTGAATGTGGGTCTTGTCCGGTCAAAAACTAGGTCACTAGGTCAAATCTTCGAAAAACCTTGTTTACACTCTAGAGACTACAAATTTCATTGGATCTTCATGAAACTTCATCAAAGTGTTTGCCTCAATGAAATCTAGGTCAAGTTCGAATGTGGGTCATGTCCGGTCAAAAACTAGGTAATTAGGTCAAATTATGGAAAAACCTTGTTAACACTCTAGAGGCTACAAATTTCGTTTGATCTTCATGAAACTTCATCAATATGATTGCCTAAATGAAATCTAGGTCAAGTTCGAATGTGGGTCATGTCCGGTCAAAAACTAGGTCACTAGGTCAAATCTTCGAAAAACCTTGTTAACACTCTTGAGACTACAAATTTCATTGAATCTTCATGAAACTTCATCAAAATGTTTGCCTCAATAAAATCTAGGTCAAGTTCGAATGTGGGTCATGTCTGGTCAAAAACTAGGTCACTAGGTCAAATTATCGAAAAACCTTGTTAACACTCTAGAGGCTACAAATTTCATTTGATCTTCATGAAACTTCATCAATATGATTGCCTCAATGAAATCTAGGCCAAGTTCGAATGTGGGTCATGTCCGGTCAAAAAGTAGGTCACTAGGTCAAATCATCGAAAAACCTCGTTAACACTCTATAGAGACTACAAAATTCATTGAATCTTCATGAAACTTGAACAAAATGTTTGTCTCATTGAAATCGAGGTCAAGTTAGAATGAGGGTCATGCCCGGTCAAAAACTAGGTCACACGGTGTACATGGTTACATGGTTACCAGGTGAGCGATTTAGGGCCATAGTGGCCCTTGTCATAGGAAAACCTTTAAAAATCTTTTTCTCTGAAACCGTAAGGCCCAGATCATTTATATTTGACATGTAGTTTTGCCCTATGGTCCTCTACCAAGAGTGTTCAAATTATGACCCCTGGATCAAATTTGGCCCCGCCACGGGCTTATCAGTTATATCAGCTATATCAAAATGTTGTCTTGCCCAGTCAGCTTATATGGTACAATGTCTCAGGTGAGCGAAATGTGGCCCTATGTGCCTCTTGTTCTTTAAAGATCTTCTTCTGTAAATAATTTTACACAAATGATCCATGGGTGACACTCTACCAGATTTCTTAAAATAATTTTGATATCTTAGAAAAACATGGCCACCAGTGGGTGGGGCCAGTTTTCCTTATGATACTGTATAGTAAAAACTTTAAAAATCTTCTTCTGTGAAACTGCTGGTCCAAATTGAAAATAATTGTACACAAATGATCCATGGGTGACCCTCTACAAGATTTCTTAAAATGATTTTGATATCTTAAAAATCATGGCCGTAAGTGGGTGGGGCACGTTTTCCTTGTGTTTCTGTATAGAAATTTTTCAAAAATCTTTTTCCCTGAAACTATTGGTCTGATTTAAGAATATTTTTAAAGTAATGATGGGTGACCCTTTGCCAGTTTTCTTCAAAGAATCTTCCTAGTTCAAACAACATGGCTTACCGGTGATGGCTTAAAGTGGAATTTTATCATTACTGGTCCATTACCATGACCGTAAACATGGGTGCCAGGTGAGCGATTTAGGGCCGCATGCGGCTCTTGTTTCCTTCTTTTTTAAACACCCTCCTACTTTTTAGCTCACCTGAGCACAAAGTGCTCAAGGTGAGCTATTGTGATTGGTCCTCGTACGTTGGTGTTGGTGTCGGTGTCGTCTGTTCACAATTTGTTTCAAATAACTTCCTCTCTGAAACCAATGGCCCAATTTTAACCAAACTTGGTCAGATACATACTGTAGTTGTTAGCTTCAAAAGTTGTTGGAAAAAAAAGTGGGTGGGGCTATCGGTCTTGTTGCCATGGCAACCATGCACAATATCTAAAAAAATATTCTCCTCAAAAACTACTGGTCCAATTTCAATTTGGTTTTCACCAAAATGTTTTTCAATTGATATACTTTCAAAATTGTTCAAAGAATTTTGATCCGTCAAAAAAAATGGCCGCCAGAGGGCGTGGTCATTTTCCATATGTACATAATATTGATAACCAAAGTCAAAACTTTAAAAATCTTCTTGTCAATAACCATAGGTCCTAGGACAACCAAATTTCGTATGTAGCATCATGTTGTGAACCTTTACCAAGATTGTTCAAATAATGACCCCCGGGTCAAAAATGGCCCCGCCCTGGGGCTTATCAGTTTTACATAAAGTTATATAGGAAAACCTTTAAAACTCTTCTCCTCTGAAACTGTATGGCCTAGACCTTTGATATTTGGCATGTAGCTTTGCCTTCTGGTCCTCTACCAAGATTGTTCAAATCATGACCCCCGGGTCAAAAATGGCCCCGCCCTGGGGCTTGTCCGTTTTACATAGAGTTATATAGGAAAACCTTTAAAACTCTTCTTCTCTGAAACTGTATAGCCTAGACCTTTTATATTTGGCATGTAGCTTTGCCTTACGGTCCTCTACCAAGATTGTTCAAATCATGACCCGTGTCAAAAATGGCCCCGCCCCGGGGCTTATCAGTTTTACATAGACTTATATAGTAAAACCTTTACAAATCTTTTTCTCTGAAACCGTAAGGCCCAGACCTTTTATATTTGGCATGTAGTTTTGCCTTATGGTTCTCTACCAAGATTGTTCAAATCATGACCTCAGGGTCAAAAATGGCCTGCCCTGGGTTTACAGACTTAAACAGGAAACCCTTAAAAATCTTCTACTCTGAAACTGTAACCATTGTCAGAATTCAATAATATTTCAAAGAAATATTATTTAAAACACCCTTTATTAGGACTTTTTATATAGTTTCCATATTTTTCCTTTTCGCTCAAACAGTAATAATGACAAACGGATTCTGAGTTACTTGTTCATGCAACAGTCCACTTCCATGCAATGAAAAACTTCATTTTGCATTGAGTATTACACAATGGTTCCTCAGGTGAGCGATTTAGGGCCGCATGCGGCTCTTGTTCCTATTTTACTTCCAAAACCTCCCACTATTCCTACTTTTTGCCTAGTGAAACTTCAAGCACCCTTAGAATGGCAAAAAGTGCAGGAAATGAAGCGCTTGATTTCAAAATTTTCCGGGGAGCGCCCCTGGACTCCCCTACACGTGTCTGAACGTCTCAGGGGCCTGTAGTACCAAAGTATGATCAAGGAAATAAATGTCTTGAGGTGAGAATATCTTTCATTCAAGATTGCGGTTTACTTTAATTTCTATGAGCACGATGATTTCATAAGTTATCTTGTACACATTTGTACCAAACAGTTTCTACTATTCCTACTATTTAATTGAAAATCTTCCTACTTTTTCCTACTTTTCCACTGGAAAACCTCCTACTTTTTTCCTACTTTTTGCACTGAGACCAGTTGAAGGCCTGAATATGGGTCGTGTTTTAAAAAATATAATCCCAAAAGCTGCTATAGTATATTTTTAGCTCACCAGAGCACGAAGTGCTCAAGGTGAGCTTTTGTGTATCCCTGCTGTCCGTCAACAATTGCAAACGACTGTTTCTCTAAACCCAATAGCCCCAGTGTTAACAAACCAACAGAAGCATCAGTAGGGTAGGGGAATGAAAAGTTTGTGGTAGGGTAATTTTTCTGGTTGCCATGGCAACCCGGCTGTACTTTTTCCTAGGTTTTATGAAAAAAAACCATGGAAAAAACCACGGAGTATTCGGACGGTCATATTACAAAAACCTTGGAAAAAAGACGAGAAAACCTTAGAAAATACAAGACCTTGGTTTTTACATGGTTTGACAAAATACCTCGGAAAAGTTTACGAGGAATCCTTGTAAAATATTTAATTTCCAAGGAAACCACGGAAACAAAAAATCCTCGGAAAAGTTTACGAGGAATCCTTGTAAAATATTTAGGAAAAAACCATGGAAATATTAGAACCATTTTACGTGGTTTCGACAAAATACCATGGAAAAGTATATATATACGAGGAATAGTTAACTACTAGTGGGTGGGGTACCACATGCTTTTGTTTGTATCATGTAAATATCCAAAATATATTATGATCATGATAAAATTGTATTTATGTAAGTTATGTAACTTACCATGAATCTTTTGTCAGGAGTCTGAACTGGTTTGGAGTCTTTAATTTTTGCCACATTCACATTTTAAAGTATAGATAAACAGACAACTTAAATCTCTGACCTCTGATTGTTGTGAGCTGGTGTCCTGGGTGTGTATAATATTCACTGTTTTGTTACACTTACAATTGTAGCAAATATTACTCATATTTATAATTCACTAAGTTGTACTTCCAAGGTTTTTCCGTGCTGGAAAATGTCTAAGTACAATTTTTACGAGGTGCAAATTGTTTAAGTTATTATTTTACAAGGATTTTCCGTGCTAAAAAATGGTTAAGTTCTTATTTCCGAGATTGTTCCGTGTTTATTTTTGCCAAAGTCCAATTTTTCCGAGCTTTTGCCAAGGTTTTAAGAGTTTCCAAGGTTTTTTCTTGATATTTACGTGGTTTTTTTGTTCATAAGCATGTATAAACCATGGAAATTTTGGTGACTAAACAAAAACCTTGGAAATTGTTACGAATAACCATGGAACTTTTAGAATTCCATGTAAATTCCACGTAAATTATTCATATTCCATGGAAATTTTACACTGAACCTTGGAAAAAGTACAGCCGGGAACTTTGCACAATATATACAAAAATTTCTTCTCTGAAACAACTGGTCCGATTTTAATTTGGTTTTCACCAAAATGCTTCACAATAGATAGACTTTAAGTTGTTCAAAGAATTCTGATTGGTTAAAAAACATGGCCGCCAGAGTGCGTGATCATTTTCCGTTTTCGGTAATATCGAATGTAAAGTTGAAGAACCTTCTAGAAGTTGTATTTTAGTTATATCTTTATGAGATTTTGTCAGTGTCATCACCTTAATAAAATATAGGTGGTACATAAATGTAGGTCATGTCAGATCATAAAGTAGGTCAGTAGGTCAAATCACAGAAAAAGCTTTTGCCACTCAAGCTGCCATGTTTTTAGCCCAAACTTCTTGAAACTTGCTTTGAATGATTATCTTGACAAAAGCTAGGCACTGTGTGAATATGGGTTACATGAGATTAAAGCGTAGGTTAAAACATACAAATAGCTTCTAAACACTGTAGGGGCCTT
Organism: Gari tellinella; assembly: GCA_922989275.2. NCBI lineage: Eukaryota > Metazoa > Mollusca > Bivalvia > Cardiida > Psammobiidae > Gari > Gari tellinella. Next base: position 34,305,272 of record OV277861.1, on the reverse strand, counting down.
ATTTTTAGCCATAATTTCACACAACTTGCTTAGAATGATCACCTTGATAAAATCTAGGCAGCCTGTGCATATGGATTTTGTCAGGTCAAAAAGTAGCTCAAAACTTCTTAGGTAGAAAAGGCTTTTGAACCGTCTAGTTCATATGTAGAACACACATCAAAATTATCCTGACACATTTGCTTCTTGTGACGATATCCTACCTTGCTGGAAAGCAACAATATTACAAGGAACTAGGTCAAATTAACATACAATACTGTACCGTCATGCTGTCCTTGAATTCATCATGCAATTACAAAGGTTAATCTCATAGCTGCTCATGTTTCCATAAAAATATCTCTTGTCTTGATCCAGGGTACACCACAGCTTAGTTCAGAGATGGACATAGAGGTTGTTGTGTTGGATATTAACGACAACCCGCCAGAGTTTGAGCAGACCACGTACTGGATGTCTGTGCTGGAGAACGCCCCTAGTGGTCAGAACATTGGTCAGATCCAGGCCACTAGTCGGGACACAGGACTTAATGCCCAGATTTCCTACTACATTCAGGCTGGTAGTGATAAAGACAGGTTTTATGTGGATAAAAAATCAGGTAAACTATCTGGTATGACTTCTTTATAATTTAGGTGAATGATTTGGTAATTGAATGTTTTATGAATAAAAAATGTTACTACTGTCAAACCAGTTTAAACCTTTTCCTTCGTAGTCAAAAAGTGACTCTCTTTTAACTCTGTTTAACCCATTACCCCATAGTCTTTTTAGTTTTGAAGACATGTGACCACTTAAAGCGACTCGCAACCAGATGGTGCATTAAAAATAGTGATTTGTAAATATTTGTCAAACGCTTATATAAATGGTAAAGAATTAGTTTAAGATAAGAAATTCTGTTTAAAAAAATGTATTTCAATAAAAAAAAATATTGGTCTCTGGTGGGATTCGAACCCGGGGCCCGGCATTGGCGGACAGAAGGCAAAATAGGGGAAACCGCTTAGACCAATGGACCACGGAACTATCCGTTTATCTTGGATCGATTTAACGTATTTCAATGTGTAGCGATCGAAAGTGCATACAACTTCACAATTCGGCTCGGGTTTATGTCTGAGCCCGTGTAGAGAAGCAACAACAACAACTATACCGTCTACTAGTCGGTATAGAAAAACGATGGAAAATAACTAAAAATCTAAGATTCGGTGACGATTCTTGAGACTTTTTTTGGACTGATCATATTTTTTAGCTCACCTGAGCCGAAGGCTCAAGGTGAGCTATTGTGACCGCTCATTGTCCGTAGTACGTCTGTCCGTCTGTCCGTTCACTTTTACTTCAAACGACATCTCCTCTGAACCCGGGGATTGTAGGGCGGATTCAAACTGCTCATGATGTTCCTTGGATGCTTCTCTACAGAAGTTGTCTAAATGAAAGAGAAAAAGCAAAAACTCTGCTTGAAAAAGCAAAAAAGCAAAAATTTTTAAAAAATCTTCTTGCTAAAAACTACTAGGCCCTAAGCTTTGATATTTTTACAGTAGAATCTCCTGGTCGATCCCTCTATAGTTTGTTAAAATGAAATCCCTAGGGTCACACTTGACGCCACCCTGCGCAGTTTAAGTGCTGCTCTAGGCAGGTTTTACAGTATTTTTGATGAAGCAAAAGCAGAACTGTATTTTACCTGAGTTACTCTTAATATACTAAGGGCAAATAGCCAATATTTGCAAACATTTTGGATCCAGATCAGATGCAACATAATGCTGCATCTAATTTGGATCCAAACTATTGGTACTCATTTACCAACTGAACATGTTCTAAATTCTTTTTTTTGTCACTTTTCGCATACAGTAGGTTGTAAGCAGATATCATTTCAGTCTGGTAAGGGTAAGCCTTCAGAGCAGTTGCTAATTCTACCATACTACCCAGTATTTGACCTCAGCCACTGAACTGATGGTCTTAGCTGAACATGTTGTCTGCTAAAGTTTATAAATGGTTTAGTCTGCTTCATACTTAGAGAAACAGGGTCTGGAAGTGATCCACTGACAGTTATGTAATTATGTCTTTTGCCATATTTATACATATGTTTAATATTCAAAATATGTATAGCAGACAGCAATTCAGCATAATAAGAGTTAGACCCTAGCCAAATTTCCTACTGGCAGAGTTACATAACTGAACTCTGGTCAGCTGATGAGGTTGCATATGTTGTTGTCTGCTATATTTTTATGCCCTGCAGTTGGGGGCATATTGTTTTTGTCTGTCTGCTTTTTTGTCTGTTTGTCCATTTGTTTGTCTGTCAGTCCACAACTTTAATCTTGGCCATAACTTTGTTAAAGTTAGAAACTTTATAACTTGGGTCATGTCGTACAAAGGTCAATGTCAATTTTGCGATATTTCCCAGTGTCATATTTTCTTGTCTTTGAGATAAATCCAGTTCTACTGATGTTAACCCATTACCCCATACATATGCCTTTTTACGCCTTTAATTTATTCCTCCTCTAAAGAAAATAATTCCACTTTATATAGTCATAAACATGTAAGATATAAGAAATAGTATCTATATCTTAGTAGATGATAACTTAAAGCAGGTTGAAAGTAAAGCAGAGTGCGCAATAAATAATCATATGGAAATACATGTAGCTTGATAAGAAGAAGTGTCATGGATAAGGGCCATAACTCTGCCAACAATATTTTTTAAGTTATTCCAATTTGTCATGTTTTTTTTGTCTGGAAGATAATTCCATTTACAGCTATATTAAAATGTTGTCTTGCCTATTAAGCTAAGGCACAATGACCTCAGGTGAGCGAATTAAGGGCCATGGCCCTCTTGTTTAATGTCAGAAGCCAAATAATGCCACAAATTGGCTTTTATTTTAGTATTTTATTTTATTTTGACAAGTACACCATCCGGTTGCGAGTCCCTTTAAAAGCAGGTTGAAAGTAAAACAGAATGTGCCTTAAGGTGCATTCTGCTTTACTTTCAGCCTACTTTAAGCTATTATCTACTAGGACCTAGAAAATGTTTCTTATGCTGAATATTCATGACTATATAAAGTGGAATTATTTTCTTCAGTGGAGGAATTAATTAGAGGCATAAAAAGGTGTACTTATGAGGTATTTGGTTAAAGCTTTTTAGCTCACCTGGCACGAAGTGCCAAGGTGAGCTTTTAGGATCGCTGGATGTCCGTCGTCTGTCTGTCCGTCCGTTCACAATTGGTTGTGAACACTCTAGTGGCTACAAATTTCACCCCATCTTCATGAAACTTGATGACAATGTTTGTTTTGATGAAATCTAGGTCAAGTTCGAATGTGGGTCATGTCAGGTCAAAAACTAGGTCACTAGGTCAAATTAAAGTAAAAACCTTGTGAACACTCTAGAGGCTACAAATCTCATTGGATCTTAATGCAACTTGGTCAGAATGTTTGCCTAATTGATATCTAGGTCAAGTTCGAATATGAGTCATGTCGGGTCAAAAACTAGGTCACTAGTTCAAATCATAGGAAAACCTTGTTAACACTCTAGAGACTATAAATCTCATCTGATCTTCATGACACTTGGTCAAAATGTTTTCCTTATTGATATCTAGGTCAAGTGTAAATGTGGGTCATGCCCGGTCAAAAACTAGGTCACTAGGTCAAATTATAGAAAAACCTTGTTGTTACTCTAGAGGCTACAAATTTCATTGGATTTAAATGCAACTTGGTCTGAATGTTTGCCTAATTGATATCTAGGTCAAGTTCAAATATGGGTCATGTCTGGTCAAAAACTGGGTCACTAGTTCAAATCACAGAAAAACAGTGTTATAAACCCTCTAGAGGCTACAAATCTCATTAGATCTGAATGAAATATTGTCAGAATGTTTGCCTACATCGAATCGAGGTCAAAATCAAACGTGGATTGTGTCTGGTCAAAATCTAGGTCACTAGGTGAAATCATAGAAAATTTTTGTTAACACTCTAGAGGTTTATTGTGGGTCATGACCAGTTGTAATAGAACACTATAGGTCAAGTTTTACATGGTGAACCAGGTGAGCGATTTAGGGCCATGCTATATGGTGGCCCTTGTAAAAGTTACTCAACTAACCAAGATATTTCTATGTGTATATGTTTCTTGTAGGTATAATTACCACAGTGGGTCCTCTGGATCATGAAGATGTACCTGGATATGTCCTGACTGTGCGCGCCCAAGACCATGGGGATCCACCCCTTAGCAACACAGCCTATGTACAGATCAATGTGACAGATGTCAATGACAATCCCCCTATCTTCTTACAGAAGAGTTACACAAGCAAGGTGGCAGAAGATGCCCAGGTCGGCACTAAAATTCTGCAGGTAAGCCTGATAAAAGGGACCAAAGAATGAATATTTATTGTAATACCATGACTGTAAAGTCTGTATCAGATGATTTTGCAATAAAGTGCTTGTGTCTGGAAACTAAATGATAAAAAAAAACCAGAATAAAAATATGGGGAGTTCAGGCAGAAAAAACAATTCTCTTCCCAGAAAAATAAACTGATCCACAAATAACATTAATTATTCCATTAATTATGTGATAGAAAAGAAATATACCTGCAGTTAAGGCCTTTCGCTCACGGAAGTCGGTCTTGCGGGCGAGCGGATATGCGTCTGAAGGACACAGACTTTTTCCGCACGTGCTTATACTAGAAAATTTATATAACGGAAATGTTGATACGAATTAGTATAATCCTTCATAGCTCAGTCAGTACAGTGATTGACTAGCAATTGAAAGGCCATAGGTTCGAGACCAATCCGATCCAAATATTTTTTTTAAGTGTCCGATTTATTGACTTGTCAATCCATGACGCAGTGATCAAGGGTCATGCTATGTTTAGTCTTCGTTGATTAGAATAATTGATGTTATATACGGTCCAATTATATGTCAACTTACATGTACGTTTTAGTTTAATGACTTACAAGTCAATAAAATCGGTATACATGTATACGATTTGATCGAACTATAAAGCCACACATTGAAGCTTATCAATACGTCAACCTTTTCAAGATCAACATTGCCCATTATTATTAAGTTTAAACAATATAATTAACCTTGTATGCAAGTCCATGAATAAATAATAGCGCATTTTAATGACAGAATTTTAATTTTAAGGTAAGTAACTGTATCTCAACTTCAAATTGCCCCCATTTTAATAAGAAAATCTGTTATAACAACAAATCCTGACTGTAATATTTTTTAATTTTTTCTGACCAACTGTTTCATCAGCCATATATTTGAATAAAATGAAAACAAAATACATTGAATGAGTCAGTTTTCTGCAATTCAATTTTTTAGCATTTTTCAAAATTTAAATAGCTGATAACATTTTTCTGAACACCTTTATTCAAAATGTTTTTAGCTTTTTAGCTCACCTGAGCCAAAGGCTCAAGGTGAGCTATTGGGATGGCCCTGTGTCCGGCGTCCGGCGTCCGTCGTCGTTAACAATTGCTTCAAATGACATCTCCTCCTATACGGCTTGACAGAATTCAACCAAACTTTACAGAAATATTCCTTGGGTCAAGCTCTTTCAAATTTGTTCAAAGAATTAAAAACAATGCAGAACTCTGGTTGCCATGGCAACCAAAGTGAAAAAAAAAGGAAATCTTAAAAAATCTTCTTGTCAAAAACTGGAAGGGCCAGAGCTTACATATTTGGCACATAGCATTATCTACTGGTCCTCTATCAAGTTTGTTCAAATTATGCCCCTGGGGTCAAAATTGGCCCCGCCCCGGGGGTCACAGATTTACATAGAGTTATATAGTGAAATTTTCAAACGTCTTCTTCTCTGAAACTAATGTGGCTAGAGCATTGATATTTGGCATAGTGACACTTCTAGATGTCCTATACCAAAATTGTTCAAATGGTTCTGGTCAGTTGCATAACTAGGTCACAGGAGCTAAAAGTAGATTTTTTTTCATTGAAAACTTAAAAATTCTTCTTGTCTGAAACTACAAGGGCCTGAGCTTAGATATTTGGCACATAGCATCGCCTACAGGTCCTCTATTTAGTTTGTTCAAATTATGCCCCTGGGGTCGAAATTGGCCCCGCCCCGTGGGTCACAGTTTTACAAAGAGTTATATAGTGAAATTTTCAAACGTCTTCTTCTCTGAAACTAATATGGCCAGAGCTTTGATATTTGGTATGGTGACACTTCTAGATGTCCTAAACCAAAATTGTTCAAATGGTTCTGGTCGGTTGCATAACTAGGTCACAGGAGCTAAAAATAGATTTTTTTCAATGAAAACTTAAAAAATTCTTCTTGTCTGAAACTACAAGGGCCAGAGCTTAGATATTTGGCACATACCATCGCCTACAGGTCCTCTATCAAGTTTGTTCAAATTATGCACCTGGGGTCAAAATTGGCCCCACCCCTGGGGTCACAGTTTTACATAGAGTTATATAGAGAAAATTTTAAACGTCTTCTTCTCTGACACTAATATGGCCAGAGCTTTTATATTCGGTATGGTGACACTTTTAAATATACTTTACATAATTTGTTCAAATTGTTCTGGTCTGTTGCATATCTAGGTCAGTCCTGGACATAAATTATTATCGCCATTTTTTCAGCTATTTTCTCAGGTGAGCGAAATATGCCCCATGGGGCTCTTGTCTTGTAATGAATGTTGTGGACTACTTAGTGGGCTAGACTAATAGTCATTAGCTTTATTTATTTTTGAGAAAAATAAAATCATCAAAATCCCAGGTTTTTGTCAGAAAAGAGACCTTAAAGACAAACCACACGATAGATTTTGCTTATATTTTCACACATTGATTCGAAGCCTATTATCGTTCTTCATGAAAAATTTCATAACAATTGTATGAAAACTAAGCGCACATGCGAAGTACCTTAACATAAGTAATGCAACAATGATGAACAGTTCTTGAAATATAAACTTCAATATCTATTGAATGAAATTGTATTGCTGGGTTGTAACAAGATGCACGTTTGGAATACAGTTAAACCTCTCTATTACGATCACTAAATTGTGTTAATTATTAGGTGTTTACGACAGGTGACTGCTTAAAGCTAGGTGATGATAAAACAGAAAGCTCCTATAGGACCTTTCTGTTTTACTGTCACCTAGCTTAACCCTTTGAACCCTAGTCCTGCATATAGGTGTCCTTTTCAAACAGTGTACATGTGAATAGTACACTTGTCCTGTGCAAACAGTGAAGACCCAGATCAGAGGGCTGAGAAAGGAGCCCTCTGATCAGGGTCTTCACTGTTTGTCATAATGCCAAAAATGGACAAAAACAACCCTTAAAGGCCAGAAATGGACTATACTAAAATCGAAATTGGAATTATCCATTTAAAGTTTCAGGCTGGAATTGTCCATTTAAAGTTTCAGGGAGGAAAGAGTTAAAGCTGTCACCTGTCTTTAATAAAATCATTTAGCCTTCGCTTTAGTGGTGGTAATAAAGAGATTTTACTGTATTTCTTAAGAACAATGATGTATTGTAGGTTGCGTCAACTGACCGTGACACTATGGCAGTGAACCAGGCTGTGAACTACAGTATTGAGAGTGGAGACCATATGAATGTGTTTGACATCCATCCCACTGACGGTTCTATTATAGTCCGCTCCAAACTAGACAGGGAGGCAGTAAGTAACCTAGCAATGGAAGACAAAGATTGTACGAGTTCTTGGGAGTGAGTCGTTATAGGGAGGGAAACTGGCTTACATTTACAAACAGCTTGAATCCAGGTCAAGCGCAGCGTTTTGTGGCGTCTGATCTGGATTCAAGCTTTTTGTCACTCGTCACTAATTTACTTTCTGTCAAAATGTCCATTATGTCACTTTGAGAACACTGCAGCAATAAAAGGGTTAGACATAATGATCCATTTCAGGAACTGCAGCAAGGGTCTTTGTTTAGCTCACCTGACCCGAAGGCTCAGAATGAGCTATTGTGATACCATTCCGTCCGTCGTCCTGTGTCCCGTCGTACGTTCACATTTCCTCACAAACCACTGACCCGATTCCAACCAAACTTTGTCAGAAGCATCAGTGGCAAGGGGGAACAAATTATTGTTTTTGGCTAGAGTTATTCCCCTTGCTGTGGGACCAGATTATCTAACATGACCGTATAGACAACTTTTAATTATAAGAAAACCTTAAAAAATCTTCTCCTCAGAAACCCAAAGGCCCAGACCTTTGATATTTGGTATGTATCATTACCTAATGATCTTCTAGCAAGATTGTTCAAATTTTGACCCTGGGTGGGGCCATTTTTTGGCCCCGCCCTAGGGCTTATCAGTTTTTCTTAGGAAAGCCTTTAAAAATCTTTTTCTCTGAAACTGTATGGCCTAGATCATTAATATGACATGTAGCTTTGTCTTATGGTCCTCTACCAAGATTGTTCAAATAATGACCCCCGGGTCAAAAATGGCCCTGCCCTTGGGCTTATCAGTTTTACATAGACTTATATAGGAAAACCTTTAAAAATCTTCTTCTCTGAAACTGTCAGGCCAAGATCTTTAATATTTGGCACAAAGCTTTGCCTTGTGGTCCTCTACCAAGATTGTTCAAATTATGACCCCAGGGCCAACAATTCACACCCTTGGGCTTATTAGTTTTTCATCGGAAAACCTTTAAAAATCTTCTTCTCTGAAACTGTATGGCCTAGATCATTAATATTTGACATGTAGCTTTGTCTTAAGGTCCTCTACCAAGATTGTTCAAATTATGACCCCCGGGTCAAAAATGGCCCCGCTCCGGGGCTTATCAGTTTTACATAGACTTATATAGGAAAACCTTTAAAAATCTTCTGCTCTGAAACTAAAAGGCCAAGATCTTTAATATTTGGCACATAGCTTTGCCTTGTGGTCCTCTACCACAATTATTCAAATTATGACCCTGGGGGCAAAAATGGCCCCGCCCTTGGGGTTATTAGTATTTCATAGGAAAACCTTTAAAAATCTTCTTCTCTGAAACCGTAAGGCCCAGATCATTTATATTTGACATGTAGCTTTGCCCTATGGCCCTCTACCAAGATTGTTCAAATTATGACCCCTGGATCAAATTGGCTCCGCCCTTGGGCTTATCAGTTTTACATAGACTTATATAGGAAAACCTTTAAAAATCTTCTTCTCTAAAACTGTAAGGCCCAGATCTTTAATATTTGACATATGCGTAGCTTTGCTATGTGGTTCTCTACCAGGTGTGTTCAAATTATGACCCCCGGACCAAAATTGGCCTCGCCCTGGGCTTGTCAGGGTTTTTTTTACGGGAAAACCTTTAAAAATCTTCTTCTCTTAAACAGTAAGAGCCAGATCATTAATATCTGAGATGTAGCTTCACATTGGGGTCCTCTACCTAGATCAAATTATGACACCTGGGTCATAGCTATATCAAAATGTTGTCTTGCCCAGTCAGCTTCTAATGTTCTCAGGTGAGCGAAATGTGGCCCTCTGGGCCTCTTGTTGTAAGGAGGGATTGGTTGTTGAGAGGGCTGTTGTAGGGAGGAAGCACTGTACAGTGTTCCCTCCATACAACAACACGCAATGGGAGACACAGATTGTGTGTGTTGTAAGGGAGGAGTTGTTATAGGGAGGGAACATTAAGACTTGGCTTACATTTGCAAACAGCTTGAATCCAGATCAGATGCTGCTTAACATGCATCTGGTCTAGATTCAAGCTGTTTGTCACTTGTCATTATATTTATTCTATCAAAATCTCCACATATATGTAACTTTGAAAACAAATCGCAGAGGACAGTTTTAAGCAGATGGTAGATCTATTGCAGCCATGGAAAGTTTAGACATATTTTTAGCTCGCCTGACCCGAAGGCTCTAGGTGAGCTGTTGTGACCACCGTCCGTTCAAATTTACTTCAAGCGACATCTTTTCTGAAACCGAGATATGTAGTGAGATGTTAATTTGCTCAGGGTGTTTCTTGGATGCTTTTCTACAGAAATCGTTCAAATGAAATATTAAAGTGGACAACTTAATGAAATTTATTAAAAAAAAGCAAAAAACTTTAAAAAATCTTCTTGTCAAAAACCATTAGACCCACAGCTTTGATATTTTGTCAAAAGAATCTCCTGGTCAAACTTTCTCAAAATTGCTCAAATCAAAGCTGTAGTACACCTGAGGGATTCACCATGGGGATTTTTTCATTGTCGCTTTATTCAGGTATTACTGTTATCATACATATATGACAGGTTCAACTGTGTTCCTGTGATCCACCCTTATACTAAATCACCGATATTTGTAAACAGTTTGGATCCAGATCAAATGCCACATTATGCTGCATCTAATCAGTCTGGATGCAAACTATTTGCCACTTATTTATAAAGTTTCTTTAATTTAGAAAATGAAAAGTATGATTTTTTTTTTACATAATTCACATTCAATTTATGTATAGTGGACATCAATTCAGCATTATAGGAGTTAAGCCCCTAGCTGCATTTGCTACTGGCAGAGCTGTATTACATAACTGATCTCAGGTCAGCTGAGGTACAGTTTAACAGCAGCATATGGTGTTGTCTGCTACATTTTTATGCCCCTGCACAACTTAGTTTGTGGCATATTATTTTTGTCTCTGTTTGTCCATTTGTTTGTCTGTCAGTCCACAACTTTAATCTTAGCCATAACTTTGGGACTTCAAAAGTTAGAAACTTTATAACTTGGGTCATGTCCTACAAAGGTCAATGTCATTTTTGAGTTATTTCCCAGTGTCATATTGTCCTGTCTTGGAGATAACTCCAGTTCTACTGGCCTTTTTAAGCCTTTAATTTATTCCTCCTCGAAAGAAAATATTTCCACTTTATACAGTCATAAAAATGTAAGATATAAAAAATAGTATCTATATCTTAGTAGATGATAACTTAAAGCAGGTTGAAAGTAAAGCAGAATGCGCAATAAATAATCATATGGAAATACATGTAGCTTGATAAGAGGAAGTGTCAGGGATAAGGGCCATAACTCTGCCAACAATATTTTTTTTAATTATTCCAATTTGTCATGGTTTTTTTTGTCTGGAAGATAATTCCATTTACAGCTATATTAAAATGTTGTCTTACCTATTAAGCTAAGGCACAATGACCTCAAGCGAATTAAGGGCCATTGCCCTCTGGTTTGTTTTTTAGCTCACCTGAGCCAAAGGCTCAAGGTGAGCTATTGTGACTGCTCACCGTCCGTAGTACGTCTGTCCGTCTGTCCGTCTGTCCGTTCACATTTACTTCAAACGACATCTCCTCTGAAACCCGCCGATTGTAGGGAGAGTTCAAACTGCTCATGATGTTCCTTGGATGCTTCTCTACAGAAGTTGTTAAAAAAAAAGGAAAAAAAGCACAAACTCTGCTTGAAAAAGCAAAAAAGCAAAAATCTTTAAAAAATCTTCTTGCCCAAAACTACTAGGCCCTAAGCTTTGATATTTGTACAGTAGAATCTCCTGGTGGATCCCTCTATAGTTTGTTAAAATGAAATCCCTAGGGTCACATTTGACACCACCCTGCACAGTTTAAGTGCTGCTCTAGGCAGGTTTTACAGTATTTTTGATTTAGGCAGAACTGTATTTACCTGAGTTACCCTTAATATACTATGGGCAAATAACCAATATTTGCAAACAGTTTGGATCCAGATCAGATGCAACATAATGCTGCATCTAATCTGGATCCAAACTATTTGCCACTCATTTACCAACTTAACATTTTCTAAAAAAAAAAAAAGTACATTTTTTACACACAGAAGGTATTTAGCAGACATCATTTCAGTCTGGTAAGGGTAAGCTCCCAGCAGCCAGTGCTGCTAATGCTACAGTACTCTTACATAATATTTGACCTCAGTGATCAGGCCAACAGAACTGAACATGTTGTCTGCTAAAGTTCCCCCAATAAATACTGACGTTTGTTAACCCATTACCCCATAAATGTGCATTTTTAGGCCTTTGATTTATTCCTCCACTTAAGAAAATAATTCCCCTTTAACCCTTTCCCCCATAGCATATCTCTAGTATTGAATGTAGGTGTCCACTTAAAACAGGTTGAAAGTAAAGCAGAATGCGCTTTAAGCGCATTCTGCTTTACTTTCAGCCTGCTTTAAGCTATCATCTGCTAGAATATAGAAAATATTTTGTATTATACATATTTATGAATGTATAAATTGGAACTATTTTCTTCAGAGCAAGAATAAACTGAATGCGCTAAAAGGCGCTTCTATGGGGGAAAGGGTTAAACAGTCATGAAAATGTAAGATGTGAAATAAGTTTCTATATCCTAGTAGATGGTAGCTTAAAGCAGTTTGAAAGTAAAGCAAAGTGTGCATTAAGACCCATTCTGCTTTACTTTCAACCTGCTTTAGGTGGCCACCTATTTTCAAAACTAGAAACAGGCTATGGGGTAATGGGTAAAATGAAATTGCCTATTTGGAAAGAGCCTAATGAGAGGAAGTGCCATTTGCAAAGGCCATAACTCTGACATCATTGTTTTTTTAGTTATTTCCCTTTGTCATATTTTCTTGTCAAAAAGACAACTCCAGTTCTACTGATGCTATTGTAATGAAATTTTATGTATGGAAAGAAACTGATGAGAGAAAATGCCTAGTGCATAAGGGCAGCAATATTTTGTTTTCCCCTTTGTCATATTTTATTGTCAGGAAAATAACTCCAGTTCTGCTGACGCTAGTGAAATAATTATCATTTACCGGAAATGGAAATAGCTTGATATGAGGATGTGTCATGGATAAGGGTCATAAGCTTGGCAACAAAATTCACTTTTGTCATGTTTTCTTGTCCGGAAGATAACTCCATTTATAGCTATATTAAAATGTTGTCTTGCCCAGTCAACTTAGGTACAAACTTCAATGTCCTCAGGTGAGCGAATTTAGGGCCATGGCCCTCTTGTTAGGAACAGCAGCAATGATCATTGTAAGGAGGGAGTCATTGTTGGGAGGGCCATTGTAGGGAGGGAACACTGTAATAACTTGTTCTTTAAAAAAGTTTACTGATTACAGTTGCCATCATAATGATGTCTTAGCCCTTTACCCTTTAGCCTGTCTCTAGTATTGAAGACCTGTGAGACTACTTAAGGATATGGAACACCAATTAGGCTCTCCTATATATTTCATATAAAATTTGTCATCTTCAAGGTCAAAATTTGTCACTTTTTACAGTCTAGCCAGGTGCAATTCTATATTTGCCCCATAAATATATAGAAGAAAAAACAAGAGGTATGTGTTATGTTAGAAAAATATTGTGACTTAAATGACATGACTGGTATTCTGGTACCTTTTGAAAGTGTCACTGGCTAACATAGGGACATGTCATTTTAGCCCACATAATTACTATATAAACCCCTTCTAGGATAACAGAAATGCCTTGTATCTATTGTCTGGCACCAATATATTACATCAAAAACATGAAAAACAGTGAATGTCCAGTGACAAAATGCCATTTTTGGACCAAAAAAATTGGCACTTTATCTCGGGGTAACTACATTTGCTGGACCATGCAACACTTCCGTTCTATTTGGTGTTCCATAACCGAAAGCATTTAAATTGATGCCAATCATTTTAAACATATGAATGCTTATAAACAGATTTCTAGACCATCACAAATAGTTTGGATTCCAAGATGCTAGGTAACTCCTTTGATCTGAACTGGTCAACATGTGTAAATCTAGAGATAGAATATATAAGGGTTAGCATTTCAGTTGGTGAACATTTGATTATAAGTCAAAAGGCTAAAAGAATATTAGAATATTATTATTCTGTAACGTCTTCAAGAGAAAAGATGTTGAAACATAATAGGGTGGATGATTAGAGCCAGTAGACAAAAAACCCCAAATCAAACATCTTATCATTAGGCCTCCACTCATTGGTATGTTATCACTTTGTGGCAATTCTAATGAGAAGTGACATGATAGGAAATCTGTGTATGATTTGTGTTTATAGGTTGATTCCTATGTGCTTCACGTGCGTGCCACAAACTATCACCTGTATAATGAGACCATGGTGAAGATAGAGATTGAGGATGCGAATGACTCCCCACCACTGTTCACGGAGGATAACTACACTATATTTGTACAGGTAATACATGTAGGCTGTACTGAGGCTTTTATACCCTATACGACCATCACAAATATCACTGCTACTTCTATTTCTATACCCCCCAAGTGTAAAGATGGTGGAGGCCTGTGTTGTTTGTCCTGTCGGCCGAGTCATGTGTATGAGGTTAATCAGATTTTACTGTTTCTTCTAGTATCTACACCACTTACTTGAATACTTGCATACTTATACACTTGTTGCCTTGGACTATTCCAATTCCAATTTGACCTTTTCCTTATTGTATCTCCACTAAGTAGTGGGGGCTATACTGGAATCACTTTGTCAGTTGGTCTGTTGATCCCAAACTTGTTCGGAGCATAGATCCTATACTTTACCATCTAAGATTGACAAACCTGGTGTGTGGATACATATTGGGATTGCCAAGTGTCACATACCTCTTGTAGGTCACTTTGACCTTGACTTCTGATCTTGTTTATTGAAAACCCTTGTCCAGATCATGTGACATGGATCTGTAATGGGGGTATGAATCACCTTTAGTGATAGTTATAGTTTAGACTATTTTAAATCGGCTGTTTTTGTATGAACTACATTTGACAGTTTGATCTAGCATCAACACTTCTTACTACAATGCTTTGATACTTATGCAGTTGTTTGCCTTGAACCATTACAAATTATATCACCAAACTTCAATTTAACCTTAATCTTGACCTAACTTAGATTTAGAAAAGATGTAAATTATATTCTCAAGGATGTCATCGGTGAGCATAATTTTAATGCAGTCTTGTAATAAAAGGGGACTGATTTGATACACATTGAAACTTGTAGATCATTTTAAAGAAGATACTGTAGAAGTATTTTGGACAGGTGATTGTTGAATAAAGCTGATGCTAAATGCAGGGCTAAAGTAATGTAGAAAGTTCCTGTAGGAGCTTTCTGCATCACTTTTGACCTAAGTCAATTAAGCAGTCACTTGTATATACAGGTTGCAATTACTTATTTTTCTTCATTTAATACAAGTTTCACTGTTTATATGGTTTTGATATGGAGATGCCATGAAATTGTTAGGTTCAGATTTATTTTGTAAGAATGATCAAAAATTGAAATGATTTTAATTGTGATTTTAATGTTAACAACCCATAAAATAGATGAATAATTACAAACAATTAGGGAGATGTTCTTTTTCTTTTTGCAAACAACTGAAAAGGTTGTTATTTTTCTTCTGTATTTGAATTGTTATTTTTCCCTTGCTATTTAATATTATTGGACACCACACTGACAATGAAACTATTTTAACTCAGATGAACTCATTGTTATCCGTAAGTACAATGAATGTGATGTAGTCTATGTACACATTATCTCGCATGACAGACTGGACATGTAAGAGTTATCTTGGCATGCAGGAGTTAACTCCCATCAAAATTATATTAATAAAAGCTCACACAAACAAGTTTTGCTACTTTAACTACTAGTCAGCTAGTTATCCCGCTTGTCAAGAGTCGCCTCTCTTGGACATCAAATGAGACTGAAAAAAACTCCAGCACTTTTGCTTACAGAAGTGATGTCCCTTTGTTAAGGTGTTTTCTCTATAGATATTGGTTATGTCCCTGTTGTCGAAGTGTTACCTTTAGAGAGTAATGCGCATGTAGAAGCATATATATTAGAGTTGATGAGAGCATGCCAGGCAGAGATCATAGACGCCATATAATCTACATAGGACATTGCCGAGACAGCCAGGCCACAGTCTCCAGCTGTCAATTTTCTTCTTCTATATTTTTCTGTGTTTAGTTGAAGTTTGGAATGATTTTGTTTGACTGTTTTAAGAAATATGACTTTTGGCATGCTTTTAATTAATAGATTAAGGCTATGTTTCAATGCATGATGATTGACATATAAGATCTAAATTAAACATTATAATAAACATACAGCTGGAATGAAAGTAGTACGAGATCCATTTTAAGGTTTGATAGACAAATCATTCTGACTGATAGTTGTGAATAGAGACTGATTATAGTACAGGACAGAAGTTTGTTTCGGGTGACCATTCAAACTCAGATAAAAATATTCCAGAAAGGGAATAACAATTATTTGTAATATAAAATTATTAAATTGCTCTTTTCAAATAGTCCCCCTCCCCTTCTACAGGCCTTTATCAACAACAATCATGTCCAAATGATATAAAATCTTTGACTCATGCATTCAGTCATAAAATCAAAGAGGGTTTAACCCACTTCATGTGTTTCAAGGGCGACTTGGCTTACATTAGCAAACAGTTTTGATCGAGATCAGATGGAAACAATTTATTTTAGGCAGTAGATAACAATTCAGCATTATAAAGGGCAATTGAACGTCCTGGTTCTTCAAATAATGCTCACTTAAAACATGATAGTATTTAGATAATGTAGCGTGGACGGCCATCTACAATTGTTTTACAGCTTCTGGGAATAGAGTGAAGAGTTTTTTATGCTTATGTGATTAGTTTTTCTCCATTTTTATCCTGTGTGTCTCTATCTACTTTACAAGTTTTTCTGTGTGTTTTGAATGATGCTTCTATTTTGAATTTTCATCTCATTATTCTAAGAAATAAGCTTCAATCAACATACTTTGAACAACACACTAAAGATTAAATAAGACTTTGTAGCAAAATAAAAGTAAAGCTACATAACATCCTTAGAAAAACCTACTTCATCTGGTTGTTTGTCTCAAGATATGCTTTCAATGATCAAGAAAAAACAGGATTGTGTTCCTTTGAACTCCAAAAATATGCCTTTTTACCCCTTTTATTTATTCCTCCACTACACAATATAGTTCTACTTTATACCGTATTCTTGAATAGTCATAATGAAATATATTTCCTATATCCTGGCAGATGGTTGATTAAAGCAAACTAATAGTAAAGCAGAATGGCCCTTAAGGATCATTCTGCTTTACTTTCAGCCTGCTTTAACCTACAATCTGTCTTCAATACTGAAATCTAATGGAGAAAGGATTCAACCCATAACCCCATAGCCTGTTTCTAGTTTTGAAAATAGATGACCACTTAAAGCAGGTTGAAACTAAAGCAAAATGTGCCTTAAGGCGCATTCTGCTTTACTTTCAGCCTGCTTTGAGCCACCAGCTGCTTGAATATAGTTATTATTTCTGATGTTAAATATTCACAACTGCATAAATTGTAAACATTTCTTCAAAGAAGTGATGAATTAGAGGCATTAAAAGGCATATTTCTGGGGTATGGGTTAAATGCATTTTGAGTACATAGTACTTGTCTGGCTGACTTGTTTGGTAACTGTGTTTTTTCCATGGCCTGATGATATTATGCCAATATTTGAGTGAATCATTAATCTCTGCTATGCTGTACTAACTTGGATTGATTTAGAGTCATAAACATGTAGTGATTAAACCAACCATTGTATGATCGTTACTGAGACAATTTTCAAACCATTCATGGATATTAACCCTTACACTACTCACTTACCAAATCAAATCTTCTGTTTGATTAAACTTGACAAGTGGTTGTTGAGGAATTGTCCCAATATGTTTATAACATTCACCTCTGAAAGTATTAATTGACAATTCCAATTTCTAAAGACAACACTGTAGACCATGATCAGATGGCTTAATTTCTGCAGGAACCCTTTGATCATGATCTTCACTGTTTGCATACAAGTGTACTTGTTACAGATGTGCTGTATGTTAATGATGAACATACTTGTTGCTAGGGTTGAATGTGTCAAAATTATGGCAAACATTAAGTGCAAACCCTTATCGAAGGGCTCCTTCAAGAGTTATCTCATCTGGGTCTGCACTATTTGCAAATGATGTGTAGATTCAGTTACCAAGGTAAGGGTTAATACTCTTTAAATATTGCGTGTTTGTGTGTGTCTTTTTGAGAAATAGGAAATTATTCAGTTTAGTATATTCAAACACAGGTTAAGGTATGGAGATTTCATATTTTCTACTTATACATATATTTCATGTTGTCTTGTCAGTAGACTAGCATTTCAATACATTTTTTCTACGCTTACAAAGTTAATTAAGTGTGACTTCATGCTTTTATTAAACTTCTTTAACATTTGAAACAAGTTAACTTAAATGAATAACATTTGAAAAAAGTATACTTGAAAGAATAGTAAGAAGATTGACTTTAACCCATTAACCCATAAAGACACCATTTTATACCTTTGAATTATTCCTCCAGTGAAGAAAATTGTTCCACTTCAGCTTTTTACAGTCCTGAATATAAACCATAAAAAGTTTCTATATCCTAGCAGACAGGCTGAAAGTGAAACAGAATGTGTTTTAAGGTGCATTCTCTTTACCTATAGCCTGTTTGAAACAAGCATTTGTCTTCAATTCTGAAAACAGGCTATGTGGGGAAATTAATGGTTAGCTCTTCTTGTATTAACCTATTCCCCCATAGCCTGTTTCTAGTTTTGAAGATAGGTGACTACTATAACCAGGTTGAAAGTGAAGCAGAATATGCCATATAGCACATTCTACTTTACTTTCAGCCT
Organism: Gari tellinella; assembly: GCA_922989275.2. Taxonomy (NCBI): domain Eukaryota; kingdom Metazoa; phylum Mollusca; class Bivalvia; order Cardiida; family Psammobiidae; genus Gari; species Gari tellinella. Next base: position 34,286,762 of record OV277861.1, on the reverse strand, counting down.
GCTTTAAGCTACCACCTGGTATAATAAAGACATTATTCCACATGATACATACTCATGACTGTATTAATGGGAAGAATTTCATTCAACTGAATACGCTTAAAGGCTCTTCTATGTTAGAAAGGGTTAAAAGTGTTAATTGACCCTGTTTAGAAAGAGTATAGCCCTAAATCACACTGAAAATCATCTGATCAGCGTGTACACAGATGCCTTACATGAGTCAACAGTCTTTCTTGGGGGAAATTTTCCTTATTGTATTAGCCAATGTTCAGATGATATATTTTAACAGTGGGTTTTAGATATGAATATTCAGTGGGAGTGAAACAGCTCAAACAGCTAAAATAAAATATCTAATTTAAATCATTTATAAAACATGAACATGGTTGTAGAAGGGCAGATAATGATAACTATTATATCTACAGTAAAACCTCTCTATAACAACCACTAGAACGAAGGCTAATTGATTATATGAAAGACAGGTGACAGCTTAAAGCAAGGCAACAGAAAAACAGAAAGCTCCTAAAGGGGCTTTCTGTTTTACTGTCACCTTTCTTTAAAATTTGTCATAAACACCTTATAATTAACAAACACTGGTGGTCGTTATAGAGAGGTTTTACTGTACTCCAAAACAAGTCAGTTTGGTTGTGTTATTTACAGATTGTAACTAGTGCTCCATATATGAGTGGGCACACTGAACATTTGCAAGCTTTTAAATAGCCTGTATGAATTCACCAAACCCTATGTCATGACCACTCGCTATAATCATGTTTTCGGAACGACAACATAGAGTTTGGTAGAGAAATAAGAAAGCAGCGATTTGAAATACCTTATTTTGAACTCTGTGGTATCTTTAATCAAGATAACAATAAAGCAGAAGTATCTGTCTGTATCTAATCAGGATCCAGTTTGTTTGGCATTTTTTGATGTCCCTTCTTAAAGTCTAATGTAAGAAAATGGAGGATGATACAAAATATAATATAATAGCCTTCTCCAGGTTATTTTAGTTTGTTTATCTCTTATACCTATATTTTACAGGAGGACAAAAGGGTTACCTCTTGCATCCTAAAGTTTGAAGTCACCGATGCTGACCTTGACCCAAATGGAGCACCTTTCACCTTTGACATCATTAGTGGGGATGGACAGCATCAGTTCAGTGTCAACTCGGAGGGCAATCTGTGTATTACAGGAAACCTGAACCGACAGATAACAGCAGCGTACTCACTAGAAGTACGAGTGTTTGATAATGGCAAGCAGCCGCTATATTCTGATGTTCTAGTTGTGGTCAATGTTATAGAAGAGTCTACCTACTCACCTGAAGTGGCCAACATAGATGTAGCTATCAGTTCTTACCTGGATGAGTTCCCTGGTGGTGTTATTGGTGCCCTGAAAGCTGTCGATGCTGACCAGTATGACACACTGACATTTGAGGTTGTATCTCCCAACAGACATCTCTTTGACATTGACAAGAAAGATGGTCGAGTTATAGCCTTTGCTGGCCTTGATGCTGGAAACTACCTCATCAATGTCAGTGTCACTGATGGTAAATACACGACGTATGGTGCTGTCAATATAGAGGTGAACACAGTCACTGAAGACATGATCACTAACTCCATCACAATCCAGTTTGAGAATATGGAAGCTCAGAAATTCATCAAGTCTTATAGAAAAGATTTCCAGAAGGTGCTGAAGAGGGAACTGAATATAAGAGCCCGTGATGTCGAAATCTTGAGTGTTCAAAACTCACAAGATACTGTTGATATCGCCAACAGAAAGAAGCGAGATGCAGAGAACAATGTAGATGTTCTGTTCGCTGTGAAGAAAGGCCAGGAGTTTATTCCACAGCAGAAACTACTGAGGAAAATCCAGAGAGCTGTGGATGAATTGGAGACCGAGATGAATGTTCATGTGCTGAAGGTGTTCAGTGATATCTGTCAGCCGGACCTCTGTGAGGGCGGCGAGTGTGTGGGCTATGTAGAGTTTGACAAGGACAGCTTGGTACCAGTCATCATGGATGGTGGTGGAAGCTTTGTGTCGGCCAAACACAGATACACTTACGAGTGTGTATGTCCAAACGGAGATGTCGGTGAGTGTTTAATCAAAAGTTTTAACACATTCAACACAACAAGTATACTTATCATTAACAAACAGTGTACCTGTGAAGAGTACACTTGTTCAATGCAAACAATGCAGATGGGGCCCTCTGATCAGGGTCTGCACTGATTGTCATTTTGCATAAATTTGTATATTGTAAAATCAGGTCTAGTATTTCAAAAAACCCAATAAAGCAGAGTGAAAGTAAAGCAGGAAGCGCCTCAAGGTGCATTCTGCTTAACTTTTGCCCTGTTTTAAGTGGTCACATGTCTTCCAAAATAGAAACAGGCTATGGGGTAAAGGGTTAATGGGAAACTGGAATTGTCTATTTGAAGTTTCAGGGGTCAATGCCTGACAATGAGTTAACCAACTTATACCTACGCTTGTTACAAAAACTGATCCACATTGATAGAGCATGAAGAAATTTACCCCATAGCCTGTTTCTCAAGTTTTGAAAACAAGTTACTTCTTAAGGTACTTCGCAGGTGCGCTTAGTTTCCATACAAGGTGTTATGAAACTTTTCATGAAGAATGATAATAGCCTAAGAAATAATGTGTGAAAATATAAGCAAAATTTATCATGTGGTTTGTCTTTCAAGTCTCTTTTTCTGACAAAAACCTAAAATTTTGATGATTTTATTTTTCTCAAAAATTAGTAAAGCTTATGACTATAAGTCTCGCCGAACAAGTATTCCACACTCATTACAAGAAAAGCTAAAAACATTTTGAATAAAGGTGTTTAGAAAGATATTATCAGCTATTTAAATTTTGAAAAATGCTAAAAAATTGAATTACAAAAACTGACTCATTCAATGTATATTTGTTTTCATTTTATTCAAATACATGGTGGATGAAACAGTTGGTCAGAAAAAATTAGAAAATGTTACAGTCAGGATGTGTTGTTATCATAGATTTTCTTATTAAAATGTGGGCAATTTGAAGTTGAGATACAGTTACTTACCTTAAAATTAGAATTCTGTCATTAAAATGTGATATCATTTATTCATGGACTTGCATACAAGGTTAATTATATTGTTTAAACATATTAATAATGGGCAATGTCGATCTTGAAAAGGTTGACGTATTGATAAGCTTCAATGTGTGGCTTTATAGTTCGATCAAATCGTATACATATATACCGATTTTAGTGACTTGTAAGTCATTAAACTAAAATGTACATGTAAATGGACATAATATTGGACCGTATAATTATAACATCAATAAATCTAATCAACGAAGACTAAACATAACATGTCCCTTGATCACTGCTTTATGGATTGACAAGTCAATAAATCGGATACTTCAAAAAAATATTTGGATCGGACGGGTCTCGAACCTGTGACCTTTGAATTGCTAGTCAATCACTCTACTGACTACGCTATGAAGGATCATACTAAATAGTATCAACATTTCCTTTATATAAATTTTCTAGTATAAGCACGTACGGAAAAAGTCTTATGTCGCCAAGACGCATATCCGCTCGCCCGCAAGACAGACTTCCGTGTGCGAAAGGCCTTAAAGGGACTCGCAACCGGATGGTGTTCTTGTCAAAATAAAATAAAATACTCAAATAAAAGCAAATTTGTGGCATTATTTGGCTTTTGACATTAAAAAAATATGATCAGTCCAAAAAACGTCTCAAGAATCGTCACCGAATCTTAGTTTTTTAGATATTTTCCATCGTTTTTCCATAGCGTTAGCTAACGGTATAGTTGTTGTTGTTGCTTCTCTACACGGGGTCAGACATAAACACGAGCCGAATTACGAAGTTGTATGCACTTCCGATCGCTACACATTGAAATACGTTAAAATCGATCCGAGATAATCGGATAGTTCCATGGTCCATTGGTCTAAGCGGTTTCCCCTATTTTGCCTTCTGTCCGCCAATGCCGGGCCCCGGGTTCGAATCCCACCAGAGACCAATATTTTTTTTTATTGAAGTACATTTTTTTTAAACAGAATTTCTTATCCTAAACTAATTCTTTACCATTTATATAAGCGTTTGACACATATTTACAAATTACTATTTTTAATGCACCATCTGCCCAACCGTTGCGAGTCGCTTTAAAGCAGGTTGAAAATAAAGCAGAATGCGACTTAGGGGGCATTCTGCTTTACTTTCAGCCTGCTTTAAGCTTAGTAACCATCTGCTAGAATATAGATTTTTTCCCTATAATTCAAATTCATGTATGTATGAATTTGGAACTTCAGTGGATGAATAATATAAAGGCGTAAAATGTGTATTTATGGGGTAATGGGTTCTATTTTGACTCCTTATCAGGTTAGATTATTTGGTAAAGCATAACTTTGTTCCCAGATCAGACGTTTCTTTCAAGAACCATCTGATTTGAGTCTACGCTGTTTGCAAATTTGCATAATAGCTTGCCCCATCTTTTACTATATCAATATGTTGACAAATTGTTTCTGTCGTCTGTCCCCCGTCTTCCGTTGTAAGTCGTCAACAATTTTAGTGTTTACACTCTAGTGGCCATAATATTTATCCAATCTTTCTCAAACTTGCTCGGATTGTATATTACCATAAGAATTTGCATGAGTTTATTTGAAATAGACCAATTGATCAGGAGTTGTGTACCTTTGAATTGCTGAAAATGCCATATTTAACAGTGTTTACACTCTAGAGGCAACAATATTTATCCAATCTATCTCAAACTCTCGTAGATTGTATATTACCATAAGAGCTTAGATAATTCCAATTATGGTTGAAATCGGACCAATAGATCAAGAGTTATAAGCAATCGGACCAATAGATCAAGAGTTATCGACCTTTGAATTGCTAAAAATGCCATATTTAACAGTGTTTACACTCTAGAGGCCACACTTTTTATCAAATCTATCTCAAACATGCTCAGATCGTATATGATCATAAGAGTTCAAATGAGTTCAATTATGGTTGAAATCCGACTAATAGGTCAGGAGTTATCTACCTTTGAATTGCTGAAAATGCCATATTTAACAGTGTTTACAATATAGAGGCCACACTATTAATCCAATCTATCTCACAATTGCTCAGATTGTAAATTACCATAAGAGTTCTGATGAGTGTCATTATGGTTGAAATCAGACTAATAGGTCAGGAGTTGTCTACCTTTGAATTGCTGAAAATGCCATATTTAACGATGTTTACACTCTAGCCGCCACAATTTTTATCCAATCTTTCTCAAACTTGCTCAGATTGTATAGTACCATAAGAGTTCAGATAAGGTTGAATATTGTTGAAATCAGACGAATAGGGCAAGAGTTATCTACCTTTGAATTGCTGAAAATGCCATATCTTACGGTTTTTACGCTCTAGCGGCCACAATTTTTATCCAGCTTTTTTCAAACTTCATCAGGTTGTAAATTGCCATAAGAGTTTCTAATAAGTGCTATTATGGTTGAAATCAGATGCTGAAAATGCCATATCTAACAGCGTTTACACTCTTGCAACTACAGTTTTCAATGGGTTTTTAAAATACTTGCTCACAGAGTATATAGCTATAAGTTCTTGAAGGAGTGCAATTATTGTTGAAATCTAACCATTGTGGCAATAGTTATCTACCCTTGATATACTTTGAAATGCTAGAAAAGGCTTCATTTCATTATTGTTTAGGCTCTAGTTATCTGCCCTTGGTGTACTCTACTATATTAGAATTATGAGATTGTATTCCAAAATTGTTTACATGCTATACTACAAATTTGAATGGATTTAGATTAAAATGGGTGTAACAGAAAGGTAAAGCTATCAGGCTTCAGTACAACAGGTGAGCGAACAGTTTTTAAACTGTATTGAAAACATTATAATTAAAATTAAGATCACACTTCTCATGCTATAAGCATATATTGACACTACTTGAAAGCAGTGTAAGCCCAGATATAACAGCTCTTTAAGCCGTTTTCCCCCCATTGGATGTCTACAACAAGTATGCACTCTTTCCTTTGGGGGAATGTTGTATTTTGTTAGCCAATGAAATAATTCAGATGATAGATGCTCATAGTGATCCAAGTTTACTATATTACTATTCAGTAGGAGACTAGATATTGCCTTACAGATGGGCTGTGTGTTTGTTTCAGGTGACAACTGCCTTCAGAACCCCACAGGCTGTGCCCAGAACACGTGCCCCCTGTACAAGATCTGTTCACCCCACCCTACACACGGCTACCAGTGCACCTGCCCTGTAGGAAAGACTGGAAGGCACTGTGAGAAAGATGTGGACAACAAATGTGACAACACTAACTGCCATAGAGGTGAGCACACACACACATACATGTTTGTATTGCAAACGTTCAGAGGTATACTTCTTCACTCTGAGGACTCGCAAGAAATAACAGGTCCATGGTGTTGGTACTTTCTCACCAGACTTATCATAAGGGATGTTTATAAGTCCACTAGATGTTTTGCCTGTTATATTTATATTTTCTTCAAATTCCAGTCACGAAATTGTGACAAACTTAGCAATACTAGCGAGGACTCTCTAGGTATTACGATACTGCGAAGACACTGACACATATTTTTGTCCTGAAATGTCGAATCTGTGAGGACTTAAACACACAATCTAACTTAACAGTTATAGTGAGGACTTGACTTGATGAGAGCACTCCGATTGGCTGGTTTCCTTTATCTACCGGAAATCTGATTGGCTAGTCAAACACACAGTTTATGAAGGGGAAGTAAATTGTGTATCTGGCGGATACATTCCTAATAACTTACCTACTTTATAAGGACCTGGGGATTTCAGTTTATTCTTAATATAGACCTCACTTTGACGGCATTTGTGAAAAAAAACTTTCCAAGGACCCGAGTGCATGTCCTCTATATGCAAAAAGTCCTCGGATTGTTGGTGTGCATCAACTCTCAAGTCCTCATAACGCATGAAGTACAAACGCACGCACACAAACACACACACACACACACCCTCAGCACATACCATATAACCCCTTTTAAATGCCCCATGGGGCCATGCAAAGTCATAGTTTCAGAGGCATCTCAACAGATCAAGACTGTTTAATCTTGTTTTAAAAGAATTGTTTGAAAATCCTCACAAGATGAAGATGTGTTTTAGTTGTTTAACCCTTTACTCCACTGATACACGTTTTAACACATTTATTTCTTCATCGAAGAAAGGAGTTCCATCTTATACAGTAATGAATATGTACCTTTAGAAATAATTTCTGTATTCTAGCAGATGGTACAAGATACAAGAAACTTTATTTATAGTTGGGTGTTTTCACAACATGTATAACATTAGCTAAAAGCTATTTACAGACATAATAACATAAGTTTCTTAACAATAAAGTTAACTAACAGCCTGTAAAAAAATACATTATCAAGCTAATACAGTAAAATTCTACAAAGTGTATTATAAAATACATTCATACATCACAGGTTTTTGATATCACATATGAGATAGTATGCTTTAGCTGCTGCACAAATAAAGAATAAATAATGAACATGGGGTAAGATACAGACAACATAGATCCAGATCAGACATCGAGTAATTTGTTGCCCCATTTGGGTGAGTGATTGTCTGCATATACCACACATATATAAATCTATAGCTTACACACTTGTTTTATAAATATATATCGGAAAAATACGTAATGAAAAATCAGCCGCCGCGGCTGATTTTTCATTACGTCTTTTTCCGATATTTATTTCCAGCATCGAGTTCTTTCTTCATTTCTATAGATTAAAATATGTAAAAACGAAAATATGACTTTACATGCTATGGTTTTAATAATATTTAATAATTAAGTATACAAACATGTTTCGCCTCACGGCTCGTCAGTGTAAATATTGTTCCTTGGTGATAACGTTACCATGTGACGTCATAGCGATGACGTCATGATGTAATGTCATTACGTCAGCGCCATGACGTCACAATCACAACAAATAATTAAAATATATTTTCCTGGTAATGAATGTATAGAATTATATCTATTTATATAAATTAAAATATATATATATAGATTTAGAATCTATCACGATTCCATCATTCTATCCTAATAAAGTTTAAAGCAGGCTGTTTACAAGTAAAGCAGAATGCGCATAAGGCACATTCTGCTTTACTTTTAACCTGCTTTAACCCTTTACCCCATACCCTATTTCTTGTTTTGAAGATAGATTGCCACTTTAAAGCGCAGTCTGCTTTATTTTCAGCCTGCTTTAAACTATCATCTGCTAGGATTTACAAAATATTTCTTATTATTCATTTTCATGGCTGTAAAAATTGCAACTATTTTCTTCAGTGAATGAAAAAATTCAATGTGCTAAAAGGCATTTCTATGGGGCAAAGGTTAGTCTTCAATACTAGAGACAGGATATTGATTTAAGGGTTAGTTCAGAAAAGAATAGTATTAAAAGTGTTAATCTTTCAGAAACAGCATAGTCACATAGTAATAATTTTTTGTTACCAGTTTGTTATCAAATGAGTTTGATTATTGTACAGGAGACACACCCATCACTTTCTCAGGGACCAGTTATGCTAAATGGACACTGTTGGAGCCGATAGAGAGCCGCCTCAGTCTGTCCATGAGGATTAAGTCACGGGTGGACTCTGCCAGTCTCATGTATACCAAGGGTCGGGTAGACTACAGCATTCTAGAGGTAAATCTATAGTACTCCTGGCTATTTGAATTACTGATATTGAAGTGATCCTGGTCTCAGATGTGCAGTTCTTTTATAGCTGATGTACTAGGGTGGATTTGGATGATTGGCTCAAAATGACCGGCATTCAGCAATAGACACTTGTCATCAGTTATATTTTCATAATGGGTCAGTGAAGGCATGGCAGCTGTGACAGTTTCAATACATGATGGTGGACACTCCTTTTATTTTGGACTCTATTGGAATGTTAACATGTGTTATGGAAACACCCATTTTCTGTTGCATTGTTGGTAATCTGCTTTGGTTACGGGGCAAAAGGAATATAGCCAGCTTCCAGCTTTTGGAAGTTTAAAATAAAGATGTACGAAAGTATAATCAATACATTAAATGAGTATTTGGTATTAAAGATTATTTAATACTAATCATTAATTTTATAGTGTTGCTTATATAAATAAGTTCATTTAACTTTGTCCTTTTATTTCCAATCAGTGTTTGGTTGGGTTGGGTCATCGACTTTCGAAACTGATCTCTTTCTGACCATACTTTGTTTGCCCAGTCAGTTTAGTGGTTCGGAGCGTCTTTCCGATCACCAGTCTATATTTTATCAGAAAAGTGATAATTTCCTACCAATGAGGGTTTATAGGGCTGAAATTTGCATTTCAGGCCAGTCTGCTTACTTACATGAAAGAGTCTAGCTAAGAATTAGCAATTATTTTTTATGGTACATATTCATGACTGTACAAATTGAAACTATAATTCTTCAATGGAGGGATAAGTTAGAGGCGTAAAAAGGCTTATTTATGGGATAATGAGTTAAATTAATGCACTGTTATGTCTTGTTGAGCAGCTTGTGAATGGTATGGTACAGTACAGATTTGACTGTGGTAGTGGCGAAGGCCTTGTGATGATACCATACCATATCAGTGATGGCAAGTGGCACACAGTGATGGTCGAGCGCCGTGCCAACCAGGCAGAGATCTTCCTCGATGGTCAGTTCTCCGCTGTAACCATGGCTCCTGGTATAAATGACGTCCTGAACCTTGATACGAGTGATGTGTATTTTGGGGCAGAAGTGGAGACCTATGCTAATGGTTATGTAGATGTGAGGAAGGGGTTCCGGGGCTGTATAGAAGATATCAGGATATACAATGTTAGGCTACCTATCACTGGTAGTAATGCTGTTGCCTTGTCACAAGACTTTGAGAAGGTGGAATTCTCCTGTAGAGACTCGGACTTCAAGATTGAAGGCAACAGTAAGTGCTTGAACCCTTTACCAATAGCCAGGTTTTAGTTTTGAAGACAGGTAACCTCTTAAAGTAGATTGAAAGTAAAGCAGAATGTGCCTTAAGGCGCATCCTGCTTTACTTTCAACCTGCTTTAAGCTACCACTTGCAGGAATAAAGAAAATATTCCTTATGATTCATAAACATAACTGTATAAATTTGAACTATTTTCTTCTAAATTTAATGCGCTAAAAGGTGGGTCTATTGAGTAAAGGGCTAAAAAAGTACAGTGGAAAAGAAGTTATTCTGTCAAAATAAAGACCTTTATTTACATTGTAAACATATTGGAGCCAGATCAGACGACAGGTAATCTGGCGTTAGATCAGGCTGTAAACTGTTTTGTCCCAGGTTGAAATAAATAATCAGACATATGTATTAAATAAATGTAATTTTCTTCACTTTAGCTTTTTTCATTTGCATTTAAAGAAGAAAGAATAATGTCTTCTCCACTGTATCAACTAGAACATTTTAAATAAATGTTTTCTTCTAATTTACCGGCTCATTTTCTAAAATTATTTCTACATGCAATTGAAGTGACAAACAATTTGATTTTGAATCCTGATCAATTTTTGAGCAAAGTCTGTAATCTGGATATAAAATGTTTGTTTTTAAAATCTATTGGAAAACTTGAAAACCTGAAACTATAAAAGGGATGACTAGAGTACACACTGGAATGAGTTGAAGCGTTTTGTATATCAAAGAAAGATAACTCTTGATTATTGTTACTTTGAAGATGTGTGCAGTAGCTTCCCCTGTATGAATGGTGGTCATTGCGAGACTACAGGGCTGAACTCGTATATCTGTAAGTGTAGTGAGAGATATAGAGGAGCCAAGTGTGAGATTGACACAGATCCGTGCCAGAGGCAGCCTTGTCTCAATAGTGGTAAGATAGATATCTCATTTAATCTGTTTCTTTAACCTTTTACCCAGGAAGCCTGTTTCTAGTTTTGGCGACAGATTACCTTCTAAAGCAGGATGATAGTAGTGCTAACACTCCCACTTTGCTTTAAGTTACCTTCTCCCAGGATATAGAGTATTCTTCATATGGTGCATAAAGGCACATTGTGCTTTATTTTTTACCTGATTTATGTGGTGAGCGGTCTTCAAAACTAGGAACAGGATAAAGGGTAAAGGTTGGCACCCAGATGGAATTAAATTTCAGACCTGTAGTTCAAAGGATGGAGTTGCTATCATAGTCAAATTATGCTGTTTAAATCGATTTTATATGAAACTGTTTAAGACCTTACCTGCTTAATGTCTGCTTAAAAAACACCATCTGCCATTGTTTAGCAGAATTATGTTATGTTTAAATGTATATCAAGCTCTATTTATCCGAAAAAACATGAACCCTTATCCTACTGTAAGCGTATATTGATGTTTTCTGAAAACCATGTAGATCCAGATGAGACAGCTCCACAAGGAGCTGTCAAAGTCTGCATTGTTTCTTCACAAGATCTGTGTGGCATGACTCGACACTCTTTCCTGGACAAAATTGGTCTTATTCATTAGCCAGTGTAGTAGTTCATGTGACACATGTTAACCCATTACCCCATAAATGCGCATTTTTATGCCTTTAATTTATTTCTCCTCTGTAGGAAATATGTCCTCTTTATACAGTCATGTATATGTACCATAGGAAACATTTTGTATATTATAGCAGATTGTAGCTTAAAGCAGGCTGAAAGTAAAGCAGAATGTGCCTTAATACTTTCAACCTGCTTTAAGTGGTCACAATGTCTTCAGAACTAGAAACTGGCTATGGGGCAATGAGCTAGTATTGGGTGGAGTTTTATACATGAACATGGAGCTGGAGAATGGTTCACTGATTTGTACACCCTTATACTCATTGTTGGTATTCCAGGCCAGTGTGAGAATGTTGAGGGAGTGCCTAATGAGTTCATCTGTAAATGTCCCGGTGGTCAGAAGGGGCGTCGGTGTGAGTACGGGAAATTCTGTCTGCCCAACCCCTGTGAACATGGTGGAACATGTATAGAGGGACCAACATCTTTCATGTGCATGTGTAGAGCTGGATTCAATGGTAAATACATGATAACAGAAATTTTATCAATCATGTTTTCAGGAGCTATTATTATTATATGTATACCCCTTTACTCCATAGATACTCCATTTTATGCATTCAAATTTTAATATATTCCTTCATTGAAGAAAATGGTTCCACTTATATCGTCAAGAATAAGTACCATAAGAAGTGCTTTCTAAATCTAAGTAGAAATTAGCTTAAAGTATACTGAAAATAAAGCACAATGCATCTTAAAGGTGCATTTTCATCTAGAAACAGGCCATAGAGTAATGGGTTATGAGAGAGCTCAAACCTTTCTGCATTACTTTTGTCATACTTTGAGTAATTTGGAAATTGGAATTGTAGATTTAAGAAATAATCAATGTTCTACCGTTATTAAACAGTATTCTACAACGGTTGGGAGTTGTGATGCGCAGGAATGGACCACTAAGGCCTGAGTGGTCAATTCCTGAGCATCACAATGACCAACCATTGTAGAATACCGTTTAACAACGGTAGAACATCGATTATTTCGATACTAACATGACTAACTTAAAACAAATCATAAGAAATGCAAGCAAATGTTTCAGGCTTATTTTCTCTGCCGGTACAGCTTTCGACCGAATTACTTCCCTCATATGGCTATTACATGAAACCAATTTCAGTACGTCATATATAAAAAAAATGAAAAATAGTGATGAAATAATTTATTCTGTCAAAGAACCATTTAGTATTAGTCAGATTAGATATATCTGAGACAAATTAGTAACAACACATGTAAAAAGACTGTTTTTCATTGAAAACTGCGCTTTACCCTAGGGTGGGTACTGGCAGAGCCTTTTTAAAAGGACTATTTTCATAGCGTGGTAAAACACACTAGGTATATACCACGGCAAAATTGTTTATAGGGACGAATTCACGTGTCATGTTAGAATTGAAGTTTGAGGGATGAATGAGTTAACAGTATCCTGAATATATAGGTTTAGTATTCCCTATGGCATCGACTTAACCCTTAACACCAATCACCTGTTTATAGATTTGAAGAATGGTGATCACTTAACCCTTTATCCCATAGTCTTTTTAGCTCACCTGAGGCAAAGGCTCAAGGTGAGCTATTGGGATGGCCCTGTGTCTGTCGTCGTTAACAATTGCTTCAAATGACATCTCCTATACCGCTTGACAGATTTCAACCAAACTTTAAAGCGATGTTCCTTGGGTCAAGCTCGTTCAAACTTGTTTAAAGAAGTAAAAACAATGTAGAACTCTGGTTGCCATGGCAACCAAAGTGAAAAAATCAGGAAATCTTAAAACATCTTCTTTTCTGAAACTACAAGGGCCAGAGCTTAGATATTTGGCACATAACATCATCTACAGGTCCTCTATCAAGTTTGTTCTTATTATACCCTTGGGTCAAAATTGGCCCCGCCCCAGGGGTCACAGTTTAACATAGAGTTATTATAGTGAAATTTTCAAAAGTCTTCTTGTCTGAAACTAATATGGCCAGAGCATTGATATTTAGCATGGTGACACTATATAAATATTAGATGGCAGTTTGCGTGACATTCAAATTGTCAACCCGAGAAACAGCATGTCACCCCGAGGCGTAGCCGAGGGTGACATTCTTATTTTCAAGGGTTGACAATTTGAATGTCACGCAAACTGACATCTAATATTTATTTTATTACACGGAGCTTATCAACCCTGGATTTGGAATCGTCTTATTCGTATTTATAAAATGTGTTGTGAAAACCAATTTAGCGCGGACATGTACATAACGCGGTAAATGACGTCGCCGTCTTACGACGTCACATTGTTTATAATTATATTACAAGAAAGAAAGAAGAACGTTATGACAAGTAAATTGAAGAAACAGCGTCTTTACATTGTCTAGGTGGCAAATATCCTCTTCCGAAATGGTAGCAAATCGTTAAGGAATAGACAAAGGGAAGCAACTTGTACAGAAAATGCCAAAAGTTGATTAGGAGTTACCACTCTTTAAAATGTTCCAATGTAGCCAATAGCGAAAGTCATGTCAATGCTGACAGTACGTTTTCGGACGGAGGAAACAAGTAATGTCCTTTAGAGTGAATTCACAAAAAGAATATCATAAAGAGTGACAGTATATTTTGGATAGATGTAAAAGACATGCAAAATGTTAACTGTAGGTCTATGGGAAATTAACATTGTAACTCAAAGCGAGGTGGAATAATTCTAGATGTCCTATACAATATTGTTCAAATGGTTCTGGTTGGTTGCATATCTAGGTCACAGGAGCTAAAAATAGATTTTTTCAATGAAAACTTAAAAAATCTTCTTGTCTGAAACTACAAAGGCCAGAGCTTAGATATTTGGCACATAGCATCATCTACAGGTCCTCTATCAAGTTTGTTCAAATTATGCCCCTGGGGTCAAAATTGACCCCGCCCCGGGGTCACAGTTTAACATAGAGTTATATAGTGAAAATTTCAAACAATTTCTCCTCTGAAACTAATATAGCCAGAGCTATGATATTCGACATGGTGACACTTCTAGATGTCCTTTACACACTTTATTCAAATGGTTCCAGTCTGTTGCATATGTAGGTCACAGGAGCTAAAATAGATTTTTATGCCCCCAGAATCTACGATTCGGGGGCATAATTATAGTTTTTGTCATGTCTGTTGGTTTGTCTGTCCGTCCGTCCGCACAACCGAAATGGGTTAGAGGGCCTTTTCTGGCCAGATAACGGTAAACGTAACAAAAGAAGACAAGAGAGTTCATTCCGTAACAATAGAATAAGGGGCCGTGGCCCGTTATTCAAACAAAAAAAAATAACAAAAGAAACGGCCCTCTAACCCACTTCGGTGGAACGTCCGTCTGTCTGTGCCAAAAACCTTAACCTTGGCTATAACTCTTGCAGTTTTGTACCTGGGCCTTTTATACTTGGCATGTGTCTTCCCTGTATCAAGACCTTTCCAACCATACAACATTTTTTGACCTTGTGACCTTGACCTTGACATTTGACCTACTCTTGCAAAAATCTTTAAATGGCTATAACATTTGCACCAGTTGGCCCAGGCCTTTCATATTTTGTATGTATATTTCTTGTGTCAAGACATTTCCAACCATACCAACATCTTAGACCATGTGACCTTGATCTTGACCTTTAACCTATTTAATCAAACTTTAACCAAAAACCTTAACCTTGGCTATAACTTTTGCATTTTTGAACCTGGACCTTTTATACTTGGCATGTGTATTCCTCATGGCAAGACCTTTCCAACCATACAAAACTTTTTGACCTTGTGACCTTGACCTTGACATTTGACCTACTTTTGTAAAAATCTTTAAATGGCTATAACATTTGCACCAGTTGGCCCAGGGCTTTCATATTTTGTATGTATATTTCTTGTGTCAAGACCTTTCCAACCATACCAACATCTTAGACCATGTGACCTTGATCTTTGACCTATTTAATCAAACTTTAACCAAAAACCTTAACCTTGGCTATAACTTTTGCGTTTTTGAACCTGGACCTTTTATACTTGGCATGTGTATTCCTCATGGCAAGACCTTTCCAACCATACAAAACTTTTTGACCTTGTGACCTTGACATTTGACCTAATTTTGTAAAAATCTTTAAATGGCTATAACATTTGCACCAGTTGGCCCAGGGCTTTCATATTTTGTATGTATATTTCTTGTGTCAAGACCTTTCCAACCATACCAACATATTTGACCATGTGACCTTGACCTTGACTTTTGACCTATTTAATCAAACTTTAACCAAAAACCTTAACCTTGGCTATAACTTTTGCATTTTTGAACCTGGACCTTTTATACTTGGCATGTGTATTCCTCATGGCAAGACCTTTCCAACCATACAAAACTTTTTGACCTTGTGATCTTGACCTTGACATTTGATCTACTTTTGTTAAAATATTTTAATGGCTATAACATTAGCACCAGTTGGCCCAGGGCTTTCATATTTTGTATGTATATTTCTTGTGTCAAGACCTTTCCAACCATACCAACATATTTGACCATGTGACCTTGACCTTTACCTTTGACCTATTTAATCAAACTTTAACCAAAAACCTTAACCTTGGCTATAACTTTTGCAAATTTAAACCTGGGCCTTTTATACTTGGCATGTGTATTCCTCATGGCAAGACCTTTCCAACCATACAAAACTTTTTGACCTTGTGACTTTGACATTTGACCTACTTTTGTAAAAATCTTTAAAAGGCTATAACATTTGCACCAGTTGGTCCAGGGCTTTCATTTTTTGTATGTATATTTCTTGTGTCAAGACGTTTCCAACCATACCACCATCTTTGACCATGTGACCTTGACCTTTGACCTATTTAATCAAACTTTAACCAAAAACCTTAACATTGGCTATAACTTTTGCATTTTTGCACCTGGGCCTTTTATACTTGGCATGTGCTTTCCCTGTGGCAAGACCTATCTAACCATACAAAACTTTTTGACCTTGTGACCTTGACATTTGACCTACTTTTGTTGAAATCTTTAAATGACTATAACATTTGCACCAGTAGGCCTACGGCTTTCATGTTTTGTTTATATATTTCTTGTGTTAAGACCTTTCCATCCATACCTACGTTTTTGCCCTTGTGACCTTGACCTTTGACTTTCTTTTGTATAAATCTGTATACGCCTATTACGTTTGAACCAGTAGGCCTAGAGCTTCCATACTTTGTATGTTTCTTGTGTTAAGACTTCTCCAACCATGCCAATGTTTCATTTACCCTATGACCGTGACTTTTGACCTACTTTTGCAAATAAGCATTACATTACGCTGGCTGGGGGCATTTGTGTTTCACAAACACATTGCTTTTCATCTGATCTTCACCAAACTTTCTGAAAATGTTTGTTGACATAAAATGGAGACCAATTTGGATAACCAGCGGCGCCAATTTATGCTAGGCCCTTTGGAGTAATGGCCCTTGAATTTCTCAAAATGGCACTCCACGACAGTTTCAGCTCTCTAACTCGTACATTCTACATTTGATAGTCTGGATTCCCCTCCCTGTATCATCGGGGGCATTCGTGTAACTGGGACACGCTCTTGTTTCAATAGAAACATAAAAAAATCTTCTTTTCTAAAACCCTAGTACCCTGATCTTAGATATTTTGCACATAGCATCATCTACAGGTCCTCTATTAAGATTTTTCAAATTTGATAATGCCCCTCGGGTAAAAAATGACCCTGTCCTGGACATAAATCATTATCTCCATTTTGTCAGCTATTCTCAGGTGACCACTTAAAGCAGGTTGAAAGTAAAGCAGGATGCGCCTTAAGGTGCATTCTGCTTTACTTTGAGCCTGCTTCAAGCTACCATCTGTTAGAATATACTTTTTTTTTTTTATTTGTGACAGTATAAATTGGAACTATTTTCGTCAGTAGAGGAATCAATTAAAAGCGTAAAAAGGTGCATTTATGGGGTAATGGGTTAAAAGAGGTAAGTTAATCAGAATGTGCCATCTGTTTTACTTTCAGCCTACTTTAAGCTACCATCTGCTAGAAAATTTCTTATGATAAATATCCATGACTGTACAAACTGGAACTATTTTCTTCAGTGACACAAATTAAATATGTAAAAATACAAATCAATGGATTAATTGGTTAAGCAATTTATTGGGTAAAGATTAGAGGTACAGTAAAGTAAAAACAAAATAGCATATACTATTCATATACTCTTTGCATGCTAGGGGTGGATATGTCCCACAGTGATTACATTAAAATTTTGCAAACTGTTTTTATCCAGCTGAGACGCTGGCATGACATGGCATTTTATCAGGATTCAAACTGTTTTGCACTCTAAACCTGTTTTGAAAAGAAATTTAACCACATTTGTTGCAGACGAAAAGATTTCTCAGCATGTAGAGAGTTAATGGACTCTTGAAAAACTGAAATATTTGTGATTTTTCTCCTTTAGGTAAGCGATGTGAGTCTATTGCGAACGCATGTGAGTCTAGTCCATGCCTCAATGATGGGGAGTGTGTTCAGGAGGGTAGCTCTTACACGTGTAACTGTACCCACACGTACAGCGGCAAACACTGTGAGGATGTCATCCTGCCTCACATCTCATCTAGCGCTTCCGGTATCAACTCTGAGGAAATCTACGCCATAGCAGGTAATGATAGGAGACCACTTAAAAGCAGGTTGAAAGTGCCTTAAGGCACATTCTGCTTTACTTTCAGCCTACTTGAAGCTTCCTTTAAGCTTCCATCTGCTAGAATATAGAAAATATTGCTTATGATTTAATTTGTAACAGTATAAATTGGAACTTCTTTCTTCAGTAGAAGTATAAATCAAAGGCGTAAAAAAGCATATTTATGGGGTAATTGGTTAACATACTATAGCTGTATATATATGCTATAGATTACGTAGTCATGTCTGTATTCTGTTTCAGGTGTAGCTGGTGGACTTATCTTTGTGGTTCTTGTGTTTGTCATAATTCGTATCTGGAGAAGGAGTAAAAGGGGTCGTCGTCGTGGAAATGTGTCTGCTGGCATAGCCAATGATGGTCAGGACGTCTACCTCAACTTGCTTAAGAAAGACAAACACACATACAAAGCTGAAAACACACTGAAAGTGGACAACATCAACAACAAGAAGAAGACGCCACCCTCACCCCAGCCCCCTCCAGTACCAGACAGACCAGCCTCATACACACCTAGCGCCCACGACTCGATCAACACGCTCAACAATTTCGATAATCTACGCAACTGCAACTATGGCAGTGCTGCTGATGAGCTAGAAAACATTCCTAACATTCCTCCGTACAACCTAGATTTCCAGACATTTGCACCCATTAGAAGTGTTGCCAGTGTTCAGCCGACCATACCCCCACCTCCATCAAACTCCGACACAGAGTCACTACAGAAGGAAAACTGGGAATATGCATGTCAAAATATCCTCCAGAACTACATGGAAAGTGAGTGCTTACCTTGGCAACATTTGTAATTTTGACTAGTAAAACAGAAGAATTTTTCTACTTCAACTATTTAAATACAACTTCTCTCTAATAGCCTGTCTCTAGTTTCGAAGACAGGTGGACATGTAAAGCAGGTTGAAAGTAAAAATAGAATGCACATTTAGGCACATTCTATGTTACTGTCAACCTGCTTCAAACTACCATTTGCTAGGATAAAGAAAATATTTCTTATGGCTCATATTCATGACTATGAGTTTTAACTACTTTCTTCAGTACAGGAATGAATTAAAGGCATAAAAAGGCATATTTATGAAGAAAGGGGTTAGAATTCTTGTACATTGAAGGCAATATTATTTGTTTCAGACAAGCATTGTGACAAGCTGTCCAAGCTAATGCCTATAGGTACAGTGGTACCCATGTCACATCTACAGGCTCAAGACACTACCTCATTTAGCAGTCTTCCAGTCTCTGAGTCTGAGGAGGACCAACCAGGTAAGGGAGATTATAGTTCTCATTTTATGATAGATAACTCTAGTATAGAATAATGTACAAGATATATTGTTAGTTTAGGTATTTCTAGGATTACCTAGCCTTTTCAACACATTAACATATTCAACCCCAGCGACAAGTTCTCTCTGTTAACAACCAGTATACCTGTGAAGAATACACCCGTCTTATGCAAACAGTGTAGACCCTAATCAGAGGGTTCCTGCAAGAATCCTCTTAACAGGATCTGCACTGCTTGTCATTTTGCAATATATTCGTTAAGTAAACCTGTAATAGTAAATTGAGCCATGTTTTGTTTGTCCTGATCTGGATCCAAGTGTTTGTTAAGATCTTTAGTACTTGTTTTCAGGGGTCTGTCTAAAGACCCCAAACCTCCAAAAACCACTCCAAACCTCTTCAAATCACTTAAAAATCAACCCAAACTCCTTGATATCTAATCATGTAAAGCTTATAAATGACAAATTAAAGCTAAAATAATGAAAAACATGATAAACTAAAATTAAATCTTCAATGTTTTTTCATTTCAAGGGGAGCAACTCATACAAACTTTAGATAGCTATATACAGTTACTACTAAATATTAAATCTTCTTAAAGTCCATTCAACAATAGGCATGATGCTGACCATTGTCCCAAACCTGAGACAATGGGATGACGCATCTGATGAAGCTTATGCGGGACTATAAACCTCAGCAGAAACAACAACAACTACTAAATATTAACCCATTAACAATAGCCTGTTTCTGGTTTTGAAGACAGGTATCCGTTTTAAGCAGGTTGTAAAAAAGCAGAATGCGCCTTAAGTGCAGTCTGCTTTACTTTCAGTATGCTTTAAGTTTTACTTTAAGCTACCATCTGCTAGAATATGGAAAACTTGTTTTTAGCTCACCTGAGCCAAAGGCTCAAGGTGAGCAAATGGGATGGCCCTGTGTCCGTAGCCCGTCGTCATCAGTCGTGCGGCGTGCATTGCCCATCATCATTAACAATTGCTTCAAATGACATCTCCTCTTATACTGCTTGACAGATTTCAACCAAACTTTACAGGAATGTTCCTAGGGTCAAGTTCTTTCAAATGTGTTAAAAGAATTAGAAATAATGTAGAACTCTGGTTGCCATGGCTAAAATACATTTTTTCAATGGAAACTTAAAAAATCTTCTTGTCTAAAACCCTATAGTACCTGATCTTAGATATTTGGCACATAGCATCATCTACAGGTCCTCTATCAAGATTGTTCAAATTATGCCCCTCGGGTAAAAAATGACCCTGTTCTGGACATAAACCATTATCTCCATTTTGTCAGCTATTCTCAGGTGAGCGAAATATACCCCATGGGGCTCTTGTTAATAGTAGTTGGGGAGGTTTGGAGAGGTTTAGAGTCTTTAGACGGACCGTGATTTCAGTGTTGAATGGGTTAAACTTGTGTATGTTTTATTTTGTAAAAACAGTATACTCAGTAGTGAATGTATGGATGAAATGGGTTATGATATTTTTTTAATGCAGTAGAATTTAAACGTGTACATTAATAATGTGTTGCACAACCTTTTAAAAGAAAATTCAAGATCTTTTAAAACTGGTGGTATAGTTCATAATGCAGGTAAAAAGCAATGCAGAAAATTCCTGATGGAGCTTTCAACATTGCTTTGTCCTGGATAAATATTGATGTGTTGTAGAGGTATCTGAGTGCCTTAATTCAATTTTTGCTGTACACAAGTTGATGTTGATTGTACTAAGGCTTTTAGGCTATCTAGATAGCCGGCTTGCAATGAAAACCTGTTTTGATAGGATCACTATGTTGCTGTGCTGTCCTTGCACATGAATTTTGTTAAGGAAGTATAAATACTTGAATTACAGTAAAAAATCTCTATAATAACCACTAAATTATGTTAATTATTTGGTGTTTATGAAAGGTGACGGCTTAAGGTAAGAGGTCACCTTACTTTAAGCTGTCACTTGTCTCGTAAATAATCAATTATGTTTTAGTGGTTCTTATAAAAAGCTATTACTGTATGTACCTTGAAAGCATAGTTTTAAGGGCGGTAAGAAAGAAAGTAGGTATGATTAAATATGTTTAGAAATGAATGTTGATAATGATGTCTAAAGAAATACATGTATGTAAGTGTAGACTGAAATTGTACTTTACAAACGGCCATCTGCATTGGTATAAACAATAAATGAATATTTATTTGGTATAGGAATGAATGCAATTGCCATTTATAAGACCAGCACTGGTTTTTATTCATGACTAGAGAAATATACTTGCACTGATTTGTCTTGTTTTGTTATCATGGCTTTAAAGTAACATAATTTTAGTTTGTATAAAATGTTAATATCAGAGCTGTAGAGAACTTTTTTTTTAAATAGGGTATTTATCCCACTAAATTTTAGCTCACCTGAGCCTTCGGCTCAGGATGAGCTATTGTGACCGCTCTTCGTCCGTCGTCTGTCGTCCGTCGTCCGTCCACATTTTCAAACAACATCTCCTCAGAAACCACTGACCCGATTTCAACCAAACTTTATCAGAAGCATCAGTGACAAGGGGGAACGAAATCTTGTTCAAAGTTTTTGACTAGAGTTATTCCCCTTGCTTTGGGACTTGATTTTCTAACATGACCGTATAGACAACTTTTAATGCATAAGAAAATCTTTAAAAATCTTCTTCTCAGAAACCAAAAGGCCCAGACCTTTCATATTTGGTATGTATCATAACCTAATGATCTTCTACCAAGATTGTTAACATTTTGGCCCTTGGGCCAAAAGTGGCCCCGCCCTGGGGCTTATCAGTTTTTCTTAGGAAAATCTTTGAAAATCTTCTCCTGAAACTTTATGGCCTAGATCATTAATATTTGACCTGTAGCTTTGCCTTATGGTCCTCTACCTAGCTTGTTCAAATTATGACCCCCGGGTCAAAATTGGCCCCGCCCCGGGGCTTATCAGTTTTACATAGAGTAATATAGGAAACTCTTTAAAAATCTGCTTCTCTGAAACTGTATGGCCTAGATCATTAATATTTGACATGTAGCTTTGTCTTATGGTCCTCTACCTAGATTGTTCAAATTATGACCCCCGGGTCAAAATTGGCCCCGCCCGGGGGCTTATCAGTTTTACATAGAGTTATATAGGAAACTCTTTAAAAATTTGCTTCTCTGAAACTGTATGGCCTAGATCATTAATATTTGACATGTAGCTTTGTCTTATGGTCCTCTACCTAGATTGTTCAAATTACGACCCCCGGGTCAAAATTGGCCCCGCCCGGGGGCTTATCAGTTTTACATGGAGTTATATAGGAAAATCTTTGAAAATCTTCTCCTCTGAAACTGTATGGCCTAGATCATTAATATTTGACATGTAGCTTTGCCTTATGGCTTTGTCTTATGGTCCTCTACCTAGCTTGTTCAAATGATGACCCCAGGGTCAAAATTGGCTTGCCCCGGGGCTTATCAGTTTTACATAGAGTTATATAGGAAAATCTTTAAAAATCTTCTTCTCTGAAACTGTAACGCCCAGATTTCCAGCTTTGACATTTAGCTTTGCCTTATGGTCCTCTACTAAGATTGTTCAAATTATGACCCTGGGCCAAAAATGGCCCCACCCTGGGGCTTGTCAGTTTTTCTTGGAAAACCTTTGAAAATCTTCTTCTCTGAAACTGTATGGCCTACATCATTAATATTTGACATGTAGCTTTGCCTTATGGTCCTCTACCTAGATTGTTCAAATTATTACCCTAGGGTCAAAATTGGCCCCGCCCCGGGGCTTATCAGTTTTACATAGAGTTATATAGGAAAATCTTTAAAAATCTTCTTCTCTGAAATTTTAAGGCCCAGATCTTTCAGCATTGATATATAGCTTTGCCTTATGGTCCTCTCCCAAGATTGATCAAATTATGACCCCTGGGCCAAAACTGGCCTTGCCCTTGGGCTTATCAGTTTTTCATAGGAAAACCTTTGAAAATTTTCTTCTGAAACTGTAAGGCCCAGATCATTTGTAATTGAAATGTAGCTTAACCTTATAGTCCTCTACCAAGATTGTTCAAATTATGACACCGTGTGAAAATTGGCCCTGCCCCGGGGCTTATCAGTTTTATATAGACTTATATAGGAAAACCTTTAAAACTCTTTTTATAGCTATATATATCACAATATTGTCTTGCCCAGTCAGCTTAGGTACAATGTTCTCAGGTGAGCGACTTGTGGGCCATGGCCCTCTTGTAAGGTAATTGCTTTTTAGCTCACCTGGCCCAAAGTGCCAAGGTGAACTATTGTGTCCCTGTGTCCGTCATCCTCAGTCTGTCCGTCAGTCTGTCCGTCGTCAAACTTCTTCTTTAAAGATCTCACTTGGAAACCACTGGGCCAATTTCTTCAAAACTTCATAGGATTGTTCCTTGTAGGGTACTCTCTTAGATTTCTTCAAATATAGGTCATCCAATCGAAATTGTGGTTGCCATGGCAACCAATTGGAAAAAAACTTTAAAAATGTTCTTGTCAAAATCACTGCTCCAAAGTGAAAATATTTTACCCAAATGTTCCATTGGTGACCCTCTATCAGAGTTCTAAATATAATTTTTCTTTCTTAAAGAGGCTCGCAACCGGATTTAGCATTAAAAATAGTAATTTGTAAATATATGTCAAATGCTTATATAAATGGGTAAGATTTAGTTTAGGATAATAAATTCTGTTAAAAAATGCATTTCAAAAAAAGAAGAAGCTCTGGTGGGATTCGAACCCGTGACCCTCCATGCGGAGACAAACATGAAAAAAAAGGAAACGCCTTTACCCACACGGCTACTGGCACTCTCTATCTATATGGTAGCGAATTAACATACTTCACTGGTAGCGATTGATGGTACATATTCGGCTCGGGTTTATGTCTGAGCCCGTGTAGAGAAGCAACAACAACAACTATACTGTCTACTAACGCTATAGAAAAAAGATGGAAAATATCTATAAAAAAAAAGAAGATTCGGTGACGATTCTTGAGAATTTTTTTGGACTGATAATATTTTTTTAATGTCAGAAGCCAAATAATGCCACAAATTTGCTTTTATTTGAGTATTTTATTTTATTTTATTTTGACAAGTACACCATCCGGTTGTGAGTCCCTTTAAAAACATGGCCCCTAGTGGGTGAGGCAGATTTTCCTTATATGGCTATAGAGTGAAATCTTTAAAAATCTTCTTGTCTTAAACCGCTGAGAGCATTTGAATGTAATTTCTCACAAATGATCCATGAGTAAACCTCTACAAGATTGCTTAAAAATGATTGTGATATCTAAAAAAAACATGGCCGCCAGTTGTAGCTCGCCTGTTCGTAGAACAGCAGAGCTAATATCATACCCCCGTGTGGGCGTGATCGTGAGCGTGGCCAATGTTTAAAGTTTTTTGGACAGGTTGTTTAAAAGCTTAATATTTGTGCTAGGGTACTGAAATTTTGTATGGAGGTTCATTTGGGGTTAAACATTAATGTTATGAAGTTGGAATTTAAAAATAATTTTAATTTATGTCAATTTTCGACCTGTTTTGGACTTAGGTTTTTCGACTACAAATCACCAGGTTAAAGTTTTTTAGACAGGTTGTTTAAAGTTTAATATTTGTGCAAGGGTGCTGAAATTTTGTATAGAGGTTCATTAGGGGTTAAATATTGATGTTATGAAGTTGGAATTTAAAATTTATTTTAGTTTATGTCAATTTTCGACCTGTTTTGGACTTAGGTTTTTTTACTACAAATCACCAGGTTAAGGTTTTTTGGACGGTTGTTTTAAAGTTTAATATTTGTGCAAGGGTGCTGAAATTTTGTATGGAGGTTCATTTGGGGTTAAATATTGATGTTATGAAGATGGAATTTAAAAATGATTTTAATTTATGTCAATTTTCAACATGTTTTTGACTTAGGTTTTTCGACTACAAATCACAAGGTTAAAGTTTTTTGGACGGGTTGTTTTAAAGCTTAATATTTGTGCTAAGGTGCTGAAATTTTGTATGGAGGTTCATTTTGGGATAAATATTGATGTTATGAAGTTAAATTGGAATTTAAAAATGATTTTAACATTTGTCAATTTTCAACATATTTTGAACTTGGTTGTTTTGACTACAAATCACCAGGTTAAATGTTGCACAGGTTGTTTTAAAGTTTTTTTATAACTAGATTTAGACTCAACATTAATTTAATAATCTTTCTAAACTGAAAATTGATTTGCTTTCGATACAAGATGTTTTTTTAGACTTAAACTTTAAACAGGCGAGCATCAGGTGGCTTTGACACCCATTTCTGGTTATATGTTACTGTATAGTAAAAACTTTAAAAATCTTCTGCTGTAAAACTACTGGTCCAAATCGAAAATAATTTTACACACAAATGATCCATTAATGACTCTCAACCAGATTTCTTAAAATCATTGTGTTATCTTAAAAAACAGGGCAGCCAGTGGGTGGGGCAAGTTTTCCTTATATTTCTGTATAGAAAATCGTTAAAAATCTTTTTCTTTGAAACTATTGGTCTCATTTAAGAATATTTTACACAAATAATGATTCATATGTGACCCTTTGCCAGTTTACTTCAAATAATCTTCCTAGCTCAAACATGGCCACCGGTGGGTGGGGTGAATTTACCGATGATGGCTTATAGTGAAAACATAACCATTACTGATCCATTACCATGACCGTAACCATAGGTACCAGGTGAGCGATTTAGGGCCGCATGCGGCTATTGTTTCGTTTTTGTATTGATATTTGGTTTATTGCTTAAAAAGCAATTCATGGTGATCTTCTGAACTCTTTCGCTTATAGATTGTTTTAGTGTTTAAGACAGTTTGAAAGAAAAGCAGAATTCTCTTTGGTAGCATTCTGCTTAACTTTCTATCTTTCTATGGCAATCCCCAGCTTAAACTCTGAAGATTAAACTACTGCTTGTCACCTAGACACAGAATTGGATCTTATAATTGATTTTATTAATTCCACAAGGATCACCCCGTCTAAAACTTTGTCTAAAATGTCTTTACTGTTCGCTACGAAACAGAATGTCTTTCAAAAGATCATCAAGGAGAGAACAACAATTTTCTCTCTATTTTTTCACCAAGAGAGAAATGAAGCCAAATGTTGTGTTTGTTTCCGTCGACCTCGTGGCATCGTCAAAACCGAAAGAGGAAACAGAAATGTTATGATAGACTGGATTGCAATTATGACAAGAAGAGCCAAAATGAGCAAAATAGACTGTGTTGATAATAATGCAGTGCATATGCTGCAACAACAAAGATAATGATTAGATTTTATACCAGTCTAACAATTAGAAGCAATAACGCCCACTGACGGATGACGTAATGAATACTGTCTGTTTACAGGACGTAAGCTAAGTAATACTCAAAAGAAATGTTTTAGACTGATTTTTGTTCTCCTTTATTAGGCTGACAGATTATAAGAAATTCTTTCTTGTCAATTTCTTTTGCGAAAATTCACAAATACGCAGCTTTTCAACAGCTCTGAATATAAACAAAATATCTATCCATGTTCATTATGTTAAGAACCTGTCTAACTGCTTAAGCAAGATATAAGCCATACCTGTTTGAGCTTTAAGCAATAATTTGTGGAGATGAATCTGCTAGTCTGTAAACTACTGAGAACCTATATACTTGATAATCCCACTCAGGACTTAGTAGAAGTAGAACAGTAACTTTTGGCCCCACTGAGATCATGACAGATGATTCCTCCTCCTCCTCTGACGACTCGTAACCTTTACATAGGTGAGTGTTTGAGTGTCCCTGTATCCATGGCAACAGTAGCATGATGTGACGGCCAAGCTGAAGGCCACCAGCTACGGTGACTGTCTTGCTTGTAATATCTGGCAGCAAATAATAGTCCCAACTGTGTATAATGAGGAATGATTAGTACAGTCGAACATCATTATCTCAAATTGGCTTAAGTTGACCTTGTATTTACTAGTTTGCTTAATCCATTAACCCATAGCCTGTTTCTAATACTGGAGATATATGACCACTTAAAGCAGGTTGAAAGTAAATCAGAATGCGCCATAAGGTGCATTCTACTTTACTTTCAGCCTGCTTTAAGATACCAGGTGCTAGAATGTAGAAATTATTTCTAATATCAAATATTCACAATATTTATATGTATAAATTGGAACTATTCTTTTTAGTGGAGGGATAAATTAGAGGCGCAAAAAGGCATATTTATGAGGTAATGGGTAAACCCATTACTCCATACATACTTTTTTACACCTCTTATTATTTCTACATTGAGGTCCCTAGTAAGGAAGTTTGGATCATAAAACAAAGAAGACATTTCCAGTACCATAACATTTGATAGCTTTATAAGGTTAAAAATTAAAGCAAGATGCTCCTGAAAGAACATTCTGCTTTACTCTAACCTGCTTTAAGTGTTACTTGTCTTCAAACCTTGAAACAGACGATGGAGTAAAGGGTTAATTCAAATATACTCATATTTCAAAGTGTGAACAAATATACCTTAAAAATCCTAAATACTGTCACACCCTGTATAACTACTGTCACTCTCCTAACATTGGAACTTAGTGCTTTTATCTCACAGTGTTTTGTCTGAAAATGCAAACTGAATGACAAACAGTGTAGACCCTGATCAGACAGCTCCTATAGGAGCCATCTGATCAGGGTCTGCACTATTAGATATTTTCATTGGTTTTTGCTGGCATATTAAAAATGCAAAACTAGACTGGTTTAAGATACATGACTTTTTACTAGAAGTGTTGAAAAGGACTATAATTAATCGTAACCCACAAGAAACATTAAGGGTTGAAAGAGTTAACATTGAAAGATGGTTGTGTGTTTGAGATAATGGTGGTTCAGCTGTATTGACAGTAGCATGGTGGTCTCCTATTCAGGGCTCTAGATAAGGGGAGTATTTCGAAAACTAAAATCTTTATTTCTGCTTTAAACCCTATGGTGTCACTACTCATTAGAATTGTCTACAAGACACAATTCTAATGAGTAGTAACAGCATAGCATTTGGTGCTGAAATAAGTAAGAAAATGTTGGATTTATTCAGTTTACTCCCTCTTTAATCTGGAGCTCTGACTCCTATTGTGAGTGTTGATAACAGAAACCATTGCGTTTGTTATGTCAGCTTAAACAATCTGAATGATAGAGTGTTGAGGAGAGATCTGCATTAATCTATACACTTGTCATTCTATGATGCAGCGAATAGGAAAAAAGGGAAGAAAGGTGATAAAACTCTCAGCATGATGTTATTATTATACCTGATGTAGCTATAACCTTGAGTTGATCAAACATTAACAGTTGCATGCACTTTCATTTTACAGTCAAACCTTCGATTAAAGACAATTCAAGAAAACAGTTTCTGCATTACTTTTGTTCTGCATTAGAAAGTTATGTCTTTAATTAACCCTTTCCCTCATAGAAACACCGTTTAGCACATTTAATTTATTCCTCCATTGAAGAATATAGTTCTAGTTTATACAATGATAAGCATGTACCAAAAGAAATATATTCCATATCCTAGAAGATGATGGCTTAAAGCAGTTTGACAGTAAAGCAGAATGTGCCTTATGGCACATTCTGCTTTATTTTAAACCTGCTTTAAGTAGTCACATGTCTTCAAAACAAAAACAGTCTATGTGGTAAAGGGTTAAAGAATCTCCATAGTTTTAGACACAAATCATACCTGTGTGGAAATGGAGTATATACATCATTTGTAATCAGTGAAGATCCAGATAAGAGAGCTCCTATAGAATAGTAATGACTGGATTTAAAGCAAGTATTGCTTAATGCAGGACAAAAGTAACGAAATAATCTCCTGCATGAACTTTCTGCATTACTTTTTGTCCTACATTAAGTAGTGATTTGATATACATGCTCTTTCATTGAATTGTCGCTTCTCATTGGTTTCTTGGTATATCTACTGTTATATGACTATTGTTTTCAGTACTAGCATATATGACTGCCACCAATGTATTTATATATTTGCATACTGAGTTCATGCACTTTGGACTGTATTCTGTTGCTTTCAATAGGCTTTAAGTATTGTACATTATAACTTTTACAAAGGAAAATAATCTAACCATATCAATGGGCTGTATATTATAACCTAATACACCAGTTATACCACTTTTGATAGAGACAATCTCAGCTTAAACATGTAAAACACATGCATTAACAGTCTTCAAGCTTAGAAATAGCATCTTCTCTATAGTCAACATATATATTGTTATCTAACATTATAGAAAAAAGGGAGACCATTGTGGAATACATTTCATTAAAAATGATGAGTTATCTACCTTTAGTTCAACCTGAATAAAAAAAATGTTTCACATGGTTTTAACAAAACCATGATTGTGGAAATTGATATTTTAAGAAGTATATTAAAAAAATTATTCTGAGAAAGAATATTCAAATTATACTCAAATGCACAAGAAACTGTGCCTACATCAATCCTTTATATCGCATAATTAAGACTTCAGATCTGCTTAAAATGTTGTACAGTGCATTTCTTATCACCAGTAAATGGAATATTTACTATAGTGAAGATACTCAGAGGTATTTAAAGAATAATTGTAACGCAAAAGGCAGCTTTTTCATTTGTTAAAATGTAGGGTTCATTTTAGTAATGTCCTGATTTAGCAATTCTGCTACCTTTGATTGTGACCCCTACCTTGATTACATTGAAACTAAATGAACAATACTGTGACAAATTTATCGCAAATACAACCATCATCAAGGGGAAAGATTGATGGAACTTTGATGCCGGATAAGTCACATTTCATCAATCAATATGCCTTGAATGGCGCGAAATACGCAAGCACAGTTTCTTCTGTCTTTGAGTATATATTGCCAGATATATACCTTTATACCAAATACAGTCAAACTTGTATTAAGCGACCACCAAAGAGACAGCTCAAAAGTGGTCATTGAATAAAACAGTCGCTGAATACAACATGATTGATTTGGGTTGTTATCTTTTTCGTCCTTAATCTGAATTGAATAACTTGATATATACAGTTGAACTTACCCTTTTTACATTTTAATATCAATCGATTTTTTATCCGTAATTGCATAAATTTGCCAATATATGTACGAATTTATCAATAGCACCATTAAATCGCTGATATACGCTTCGCTATTTCAATGTCAAATTAACAGATACTGTGTGCGTTAATTCGCCTAGAAATTGACATGATTCTTGAGAAATATGATCTTTGTTACTATTTAAAGATTTCGGTTTCTTTGTTAGCAGGTATTCCCTGAAAAATTGAGAGACGGAGCATGCGCGAAAAAGTACAAACTTGGGCTTACTTCTGTTTTTGTTCACTAGTTATTACTCGGTAAAGCCCGGACGAAAAAGGCGGGAATACGGTTTCTTTGTTTACAAGAGACCAACCAATAAAACACAGGATTTCCGACACACCCTCTAGAGAAAATCACATGTTTCATACACGTGACATAATAAAAATGGCTGTCGAACCGGCGTTGAAAGGAAGTCGCCATAAAAACAGCAGAGGGTCTACGGTGTCAAATTAATAGATGTCAAACCTTTAGATTCCTATGATTGACAGAGTTTGTCGAAGTTTCCCGTAAAAACGAACTTTCGATTTTGCGTACGTTTTCACACCTTTCATGATATTGAGAAACATTGCGAATAAGTGTGAAAAGATGTCAAATGTTTGGACATAATTAATCAATTATGACCTTTTAATCCAGAGGCGGTCGTTTAATGAAACGAAATTTGTTCTTTTGGATGAAAAGACACCGGTCACTGGACGCATTAGATAAAAGTCGTTGAATACACTCAATTTATATACTAAAAAGGACCAGGCGGGAGTCAAACCGGCCGCTTACCACAAAGGTCGCTTAATAGACGTGGTCGCATCAGCAAGTTTGACTGTACATGTACACATACTATGCAATCCTTTTCAAATATAAAAATATGTTGGTATTCAAGAGAAATCATCAATAGAACCTTTTATATGTGTGATAATGTCCTTCTATCTATATACAGATATATTCCCTCCAGTATTGCCAGCCTCCACTGGTATTAATCATTTAAATGATGAGTCAATCTTGTTACACCTTCTAATACTACAACTTTCTTTTGTTTCTCTAAATATTTTCAGAAAATTAAACTCAAATACATCTTTTTGAAACCTGATGAGATGCCAAGTTTGTTGGTGACTGATCTGGTTACAAACTGTTTAAGTGTTCTCCGCAATTCATTAGAATCAGCTCTTTGAGAGGATTCTAATGAGTGATAACAACATAGGGTTTATTGAAGAAAAAAGTTAGTATTGAAAATACACACCATACATGGAGCTCTGTACCCCTCCCTGCTATACATGTAGAATATAGCCAAACTCTAAGTATTTCGTGTGTTGTAAGCTGTTAATGTTTATAGATATATAATCCATAATTATATCCATACAAAGGACCTTCCCAACTTTCATCTTCAAATGTATCCAAAAAGCAAAACTCTCCATGTCTTCAATTTGCATTTGGATAATAGAGAGTTATGAATTTGTTTTACTACTAGTAGTTTTATTTTAAATATTTGTTTTAACATTGTGGTCAGTTTGATGCATGTCCTCTAAGCGGATTTTCCTTGTCAGTTTCAGGCCGTTCTGGTATGCTATGACTTTTATGTGCATTTACATCATGATCTTGTGGTGGGGTTGTTATATTCACTCATCACATTACCTCTACATCTCTCAGTCATTCATGCTATTACAATGGCTTGTTGGGAACTACTTATATCCTTCCTTGGTTGTTCTATATGTATGTAATCCATCATAAATAATCAAGACACAAACCAGTAACAACTCATTGTCCTATCCCTTAGCAAAATGAAATGGCAGTGAAAGACCAATCAAACAAACTATTGAATAAGCATTGAAAAGTTAATGAAAACCCTTTTTCCAATACATGCTTCTACAGTTATACAAACCATTGAAACAGCATAATGAATAAGCAAATTATGTAAATTAGCATTGAAATTTGGGCAAAAAACTGGTGTTTCAATTGTTTACTAGCATTGAAAGGGAAAAAACTGGTTAATTCAATGTTGTTTCAATGGTTTACTAAAGTGGAGGAGAAATGAAAGACGTAAAAAGGGACATTTATGGGGTAATGGGTAAAGCAACCATGGAATGACTATTTGAAACACAGGTGCATCTTATCTATTGGAATAAGTTTTTTCCCAGTGATGCTACCAAAAGACAGAAATCTTCCGAAATTTACTGGTATCTGCATTACAACTGGTTTTTCTTGAAACCCTTCAAACATTTACAGAAATCTGTAAATGTTTGTTCCTTATTTTTTAGTGGTCCAATCTAGCTTATAAAGGGGCCTGCTTCATGATACTTTGTACGACAAATGTTTTCGTAGGTCAAATGATAAAAGTCTCAATTATAATTTATTTTTCCATCAAATTCTGTCTTGCAACATCTCTTTGGAATCCTCTTAAAAAGAAGATTCCAAAAATATGTCACAAGACAGAACTAGATAGAGACATCAGAAATTAAATGTTTTTTAAAGTTTTGACTTATAACTGTTTTTATGCTAAGAAGATTTATGGAACGGGGCCCCAGAGGTTTGACTGTATGTTATTCTGGTAGAGTATTTGCCCATGTTACCAAGTTTTCTGTGCTGTACACATGATTTCTTTATCTCCTGTTATTACCAATTTCATACTAGACTAGTAATATTGTATAGATCAATAATTATCATCATGTGTGGGGCTCTTTCAAGTATTCTTATTATTCCAGAATAAAGGTCATCAGTTAGGCAGATCTTGTCCATGCAGTTTTGAATGCATGTTGGTTTTTCTTTTGAATTTTTGTTTGGGGAAAAATATTCTTTAATTAGGTCAAAGGTGTATTTTTATGTTCTATATTGTTTTATTATTATTTTAGCATTATGGAAATGAAATATGTAGCATTTGTTGTACTCTTTATGGTTTTTATACGCCTACCTCTAGAGGTGGTCGTATATTGGCGTGGCCCTGTCCGTTCGTCCGTCCGTCCGTTCATCCGTCAACATTTTGTTTGTCCGGAGTTTTTCAGGAAAAGTATTACAGGGATATTAATGGAACTTCACACAAATGTTATATGCATCAAGATCTAAAGCTGAGTTGAGATTGAAGTTCATTCAAATTTTCGTTACAGAGTTATCTGCCCTTGATGTACTCAAATGTGCTATAAAAAGCTTGTCCGTTTTAATGAAACTTCACACAAATGTTATATGCATCAATATCTAAAGCTGAGTTGAGTTTGAGGTTCATTCGAATTTTTGTTACAGAGTTATCTGCCCTTGATGTACTCAAATATGCTATAAAAAGCTTGTCCGGAGTTTTCTTGGAAAACTATTGAAGGGATATTAATGAAACTTCACACAAATGTTATATGCATCAAGATCTAAAGCTGAGTTGAGTTTGAGGTTCATTTGAATGTTTGTTACAGAGTTATCTGCCCATGATGTACTCAAATATGCTATAAAAAGCTTGTCCAGAGTTTTCTTAAACTATTTGAAGGATATTAATGAAACTTCCCAGAAAGGTTATATGCATCAAGATCTGAAGCTGATTTAAGTTTGAGATTTATTTGGTATTTCGTCACAGAGTTATCTGCCCTTGGTGTACTCAAATATGCTATAAAAGGCTTATTTGACAGTGTTAACACACTTAGCAACTACAGTTTGAATAGATTTTGATTATGTTTGCTCACAGTATAATTATAGAAGTATAAGTTCATGAAAGGGTTGATTATTATTGAAATCTGATCATTGTGTCGAGTTATCTGCCCTTGGTGTACTCAGATATGCTAGAAAAGGATTTATTTCAGTATTGTTTATGCTCTCAGAACTCTAAGTGTCTACAAGTTGGAATAAATTTTGATAAAACTATATATTTGCCCGTGGGCGTATAATGTACCGCTTGCGGTGCTCTCGTTGTTAGCTCTGCTGAGCTAGCTCAGGGTGAGCTTTTGCAATACTTGAATGTCCGGCGTGCGTCGGCCGTCGTCAACAATTTTAGTGTTTACACTCTAAAGGCCACAATATTTATCGAACGAGTTAGATTATTGTTGAAATCGGATCAATAGGTCAAGAGTTATCTACTTTTGAATTTCTGAAAATGCCATATTTATCTGTGTTTACACTCTAGAGGCCACAATATTTATCCAATCTTTCTCAAATTTGCCCAGATTGTATATAGCCATAAGAGTTTGGACGAGTTCAATTATTGTTGAAATCAGACAAATAGATCAAGAGTTATCTACCTTTGAACTGTTGAAAATGCCATATTTAACAGTGTTTACACTCTAGAGGCCACAGTTTTTCTCCAATCTTTCTTAAACATGCTCAGATTGTATATGACTTAAGAATTCAGATGAGTTCAATTTTGGTTGAAATCAGACTAATAGGTCAAGAGTTACCTACATTTGAAGTGCTAAGGGTATTTACACTCTAGAGGCCACAATTTTTATCCAATCTATCTCAAATTTGCTCAGATTGTATATGACCATAAGAGTTCAGATGAGTTTGATTATAGTTGAAATCAGACCCATAGGTTTGAGAGTTATCTACACTTGATTTGCTGAAAATGCCATATTTAAGGGTGTTTACACTCTAGAGGCCACAGTTTTTAGCTCACCTGAGCACAAAGTGTTCAAGGTGAGCTTTTGTGGTCGGTCTTTGTCCGGCGTCCGGCGTTGTGCGTCGTTCGTCGTGTGTCAACAATTTCTACATCTTCTTCTTCAAAACTACTGGTCTGATTGCAACCAAACTTCACAGGAATGTTCCTTGGGTCAAGCTCTTTCAAAGTTGTTCAAAGAATTTGAAACAATGCAGAACTCTGGTTGCCATGGCAACCAAAGTTGCAAAAATAAGGAAATCTTAAAAAATCTTCTTGTCCGAAACCACAAGGGCCAGAGCTTAGATATATGGCACATAGCATCATCTATAGGTCCTCTATCAAAGTTGTTCAAATTTTGCCCCTGGGGTCAAAATTGGCCCGCCGCGGGGGTCACCATTTTACATAGAGTTATATAGTGAAATGTTCAAACATCTTTTTCTCTGAAACCAATATGACCAGAGCTTTGATATTTGGCATGGTATAACTTCTAGAGGTATTTGACATATATTGTTTAAAAAGGTTCCCGTCCGTTGCATATCTGGGTCACCGGAGCTAAAAATAGATTTTTTTCCATGAGAACTTAAAAAATCTTCTTGTCTGAAACCATAGTACACTAAGCTTAGATATTTTGCACATAGCATCATCTACAGATCCTCTATCAAATTTGTTCAAATTTTGTCCCTGGGGTCAAAATTGGCCCCGCCCCGGGGATCACAGTTTTACATAGAGTTATTTAGTGAAATGTTCAAACATCTTTTTCTCTGGAACCAATATGACCAGAGCTTTGATATTTGGCATGGTATAACTTCTAGAAGTCCTTCACATATATTGTTGAATTGGTTATGGTCTGTTGCATATCTGGGTCACCGGAGATAAAAATAGATTTTTTCAATGAAAACTTAAAAAATCTTTTTTTCTGCAACCATAGTACACTGAGTTTAGATATTTTGCACATAGCATAGTCTACAGGCCCTCTATCAAAGTTGTTCAAATTTTGTCCCTGGGGTCAAAATTGGGCCCGCCCCGGAGGTCACTGTTTTACATAGAGTTACATAGGGAAATGGTCAAACATCTTTTACTCAGAAACCAATATATGGCCAGAGCTTTGATATTTGGCATGATGTAACTTTTAGAGGTCCTTCACATATATGGATGAATTGGTTCTGGTCTGTTGCATATCTGGGTCACCGGAGCTTAAAATAGATTTTTTCCAATGAAAACTTCAAAAATCTTCTTGTCTGAAACCATAGTACACTGAGTTTAGATATTTTGCACATATCATCGTCTACAAGTCCTCTATCTTAGTTGTTCAAATTTTGCCCCTGGGGTCAAAATTGGCCCCGCCCTGGGGGTCACCTTTTACAAATCTTCTTTTCTGAAATCACGCGACCCATCCTAGTGTCACCATGGTCAGGTGAGCGATCAAGGGCCATTCTGGCCCTCTTGTTATCAAATCTATCTCAAACTTGCTCAGATTGTGTATCATCATAAGAGCTCGTATATGTTTGATTATGGTTGATATCAGACCAATAGATTGAGAGTTATCTACCTTCCAATTGCTGAAAATGTAATATTTAACGACGTTTACAGTCTAGAGGCCACAATTTTTATCCAATCTTTTTCAAACTTGCCCAGATTGTATATGATCATAAGAGTTCGCATAAATGTGATTATGGTTGAAATTGAACTAAGAGGTCAAGAGTTATCTGCCCTTGAATTGATAAAAATGCCATATCTAACTGCGTTTACTCTCTTGCAACTACAGTTTTCAATGGATTTTGATTATACTTACACTAAAAGTATATAGCTTTAAGTTCTCAAATGAGTGCAAATATTGTTGAAATCTAATCATTGTGGCAATAGTCATCTGCCCTTGATATACTTTGAAATGCTAAAAAGGCTTCATTCAAGTATTGTTTAGGCTCTAGTTATCTGCCCTTGATGTACTCTACTATACTAGAATTATGAGGTTGTATTCCAAAATTGTTTACATGCTTTACTACATATTTGAGTACAACAGGTGAGCTATATCAGGACCTTCAAGCCCTCTTGTTAGGTCACCTGGCACAAAGTGCCAAGGTGAGCTATTTTGATCATCCTGTGTCTGTCGTCCTTCGTGATTGTCTGTTCGTCCGTCCGTTTGTTCGTCGTCTGTCGTCAACAATTTCTTTAAAACGACATCTCCTCCTAAACTACAGGATGGATTTTAACCAAACTTGGCAGGAATGATCCTTTAATCGTCCTCTTTGAAAGTTATTCAAATGGTACCAGTCTGTTGCATATCTAAGTCACAGGAGCTACAAATAGATTGTTTCAATTAAAACTTAAAAAATCTTCTTCTCTGAAACCACAGTACCCTTAGCTTAGATATTTTGCACAAAGCATCATCTACAGGTCCTCTATCAAGATTGTTCAAATTATGTCCCTGGGGTTAAAAATGGCCCCGCCCCTGGGGTCACAAATTTACGTAGAGTTATATAGTGAAATGATCAAACCTCTTCTTCTCTGAAACTACTATGGCTAGAGCTTTGATATTTGGCATGGCCCAACTTCTAAAGGTACTTTACCAATATTGTTCAAATGGTCCCTGTCTGTTGCATAAATAGGTCACAGGAGCTAAAAATAGATATTTTCAATAAAAACTTTAAAAATCTTCTTTGAAACCACAGTACCCTGAACTTAGATATTTTGCACAAAGCATCATCTACAGGTCCTCTATCAAGATTGTTCAAATTATGTCCCTGGGGTCAAAAATGGCCCACCCCGGGGGTCACAAATTTACATAGAGTTATATAGTGAACTCTTAAAACCTCTTCTTCTCTGAAACCAATATTGCTAGAGCTTTGATATTTGGCATGGTGTAACTTCAAGAGGTACTGTACCAATATTGTTTAAAGGGTCTGGTCCGTTGCATATCTAGGTCACTTGAGTTAAAAAAAAAAAAATTCAATAAAAACTTAAAAAATCTACTCTGAAACCACAATACCCTGAGCTTAGATATTTTGCAAAAAGCATCATCTTCAGGTCTTCTATCAAGATTGTTCAAATTATGTCCCTTGGGTAAAAAATGACCCCCGCCCCAGGGGTCACAAATATACATAGAGTTATATAGTGAAGTCTTCAAAACCTCTTCTTCTCTGAAACTAATATAGCTAGAGCTTTGATTTTTGGCATGGTGTAAATTCTAGAGGTACTTTACCAATGTTGTTCAAATGGTTCCGGACTGTTGCATATCTAGGTCAAAGGAGCTAAAAATAGTTTTTTTTAATAAAAACTTTAAAAAATCTTCTCTTTAACCACAGTACCCTGAGCTTAGCTATTTTGCACTCAGCATCATCTAATCAGCAATTGGCAAAATCATATTGTTATTATTTCTCAGCTTTCCAAGATATGTTACATTTACATCAATGGTTCCAGGTGAGCGATTTAGGGCCGTCTAGGGCTCTTGTTTTAACCCTTTATCCCCTCGTCTGATTTCTGGTTTGAAGATTGATGACCAATTAAAGCAGATTGAAAATTAAGCAGAATGTATCTTATGTAAGGTGCATTCCACTTAAGGGTGTATCAATGTCATGACTTTGGGAACTTTTCAAAGTATATGAAAACACTCTATGATGGTTTTGTATTGAAGAGCTATTTAAAAGGAATGAAAAAATAGAAAAAGTGTACATTTTGGTGAACAACAGTTGGCTCTACGGCCATGTAAAATTTACCCCACCCACTTCCTCTTATTTTGTCCTTTTCAAACAGCCCGCTTCAATAAAACCCATTTTAAATGAAAACAAATATGATAATTTGGTTTTGTGTTATTTATTTCCTATCTATGGTAGTATTTCTTCATACAAAAACTAATTTAAGAAAAAAAAGGCACCAAATGTGAAATTTATAAAGCTCTAAATATCATCGGTATGGTATTTTTTTGTAAATTTTGTAAGGGGCGATAACTCTTTTTACTTTAATAACTCAAAATTTTCAACACTGACCTTTCAATTTCTTTTCATATTTTGAACTGCCTTAGTATGGGCTTTCATCTGGTAGAATATAAGAAAAAGTTAAATACTAGAACTATTTCATTTTCAAACTTTTTTACTTTTTTTCATAAACTAAAAAATCTAATAAAATCATGCCCTATATAACGCATATTTTTTATATTCAAGGATCCATATTGTTCAAACCTGGTGCCTGCTTGTTTTGTTTTGAAATAAATTTTACTGAAGCTTGTACTCTGAATGGGTACAATTTAAAGAAAAAAATCCAAATTTGACAAACCTTTTCCAAATCGCTGTAGCTCAAAAAAAAGGACACCACAATATATTTTTTTTTTCATTTTTTCATTCATCATAAATAGCTCTTCCCAAAAAAACAATGATAGAAAAAAAGTTTAATACTTTGAAAAAATGGCTCATGACATTGATACACCCTTAACTTTCAGCTTGCTTTAAGCTAACATCCTCTAGGATAAAGATAAATTTATGATTCATATGCACAAATGTATAAATTATATTTTCTTAAGTGGAGGAATAAATCAAAACCATATAAATTCCAATCTCTTGAGTAAAGTGTTAATTAGACTTATAGGCTATGTTTACAAAACATTTCTAGTTTGTACAATTATGTTGAGCAACTGTACATGTAGAGGTGCATTCAGTGGAATGTTGGCATTTATAACAAACTGCTGCTTGCATACCTTTATAACTGAACATTACCTCACCATTTAGAAAATAGCAAAAATACACTTGTCCTTATGCTAATAGGTTCTAGGGCTGCCATTTCTCCAGACTTTTCCGAAATCTTCTGAATTTTCTTAATTTCTTTGGACCTACATTTTTAGCTCACCTGAGCCAAAGGCTCAAGGTGAGCTATTGTGACCGCTCACCGTCCGTAGTACGTCTGTCCGTCTGTCCGTCTGTCCGTCTGTCCGTTCACTTTTACTTCAAACGACATCTCCTCTGAAACCCGCCGATTGTAGGGAGAGTTCAAACTGCTCATGATGTTCCTTGGATGCTTCTCTACAGAAGTTGTTCAAAAAAAATGAAAAAAAGCACAAACTCTGCTTGAAAAAGCAAAAAAGCAAAAATCTTTAAAAAATCTTCTTGCCCAAAACTACTAGGCCCTAAGCTTTGATATTTGTACAGTAGAATCTCCTGGTGGATCTCTCTATAGTTTGTTAAAATGAAATCCCTAGGGTCACATTTGACACCACCCTGCACAGTTTAAGTGCTGCTCTAGGCAGGTTTTACAGTATTTTTGATTTAGGCAGAACTGTATTTACCTGAGTTACCCTTAATATACTATGGGCAAATAACCAATATTTGCAAACAGTTTGGATCCAGATCAGATGCAACATAATGCTGCATCTAATCTGGATCCAAACTATTTGCCACTCATTTACCAACTTAACAGTTTCTAAAAAATAAAAATGTACATTTTTTACACACAGAAGGTATTTAGCAGACATCATTTCAGTCTGGTAAGGGTAAGCTCCCAGACTGCTGCTGCTACAGTTCTCTTACATAATATTTGACCTCAGTGATCAGGCCAACAGAACTGAACATGTTGTCTGCTAAAGTTTAGAAATGGTTCAGTCGTTTGTTCAGACATTTGTTAACCCATTACCCCATAAATGTGCATTTTTAGGCCTTTGATTTATTCCTCCACTTAAGAAAATAATTCTCCTTTAACCCTTTCCCCCATAGCATATCTCTAGTATTGAATGTAGGTGTCCACTTAAAACAGGTTGAAAGTAAAGCAGAATGCGCTTTAAGCGCATTCTGCTTTACTTTCAGCCTGCTTTAAGCTATCATCTACTAGAATATAGAAAATATTTTGTATTATACATATTTATGAATGTATAAATTGGAACTATTTTCTTTAGAGCAAGAATAAACTGAATGTGCTAAAAGGCGCTTCTATGGGGGAAAGGGTTAAACAGTCATGAAAATGTAAGATGTGAAATAAGTTTCTATATCCTAGTAGATGGTAGCTTAAAGCAGTTTGAAAGTAAAGCAAAGTGTGCATTAAGACCCATTCTGCTTTACTTTCAACCTGCTTTAGGTGGCCACCTATTTTCAAAACTAGAAGCAGGCTATGGGGTAATGGGTAAAATGAAATTGCCTATTTGGAAAGAGCCTAATGAGAGGAAGTGCCATTTGCAAAGGCCATAACTCTGACATCATTGTTTTTTTTAGTTATTTCCCTTTGTCATATTTTCTTGTCAAGAAGACAACTCCAGGTCTACTGATGCTATTGTAATGAAATTTTATGTATGGAAAGAAACTGATGAGAGAAAATGCCTAGTGCATAAGGGCAGCAATATTTTGTTTTCCCCTTTGTCATATTTTATTGTCAGGAAAATAACTCCAGTTCTGCTGACGCTAGTGAAATAATTATCATTCACCGGAAATGGAAATAGCTTGATAAGAGGATGTGTCATGGATAAGGGTCATAAGCTTGGCAACAAAATTCACTTTTGTCATGTTTTCTTGTCCGGAAGATAACTCCATTTATAGCTATATTAAAATGTTGTCTTGCCCAGTCAACTTAGGTACAAACTTCAATGTCCTCAGGTGAGCGAATTTAGGGCCATGGCCCTCTTGTTTTTTTAAATCATCCGATTTCTGTTCTTGCTTTTAAAATTTTGAATTTTATGCGTTTTTTACTTTGGAAACATTAAAATGGGTGTCAAACAGTTTAGATCCAGATCAGACTGTGATCTTTATCTAAACTGTTGCATAATTATAATAAGTGTTAGAGAGCCTGACAGCAAAAGTGTTAGAGGTACAATTTCTAAAATCCTGCTTGAACATTTTATGAGCAACCTATGGAAGCCCTTGGGTACATTCTAGACAGAACCTGTATAAGCAGAAAACTGCTAAAGGAGTTTCATGCTTTGAATTTTATCCAGCATTAAACTTCCATAAATCAAACTCATTTACTCTTTACCCAATAGCAAGTTTCTAGTTTTGAAGAAAGGCGATCACTTAAAACAAGTTGAAAGTAAATCAGAATCTTTAGGCACATTCTGCTTTACTTTCAGCCTGCTTGAAGCTAGCATCTGCTAGGATGAAGAAAATATTGCTTATGGGTAATATTTATAGCTGTATTATTTTTAGCTCACCTGAGCCTTCGGCTCAGGATGAGCTATTGTGATACCATTCCGTCCGACGTCCGTCGTCCGTCCACACTTTCAAACAACATCTCCTCAGAAACCACTGACCCGATTTCAACCAAACTTTGTCAGAAGCATCAGTGACAAGGGGGAGCGAAATGTTGTTCAAAGATTTTGGCTAGAGTTATATTCCCCTTGCTTTGGGACCAGATTTTCTAACATGACCGTATAGACAACTTTTAATGCATAAGAAAATCTTTAAAAATCTTCTTCTCAGAAACCAAAAGGCCCAGACCTTTGATATTTGGTTTGTATCGTGACCTAATGATATTCTACCAAGATTGTTCAAAGTTTGACCCTGGGGCCAAAAATGGCCCCGCCCCAGGGCTTATCAGTTTTTCTTAGGAAAACCTTTGAAAATCTTCTTCTCTGAAACTGTATGGCCTAGATCATTAATATTTGACATGTAGCTTTGCCTTATGGTCCTCTACCTAGATTGTTCAAATTATGACCCCCGGGTCAAAATTGGCCCCGCCCCCGGGCCTATCAGTTTTACATAGAGTTATATAGGAAAACCTTTAAAAATCTTCTTCTCTGAAACTGTGAGGCCTAGATCTTTAAAATTTGACATATAGCTTTGCCTAATGGCCCTCTACCAAGATTGTTCAAATTATGACCCCTGGGCCAAAAATGGCCCCGCCCTTGGGCTTATCAGTTTTTCATAGGAAAATCTTTAAAAATCTTCTTCTCTGAAACTGTAAGGCCCAGATCATTTATATTTGAAAAGTAGCTTTGCCTTATAGTCCTCTACCAAGTTTGTTCAAATTATGACCCCCGGGTCAAAATTGGCCTCGCCCCGGCGTTATCAGTTTTACATTAGACTTATATAGGAAAACCTTTAAATTTCTTCTTCTCTGAAACTGTAAGGCCCAGTTCTTTAATATTTGTCACATAGCGTTGCCTTGTGATCCTCTACCAAGATTGTTCAAATAATGACCCCCGTGCCAAAAATGGCCCCACCCTCGACTTATTAGTTTTTCATAGGAAAACCTTTAAAAAAACTTCTTCTCTGAAACTGTAAGGCCCAGATCATTTATATTTGACCTGTAACTTTGCATTATGGTCCTCTACCAAGATTGTTAAAATTATGACCCTTTGATCAAATTTGGTCCTGCCCCAAGGCTTATCAGTTTTATATAGACTTATATAGGAAAAACCTTTAAAACTCTTTTTATAGCTATATATATCACGATATTGTTTTGCCCAGTCAGCTTAGGTGCAATGTTCTCAGGTGAGCGACTTGTGGGCCATGGCCCTCTTGTTAATAGTATGTACTATTTTTAGCTCACCTAGTGCCAAGGTGAGCTATTTTGATCGTCCTCTGTCCGTCGTCGTTCGTTCGTCCGTTCGTCGTCAACAATTTCTTTAAACGACATCTCCTCTGAAACTACTGGATAGATTTTTACCAAACTTGGCCTGAATGATCCTTATATGGTCCTCTTTCAAAGTTGTTCAAATATTTCCGGTCCGTTGCATATCTAGGTCACAGGAGCTAAAATAGATTTTTTCAATGAAAACTTAAAAAATCTTCTTGTCTGGACCCACAGTACCCTGAGCTTAGATATTTGGCACAAAGAATTGTCTTCAGGTCTTCTATCAAGATTGTTCAAATTATGTCCCTGGGGTAAAAAATGACCCCGCACCGGGGGTCGTAAATTTACAAAGAGTTATATAGTGAAATCTTTAAATATCTTTTTCTCTGAAACTAATATGGCCAGAGCTTTGATATTAGGCATGATGACACTTCTAGAAGCCCGTAACCAATATTGTAAATATGGCTCTGATCCGTTGCATATCTAGGTCACAAGA
The DNA here is from genome assembly GCA_922989275.2 of Gari tellinella. Classification (NCBI taxonomy): domain Eukaryota; kingdom Metazoa; phylum Mollusca; class Bivalvia; order Cardiida; family Psammobiidae; genus Gari; species Gari tellinella. Next base: position 34,242,727 of record OV277861.1, on the reverse strand, counting down.
GCTAAAAATAGAATTTTTCAATTAAATCTTAAAAAATCTTCTTGTCTGAAACCACAGTACCCTGAGCTTAGATATTTGGCACAAAGCATCGTCTTCAGGTCCTCTATCAAGATTGTTCAAATTATATCCCTTGGGTAAAAAATGACCACGCCCCGGGGGTCGTAAATTTACATAGAGTTATATAGTGAAATCTTTAAATATCTTTTTCTCTGAAACTAATATGGTCAGAGCTTTGATATTTGGCATGCTGATTCTTCTAGAAGTCCTTAACCAATATTGTAAATATGGTTCTGGTCGGTTGCATATCTAGGTCACAAGAGCTAAAAATAGATTTTTTCAATGAAATCTTAAAAAATCTTCTTGTCTGAAACCACAGTACCCTGAGCTTAGATATTTGGCACAAAACATCGTCTTCAGGTCCTCTATCAAGATTGTCCAAATTATGTCCCTGAGGTAAAAAATGACCACGCCCTGGGGGTTGTAATTTTACATAGAGTTATGTAGTGAAATCTTCAAACATCTTTACCTCTGAAACTAATATGGTCAGAGCTTTGATATTTGGCATGGTGACACTTGTAGAAGCCCTTAACCAATATTGTAAATATGGTTCCGGTCCGTTGCATATCTAGGTCACAGGAGCTAAAAATAGATTTTTTCAATGAAAATTATGTCTCTGGGGTGAAAAGTGATCCCATACCAGGGGTTATGTGACCCTTGTGTTGTTTTTTCCAGGTGAGCGATATTTAGGCCCGCATGGGCCTCTTGTTTCAGTTTAGGAATAAGTTGAATTTGGAACTAACGCTAATATAAATAAAGATGATACAGATTAATTTTGATTGACCTCTTTACCTAAGTTGGATTGTATTTCAAGTTTCATATATTACATGTAGAACTTCTAATATATCCTTCCATTATTTACTGTAAGATCAATGAGTTTATTCAGATACCGTTAGATCAATGAGTTTATTCAGATACTGTTAGATCAATGAGTTTATTCAGATACCTTTAGGTCATTGAGTTTATTGAGATACTGTTAGATCAATGAGTTTATTCAGATACTGTTAGATCTATGAGTTTATTCAGATACTGTAAGATCAATGAGTTTATTCAGATACCTTTAGGTCATTGAGTTTATTCAGATACTGGTAGATCAATGAGTTTATTAAGATACTGAAAGATCTATGAGTTTATTCAGATACTGTAAGGTCAATGAGTTTATTCAGATACTGTAAGGTCAATGAGTTTATTCAGATACCTTTAGGTCATTGAGTTTATTCAGATACTGGTAGATCAATGAGTTTATTAAGATACTGAAAGATCTATGAGTTTATTCAGATACTGTAAGGTCAATGAGTTTATTCAGATACTGTAAGGTCAATGAGTTTATTCAGATCAAGTTTCAAATTTGTTTTACATTGGCAATGACAAGACAATTAATTTTAGGCAAAGAGACTATTATCTCTTTATGCCATAGCATATTTGTATTTTTGGAAGACGGGTGACTGTTTAAAGAGGGTTGAAAGGAAAGTAGAATTTGCACATTTCACTTTCCTTTCAACCTGCTTTAACCCTTTACTCCATAGCCTGTTTCATATTTTGAAGACCAGGTGACCATTTAAAGCAGGTTGAAAGTAAAGCAGAATGCACCTTAAGGCACATTCTGCTTTATTTTCAGCCTGCTTTAAGCTACCAGCTGCTAGAAAATAGAAATTATTTTTAATCTTTATAAATTGGAACTATTTTATTCAGTGGAGGGATAAATCAGAGGTGTAAAAAGGTGTCAATATGAGGTAATGGGTTAACCCATTACCCTGTGGCCTGTTTCTAAATATGAAGAAGGTTCACATTTTCAAACAACATCTCCTCTGAAACTACTGACCCGATTTCAACCAAACTTTGTCAGAAGCATCAGTGACAAGGGGGAACATAATTTTGTTCAAAGATTTTGGCTAGAGTAATTCCCCTTCCTGTAGGACCAGATTTTCTAACATTACCGTATATATATAATAGACAACTTTTAATGCATAAGAAAATCTTAAAAAATCTTCTTAGAAACCCAGAGGCCATGACCTTTGGTATTTGGTTTGTATCATTACTTAATAATCTTCTAGCAAGATTGTTCAAATTTTGACCCTGGGGCCAAAAATGACCCCGCCCTGGGGCTTATCAGTTTTTCTTAGGAAAACCGTAAAAAATCTTCTTCTCAGAAACTGTATGGCCTAGATCATTAATATTTGACATATAGCTTTGCCTTATGGTCCTCTACCAAGATTGTTCAAATTATTACCCCCGGGTCAAAATTGGCCCCGCCACGGGGCTTATCAGTTTTACATATTTTTACTTATTAGCTCACCTGGCACGAAGTGCCAAGGTGAGCTATTGTGATCGCCTTGTGTCCGTCGTCCGTCGTCAAACTTTTTCTTCACAGATCTTCTTCTTGGAAACCACTGGGCTAATTTCATCAAAACTTCATAGGATTGTTCCTTGTAGGGTACTCTCTCAGATTTCTTCAAATATAGGTCATCCAATTGAAATTGTGGTTGCCATGGCAACCAATTGAAAAAACATTAAAAATCTTCTTGTCAAAAACTACTGGTCAGAATTCAAAATAATTTTACCCAAATGTGCCATTGGTGACCCTCTATCAGATTTCTTAAAATAATTTTCCTATCTTTAAAAACATGGCCGCTAGTCAGGGTGAGGCAGATTTTCCTTATATGGCTATATAGTGAAAACTTTAAAATTCCTTTCGTCTGAAACGGCTTGTCTGATTTGAAAGTAATTATATACAAGTGATCTATGGGTGACCTTCTATCAGATTTCTTAAAATAATTTTGATATTTAAAAAACATGGCTATACCAATGGGTGGGGCACATTTTCCTTATGTTACTGTATAGTAAAAACTTTAAAAATCTTCTTCTGTGACACTTTGTCCAAACTGAAAATAATTTTACACAAATGATCCATTTATGACATTTATGAGATTTATTAAAATCATTTAGTTATCTTAAAAAACATGGCCAACAGTGGGTGGGGCAAGTTTTCCTTATATTTCTCTATAGAAAATCTTTAAAAATCTTTTTCTCTGAAACTATTGGTCTGATTTAAGAATATTTTTACACAAATAATGATTCATGGGTGACCCCTTGCCAGTTTTCTTCAAACAATCTTCCTAGCTCAAACATGGCCGCCAGTGGGTGGGGGTGAATTTACGTATGATGGCTTATAGTAAAAAGTTAACCATTACTGGTTCATTATCGTGACCGTTACCATGGGTACCAGGTGAGCGATTTAGGGCTGCATGCGGCTCTTGTTTCAATACTAAAAACAGGCTATGGGGTAATGGGTTAACTGAACAGAAAAGGCAGAGAACTATATTTGCAATATAATGGTTATTTGACATAGGTGATTGCCAATGTACCTACAGCTGTTGAGGAAAGGATTTAAGAACTAGAATATCAAGTATTAACTCATTGAGCCCTCAGTGACGCATATATGTGTCCTTTACCAAATGTGTACCTGTGAAGAGTACAGTTGTCCTATGCAAACAGTGAAGTCCCTGATCGGAGGGCTCATGCAGAAGCCTTCTGATCAGGGACTTCACTGTTTGTCATTTTTAGCTCACCTGAGCCGAAGGCTCAGGATGAGCTATTGTGATACCATTCCGTCCGGCGTACGTCGTACGTCGTCCGTTCACATTTTTAGCTCATCAAGGTGAGCTATTGGGATGGCCCTGTGTCCGTCGTCGTGCGTCGTCCGTCGTCGTTAACAATTGCTTCAAATGACATCTCCTCCTATACCTTTTGACAGAATTCAACCAAACTTTACAGAAATGTTCCTTGGGTCAAGCTCTTTCAAATTTGTTCAAAGAATTAAAAACAATGCAGAACTCTGGCGAAAAAATAAGGAAATCTTAAAAAATCTTCTTGTCAAAATCTGCAAGGGCCAGAGTTTAGATATTTTGCACACAGCATCATCTAGAGGTCCTCTATCAAGTTTGTTCAAATTATGCCCCTGGGGTCAAAATTGGCCCCGCCCCGGGGGTCACAGTTTTACATAGAGTTATATAGTGAAATATTCAAACGTCTTCTTCTCTGAAACTAATATGGCCAGAGCTTTGATATCTGGCATAGTGACACTTCAAGATGTCCTTTACTAAAATTGTTCAAATGGTTCTGGTCGGTTGCATAACTAGGTCACACAAGCTAAAAATAGATTTTTTTCAATGAAAACTTAAAAAATCTTCTTGTCTGAAACTACAAGGGCCAGAGCTTAGATATTTGGCGCACAGCATTGCCTACAGGTCCTCTATCAATTTTGTTCAAATTATGTCCCTGGGGTCAAAATTGGCCCCGCCCCGGGGGTCACAGTTTTACATAGAGCTATATAGTGAAATTTTCAAACATCTTCTTCTCTGAAACTAATATGGGCAGAGCTTTGATATTTGGCATGGTGACACTTCTAGATGTCCTATACCAAAATTGTTCAAATGGTTCTGGTCGGTTGCATAACTAGGTCACACAAGCTAAAAATAGATTTTTTTCAATGAAAACTTAAAAAATCTTCTTGTCTGAAACTACAAGGGCCAGAGCTAAGATATTTAGCACATAGCATCGCCTACAGGTCCTCTATCAAGTTTGTTCAAATAATGCCCTTGGGGTCAAAATTGGCCACGCCCCTGGGGTCACAGTTTTACAAAGAGTTATATAGAGAAGATTTCAAACAATCTTCTTCACTGACACTTATATGGCCAGAGCTTTGATATTCGGTATGGTGACACTTTTAAAATTAATATACTTTACATATTTTGTTCAAATGGTTCCGGTCTGTTGCATATCTAGGTCAGTCCTCGACATAAATCATTTTCTCAATTTTTTCAGCTATATTCTCAGGTGAGCGAATATGCCCCATGGGGCTCTTGTCAAACAACATCTCCTCAGAAACCACTGAACCGATTTCTACTAAACTTTGTCAGAAGCATCAGTGACAAGGGGGAACGAAATCTTGTTCAAAGATTTTGGCTAGAGTTATTCCCCTTGCTGTGGGACCAGATTTTCTAACATGACCCTATAGACAACTTTTAATGCATAAGAAAATCTTTAAAAATCTTCTTCTCAGAAACCTAAAGGCCCAGACCTTTGATATTTGGTACGTATCATTACCTAATGATCTTCTACCAAGATTGTTCAAAGTTTGACCCTGGGGCCAATAATGGCCCCACCCTGGGGCTTATCAGTTTTTCTTAGGAAAACCTTTAAAAATCTTCTCCTCAGAAACTGTATGGCCTAGATCAATAATATTTGACATGTAGCTTTGCCATATTCCTCTACCAAGATTGTTCAAATTATGACCCGGCTCAAAATTGACCCCGCCCGGGGCTTATCAGTTTCACAAAGACTTATATAGGAAAACCTTAAAAAATCTTCTTCTCTGAAACTGTAAGGCCCAGATCTTTAATATTTGACATATAGCTTTGCCTTGTGGTCCTCTACCAAGATTGTTCAAATTATGACCCCCGGGCCAAAAATAAGCCCTTGGGCTTATCAGTTTTTCATAGGAAAACCTTTAAAAATCTTCTTCTCTGAAACTGTAAGGCCTAGATCATTTATATTTGACATGTAGCTTTGCCTTAAAGTCCTCGACCAAAGTTGTTCAAATTATAACACCTGGGTCAAAATTGGCCCCGCCCCGGGGCTTATCAGTTTTACATAGACTTATATAGGAAAACCTTTAAAAATCTTCTTCTCTTAAACTGTATGGCCTAATCTTTAATATTTGACATATAGCTTTGCCTTGTGGTCCTCTACCAAGATTGTTCAAATTATGACCCCCGGGCAAAAAATTGCCACGCCCTCGGGCCTATTAGTTTTTCATAGGAAAACCTTTAAAAATCTTCTTCTCTGAAACCGTAAGGCCAAGATCATTTATATTTGACATGTAGCTTTGCCCTTTGGTACTCTACCAAGATTGTTCAAATTATGAACCGTTGATCAAATTTGGCCCCGCCCCGGGGCTTATCAGTTTTACATAGACTTATATAGGAAAACCTTTAAAAATCTTCTACTCTGAAATTGTAAGGCCCAGATTCTTATTATTTGACATATAGCTTTGCCTTGTGGTTCTCTACCTAGTGTGTTCAAATTATGACCCCCGGGCCAAAATTGGCCCCACCCAGGGGCTTACAGTGGAGAAACTGTTATTCTTTCCCACTTACTGCATTTCAAACGCGTTTAAAACTCGTTTAGCGTTTATGCGTTTACATGCGCATATAAACACGTTTATAAACGCAAGGGAGATAATCCATATCGGTCAGGCTTTCTCATTCAGAATGTATTCCTTATTTCAGCAAAAAATAGCGTTTTGCCATCTTTTATATACAGCTGAGCTAACTTTGATCTATGTACAGTAGTAACTTGTCGTTATACATTGTTAAGGAACAATATCTACATGTACCAGGGTTGTTTTTTTATATAAAAAAACAACAACACCCTTATTCAGCATCATTTCACATAAACGTGTTATACAATTTGTTTCAACCTAAAATTCCGCAGATTTTGAGCTGCTAAATATGTGTTATCTGCTTTACTTTTCGTCATTAAAATATTTTTGTGATTTATAAATAATAATTTATGCGCTGTAGGATCCAGATCATATACCGGAAGAATGATATTATTTCAGATATTGAATTCTACACGTACCTTCTGTAAACTAAATCCATATAGCTCTTTAACTGACACAATGTATTCTAACACTCTAAAGGTACCGACTTTAGCCCTTCGGCACATGTACGAGGGGCAGTCATGGGTAACATCCTGTCATAACGTCCCTACTAAGTTGCGCAATTAGCCTCCCGCTGGGATTTCCTCGCTTTATCAAACAGTATATAATTGATCTTGACTAAATGCCGCATGCTAAGTGATGCAAATGAGACGGTTCATAGCGGGGAGGAGATTTTCAAACCGTATCATTGATTGGAGTCAGATCAGACGCCGAGTTTCTAATCAATTGATCTGAACCAATGCTTGGATCCATACCATACGCCGTGTCACTAAGTTTTTGGTCTGAATCAGTGATTCGATCCGGTTCAGACGCCGAGTTTCTAAACATGATTGGAGTGTCAATTATTGGTGAGCGAATACCTTTCAGGGGTTTTTCATTCATATAATTGATCGTTCTCGATAATAACAAAGGTATGCAGATTGAAAGGCATTTATAAACGGTAAACGCGTTTATAAACGCAAAAATCCACTTATAAACGCTAAAATCGTTTATCGTTTCGTTTGCGTATGCGTAAGCATAAACGGGAAAGAATAACAGTTTCTCCACTGTATCAGTTTTTATAGGAAAACCTTTAAAAATCTTCTTCTCTTAAACCGTAAGGCCCAGATCATTAATATCTGACATGTAGCTTCGCATTGTGGTCCTCTACCAAGATCAAATTATGGCACCTGGGTCATAGCTATATCAAAATGTTGTCTTGCCCAGTCAGATTCTATGGTACAGTGTCCTCAGGTGAGCGAAATGTGACTCTCTGGGTCTCTTGTTCAATTTATTACAAAAAAAACAACCCTAAATAGTCTAAAATGGACCAGCCTTTAATATTGCAAACTGGAATTGTCCATTAGAAGTTTCAAGGGATAATGAGTTAACGAGCATTAAAATAAAGTATCTATGCAATGATATTAATTGTTGTTTTTCTGTTTGTAGGGTACCATTGGGATACATCAGACTGGGCACCAGAGAAATCTTTACCAAACATCAGCGAGATCCCTAGTGGTGAGTGTCCCGACTCCCCGGGCTCAGCCAGCCCACACAGTAATGAGTCTAACACACATATCAACAACATAGAACCTACAGCAAACTACAACACAGACAGCGACTACATCGAATCAGAGTATGTGGGCGACTCTGAGTTTGCTGAAAACGATATGGAGGAACCACCAGAGTTGCCAAACTATGAAGAAATACTTGCAGAACAAAGTAAACTGTTAGAAGATTATGATCCTCCAAATAAAAACTTTCATGTTCATCCCAACTACTACTTACCTCTAAACTCAAGTTTCTCTAGTGAACACAATGGTGTTGACACTATGCCAGAAGGGGGCTGGCCTGAGCCGCCAGCTCACTTTAAAGATGACGCCAACATGAGTGACTCATCACCAACAAGTTCAGAGGATGATAATGATAGTGTATTACACTACGGCTTCCCACCGGCCCATGGTAATATCAACAGACTGTCTATGATTACAACAGATAGTGATATGAATGTAGAAGGCAATCGTCTTTCAGCTGCCTTTACTGCAGACAGTGACTATAACGGGGAATATAACAAAGGCTCTGTGGTAGATGATATGTCAGACATATCAGGACTGTGTGAAATAGAGGACAGTGAGGTTAATCTCAGTGACAATGACGAAGAGGAGGAGGAGGAGGAGCTTAATGAGACCACGCCTCTCTCCACCCACAGAATTCACACAGAAGTCTAAAGCCTACTTGGTAAAGACTGGAGGTCAGAATCCTCAGCATACCCCACCCACTGATATGTTAATTAATGACTGTACACTGGCCATATAGTAATCTAAGATTTTGGAGCAAAAGCAGATGTCTGGTAACCCAGCGTCTGATCTGTCTCCAAACTCACAGTCTACCATTTGTAACAAAATAAATGGCTTGAATTTTTTAAAAAGTTGTTTTCTACACCTATTGCAAGGTGTTTATGTTTATGTTTGGTTTGTGTTTAAAGGTGGAACAATGTCTTTTCGAATGTACTAAAGATAGATCCCATCAAATTGTTAATCAAGGAAAAACAGGAACACAAGGGTATTGTACCTTGAAGGAAATAATCAGGTAGTGTCATATATATTCTCATGTTTTTAGCTCACCTGAGCACAAAGTGCTCAAGGTGAGCTTTTGTGGTCGGTCTTTGTCCGGCGTCGTGCGTTGTGCGTCGTGTGTCGTGTGTCAACAATTTCTTCAAACATCTTCTTCTCCAAAACCACTTGCTTGATTGCAACCAAACTTCACAGGAATGTTCCTTGGGTCAAGCTCTTGCAAAGTTGTTCAAAGAATTTGAAACCATGCAGAACTCTGGTTGCTATGGCAACCAAAGTGAAAAAATAAGGAAATCTTAAAAAATCTTCTTGTCACAAACCACAAGAGCCAGAGCTTAGATATTTTGCACATAGCATTACCTATAGGTCCTCTATCAAAATTGTTCAAATTTTGCCCCTGGGGTCAAAATTGGCCCCGCCCCGGGGGTCAATGTTTTACATAGAGTTATATTGTGAAATGTTCAAACATCTTTTTCTCTGAAACCAATATGTCCAGAGCTTTGATATTTAGCATGGTATTACTTCTAGAGGTATTTGACTTATGTTGTTGAATCGGTTCCGGTCCGTTGCATATCTGGGTCACCGAAGCTAAAAATAGATTTTTTTTCCATGAGAACTTAAAAAATCTTCTTGTCTGAAACCATAGTACACTTAGCTTAGATATTTTGCACATAGCATCGTCAACAGATCCTCTATCAAAGTTGTTCAAATTTTGTCCCTGGGGTCAAAATTGGCCCCGCCCCGGGGATCACAGTTTTACATAGAGTTATATAGTGAAATGTTCAAACATCTTTTTCTCTGGAACCAATATGACCAGAGCTTTGATATTTGGCATGATGTAACTTTAAGAGGTCCTTCACATATATGGATGAATTGGTTCTGGTCTGTTGCATATCTGGGTCACCGGAGCTAAAAATAGATTTTTTCAATGAAAACTTCAAAAATCTTCTTGTCTGAAACCATAGTACACTGAGTTAAGATATTTTGCACATATCATTGTTTACAGGTCCTCTATCTTAGTTGTTCAAATTTTGCCCCTGGGGTCAAAATTGGCCCCGCCCTGGGGGTCACCTTTTACAAATCTTCTTTTCTGAAATCACGTGACCCATCCTAGTGTCACCATTGTCAGGTGAGCGATCAAGGGCCATTCTGGCCCTCTTGTTTGTTTAACCCTTTACTCCATAGCTGTTTCTAGTTTTCAACACAGGTGAGTACTTAAAGCAGGTTGAGAGTAAAGCACAGTGTGCCTTAAGGCACATTTTGCTTTATTTTCAGCCTGTTTTAAGTCACCATCTGCTAGGACACAGAAAAATTTTTTTTTGGTACATGTTTATGGCTGTATAAATTGGAACGTATTTTCTTCAATACATATAAAATAGGCTAAACGGTGCTTCTATGGGGGAAAGGATTTTAACTTCTCCTGCTGAATATTCATATATGAAATTTTTCCCCTGTTGGAACATCTACGTAAACAATTCTATTGGGTAATAAAATATGGAAAAAATCCCTAGGCAAGAGTATAGACCCATGAAAACAGGGCTGACCCTGATCAGACAGCTCCTTCATCAGCTGACTTATCTTCGTCTACACGTTTTTAAAAAGCATCAATATACGTTTATAGCAGGGGAAGAATCAACATGTATTTGGCATGCCAATCTGAGACCGTGATGTTTCAGGTGAAATATTCAGGTGAAATATTCACTGAGTTTGGCATCAATTGACATTTCATTATATTGACCAAGCTTTGCTAGTTATTAATCAGCTTTCATTTATATAAGGCCTGGCTTAAGGGATATGTGAGGGGTCTTGCTGTGCTGGTCAAGTATGCCAGGGTATTATACCTAGCCCTATAGTTCTGTCAGAGATCCAGCAGTGCTAGATACTTCTCCAGCACATATCTGGTTTAATCCAATGCAGTGTCTTGTAACGCTGGTCATGGGTGCTTGGGCATTATCAAGCAATGCCATCTCTCTAAGCATTGCATGATAACACTCCTCAGCCTGTAGTCAAGTCAAGAAGCATATATTGACTTTACCACAGTTACCAGTATTTTACACCTTTATATGTACAGCATCTTGGAGTTGATAACAACATCAGAGTACAATAATCAACCATGTTGTGGTCAAATATTAAAAGAGTTGAATAAAGAATTAAACCAGCAGTCAGTCTAAAGATCCCAAACCTCCCCAGACCACTTTTAAAAGCAAGTTTTCCATATTCTAGCAGATGGTAGCTTAAAGCAGGCTGAAAAGTAAAGCAGAATGCCCATTCTGCTTTACTTTCAATCTGCTTTAAGTGGGTACCTGTCTTCAAAACCAGGAGCAGGCTGTTTGATAATGGGTTAATATCTAGAAGTAACTGTGTATAGCTACCTTAAGTTTTGTAAGAGTTGCTCCCCCTGAAATGAAAAACATCATAAATTTGATTTTATTTAACATTTTTTTCGTCATTATATTAGCTTAAATTTGCCATTTATAAACTTTATTTGGTTAGATATTAAGGAATCAAAGTAGTTTTGGTTGTTTTTTAAGTGGTTAAGGCAGGTTTGGAGTGGTTTTGGGGAGGTTTGGGGTCTTTAGACGGACCCTTATAAACCAGGCCTTTTGAAAGGGTTAGAACCATTCAATGTGCATGTTTTATTTTAAATGTATTTGTGAACAATATTATTGCCAATTATAATGCAAAGCTTGAAGGAGCTTTACTTTAATATATCTGTCTCATCTCTGTTCCATAACATATAAATAAGGTTAAGCCAATATATTTCAACTACTGATTCTAGTTTTCTAATGGAATGCTTTCAAATTCAATTGAAAACATTTTTCTGTACTAGATTTTTAAACTCTTGCTTACTTTTCATGAAGTTATATATATTTTTAACTGGAGCTTTTCAAAACATAATGGTGATGACCAATAGGCTTACAGTGTTTTTAATTTTTGAATTTTCACTCTTGCCTCTAATTATCACCCTTCTGCAGTGTGTGCAATAAATATGTTTCATTAACACCCTTGTTTCATGGCTACCATTTGTCCGAATGTTTTTGGATTTTTCTTATTTTCTCCAGACCTACGGATTTTTTCCGAAATCTTTGAATTTCTGCTTTTTCTTCTAAAATTTTGAATTTTATGCATTCTTAACCAAGGAATCATTAATATGGGTGTCAAACAGTTTGGATCCAGATCAGACGCCGCATTATGCCTCATCTGATCTGGATTCAAGCTGTTTGCATAATTACGTTGGTGTTACAGAGCCTGCCAGTGAAAGAGGTAAAGGTATGATTCCTAAAATCACACATGAAAATATGGAAATCTTAGGATTTTTATCAGCCACTTATGGTAGCCCTGTAGTTTCTTGACTTCAGTATGACAAAGGTTCACCCATTACTCCATAGATACACCTTTTTACTACACCTTAAAGTTATTCCTTCGATGAAGAATATAGTTCCAATTTATACATTCATGAATATATATATATAAGAAATGGTTTCTATATCCTAGTAGATGGTAGCCTAAGGCAGGCTGAAAGTAAGCAGATTGCTTAAGGAGCAGTCAGCACATTCTGCTTTACTTTCAACCTGCATAGGTCACCTGTCTTCAAAACCAAAGTAAGACTGTATTTGTGAACAATTATGTTGCCAATTACAGTAGAGAAAATGATATTTTTTCCCGTTTAAACGCAAACGAAGGGCAAACACACTGGAATAAAGTGTAAAAAAAGACAACTTTTGACGATGTTGAATGATTCTTTTTATCTGAATGACAAACAGTTCGGAGCCTGATCAGACGCCAGGTTACCTGGCATCTGATCTTGCTCTAAAGTGTTGGTAGAACTTTTTTTTTCTCTATTGCAGGAATAAATAATAGTAATAAAAAGTTGTATCTATTGGGTAATGTCAGAAGTCACTGCTGAAAATACTACAAGATTTAATGCAGAACATTGTTATTGGAGCTTTCTGCATTGATTTTGTACAGCCTAACTTTTGTAGAGAGTGCCATACCTTTTCATAAACTGGGAACAGGATTGAAGGTTTTGCTTGAGTGCTTTTATAGTCTTATTAGCTCACCTGAGCCGAAGGCTCAGGATGAGCTATTGTGATCCCATTCCGTCCGTCGTCCGGTCAAAATTGGCCCCGCCCCAGGGCTTATCAGTTTTACATAGACTTATATAGGAAAACCTTTAAAAATCTTCTTCTCTGAAACTGTAAGGCCCAGATCTTTAATATTTGACATATAGCTTTGCCTTGTGGTCCTCTACCAAGATGGACTTCTGGGGTCTTCCTCCACCTATAATTAGCTGGAAGTCGCGATATGACTGAAATACTGTTGAAAGCGACGTAAATTAAAAAAAAATCAAATCTACCAAGATTGTTCAAATTATGACCCCCGGGCCAAAAATGGCCCCGCCCTCGGGCTTATCAGTTTTTCATAGGAAAACCTTTAAAAATCTTCTTCTCTGAAACTGTAAGGCCTAGATCATTCATATTTGACATGTAGCTTTGCCTTAAAGTCCTCTACCAAAATTGTTCGAATTATAACCCCTGGGTCAAAATTTGCCCCGCCCTGGGGCTTATCAGTTTTACAAAGACTTATATAGGAAAACCTTTAAAAATCTTCTTCTCTTAAACTATATGGCCTAGATCTTTAATATTTGACATATAGCTTTGCCTTGTGGTCCTCTACCAAGATTGCTCAAATTATGACCCCCGGGCAAAAAATTGCCACGCCCTCGGGCTTATTAGTTTTTCATAGGAAAACCTTTAAAAATCTTCTTCTCTGAAACCGTAAGGCCAAGATCATTTATATTTGACATTTAGCTTTGCCCTATGGTACTCTACTAAGATTGTTCAAATTATGACCCCTTGATCAAATTTGGCCCGCCCCGGGGCTTATCAGTTTTACATAGACTTATATAGGAAAACCTTTAAAAATCTTCTACTCTGAAACTGTAAGGCCCAGATTCTTAATATTTGACATATAGCTTTGCCTTGTGGTTCTCTACCAAGTGTGTTCAAATTATGACCCCGGGCCAAATTTGGCCCCACCCAGGGGCTTATCAGTTTTTCATAGGAAAACCTTTAAAAATCTTCTTCTCTTAAACCGTAAGGCCCAGATCATTAATATCTGACATGTCGCTTCGCATTGTGGTCCTCTACCAAGATCAAATTATGGCACCTGGGTCATAGCTATATCAAAATGTTGTCTCTATGGTACATTGTCCTCAGGTGAGCGAAATGTGACCCTCTGGGTCTCTTGTTTTATGTATTATATTGCTTCAAGATAGTTCTTTTATTTGAGTCCGAGACAATATTTGATTGTAAGAAAATGATTTCAATTTGTATTATGTTCTTTCTCTCTAATGACTATCACCAGATATGTTTATAAGTGCTGCATTTATAGTATAGGAATGAAGCAGGGCTTTAGATAAGAGAGAGAGAGGGTTTGCTAAACAATTGGACAACATTTACTGCTAAACAATTGGACACAATTTACTCTGTTATGTCAGCACCAACACCTTGGTGTGACTGTTCATTAGAATGGTCTCAAAGAGATTATTCTAATGAGTAGTCACACCAGAGGGTTTGGTGCAGACATAAATATTTTTGTTTTGAAATATCATCTTATCTAAAGCTCTGTTCGGCAAGATGTGTTTTTAGCTCACCTGAGCACAAAGTGCTCACGGTGAGCTATTGTGATCGGTTGCCGTACGTCGGTGTCGGTGTCCGTGTCGTCTGTTCACAATTTGTTTCAAATAACTTATTCTCTGAAACCAATGGCCCAATTTTAAACAAACTTGGTCAGATATATACTGTAGTTGTGAGCTTCGAAAATTGTTTAAAAAAAGTGGGTGGGGCAAGCGGTCTTGTTTCCATGGCAACCATGCACAATATCTAAAAAAAATCTTCTTCTCAAAAACGACTGGTCCGATTTCAATTTGGTTTCACCAAAATGTTTCTCAATTGATATTATTTTATAATTGTTCAAGGAATTTTGATCTGTCAAAAAATATGGCCGCCAGAGGGCGTGGTCATTTTCCGTATTTACATAATATTGACAACTAAAGTCAAAACTTTAAATATCTTCTTGTCAATAACTATAAGTCCTAGGACAACCAAATTTCACATGTTGCATCATGTTGTGAACCTTTAGCAAGATCATTCAAATAATGACCCCCGATAAAAAATGGCCCCATCCCGGGGCTTACCAGTTTTTAGCTCACCTGAGCTAGCTTAGGGTGAGCTTTTGCAATCCTTGAATGTCTGGCGTCCGTCGTTCGTAGTGCGTCGTCAACAATTTTAGTGTTTACACTCTAGAGTCCACAATTTTAATCCAATCTTTCTGTAACTTGCTCAGATTGTATATTTCCATAAGAGTCCGGATGAATTCGATTATGGTTGAAATCAGGCCAATAGGTCAAGAGTTATCTACCTTTGAATTGCTGAAAATGCCATATTTAACAGTGTTTACACTTTAGAGGCCACAATATTTATCCAATCTTTCTTAAACTTGCCCAGATTGTATATTACCATAAGTGTTCGAATGAGTTCGATTATGGTTGAAATCCGACCAATAGATCAAGAGTTATCTACCTTTGAATTGCTGAAAATGCCATATTTAACAGTGTTTACACTCTAGAGGCCACAATATTTATCCAATCTTTCTTAAACTTGCCCAGATTGTATATTACCATAAGAGTTCAAATGAGTTTGATTATGGTTGAAATCCGACAAATAGATCAAGAGTTATCTACCTTTGAATTGCTGAAAATGCCATATTTTACAGTGTTTACACTCTAGAGGCCACAATTTTGATCCAATCTATCTCAATCTTGCTCAGATTGTATATGACTATAAGAGTTCAGATGAGTTCGATTATGGTTGCAATCAGACTAACAGGTCGAGAGTTATCTACCTTTGAATTGCTGAAAATGCCATATTTAAGGGTGTTTACAGGCTAGAGGCCACAATTTTTATCCAATCTTTCTGAAACTTGCTCAGATTGTATATGACCATAAGAGTTTGAATAAGTGCTATAATGGTTGAAATCTGACCAATAGGTCAAGAGTTATCTGCCCTTGAATTGCTGAAAATGCCATATCTAACAGCGTTTACACTCTTGCAACTACAGTTTTCAATGGATTTTGATTATACTTGCACACAAAGTATATAGCTATAAGTTCTCGAAGGAATGCAATTATTGTTGAAATCTATTATTGTGGCCATAGTTATATGCCCTTGATATACTTGAAAATGCTAGAAAAGGCTTCATTTCAGTATTGTTTAGGCTCTAGTGATCTGCCCATGATGTACTCTACTATACTAGAATTATGAGATTGTATTCCAAAATTATTTACTTACTATACTACAAATTTGAATGGATTTAGATTAAAACGGGTGAAACAGAAAGTAAAGCTATCAGGCTTCAGTACAACAGGTGAGCGATATCAGGGCCTTCAGGCCCTCTTGTTCATAGGAAAACCATTAAAACTCTTCTTCTCTTAAACTAGACCTTTTATATTGGGCATGTAGCTTTGCCTTATGGACCTATACTAAGATTGTTCAAATCATGACCCCAGGGTAAAAAATAGCCCCGCCCTGGGGCTTATCAGTTTTACATAGACTTATGTAGGAAAACCTTTAAAAATCTTCTTCTCTGGAACTGTAAGGCCCATACCTTCTATATTTGGCATCTAGCTTCGCCTTATGATCCTCTACCAAGATTGTTCAAATCATGACCTCCGGGTCAAAAATGGCCCACACCCCGGGGGCTTATCAGTTTTTCATAGACTTATATAGGAATAAACCTTTAAAACTCTTCTTCTCTGAAACTCTAATACCCAGACCTTTTATATTTGGCATCTAGCTTTGCCTTATGGCCCTCTACCAAGATTGTACAAATCATGAACCCCGGATCAAAAATGGCCCTGCCCCGGGGCTTATAAGTTTTACAAAGACTTATGTAGTAAAACCTTTAAAAATCTTCTTCTCTGAAACCGAAAGGCCATACCTTTTATATTTGGCATCTAGCTTTGCCTTATGGTCTTCTACCAAGATTGTTCAAATCATGACCCCAGGGTCAAAAATGGACCCGCCCCGGGGCTTATCAATTTTACATAGACTTCTACAGGAAAACCTAATTCCTAGTCTCAGTTTCATGTAACAGTCCACATACATGCAATGACAAACTTCATTATGCATCGAGTATCACACAATAGTTCCTCAGGTGAGCGATTTAGGGCCACATGCGGCTCTAGTCCATAATATGGACTACTCTTGATGCCATAGGCAAAGTACTATTGATATGTCCCATCACCTAAGGTGACCTGTAGTTGTTGTTGGTGATACTGTGTGGCCTATATGTGTAACTATGGTGATGGGACCAATGCATTTCATGTAATTGTGTTTTGACACAGGCCTTGACTGATTCTCACTATTTCCTGGCCTTTGATCTGTGTGACTTACAGAATAACAATGATATTTTGGGTACCAGTCACTAGAACAAGTAGAAAAGGCAGGATGTGTCTCTAAGGAAATGTTCTCAATACTGTCAAATGTGTGTTCAGAGGTCATTCCTAACATGAGCTGTATGGAGAGACTTTAAGATAGGTATGGAAACTTTAGCTGATTTACCCCTGAAACGCATCACTCCAATTTCCATTAAAAAAGGCTAGTCCAATTTTATGACCGTCTAGCACTGGTTTCAGCAATTTATTGCAATCTATCCTATCACGGCCACTGGTAAGAGGAATAATTTAACCATTACCCAATAGCCTGTTTCTAGTTTTGAAGACAGATGTCCACTTAAAGCAGGTAGAAAGTTTAGCACAATGCACCTTAAGGCACATTCTGCTTTACTTCAATCTGCTTTAAGCTACCATCTGCCAGGATATTGAAAATGTTTCTTAAGATTCATATTTATGACTGTATGAATGAGAACTACTTTCTCAAGTTCAGGATTAAAAAGGCATATTTATTGGGTAATGTTTTAAGTTAGGTTACAGCTTAAAGCTAGATAAAAGCTTTCTGCTCTACTTTCACCTTGCTTTAAGCAGACACTTATCTTAAACATCCCAAAAATGATCTTATTTAGTTGTCTTAATAGACAGATTCTTCTCCATAAAAGTGAGAACTAATTTCATTGGAGACACATTAAGCTAGTACTTCTATCAGATGTAGTAGCTAACACATAATACTTCTCTATTTTTCGATGAATTGCCATACTTATATAGATTGTGATGTTTTTCTTATATTTGTCATTGTTTATGAACACAAGGTGCTAATTACATTGTTCATGAGCTTGTTACCATGACTGCGTTATCATACATGCCACCTGTTGTTTCTTTGTTGTATATCCAACAGCCATAACTCCGTTGTTACCAATTATTGTAGTAAGAGTTAACTCGCATGTTTAACAGAACTCAAATACCAGGATTGTTTAAAGTAGATCACTGCTTAAAGTGATCACAAACAGTTATGATCCTGATCAAATATCAAGTGATTATGCATTTGATAAGGATCAAAACTGTTAGACTTTCATTGGTTAAAAAAACCCAACAACAAACATTAAATTACTTTTGTTGTGATTGTTTTATAACAATACGTGCTGGATTGAGTAAAAGGATTAACTTTTTTTACCTGAAAATGGAAATACTCGATATTCAAGTGTTGTAAAGATTTTTTCAAACCAACGATGAGTTTTAATTATACCCAACGATACTGTTACACTGATAACCTTATTACAAACATATCTACTTCATAGCTGACACATGACAAATCAAATCACCCTTTATTACTGCCATGCTTTCTGTATAGTTGTTTACTCACCCATCCCATACATGTATTCCAGATCAAGCAAAAAGTGTTGACCAGAATACCAAGAACTGTGCTCTGTAATAAGTGTGAAATTATGTTGACCTCTGGTAATGCTTATTTAGTTATATAATCTTTGAAATTCAGTCGAAACTTGATGGTTCAAACTCGCGTTAATTCGAACATACCCATATTTCAAAGTTAAATCGTGGCTTAGCCACGGTTTAACTTTAAAATTCGGGTATGGTCTACTTAAGAGAGATGGATTTATTGAAATTCAACTTCTGAAATACTGGTATTATCCATTTAAGTGAGTTAGAAGTATCTGAGACTGAGATCTGTAGCCAAACAGCATGTAAATTCAACTGAAGTTGAAATTAACAGATGAAGCATAGATATATACTGTTTATGTAGTCAGGCCCAAGCTTTTCTTTTCCCCAGTTAACCTTTAACTGCTTAGCCTGTTTCTACTTTTGAAGACAGCTGACCAATTAAAGCAGGTTGAAAGTAAAGCAGAATGCCTATTAAGGCACATTCTACTTTACTTTCAGCCTGCTTTAAGCTACCATCTGCAAGGTTGATATAGAAAAAAATTGTTATGCTGCATATTCATGACTTTACAAAGTGTATTATTTTCTTCTATGGAGGAATTTTTTTTGTAAAAATAGCGTACATATGGGGTAATGGATTGAATTTTACAATTAATCAATCTTCTAAGAATAAACACATTAAATGTTCTGGGGTTACAATTACTAAGCTTTAACTGGTTAGTTATTAAATTGAGGGAAGTATGGTAGGAGTCTAATTGTTTTCTTCTTTGGTTCTGTTGTTCTCTCTAGTTGCCAAAGCTGTTAAAATTTAGCCATTCAGTCAAAGCCAAGTAAAGTAACTAATCTATAGGACAGGGGACAATTTAATGCAGAGCAAAAGTAATGCAGGAGCTTTCTGCATTACTTATAACTTACATTAAGCAATCACTTGTCTTTAGATACTACTTTGTTTATTTGTTGAATGGTCCATGCACACACAAATTTTGACCCCTATGACCTTGACCTTGAACTTAGGGCCTGCGTTTAGATTTCGAAATCTGCATATAGGTTTTGAAAAATGCCTATAACTCCTATGTTCATTGAGATATTCCTTTAATATTTGACATGCATATGTAAATGGACAATACCTGTTCATGCATACACAAAATTTAGCCAAGTGACCTTAACCTTGAACTTGGGGCCCGTGTTTAGGTTTTAAAATCTACATTTAGGTTTCAAAAAATGATAATAACTCCTAAGTCCATTGAGATGTCAAGGGTATATGGACAAGAATTTACCATGCAAACAAATATTTTTACCCAAGTGTCTTTGACCTTGAAATTAGGGCCCCCGTTTAGGTTTCAAAATCTGTGTTTAGGTTTCTCAAAATGCCTTTAACTTCCATGTCCCTTGAGGTATTGCTTTCATATTTAGGATATGTGTGTATATGAACAAGACATTTCCATGAATACAATTTTATTTTAGCCCCTTGACCTTGAACTAAGGGCCAACGTTTAGGTTTCGAAATCTGTTTTTAGGTTTCGAAAAATGCTTATAACTCCCAAGTCCTGCGAGATACTGCTTTGATATCTGGTATGCATGTGATTTCAGGACGTTTCGCTACCTGGATTTTCGCCACCCAAGCGTGTTCGCCACCTTGTGGCTTTCACACCTGGTCTTTTCGCTACCCAGTTGTTTTCGCTACCCTGATTTATTTTCCACACCCTTATTTACTAATTTGTAAGAGATCTTTTATTTAGTAATCTGGATCCAAACCAATTGAATAGACTTTTATTTACTGATCTGGGTCCAAACTTATGTACAGAAAGTAGAAGAGGTGTTTTTTTTACTAATCTGGATCCACACTAAAGGGCAGATATAAAAATCTTGATTTGACGAATTATTTGCACAGACGACACGCGTTCACACAATATATCTTTTATTTATTAACCCAAGCCAAATAATGAATATACTTTTTTTTACTGATTTGGACCCAAACTAATATACGGAAATTTGAAGAGGTTTTATTTACTTATATATGCTAAAATGTATTAATAAGAAGCAGAGTTATCTCTAGATTTGATTTTGAATAAAAAGTAATGCAAAAAGCTCCTGTAGTTGCTTTAGAACGGTATTAAGATATGTCCTCCTTTAAAGTGGCCTCTTAACACAGTCTGTGCTTTCATACGTTTTACTTGAGGTGCGTGTATGTGTTTTAACCAAAATATACATATGAATTTTGCCGCAGAGTACAAATTAAAGGGATAAAGTATTTTGTCGAATACACGAAAGCAACCCGATATATTGACATATACGTGCCGTGATGTTATCACTGTAATACACGTGCCAAACAGTAATCCTCTCAGCGCGAATTAGAATAACTGTAGTCTGCTTTTTAGCTCACCTGGCACCAAGGTGAGCTTTTAGGATCGCTGAATGTCCGTCGTCTGTCCGTCCACAATTGTTCGTTTACACTCTAGCGCCTACAAATTTCATTCGATCTTCATGAAACTTAATGATAATGTTTGTCTTGATGAAATCTAGGTCAAGTTAAAATGTGGATCATGTCTGGTCAAAAACTAGGTCACTAGGTCAAATCATAGAAAAACCTTGTTAACACTCTAGAGGCTACAAATCTCAATGGATCTTAATGAAACTTGGTCAAAATGTTTGCCTCATTGATATCTAGGTCAAGTTGGAATGTGGGTCATGTCCGGTCAAAAACTAGGTCACTAGGTCAAATCATAGAAAAAATCTTGTTAACACTCTAGAGGCTACAAATATAACTGGATCTTAATGAAACTTGGTTAGAATGTTTGCCCAATTGATATCTAGGTCAAGTACGAATATGGGTCATGTCCGGTCAAAAACTAGGTCACTATGTCAAATCAAAGAAAAACAGTGTTAACCCTATAGAGGCTACAAATCTCATTAGATCTGAATGAAATATTTCCAGAATGTTTGCCTACATCAAATCTAGGTTAAAATCAGATGTGGATTGTGTCTGGTCAAAACTAGGTCACTAGGTCAAATTATAGAAAAATCTTGTTAACACTCTAAAGGTTGATTGTGGGTCATGTCCAGTCTTAATCTAGGTCACTATAGGTCATGTTTTACATGGTGTACCAGGTGAGCGATTTAGAGGTCCATCAATTTCGCCGCATTGTAATTAGTTTAAAAAATATCAACTGTTTGCCTTCTGATTACAGGTTACAATACAATTTTTAAGTCAATTTCATTAGAGAAACTAATTTCTTATCACTGTAATAAGACACATGCCACACGCGAATTGTGTATCGGCCACTGTAATCATCTCAGCGTGAAGTAGTCTTCTGCTTGTGACTTTTTGTTTTAACGACTTGTTACATTAACACCTTCAAACCTTTACTTGACATATTCTGGCCTTTGATCTAAATCCAAACAGTTAGCCTTTCATTTAAAATCACATATGTCATGAAGTAGCGCCTTTTACAATTGACAACTGTTAATTTCATTTTTAACTACAAAACTTCTTTAAATTCATAATTTACTTCATATATAGATCTAGTATAAAAGTATAGGAAAATATATTTCATATAGGCCTAAGGGTAAATAAACCGATCAATATATATTGGGGGTAGCGAAAATGTACGGGTGGCGAAACGTCCAGGGTAAAAACCCGCTAGGTAGCGAACTGACGGGCGCGAACACAACAGGGTAGCGAAACGTCCAGTAACCCGTGT
Organism: Gari tellinella; assembly: GCA_922989275.2. Taxonomy (NCBI): domain Eukaryota; kingdom Metazoa; phylum Mollusca; class Bivalvia; order Cardiida; family Psammobiidae; genus Gari; species Gari tellinella. Next base: position 34,220,341 of record OV277861.1, on the reverse strand, counting down.
GTATATGGGCAAGACCTTACCATGCACACAAATATTATTACCCCTTTGACCTTGACCTTGAAGTAAGGGCCAGCAATTGGGTTTGAAAATCTGCGTTTAGGTTTCTCAAAATGCGTTCAACTCCTATGTTCATCGAGAAATTCCTTTCCTCAAATTTAAAAAGTTTGACGCCAGTGACCTTGACCTTGACCTTGAACTCAGGGCCCACGTTTCTGTTTCGAAAAATACTTATAATTCCTATGTCCCTTGGGGTATTACTCTAATATTTGGTTTGCATATGTATATGGACCATATTTCCATGCACACAAAGAAGTTGACCCGCAAGTCTGATTTTTAGTCCCTAATCTGCGGAAGGCGAGCTTTGTTGTTTCTCTGACAACTCTCATTTGTTATATATTTATAGTAAAAGTTTTATTAAAAGATGCATGTTTTTGAGACCAAACTGTTTGCCATCTTAACGGGTTATTGAACAACAAAAAAGAAGGTTTTACAGTTCATCAACTTGATTAGACAGTATTTTATATGGCAGGAGGCATTATGTTGTCCTGCAAATTGGTATTTATGGTATCTGTTAATAACTTATTCACGCCTGGATCCTCAAAGAACAATTTCACTTTTGAATTAAATCTAGTCCATTTATACGCCCAATTTCAGATGTGACTAATTATGTTGTGGCGCTGTCTGTCCGTCTGTCTGTGAACTTTTGCTTGTTGGCTCTCTATCTCTAACTAAAAACAAATTTATTTCAATCCTATTGAAACTTGGTCAGCATGTATCTGACCAAAGTGTCTCGGTTTGTATATATTACAGGTTTTCCATGTGACCCCTAGTTTTCAGAGGCATGTTTCCCCCTTTTTGTTCACTTTACCATGATATTTTTTTAGCAATGCTTCTTTTTAAGATGAATTTGATGGGCGTTTCATGTTCCGGATTGTGTTGCTCTTGTTGATTATTTATGATTGATTTTACACTATATCGCAAAATGTTGAAACAGTGCAGAGCCTGATCAGAGGACTCCTTTAGGAAGCCTGTGGTCCGAGTGTTAACTGTCGTTTTTGTACACTGTTTTGAAATAGACATATGCGCATCAATAGGGGTTAATGGTTTAATTTGTAAAATATATTTTGTTAAAACTGTAGCATGTTTGTGAAACAAAATGTACAAAATATTTTAAATTGTACTTATTTCTCTGTATTATAGCATTTTAAAATAATGAATGTACATACTGCGTTGTGAATATTGTTTACATGTTATATATTTATACAGGTAAATAATGTGAGTGTTGTGTTGTGATATGTGCAGGTGTTCTGTACTAGACGACCATGCGCTTGCTCTTGTGCAGATGTATGAAAGGTGATTCACCATTTTGAAACACTTTTTAATAATCGATTATAGTTAGTCGGACATTACTTCTGCATGAAACTCACTGTGTGTATTGATTCCCTTAAGTTTTACAGAAACATGACAGTTTTATTGTGGATTATAACATGGGTATGCCAAACATAGACAGTGTAATAGAAGGTATCGTTATATACCTTTTGACGAAAAAAAAATGTCGTACAGGAATATACAACGTGAGAAAATGTGTCATGAACACAACATTACTTAGTCTACTATCCATTGTATAAAGCACTCAAAAGGTAAAATGTGTGTTGCCACCAAAACCAGAACCATATAAGAGGAATCCCAAAACCTCAACTCAGGGGTTATTCAAAAAGTTGCAATGATGATAAAAAGGGTTAACCATCAGACTAAACGTGAAATGGCAACTCAACTAGGGATGTCTGAGGCAGGATTATTAAACTTGCACTGCAAGCAAAACTTAATAAATTAGTGCATAAAATGTGTATATACATCACCTGAAACTGTTTTATGATCAATACTATGTATATTTAGGTGTATTTCGGTGTATTCCGGTTATTCTAGTAACCGCGGAAAAAGTGCAAATTACACAACTTAAATGCAGCTTAAATTGAAAAACAACATCAACGTCTATGGCATCTTTACAAACGTTTAAAGTGCTGTAAATGGAAAAACTTTGTGACAACAGATGAGGCAATATTTTACGTTGGGCAGGAATTATGGTCGCCGCCGAGTTTGTTTCATCCACAAAGGACATGACAATCCTTCAAAACTCAAGTTTACACTTTAGCAGGCCTTAAACGAGCAGTGCAGGAGGAATTGAGAAAACTTGAGCAGTCTGTAATCAACAAGACGCGTGAGTCATAACCTAACAGATGCAGACTGAACATCTTTTGCAATGAAATATTTTTTAGAGGTTTTATAGCTGGATTAGAGTGTTTCAAAACTGGTGAATCACCTCTTGTATTGTGGATGGGAAATAGGGTATGTGTATGCAAGATGACCGTGTGCTTGCTCTAGTGAAGACATGTTGTGGTATATGTACAGGTTTTAAGGTTATAAGTAGAGGATCTTGTATGAGTGCTAAATATTTATCATTTTTGATAAACGAGTTGACTAAAACAATATGACGCAAGCCTTGGCGAGCGTCTTATTCATTTAAGTCGACGAGTTTATAAAAAATGATAATAATGAGCACGAATGTGAGATTCTATTTATCACAAAACAATTTAAGCACTTATTAAATTGATTAAAGCTGTAGTTTGTAGATCCTCCGCTATAAAGTTTTTCCGCCAAAACGTTGTTAACGTCATAGTAAATGACTTCATTTGGCATCCCGCTACATGCAGCGCTTATGGACGAATAAGTTGGGCCGGAGAACAAAAAACGATATTCCACTAGTGGATTACGATATTTATACAATCGCTTTATGCAACTCCCAGACCGCAAATTATGTGATAAAGCTTTTTAGCTAGTCTGAAGTAGTTCTCAAGCATTTTATTTGTCAGATTTGAGAATGATAACAGACTCAACTCAGACGCTTTATAACTTTGGACCCTAGATGTGTAGTGGATGTGAAATGGTGTAAATGTTGGCTCAAAGTGAGCTATTGGGATGGCCCTGTGTCCTCCGTCGTCCGTTGTGCGTCATCGTTAACAATTGCTTCTGAATGACATCTCCTCCTATACCGCTGAAAAGATTTCAACCAAACTTTACAGAAATGTTCCTTGGGTCAAGCTCTTTCAAATTTGTTCAAAGAATTTAAAACAATACAGAACTCACAACCAAAGTGAAAAAATAATGAAATCTTAAAAAATCTTGTCAAAAACTTCTTCAAAGGCCAGAGCTTAGATATTTGGCACATAGCATCACCTACAAGTCCACTATTAAGTTTGTTCAAATTATGCTGCTGGGGTCAATATCGGCCTCACCGTTTAACAAAGAGTTATATAGTGAAGTTTTCAAACGTCTTCTTCTCTGAAACTAATATGGCCAGAGCTTTGATATTCGGCATGATGACACTTCTAGATGTCCTTTACCAATACTGGTCAAATGGTTCCGGTCGGTTGCATATGCTGGTCACATGAGCTACAAATAGATTTTTTTCAATGAAAACTTTAAAAATCTTTTTGTCTGAAACTACAAGGGACAGAGCTCAGATATGTGGCGCATAGCATCGCCTACAAGTCCTCTATCAAGTTTTTCAAATTATGCCCTTGGGTTCAAAATTGGCCCCGCCCCCGGGGTCACAGTTTTACATAGAGTTATAAAAAAAAAATTATAGTGAAATTTTCAAACTTCTTCTGATGACAATAATATGGCCAGAGCTTTGAAATTTGGTATGGTGACACTATAGGAATAAACAACATATGTTTGACATTCATGACGGTATGACTACATTAGCTTCGCAGGGGGTAAATTTCGTAAACGCCCTTTGGGCGTTTACGTTTAATTTACCCCCCGCAGCTAATGTAGTCATACCGTCATGAGCGCCAAAGAGATGTTGTTTATTCCTTATATCTATATTTATATTTTCTGTCTTGTCAATTTAATGTGTTTATTGGCCAGATTTGTTTTCTGTATAAGAATTTATCATATACCGGTCAAAGAGGTTTGATAGATGTAATGTCGATGTAATAGCCATTCCAGTTTCTAAATATGGTGAGAAATTAGTCCCAACTACATGTACTGTAACTGTATTAAAAATTCAGGTTTTTTTCCAGTAAACTTTCTCTCTGTGCATGGAAAAGACTTACAAGGCAAACAAATAACAGTGCAACTTGAATATCTATTGCAAAAGCACATTCTAAAAATATAGGTCGCGGTTGTTTTCTTAACCCATTTACACACATAGCGACGCGATGGCAACGACCTATGGGTCTGTATCACTCCGCTAGCGTCATATGACCGTCGACCAATGGGAGCTTAGTGTTAAGTGCCCGATGTAGTCTATTTGAAGAAGTCCACGAATAGCACGTGGGAAATCCGAACTGGCTAAAACCAGTTTGGAAGTGTAGGTTCATCGGCAGATGTACTGCGTATTTTTAATAGGATTACATAAAGGCTTTACAGGGTGAATGTAAATATTTCTTAATATATCCTGTACGTATTTTGTTCAAATGGTTCCAGTCTGTTGCATATGTAGGTCACAGGAGCTAAAACTAGATTTTTTTCTGTAAAAAATTAAAAAATCATCTTGTCAAAAACTACAAGAACCAGAGCTTAGATATTTGGCACAAAGCACCACCTTTAGGTCCTCTATACTGTTTGTTCAAAGTGTGCCCCTTGGGTCAAAATTGGCCCCGCCCCAGGGGGTCACAGTTATATAGTGAAGTTTTCAAACGTCTTCTTCTCTGAAACTAATATGGCCAGAGCTTTGCAATTTGGCATGGTGACACTTCTAGATGTCCTAGATGGAAACTTTAAAACATTTATTGTCTAAAACCCTAGTATCCTGATCTTAGATATTTGGCACATAGCATTATCTACAGGTGCTCTATCAAGATTGTTCAAATTATGCCCCCTGGGTAAAAATACTCCATCCTGGTTCCTTGGACATACATCATTATCTCCATTTTGTCAGCTGTTCTCAGGTGAGCGAAATATGTCCCATGGGGCTCTTGTTCAAATGAAAATTTAGAAAATTTTAATTTAAAAATTGTAGCAATTGCTGAAAACAACACTTACTTTAAGCATTCGAGTTAAGCTGCCACTTGCTTTCATTTTAAGGGTGGGATTAGAAGGGGTTTACTGTTAATGCTATCTTGGTGTAGACCTATATATTTATTCAGTCAAGTGTGCAATTAGAATAAAGAGGAAATATGTGCATGTGAATGGGTGTTTACTTTGATGCTAGCATCATGTTATTTATTAACTCAGAATTAGACTAAGGTTATAAAAAATTGTCTAAGCTGACAAGACATATTGCCTTAAGAATGCTAGATGGTTTTATTATGTAGGGTTTGTTCGATTGTTCTCAATTGGCTTGTAAATCTTGCTTATGCGATATAATATTTTCTTTTCCCATTTTTGTATGTTAGTAGCATGAAATGAACGAAGTTTTGATTTTTTAGAAGTTTAAAAAATACTAATCCGTAAATTGCTAGTTTAGTCAATTGCTGATTTCTGGACTTTAAATAGGGTGACAATTGTGTGTCAGTAGGAAACATACAACCATATTAGTGTTGAGCCGCCATTCAAAAGTTCCATTGATTTCAACCTGTAAGAGAGAATGTAGCATTATGTTAATGCAGAACAAAAGTAGTGCAGAAAACACCTGAAGGAGCTTTCTGCATTACTTTTGTTTTGCATTTTGCTGTGATTTATTTCTTTATTGATTACGGTGTGTCATTGAATGATGGCCGTTGAACAGGCTGTACTGAAAGCTTGTTAATTGCCTAATGTGTTAATGTCAATTTGTGAATGGCTAAGCCTGGATCATTTGTGTTATTCATGTTCATCTGTGGTTGATGGGTATGTCAGGAGGGAGGAGGAAATATGTAAATAAAGTGTTCAGATTCATTGATCAGCCCCATCCATACCATTTTGCCAAAGTCACTGTTTATATATAGATCTGATGTAATTTTGTATGTGTTTTGCTGTCATGTGATACAGCCTATTATTTCAAAACTGGATGATTTATTGTTAGTTTAACATTGAGAAAATTTGTAATGTAATAAAAAATGAAATGATTATTGAGTTATTTTCAATCTGTTACCTGTTTACACATCGAGTCCTTGCAATGAGTATACTTGTCTTTTAGCTCACCTGCTTACAGAGTGCTCACCTGCTTACAGAGTGATCGAGGTGAGCTACTAGTATAAGGATTGCTGGATGTCTGTCGTCCAGTATACTCGGCTTTTGAGCTCACCTAATTACAGAATGCTCGAGGTGAGCTATTAGGATTGCTGGATGTCTGTCGTCCAGTGTGCTTGTCTTTTTAGCTCACCTGATTACAGAGTGCTCGAGGTGAGCTATTAGGATTGCTGGCTGTCTGACGTCCAGTGTGCTTTAAGCTCACCTAAGTGCAGAGTCTCGAGGTGAGCTATCGGGAATGCTCGATGCCCGTCATTCACAGGTGTTACATTAAAGTGGTTCACATGTCTGCGTATATATTGCCTGTCAAACCTCATTGAAACCTTTGTTAAATTGAAATATACTCTATGGAGAGTGAATAATTGTTAAAAAGAAAAAGAAACGAAGCACCGGTATTTTAGCTCGCCAAAGCACAAAATTGTTCAAGGTGAGCTATCGTGATACCGCTCTGTCCATCGTCCGCCCGTCTGTCAACAATTGCAAACGACTTCTTCTCTGAAACCAATGGCCCCAACATATGTAACCAAATTTCATCATAAGCATCAGTAGGGTGGGGGAATGAAAAGTTGTTAAAAATTGGTGGGTGGGGTAATTTGTCTGGTTTCTGGTTGGCAACCATGCGCAATATCTAGAAATATCTTCTCCAAAAGTATTGGTCCAATTTCAATTTGGTTTTCACCAAAATGTTTCTCAAAAGATAGACTTTAAAATTTGTTCAAAGAATTCTGATCCGTCAAAAAACATGGCCGCCTTAGGGTATAGTCAATTAAAAGTTAAAAACATTCTAGACGTCATATTTTGGGCCATATCTTTGAGATTTTGTCAGTGTCGTGTCCTTGATAAAGTTTAGGTCATACTGGAATGCATCGGTCATGTCGGGTCATAAAGTAGGTCAGTAGATCAACTCACAGACATGCCACTCCAGAGGCCATTTTTTTAGCCCAATCTTCCAAAAACTTGTTTAGAATGATCATCTTGACAAAAGCGTCATGTTCCGTGAATATGGGGTACATAAGGTTAAAACAGCAGGTCAAAACATAGAAAAATCTTCTAGACACTGTAGGATCCATATTTTAAGCTATAATTTTATAAAAACCTGCTCAGAATTATCACCTAAATAAAATCTAGACAATGTAGAAAATAAAACCATAAACCAAACTTGTAATAAGGGACCATTGGTGGCTACAAATCTCACTGGATCTTGAACTTGACCAAAATCGGTGCTTCAATAAATTCTGTGAAAAGTTCGAATGTTGATTATGTCAGAGACTTAGAAAATGTGTTAGAATCGAAGTCTCTGGTTATGTTTGGTAACAAAATAGGTGATATAATCCACTTTCGTACCTAATCTTTCAATAAATTGATTTGTATGTCTAGGTCAATATTAAATATCGGTCTTCTTGGGTAAAAACACTAGGCAGGAGTTTTATCATGTTTTATTACTCCATGCACTAGGTAACTATATATATACTCAACAAAACAATAAAAGGGGCAAAGGTAAAAGTTCATATTCATGGGTTTTCTTCAAAATGCAAACATTTTTCAACTTAAATGTGCGAAAGCATGTTTATATCCTGTACAATATAAATATAAAAACACAAGTCAATAAATGTAAAAAACAGTCGTGGTTGAACACAAGTAATAACGTATGTCTAAGTATACTTCGTGGGTTGAATGACATGAAATAAAAAATTCACCAGTGTCCCGAATATATCTCATATTGTCTGATCTTCGATATTTATCCCTGGGCAGCAAATGAATATCAAAGTCTATATGTTATCGTACATGCTTAACCTGAAAATACCTAAGGACTCCGAATGTAATTCTCTATTTGTCCTGCGTACCTTAACAATATGTATCTGTTGCTAAGCATCGTTGCGTAAGCTCGCAAATCCAAAATGTACTGCAGTCTGCTCTTAACTCTCTAAAAAGTAGAAATTGATAGCATCTCTTCAGTTGATAAAGAGTTCTTAAAGACATACATGTTCAGATTTTCTGCATAGGCCCCACATGCTACATTTACTAGCTTCTATACGATGCTCTGGGGTGGAGTGATATCTTTCAAATGCTTACAACTTAATGCCTCCATATTCACTCTCAAAAGATTTAATTCTGAAATACTTATATGATCTTTCTCCAACATGTTAGAATGCTGCCAAGAAACCCGTATATCAATTTCCATGTACATATATCTGGTCATTAACCTAGCTATGTTACCGACTACTCACATCATGTAAATGATTTTCCCCGTACCACCCGCTAATCACCTGGCTGAAACAAACGGTAGTTTCTCTCTAAAATCCTTTCAATAGATTGTCTAAGACATTCAATTTTCCTGCTTGGAATAGAGCAGAGACCATGTATACCATGTATACCATTCTGATTATTCTTTTGTGTATCTGTCAAAACTTTAAAAAGACGGTTCTTTAAAAAACGTTTTGTATTGTTAAGGGTGTATCAATGTCATGAATTTAAGATATTTTCAAAGTATATGAAAACACTTTATGATGGTTTTGTATTGAAGAGCTATTTAAGATGAATGAACAACAGTTGGCTCCATGGCCATGTAAAATTTACCCCACCCACTTTCTCTTATTTTGTCCTTTTCAAACAGCCCGCTTCAATAAAATCCATTTTAAATGAAAACAAATATGACAATTTGGTTTTGTGTTATTTATTTCCTATCTATGGTAGTATTTCTTCATACAAAATCTAATTTAAGAAAAAACTGGCACCAAATGTGAATTTTAAAAAGCTCTTAATATCATCGATATGGTACTTTTTTGTAAAATGTGTAAGGGGAGATAACTCTTTTTACTTTAATAACTCAAAATTTTCAACACTGACCTTTCAATTTCTTTTCATATTTTGAAGTGCCTTAGCATTGGCTTCCATTTTGTAGAATATAAGAAAAAGTTTGATTCTAGAACTATTTCATTTTCAAATTTTTATACTTTTTGTTTCATAAAATAAAATATCTAATAAAATCATGCCCTATAAAAAGCATATTTTTGATATTCGAGGATCCATATTGTTCAAACCTAGTGCCTGCTTTGTATAAATTTGGTTTCTATATGTGAAAATACCACCATAGACATGAAATAAATAATGAAAACCCAAATTACCATGTTTGTTTTGTTTTGAAATATATTTTACTGAAGCATACATGTACTCTGAATGGGTAAAATTTGAGAGAAAAAGTCCAAATTTGACATACCTTTTTCAAATCACTGTAGCTCAAAAACAAGGACACCACCATATATATTTTTTTTTCATTTTTAGCTCACCTGAGCCAAAGGCTCAATGTGAGCTATTGGGATGGCCCTGTGTCCGTCGTCGTGCGTCGTCCGTCGTGCGTCGTCCGTCGTCGTTAACAATTGCTTCAAATGACATCTTCTCCTAAACGGCTGAACAGATTTCAACCAAACTTTACAGGAATGTTCCTTGGGTCAAGCTCTTTCAAATTTGTTCAAATAATTGAAAACAATACAGAACTCTGGTTGCTATGGCAACCAAAGTGAAAAAATAAGTAAATCTTAAAAAATCTTCTTGTCTGAAACTACAAGGGCCAGAGCTTAGATATTTGGCACATAACATTATCTACAGGTCCTCTATCAAGTTTGTTCAAATTATGCCCCTGGGGTCAAAATTGGCCCCGCCCCGGGGGTCACAGTTTTACATAGAGTTATATAGAGAAAATTTCAAACGTCTTCTCCACTGATACTGATATGTCCAGAGCTTTGATATTTGGCATGGTGACACTTCTAAATGTCCTTTACCTAGTTTGTTCAAATGGTTCTGGTCGGTTAAATATCTAGGTCATAATTCACATTCAAAATATGTATAGCAGACAGCAATTCAGCATTATAAGAGTTAGACCCTAGCCAAATTTCCTACTGGCAGAGTTACATAACTGAACTCAGGTCAGCTGGTCAGCTGATGAGGTTGCATATGGTGGTGTCTGCTATATTTTTATGCCCTGCAGTTGGGGGCATATTGTTTTTGTCTGTCTGCTTTTTTGTCTGTTTGTCCATTTGTTTGTCTGTCAGTCCACAACTTTAATCTTAGCCATAACTTTGTTAAAGTTAGAAACTTTATAACTTGGGTCATGTCCTACAAAGGTCAATGTCATTTTTGAGATATTTCCCAGTGTCATATTTTCTTGTCTTTGAGATAACTCCAGTTCTACTGATGTTAACCCATTACCCCATACATATGCCTTTTTACGCCTTTAATTTATTCCTCCTCTAAAGAAAATAATTCCACTTTATATAGTCATAAACATGTAAGATATAAGAAATAGTATCTATATCTTAGTAGATGATAACTTAAAGCAGGTTGAAAGTAAAGCAGAGTGCGCAATAAATAATCATATGGAAATACATGTAGCTTGATAAGAAGAAGTGTCATGGATAAGGGCCATAACTCTGCCAACAATATTTTTTAAGTTATTCCAATTTGTCATGTTTTTTTTTGTCTGGAAGATAATTCCATTTACAGCTATATTAAAATGTTGTCTTGCCTATTAAGCTAAGGCACAATGACCTCAGGTGAGCGAATTAAGGGCCATGGCCCTCTTGTTTAATTCATCATAAATAGCTCTTCCAAAAAAACAATGATAGAAAAAAAGTTTGATACTTTGAAAAAATCGCTTATGGGTTGGATACACCCTTAAATAACTATAGAAAGTATTAACGAAGCAAGTGATATTTTATTCCAAATATCACTTTTTTTCTGATCGTCGCTTACGCTTATTTAACTCTCAAGCACAAGTTCTCGCGAAATCTCGCTCAACGGTCTCGTTAGCAAGAACCACCTGTGTTGTGAATCTTGATATTTAGTATAAATCATTGGAATACGAGTTACAAAATGGATCGGAAATCCAAAGAATGCCTATCCACCCTATCCGCGTTGTATGGGATGCCAGGCAATACTTCTCAACTCAGAGACCATATATACGATGCTACTTATTGCTCAACTATACACCCCGCTGACATAAGACTTTTTCTGACAAATTGCGCACCTGTAAAGTACTCTCAAACGATTCGTTCGTACACCTACCATCGTATCAACGAACTGTACTATAACCGAATATTGCGACTAGATTGTAACGATTCTATCGATTCAGTGCGACACGCTGACATGTACGGAAGGTGTTTTCCTCGCTTTTCATTGTTTTCTAAATAGATCACGAAGAAAAGCAAACGTACATTATACTGTGCATTGATTTAAGATATTTATTTGACTTTCATTTTTCCGTTATCAAACTTTCCAAAGAAAATATTTCCGTAACATCACCAAACTCCTGGCAATATTTACACGAGGCCGTGTTTACAAATGTGTTAAATACGCAATTTTTACGCACCCTGACATCTAATCGGGCGTTAACACTTGAGAAAATTATGTACTCTTCTTTCGATAGCAGTACAAGCACAATAGTTGTGAAATTTAACTAAACACCCACGTTGAAAGTACTGCACCGGTGAAACTGAAACTGTATGGTTTATTGAATAGACAACATGGTGATTTGAATGATTATAACGACTATACTGTATCAATTATAGCGATCTTACGGTAACAATTTCAGACGACGCTGGGATCGATTTACGTCCAAAACGCACCTTTTTTACTTTAACAAAATTAAATAAATCTCTTTTCAACCCTTTACCTGACAGTGCCTCCTTTTGACAATTTGCTTTTTCAGAAAAAAACCAGAATGACAGATTGACAAAATTTAAGCGGTGTGGATAGAAATATATCCAGCGAAAACCAAACCAATTCCAATATGTTCTTGTTACAGGCCACCAAAGCAAAATGATTTTAATGAAGAATTTGAATAATGATTTGAAAATCAGAAGTGATATAGAATGGTTCGTTTTAGGTGATTTTAACATTTGCCAGAACAAGAAAAAAGGTAGACTTTTAGACAATCATACCAAGTTGCTAAACATGTTTAATCTTACTCAACTGATCACTAGTCCTACTAGAATTACTAACAACACTCAGTCTTTATTAGACCATGTTCTGTTTAGCCACCCCGAAAAAATATCACAGTCTGGCACACTTCCTTTGAATATAAGCGATCATTTACCAACTAACTGAACTAGGAAAGTAACAAAAGGAAAATTCCATAAGCATAACACTGTCAAAACATTACAGGAGATTTTATTGCCAAATTGAAACAAATATTTGGATAAAATGTTTATAGTTGAATCCATACATGAAACTTATATTCTCCCACAAAGATCCATCTTATATCAGTCTTTTTTAGGAAAAGAACTAGAAAACTGTAGCAACTGTTTAATCGATAACAAACTCTCGTTACATCTCGGAAAAACAGAAAGTATTTTGTTTGGATCTCGAATAAAATTAAATAAAATCAAAAACTTTTCCGTGAATGTAACGGTGATGAAATCAAATCTACAAGTGGAGTTAAATATCTGGACTCATGTTTAGATGCAGACATGTCAGGAAGATTCCATTGTAAATAAAATTATCAAGAAAGTAAACTCGAGAATTAAATTTTATATCGCCAGCAAGATTGTTTAAACAAATCTCTTAGAAAGACACTATTTTAATACAATGCCATATAGGTAACGATCCTCCTTGTAGCTCTGTGATCTAACTAAAAAAACAACACAAACTACAGGTTGCACAAAACAAAGTGCGTTTCATTCATAATTAACATTGTAGAACATCTCTTCGTGTGGCAGATCTTAGATTTTAAATTTGGAATATAGATGTAAACAATTACGACTAGATCATGTTTATAAAAAAAATTAAAACAAGCCCCAAGCATGTATGAACACTTTACAAAATTGAAAGGTATCCAATGTTATGGAAGTAAATCTAATGTAAAATATAATTATCATGCCCCTCAAGTTGATACCTTTACTTTTACTTCCAACTCGTTTTACAATAAAGCACATATGTTTAATTAATGTCACCCAAGATCCCTATGTGACAGCTTGGACCCTGTTGGAAATAAGTTTTGTTCTTTATGGGCAAAACTTCTCGGGCACTCCTGTGCACCATTTCTTTTCCGAAATGTCCATAATATCCTAATTATATATTAGCGTAAAATAACAACTTAACTAGTCTATTTGTGATGTTTTCTTCTTAATGTGATATCTATTTTGTAAAGTGAATCTAGTTTTTGATAATTTCAACAATATGTATATTTATTATCATATGTTTTCATAGACATGTGCACAAATAAGATTATTTTTTTAATTATTATTACAATGTAGACCCAGAACAGAGCTGCTACTAACAACTTTACGGCACTGGCTTGTACCAACTGGCGATCAAACCCACTACCTTCCAACCCCCAAGCTGATGCCGACATTATGTTTATGGTTGCACACGCAATGAAGTCCTTGATTAAGTTTATTTATAGTTAAAGCCCTTTTCTTCCCTGAAACCTCAAATGGACAATTCAAATTTTCAATTTAGTCTGGTCCATTTGTGACTTTTAAGGGTTAATTTTTACAATATATGTTAAAGTGACAAACAGTGAAGACCCTGATCAGAGGGCTCCATTGTAACCAATATCAATGTTTTCAACACAAAATACGCTTAAGATCCAAATTTTAAAAGTAAGAGCAGAAATCCGAAGATTTGGGAAAAATTCGTATATCCGATGATTTCGGAAAAATATGGAGAAATGGCAGTCCTGGGAAATAATATCAAAACAGTATGCAGAATTGGTGAAATCATGTTACGCGAATCGCAATATGTCATACACATTTCAGAAAATTGGGCCGAAATGATCATTTGCATGCATGACCACACTATACATGTAAATGGTAGTAGATGTTTGCACGTACATATACGTATCACACTGATACAACTTTTATGTAGAAATCATAACAATACATCAAGCAGAATTTGCGAAATCGTGTATAGCTAGTCGCTATATGTCATACAAATTTCAGGGGAATCTAGTCTCTATATATCATACAGACACGTTGGTGGGTAGTCGCTATAAATGATAGTAGATTATTGCAATATATGGTACAGTCTACATGTAGAAAGTTTGCATAAATTTATAATCAAATGGCGATTTAAAATAAACAATAGATGGTGGCTTTGTTTAGTAGTCTATTTAGAAACCATACAGTACAGTTTTGTAATATATGCGATTAAAACAAAGGACATTTTCAAAGAACTGTTCCCAAATTTGAGAGGGAAATCGACACTCTGTGTTGATTGTTAATCAGATCACCATTGCCTCTCTACTTACATACTTACAAGTGTACTACGATACAATTTACATGTATAATTGCGATTATTAATTACGTTCGCTCGCATTGGTTCTAAGAAATTTCCAAAATTAACAGGTTTAGTTAAGGCCTGTGAAGAAATGTCAACATTTGTTGTTAAATCTAGTCGCTCTATCCGGTTATAGTACAGTTCGTTTATACACTGTGGTATTAGAACATAACAATCTTTACACTGCGAAGTCGCCAATATTTAACAAGCTTCCGCAAATTTTGGTAAACATATAAGGGGCACAACTCAGGCCAAAGGGAACAACAGTATGAATGAAAAACCCAGAAACGTGCTATGTGCAGTATGGATATCTAAATGAGAACACTCCTTAGACGGATCAAATTTAAAACAATAAGAATATTTGCGAAAATGGTCTAACGCAGTTTAACAATCCTCGAAAGTTATTTTTTCTTTCCAAATATGATCTAAAATAAGCCTTTTCTTTCCTGCACTTTTAAATAGAAACACTGAGGGAGTAAACATTATGAGGATCTAAGGGGTTGCGATAATGCACTTACACTTCAACATTTCGTGGATGGACTGCTCTACAAAATCTGAGTTATCTAATGTAGACTTATTTTTCTTAGAAAAAAGGGAATCGGTAGTGGAATAAAAGGGACTTTTAAAACCTGAATGAATAGCCTCCATAATATCTGGGTTAGCAGCAATACTGTGTCAGAAGGATAAATTCCCTTCACGTTGACACTCTGGATCCGATAGCATAGGTATTTTTTTTCACTCTGAGCTAAAAACGTTCTGATGTTCAGAAAGCGATAAATTATACTTATCATATATCCTAAGTCTGGTTGATCACCGTAGACCTGGACTGGCCGGCAAATGGCGGTATCAACTTGGTCTGGACAGCATGCAGTCTATTCTGAAATGCCATGTCTTCCAACAACTGAAGCAGATGTCCCTTGAAATCATGCACGATTGGGACGAACGGAATAACCAAAGGACCTGAGACCACCCGTCTAGGCGTAGCTGCTTGAGACTGTCCGCTTGGAAACGTATAGCTCGTTGTAAGTGTCCCACCACCAGCAATAAAAGCCCACACGCAATCCGTAAAAGAGGTTGAAGAAGCATACTGCTTATTATAGGAAGATTTCAGCTTTTTTGACAGTCCTGGATTAAGCACTCTTAGCTTTGTCTCGTCTCGCTATCGTTTCCAAGCCGATACATTTTAACCGTGTCATCCCCAGGTGATTTATCAGCTATTCTAACCAATTAAGTATGAAAAAACCCTTCTGCACCAATTCCAAGGCTGTCTTGTTTCACAAGCTAGTCTAGGCCCATTTGTAATTTCGTGGTTTTTTTTTGGTAAAAGCAAAAACTCAATTGATTTAGATAGAAGATGTTATAAGTTTCAATAATTTCGCCAGTACATATAGTACAATGCCAAACAAAGTATCTCATTATAGGTTTTTGAACACAACAAGAGAAATGGAATTATCAAATTAAGGCTAAAATTGATTTATATGCCTATGTCCAAGATGGCCGTCAAAATGGCTACCGTTTACACTAAATTCTACTTACTTTACCACCGTAGTCCATCAATACAAAGGTATTGGAAATAAAATTTACCAAAAAATGTCTGTTTGATTAAAGTAATGTTTTGTTCACTCTGTAAACGCTACAATTAAGTAAACAAACGAATCTTATAACTGTGATGGAACTATGTTAGATCTTGTTCAGGAATTTTAGGAACGAAAAAATGCAATGGGTCACTTGCTTAAATCTTGCATCAACCAGTCTCTATTTGTGTGAACAACTAATTGTATATACCAAAATGTTCATACAAGCATGTAGATTATGAAACTACATGTTGCAATCGTGAGATCTGTTGGCCATCATCGTTATTCAAGATGGCGTCCAAGATGGCCGCCAAAAACAGAATATATCCCGAATATAATAACTATTAGAATACATGTACTCTCAAAAGGAAGCTTAAGCTGAAATTTATATTCCTACTTTAAAGATGTCTGTTTGGTTAAAATAATTGATTGTTCACGTGGTATACATTGCAATGAGGTAAACAATTTGTCTTTTAACTATAGTGAAACCATGTTAGTTCTTGTTCACAATTTTTATAAACGAAAATATGCAAAATATCACATGCTCAAATCCGGCATCAATCGGTGTCTGTCTTTCTACAAATGATTTTTATATATCGAAATATTTGCACAAGCATGTAGATATGAGACTGCACGTTGCAATTGGGACATATGTGGGCCGACTTCATTATTCAAGATGGCGTCCAAGATGGCCGCCAAAAGCAAAATATATCCAAAACAAAATAATTATTACATTTCAATCAAAATGGCAGACTAAGTCCTAGTACAAGTAGAAGACACTGAAACGGGCTCTCGGTTTCGGACCCAAATCTGTAGTTGTTTCATACTCTCTTCTCGATATGTAAAAATAGTCAACAAACAACACGTAATTTCAACTTATTTCATCTTTATCGACGTTTCGGCTTACGCCTTCATCAGGATAAAATATAAAAACAACGGACGTGACGTCACATAGCAACGTTCAGTATAACGTCGCACAATGACGTTACGTTGTTTTGCGGAAAAACAGAAAAGTACAAAATTTACAATAGGTCCCACGCTTTTAAAGCAAAACGAGATGAGTCCGAGATCCATCTCAAGCTCACGACCGATCTCAAATCTGACCAATCAAAAGCTCAAGATCGATCTCAGACTCAACTCAAAAGCCAATCAAGCATGGAACTAGATAAGATAGTGAAGTACTGTACGGATATGTAATACTAAAGATTTCCTATAGCAATATAATATAAAAAACATAAATAGGAAAAAACGTAACAGTACTAAACACGTTATCTTACGTACACTTTTAAATTGTAAATAGTACTTTTGAATTTAGACCATCTGGATGCAATGTGTTCAACTTGTGGATCCAGAATGTTTCTTTGCACAAACGGTCAATATTATTATTTACAACATCAACTGGCATAAAAGAGAAGTCAGTCATACTATGATTGCCTACATTGAAATGACCGGCAACAAGAGTAGAAAATGCAGGATCAGTAAAGTTTGTTATATCAAATTTGTTACTATTCATACGTCTTGAAACTGGTTGCATTGTTTGTCCAACATACTGTATATTACACATTTTACATGTTATCAAGTATATAACATTTTTTGACTGACAGTTTGTATTGTGTCGTAATGAAAATGTCTCCCCTGTTACTGTACTGGTGAATGTGGATCCAGAGTTTATCCGAGCACAATGTGAACACCGTTTTCTGTTACAACTGTCCGTAGAATAATTATCTTGACTCTTCTCGAAGTATCACAGTTTTCTCCACTACGATGATATACAGTCCGAACATATTGGCCTGACGCTGAGCTTTAGGCGTGAATAAATTAAATTGAGATGACGCAGTATAAATCAATAATCTACAACGAACCGTATAATTTCGAGTAGGTTCGGTTAATTACGTGAATCTTGTGACAGTTGTGATTTTCAGTGGGTAAACACTTCACTTTGAGCAAGTTGAAAAAGTTGTAGTAGATAAACTATTATACTTGAGTCTTCTATTATTATCGTATATACTAAAATGCGTCATGCTGCGCTTAAGAGGGAATTTTGATTCACGTAAGATCATCGATGCCTTCACCTGCGACTCACGCCAGTTCACTATATATACCTAATTTACAACCCTTTGACGTATATCATCTGTCATAGGTGTGTTGCTTGAGATAGGGATTTGTGATGACGAGGTCCCGGTTCGAATCCCGACTGTGGGGAAAATACTTTTATTTTATAAATATTATTTTATAGACCAAATAGACGCTATAACATTGTTACATTCCGAAGATATGTTTTGAAATGCAACAAAATGTGAAATTATGCTTATAGAGGTCATCAACGTCAGGTCAAAATGTTCGGACTATAGAAACAAACGCCTAGCTTCAAAATTGTCTTCAGCCATAGAGGCAATACTAATTAAATGCCAATGTCAATCACAAAGTATAGGTAACCATGTCGGACCGTCGAATGAGCTTATACCTCTATACATAGAGACACGAGGAAATACACGAATTAAACGCACGGCTGAACAATAATGGGTCAGTCCAACACAGTAAGTCACATATAAACATATAATACGAAGATCGTTGCAATAGAGATATGCCCTTGATGTACTTTGAAAATGCTAGAAAACGCTTTTGCGTATTGTTTACGCTCTAGTGTCTACAAATCTGTTCGAATTAAACGCCCGGCTGAACAATAATGGGTCAGTCCAACACAGTAAGCCACAAATAAACATACAATACGAAGATCGTTGCAATAGTGATCTGCCCTTGATGTACTTTGAAATGATAGAAAACGCTTTTTTGTATTGTTTACGCTCTAGTATCTACAAATCTGTTCAAATTTCGTGAATTATATATGGCTTTAAGTTGTCCAATGAGTCCAGTTTTTGTTGAAATCGGTTGAATTGGTAAATAGTTATCTGCCCTTTATGCAAAGGAAGTGCCATATTTGATATTGTGTACGCTCAATTTCAATTTCAATAAATACCACGATTAGAGGGTTCCTGTAGGGGCCTTTTGATCAGGGATACACTGTTTGCCACTTTTAGTTGTCATTCATTAACTAGAATCAATTGGAAACAGGAGGAGTCCATTAAAAGTTTCAGTCAAAAATAGTAGATAGATAGATATCTTTATTATCCTCCATAAGGAGAGCAGTTACAAACAAATACAGAACATACAAACAATTCAATACAATATCAATACCTGAAAAAAAAAAATGCAAATTTTATACAATTATGACAATATATGACAAAATATACCTTTGCCAAAATAGTTACATATATGTACATCTAGTAGAGTATTGCAATGAAGGATCAGAAGGGGGTCAAATGCATACAGTAACCATATGCATTATAAGCCGTTTTGGTCAATCATTGGCAGAAACGAGATAAGCTGTGCATATCCCATTAGCATGAATCTCCTCCAACTGAAATGAAATATGGAGAACAAGTCAAATCAAATGGGTTACAGACGTGGTAAACTGTACAATATCCCATGATTTCAATCTCCTCCACCCGAAACGAAACTATGGAGGATCTTTTATGGGATATAGACAGCTGAAACAATACAAATAGGTGGGCTGACATACAGAGAAGAACAAAAAACAATACGTACGAGATATATACTTATAAATCGCAATGTAATACATATAATGACGATCACCAACACCATCACCATCCGTTATCATCATCATCATCATTTTTTTTTAGTCACAGTATATAATGTAATTAAAATGCAATGACATTATGTTTTGATAACTGCGTCTGATTGTGTATAAGCCGTTAATCATCAACATCAACACCACCACCATCATCATTATCATCATCGTCATCATCATCCATGTGTCTCAATCAGCTTGTGTGGTATGTAATATATAACACATTCAATTTGTTGATAGATGTGACAGATTATGTATACAATCACCTTTTTCATCATCAATGTGTCTCAATAAAATAACTTGATAAAAAACAGTGGCACTATTTTTATTTATGACAGAGTATGCAAATAATCACTATTATCATCGCCATCATCAATATGCCTCAATATACTTTTACATGTAAAGTACATAATAAAATGGCTCTGATACTAATAACGGTGACAGATTATGTATATCATCATCATTATCATC
Organism: Gari tellinella; assembly: GCA_922989275.2. Classification (NCBI taxonomy): domain Eukaryota; kingdom Metazoa; phylum Mollusca; class Bivalvia; order Cardiida; family Psammobiidae; genus Gari; species Gari tellinella. The sequence goes on along the minus strand of OV277861.1, from coordinate 34,200,196 downwards.
ATCACCATCAATGTGTTCATATATAACTACTGAATATACGATACAATGACGTTATATTATTTATGGCTGTGACATATGCATGTAGTCACCGTCATCATCGTCATCATCAACATGTCTCAATATACTTGCATTTGTATAGTACATAATAATTTTGCTCTGTTATTGATAACTGTGACAGATCATGTATATAATCGCCATCATTATAATCATCATCACCATCATTATAACAGACTGATTATGCATACAATTACTATCATTATCTCCATCATCAATGTATCTCATTATACTTATAGAACATAAATACAATACAATGACACTAGGTTATTGATAAATGTGACAGATTATGTATACAGTTATTATCATCATCGTCATAATAGGTATTATAGTTCAGTACACACATTCAGTTTAACATATATCGTATTTTCTGGGATAAGAAATCGATGAATTTCACGCTTATTTTCAAACTGTTCACCCTGGTTGAATCTTCGATATCTAAAAGAGGAAAGCCTGCAAATAGCTGCATCATTTGCTCTTCTACAGATAATGAAACCATTTTCAAAAACTGTACGTTTCCTAAACATGAGTGTAGAGCTTTCCACATGTCATGCCTAAGGTGTTCTTTATTGCCGCAGAACATGACTAAGGGAACTGCCATATTATCGATTTCGAGAGAACAGTTTGGACAATAAGAAGTGAACTTTCGCGAAAAGAATCTACTCATCACATTCACTGTTGTCTGACAATACTCAAGCTGGTCTCTATATATCAGACAAAATTTCCATAGAGTACACGGGATATATTCACAGTGGATCTTTTGGAATTCTAGTAAGGACGTATTTGATTCAGACTTGGCTTTAAATTCATTAATTGTGTAATCTTTTATAGCCCGTTTTGCTGTTAATTTCCATGAAGATGGACTAAGGAAAATTGCCCGAGTCCAAAAACTGCTGCAGTTTAGGCACTAGTTTATATTTGCCAAGGATACGATAAATATCTGGCATAAAACCGCGACTGACTCTGGGCTGACTCATGAACACGTTAACGTTTCATGAACATTACTTTAATTCTATATTGTCCCTGAAGATTACAGAATTGTCCGAAAAACAACAACTTTCGTTTGTCGATAAGTGTTTCGATACTCTCAATCCCTAGACAAGAAAGTGCAATGTCGGTGCTCGCAAATTGCGGCAATCCCTGAATAAATTTAACACATTTTCTATGCGTGCGCTCTAGGCTCAAACCTTGACTTTCGTTTAGGCCATTCTACAACTCACTTCCATACATACCTTTTGATAACAACATTGTCTTGTAAATCCTATTTAGTGTCAGAGGATGAAGGCGGTCGCTACTGAACCCACAATCGCCGATACTGAAAAACGTGCGAATAAGTTTTGAACAAGCATCTTTCACGACTTCATTAAGGTCTAAATTTGAGTGGTTAAGGACGCCTAAATGGACATATTTATTTGTCTGTTCCAAGTCATTATTGCCTAGGTTCCAAGGAAGAGGCGTGCATGCAATTTGGTTTTCATTATAAACAACTACCTTACATTTCGTTGGGTTGTAGAAGTACCTTTCTTTGATTGAATTAGTATGGCAAATGTTTACTAAGGACTGGATGCCTTGTGTAGTGAGTGACAGTAGTAATAAATCGTCTGCCACTGTAGGGCAAACAAATCCAACGGTATCTTTATGGAAACTAAATTTACTGTTTTCTAATTCATTTAAAAGGTCATTAATATAAATCAGATACATGGAAGCACTTAGAACCTGGCCTTGTCTGGCACCCTTGCAAATAGGGAACCAGTCTGAGGTTAGCCCGTTTGACCTAACACAGCTATAGACATCTGTAAGGAGGTTTTGTATTATATCGATTATGTTTTTACTAACTCCTAGTTTATATAGTTTAAGGAGTAAAAGCTGAAAATCTACATAATCAAACGCTTGTTTTGCGTCTAGATAGCATGCATACAATTTTGAGTTATTTTCCCAAGCGTAAAACATACATTCATGGGCATTTTTGAAAGCCTCCTTGGAGTGGATTTAGTTGTCAAAGTTTATTTATTTTCATCAATTATAGAAAGTAAACCTTTTTCGTATAATTTGAGGACCGTGGAACAAAGAGATATAGCTCTGTAACTATTCGGGTCACTCTTTTTTCTGTTTGGACAGAAACAAAACAAAACAAAAACTTAAACAAAACAGTTATAGAACCTTTTTAGCTCACCTGGCACGTAGGTCACAATGTTTGCCTCAATGAAATCTAGGTCAAGTTCGAATGTGGGTCATATCCGGTCAAAAACTAGGTCACTAGGTCAATTTATCGAAAAACCTTGTTAACACTCTAGAGGCTACAAATTTCATTAGATCTTCATGAAACTTCATCAATAAGATTGCCTCAATAAAATCTAGGCCAAGTTTGAATGTGGGTCATGTCCGGTCAAAAACTAGGTCACTAGGTCAAATCTTCGAAAAACCTTGTTAACACTCTAGAGACTACAAATTTCATTGGATCTTGATGAAACTGCATCAAAATGTTTGCCTTAATGAAATCTAGGTCAAGTTCGAATCTGGGTCATGTCTGGTCAAAAACAAGGTCACTAGGTCAAATTATCGAAAAACCTTGTTAACACTCTAGAGGCTACCAATTTCATTGGATCTTCATGAAACTTCATCAATATGATCGCCTGAATGAAATCTAGGCCAAGTTCGAATGTGGGTCATGTCCGGTCAAAAACTAGGTCACTAGGTCAAATCTTCGAAAAACCTTGTTAACACTCTAGAGACTACAAATTTCATTGGATCTTCATGAAACTTAATCAAAATGTTTACCTTAATGATATCTAGGTCAAGTTCGAATGTGGGTCATGTCCGGTCAAAAACTAGGTCACTAGGTTAAATTATCGAAAAACCTTGTTAACACTCTAGAGGCTACAAATTTCATTGGATCTTCATAAAACTTCATCAATATAATTGCCTCAATGAAATCTAGGCTAAGTTCGAATGTGGGCCATGTCCGGTCAAAAACTAGGTCACTAGGTCAAATCTTCAAAAAACCTTGTTAACACTCTAGAGACTACAACTTTCATTGGATCTTCATGAAACTTCATCAAAATGTTTGCCTTAATGAAATCTAGGTCAAGTTCGAATATGGGTCATGTCCGGTCAAAAACTAGGTCACTAGATCAAATTATCGAACAACCTTGTTAACACTCTAGAGGATACAAATTTCATTGGATCTTCATAAAACTTCATCAATATGATTGCCTTAATGAAATCTAGGCCAAGTTCGAATGTGGGTCATGTCCGGTCAAAAACTAGGTCACTAGGTCAAATCTTCGAAAAACCTTGTTAACACTCTAGAGACTACAAATTTCATTGGATCTTCATGAAACTTAATCAAAATGTTTACCTTAATGATATCTAGGTCAAGTTCGAATGTGGGTCATGTCCGGTCAAAAACTAGGTCACTAGGTTAAATTATCGAAAAACCTTGTTAACACTCTAGAGGCTACAAATTTCATTGGATCTTCATAAAACTTCATCAATATAATTGCCTCAATGAAATCTAGGCTAAGTTCGAATGTGGGCCATGTCCGGTCAAAAACTAGGTCACTAGGTCAAATCTTCAAAAAACCTTGTTAACACTCTAGAGACTACAACTTTCATTGGATCTTCATGAAACTTCATCAAAATGTTTGCCTTAATGAAATCTAGGTCAAGTTCGAATATGGGTCATGTCCGGTCAAAAACTAGGTCACTAGATCAAATTATCGAACAACCTTGTTAACACTCTAGAGGATACAAATTTCATTGGATCTTCATAAAACTTCATCAATATGATTGCCTTAATGAAATCTAGGCCAAGTTCGAATGTGGGTCATGTCCGGTCAAAAACTAGGTCACTAGGTCAAATCTTCGAAAAACCTTGTTAACACTCTAGAGACTACAAATTTCATTGGATCTTCATGAAACTTAATCAAAATGTTTACCTTAATGATATCTAGGTCAAGTTCGAATGTGGGTCATGTCCGGTCAAAAACTAGGTCACTAGGTTAAATTATCGAAAAACCTTGTTAACACTCTAGAGGCTACAAATTTCATTGGATCTTCATAAAACTTCATCAATATAATTGCCTCAATGAAATCTAGGCTAAGTTCGAATGTGGGCCATGTCCGGTCAAAAACTAGGTCACTAGGTCAAATCTTCAAAAAACCTTGTTAACACTCTAGAGACTACAACTTTCATTGGATCTTCATGAAACTTCATCAAAATGTTTGCCTTAATGAAATCTAGGCCAAGTTCGAATGTGGGTCATGTCCGGTCAAAAACAAGGTCACTAGAACGAATCATAGAAAAACCTTATTAACACTCTAGAGACTACAAATTTCATTTGATCTTCATAAAACTTGATGAAAAGGTTTGCCTCAATGAAATATAGGTCAAGTTCAAATGTTGCTTATGTCTTGTCAAAAACTAGGTCACTAGGTCAAATCATCGAAAAACCTCGTTAACACTCTATAGAGACTACAAAATTCATTGAATCTTCAAGAAACTTGAACAAAATGTTTGTCTCATTGAAATCGAGGTCAAGTTAGAATGAGGGTCATGCCCGGTCAAAAACTAGGTCACACATTGTACATGGTTACATGGTTACCAGGTGAGCGATTTAGGGCCATAGTGGCCTTTGTCTACTATAAGCACGTGCCGCAAAGATCAGGTGAAAGTCATCAGCATTTCCGGAACTCGAGATGCGGGCCGCCCGCTGTCGAACCACCTTAAGACCCCAGAACTAAATGTAGACTAACGATGGCCTAAGGATATAGGCAGAGGCGTGATGTATGATTCGTTCCGAGGTCAAATCTCGTTGGCGCATTTTTTTTTTCATTTGCAATTTTAAGGGTGGGAGGGGAGTTGTAAAACGTATCCCGGGTAAATTAGGGTTAAGTTGGAAAGCAACATGTACAAACAGAAAATTGCTGATGGAACGGTCTGATGTTGTCTCCCTCCGCATCAGTTATCTTCAAGAAATTAATAAGGTTAGGGAACAGGGTAGTCCAATAGTCTTTATGGATGAGACATGTGTTAACTCATCCCACACAGTATCAAAATGCTGGTAGGTCGGTAACATAGGAATGTATGTGCCCTACAGCAAGAGAGACAGGCTCATAATCGTTCATGGTAGGTCTGAGAAGGGATTTGTAAAGGGTGCTCAACTCATATATAAAGCTAGCTCTTCTTCGGGAGACTACCATAGCGTGATGAATGGAGTCAACTACAGGAAGTGGCTAGCGGAAAGACACTATAAAACGTTAAAAAAAGAAAAATGTTTGCCCATAGTAAGATTGGAACAAACAAACACCAAAATATGCAATAGCCTGTGTCATTATAGCGGTGGATACTACATCTGGGCTACACGGCCACTCACTTGTAGATATTTGCTTTAACCTCTTTGATTATGTCATTTTATCTGCAATTTTTTCTCCTGTAATGTTTGTAAACATTGGGAACAATAGGTGTGCCATACTCTCTAATTTTATTGTCGATGATTTTTGAACTGGCACTCATCAGTTTCCGTCAACTTTCGTCGATGAAGTCGGGATTTTCCGTTGAATGTTTTGATAAAAATCAATATGTATTTACTATTTAGGCAACATATACTACACACTCATTTGAATAGTAATACGGGCGCAATAGCTCAGTGGCATGTGCCGCCGACCCAATGCACAAAGATCGTGGGTTCGAATCTTGGTAGAATCTATTTTAAGATCTTTTTGTTGTTGTTGGTTTGTTTTCGAAAAGAAAATCATTGTGCATTTATTCTCTCTTCGTAAAATCTACTTCTTAACGAATTAAAAAAGTAACACAGTGCGCTTCTAAAGAGCGTCTAGTGTAACTCGTACAGAGAGTGCTTAAAGCAGAAATATCGGATTTCCTTACCTATGCGTCTTTAATGTTTGTGGAAGACAAGTCTCACTGTACAAAATTCACACAAGCATGCGTGACGCGACAAAAGAATTTAAAAAAATATATTTATCGAAAAAGCCAAATGTATGTAAAACTACCATGGCGAGGCTCGAACTCACAACCCTGATATTGATAGTGCGGTGTATAAACCACTGAACTATTATCGATTGTGTAACTATTACCATATACACTGTATAGTCATTTTTCAGTTACTAAATCTCCATTTTTCCGGAAGATGAAAATAGCTTACGGAAAAAGACGGAATATGCATAGAGTGCCCGTTCAAACATCATCGACAATACAGGTATTATCCATAAGTTTTGACCTGTCAGTCATCACTTTCCGTCAACTTTCGGTGGTTCCATTGGACGTTTCCGTATACTTTATTTATAGATCAATGAAAACTTCAGGTATTATACTTCAGTCGATGATCTAACGCTACTGGCGAGATTTGAACTCTGAACCATAACGCCTCTGCCTATTCTTTCTACATTTAGTGCTGGGGTCCTAAACATATGACACTGAAAGAGACCAATCGTACAGGTGTGTTATGTTTATTTTAAGTAGGCTATGTTGATGTGCCATGCGATCTAAAACGGACTGTACCCGAAAAGGCTTGTCACGGGTAGACTCACTGTGTATACCCGTACACAGGATATTGGTACCAGCGAGTCGAGAGTTGTTAGCAGATCGCTCGGCAGTGCAGGTATGTTTTCAAGATTTTCTAGAACTATATGTCTAGGATCAATATGTAGAATAATACTATATTAAAGCGATATGTTTCTGGAACATGCTGATGTCATAACATTTCAGTTGTACCGAGAGAAAATCTCGTTAGACGTATAAACAAGCTGCCTGGTACCGGTAAATAACAACGGTTGCTGACAAAATATCATTGTAATTTGTTTTTAATAATTGCATAAGAGATCTATTTATGTTATACGAGTAATTTATGTTATCTTGATTGACATTTATGTAACTATCACTATTGTTTTTGACGTATGTGCTTTAAAAACCCGAAATGGAATTTGGTTAGGTGTACGGCAACTTGCTACGCTAGTGAACGGCATATTGCTAAAGCCTTTCAATCCAGTGTACGGCAACTTGCTTAAATCTACATCGAAATCGACGGCTGTTTGATTTGTACAAGTATATATTCTGTACATTGTCATTTATTTTTTACAGATTACGGACCTGTACAAAGGTTCGTACTGTACGGAACAACTAGCCACGTCCCGGGAGGTAATATCCCACTTGACAGAGCTGCATGGCTATCAGGAATTAAAATACCTTTGCCAGCGTTGGTTTTTCTGAAAAGTGTGCAATTTCAAAATCATACCTGAACAATGTAGAGGCGAGGGGAGAGTGATGTCTATAATGGACGAAACGCAAAAAATAATCTATCTAAGCAATACTTTGCACTCAATGACTCTTCTTCGAAAACAATGTGCAAATTTGCATATAATGAAGAACATGAGAATGCTTGTTGTTGCAAGACACCGAATGGCCTGTTGTAGAGGAATCTCGGGAGTGTAAAGAATGTCTATCCCTGATCCGAAGCGTTATCGACGAAATTAAACAGAATGGCAAACTTTAGCATTCAATCGACTGGTTTCTGAAAGCAAATTTCCCCCAAACAACATAGCAGTTTTGCTTTTCACATATGTTGTTCGCTGGTTTGACTTAGAAAAGTCGGCATCCTTTATGGGATACTATGGTGAAGTTAAACTGTTTTGGCGAACAGTTCGTAGGTTATTCCATGGTAGCTTAAAACAGACTGAACGTAGCTCAAATTGCGTCATACCTTAGTGTATTCTGCTTACTTTAAACCTGCCTTAAGTACTCATCCGTCTGCAAAATTAAAACATGCTATGGAGTAAAGTGGTTTAAAGGATATATACCAACTCGGCAGAGCTATCCAAAAACTGTCCTCTAACGTCTGTTATTGCACACTTACTGTTATTGTTCAATATTACAGACGTGCTGTCCGCGCAGAGCAACATGTGTGCTAAATATCAATTTTAACTCTTTCATTCGAATAAACGTAACCCTAAGTGCTCAATGGATAACATTTGCAAACCGTTTGGATCAAGACAAGACGCCGCTTTAATGCACCCCGTTGTTCCCAAAAGTCGTGAAAATGCAGGTAAAGCAGGAGTGCAGTTTGCTTAGCAGATGTAACTAATCTCAAGTTGTCTAGAGAGGCCTTGACATACTCACACCCAAGGGTTATTTCAATTGTTTTAACCAAACTAACAAATTTAAGGTACGGGCCTCACATGAAACGCTTCAATGAGTTTTTCTCACTGGCACCAGAGTCGTGGACTTATAATATAATAATAATTATATCGATAGAGGTATAGATAAAGTAAACACATACACATACACATAAAAAGTTCATGACTCTGGTGCCAGTGATCTATATCTGAAAGATTTTTCCCCACCGATTAGCAATGTCTATGTTATTGCATTGAAATGTAAAAAAAAATCAATAAAAATAAATAAAAATCAAAAAAAAATCTATATGGGTTGACTATTGGCATCTACCTGTCTGCTATCTATTATTATAAGACCATGGTATGTAACCAATTCTACACCGTGTCACTTCAACCACAAGAATAACTATCTAAAACGCATTCAATCCAAACCAAATCTTTTGCAATCCATAGATAAGATATTTTTCTATCCAAAATACACTTCTTCGACGGTTGATTTGAATACGTAACTACAAGAATCAAGATTGAAGCCGGTATTTTACCAAACAGGGTTTTCCTCCACCCCCTAGCTTCCGGTTTAGACGAAATGAAAGTAAAGTTTGCGACGAGAGATTTGATTGGCTGATTGAAAAAAGAATGTATATACCGGAAAGATGTGTAAAAACTCTCTAATGATCCGTTTTTATACAGACCCATTGTATCTTCCAGGCTAAGAAGCTTATACTAAATGCAACATTTTTTCAAACAGTTTGGATCCAGATCAGATGCCACATAATGCTGCATCTAATCTGGATCTAAACTATTTGCCACTCATTTACATATTTTCTTATATTTAGAAAATATAAGTTATTATTTTTTACATATTTCACATACAAACATTTGGAGCAGACAACAGTTCAGCATGATAATAGTCATTTCTCTCTGAGACCGTCTCTTATTGCATAACTGACCCATAGCTAGCTCTGAACTCAGGTCACTGAGATACATACCAGAAATGATAGTGATGTCTGCTATTTTATGCTCAAGCACAACTTAGTTCGAGGCATATTACTTTGGGTCTGTCTGTTTGTTTGTTTGTGTTTTGTTTGTTTGTTTATCTTTCTGTCTATCAGTCCACAATTAATTCTTGGCCATAAACAGTATGGATCCAGGTCAGATGCCACATAATGCTGCATCTAATCTGGATCCAAACTATTTGCCACTCATTTACATATAGTTTCTTATATTTAGAAAATGTAAATAATGATATTTATTAACCTATTAACCCATACATATTCCTTTTTATGTCTTTAATTTATTCTTCCACAGAAGAAAATAATTTCACTTTATACAGTCATTGTTGTCTTTAACAATTGCTTCAAATGACATCTCCTCATATACCGCTGAAAAGATTTCAATCAAACTTTACACGAATGTTCCTTGGGTCAAGTTCTTTCAAAATTGTTCAAAGAATTTAAAACAATGTAGAACTCTGGTTGCCATGGCAACCAAGTGAAAAAATAAGGAAATCTTAAAAAATCTTCTTGTCTGAAACTACAAGGGCCAGATCTTAGACATTTGTCACATAGCATCATCTACAGGTCCTCTATCAAACTACAACCTATGCCCCTGGGGTCAAAATTGGCCCCGCCCGGGGGTCACAGTTTAACATAGAGTTATATAGTGAAATTTTCAAACGTCTTCTCCTCTGAAACTAATATGGCCAGAGCTTTGATATCTGGCATGGTGACACTTTTAGATGTCCTATACCAATAAGGTTCAAATGGTTCTGGTCGATTGCATATCATCTACAGGTCCTCTATCAAGTTTGTACAAATTATGCCCCTGGGGTCAAAATTAGCCCCACTCCGGGGGTCACAGTTTTCAAACGTCTTCTTTGCTGAAGCTAATATAGCCAGAGCTTTGATATTCGGCATGGTGTTACTTCTAGATGTCCTTTATCTATTTTGTTCAAATGGTTCTAGTCTGTTGCATATGTAGGTCACAGGAGCTAAAAATAGATTTTTTCAATGGAAACTTAAAAACAATCTTCTTGTCTAGAACCCTAGTACCCTGATCTTAGATATTTGGAACATAGCATCATCTACAGGTCCTCTATCAAGATTGTTCAAATTATGCCCCTCGGGTAAAAAATGACCCCGTCCTGGACATAAATCATTATCTCCATTTTGATGTACAGCTATTCTCAGGTGAGCGACATATGCCCCATGGGGCTCTTGTTCTTAATTTTTTTGGTCTCAAATTCAATGAATACACTTACTAAATCAAAATATATCCTTAAGAAATTGATAAAACTTCATAAATAGATCTAAATGCTTTCGGTGTGAATAATAAGAAAATGTTAAAAAAAGCATATATTATATATAAAAAACAACGCCCCTAGAACGCTCCAAAGACAATAGAAATAAAACATGTCCCTTTTTAGGCCTTCAAAAGGAGTATGTACCTTATATGTAATTTTATATTTTTGTGCATCCAACCTTAATCCTCTGCAGCCTAAATGCCACCTACACATTTTATAGTCTGAAAATATTTTCAGAGTCAGTTGGTTCACATCTGGTTGCCAAACGGTTTTAATCTATTTCAGACTTCGAGTTACTCGGAATCTCATCTGGATTGGAACTGTTTGCAACAGGTATCATCATTGTGCTAGCAGCGTGCAGAGGGTTACGGAATCACTGCAATTATAACTTGATACATACGATAAAATTACTCAGAGAGAGAGAGAGATAGATAGAGAGATAGGTAGAGATAGAGAGAGAGAGAGATAGAAACCAGTTCACTTACCCTTAATCTAATGACCGATTGATTAACCAATTGATTGCTTGACAGCTCATTCCTCAACTCAATCGACTGTTTATTTAATCCACTTTTTATGTAGCCGTTTTCCGTTTTGTCTCATGTCATTTGTGTGTATATGTCTTGCTTATATGAAATGCTGATGTAATTCCTTGCCAATGTATCCCGTTATACGGGACTTTGCGTTTGTTATCAATAAAGCTTGAAAACTTCGAAGCATGCCCCGGACACCCTAGAAAAAGTGTTTACACTTATCGGAGGGGGTAGAGGTAGACTAGGCTAATAGCCGGAAGACAACGTCAATAAATATGATCCTATATCATTAATAATTTGTTATTTTCAGTTAAATATTTACCTGGATTTTTATTAATATTTTACCTGTTTTAAATTCACAGCACGACCCTGAACGCTTCTGAAGCTATCTAAGAATACAATTCCCCCCCCCCCCCGGGGGGGGGGGGGGGGGGGGGTTGGGGTGGGGGGGGGGGGGGGGGGTTGGGGGGCATGTCCCCGAATCCCTACTAGTTAGAGGGGGTATACTAATATGAGTATGTAGGGTAGGGGTTGGAGCTTAATATCTGGAAATCAACCTGTCGAGAAATGTTGTCGAAGATTTAAATATTTGGGGTCATTTGGAGTATTTTTTACATATATACTGAGCAAAAGTACAAACGTCCCACACGATTACAGGAACATTTGCTGGAAAGTTATAATGTTAATGGTCTAAAACCTATACCGAAAATGAAGGTTTTCATTTTTAATCCATATCAGTTAACCTCATACTGCTGTGAAGATTTTTTTTCGAGTGATGTAATGAAGAAGTTGGTAGGGGTCAAAATGAAAAATGAAAAATCTGAATGAAAGTTTTTTTTTGTTCTTAAAATGTTTAGGTGTTTAATGAATTATCATAAAAAGTCCAAAGTGATGATTCGTGAATGGCCACTATTTGCACCAACACACGCTACATTTCTACGGCGTAGCATAACGTTTAATAAGTACCTCAGTCCTCCACTCTTGCCTCAGCCCTGTGAAGCCTGTCTCAAATCTTGACTGCTGAATCTTGAATGTTAAAAATTTGCGTAGCCTACCACCTGTATTGCTCGGTGAGATTCGTCAGGAAAAAGAACTCGGTGCCAGTCAGCCTGCTTCTAATTCAAATTACTTCGTGACCACAATTTAACATAGCACCACGCGTCTAAATTTTGACCGAAATATGGGCGTCTTGCTTTGATTGGATGAGCGTTGGATCGCAAGCGATTACTAAGCAAGGGCGGATTTAGAGGGGACGGAAGCGGCGTACGCCCCCCCTAAAAACTGTCAAGGTAAGCTTTTTTTCAGACACACTTCAGAGCTCACCATTTCAGTTCTAATTTCCATTTTTCTCCCGGGGGAGAACCCCGGACCCCACCAGCATTTGTCAATATCCACTTTCAGAATCTTACGAACTTTATAACTACATCCCTCTTGTGCGTCTAAAGGTCAAATAGCTCTAGCAGAAATGGGCGTTAGTGGCAAAATAATGTTATGTCTTATATATATAACGCAGCTTTGATCAAAATTGTATGGTTCACATTAGTCGTATTCAGTGTCCCAAGTCTCTCCAAACACACTTCAGAGCTCACCATTTCAGTTCTAATTTCCAATTTTCTCCCGGGGAGGACCCCTACCCCCTAGATTTGGTCAAGTTCAAGTTTCAGAAACTCAAGAACTAAGTACCTACAAAGTCGGCAGCCTAAAAACTACAGTGCTTCATGTACCTCTTGTACATCTAAAAGTAGAATATTTCTAGCAGAAAAAAATGTTAGTCACAAAATAATGTTATGTTTAAAATGACGGAGATTTGAATAAAAGTGTATGGTTCACATAAGTCGTATTCAGCGTCCCAAATATCTCCAATTGTACACTTCAGGGCTCACCATTTTAGTTCTAATTTCCATTTTTCTCCCGGGGGAGCATCCCCGGACCCCCATCCCACCACAATCTTGTCAATTTCAAGTTTCAGCAGACTCAAGCACCTTTCAGAAGTAACTACAGAGTTGACAGCCTGAAATCTACGGTGCAAAAAAACGGAGCTTTAAACAAACGTGTATGGTTCAGTGACATCTCATAGATCGTAGTTAGTGTCCAAAATACACTTCAAAGCTCACCATTTCAGTTCATATTTTCCGTTTTCTCCCGGGGGAGGACCCCCGAAGCCCCATCTGCAGGAGGGGGTACCTCCCTCCCGCACCCTTCTCCTGAGGTGCGTAACATTCATTGAAGCCTGGCTACGCCCCTGCAATGTGTCATCATGATTTTAGCCAGATGTTCAAGCTCAGGAGAGCTCGAGAGCTCATCTAAATGGTTATAAAAACGCGTAAAATCAATTTCGGTCAAGGAGTTTCGCCCCCCCCCCCCTGAACCCCCTACCAGGGCATTGCCCTGGACTCACCGGGGGCCCTAGCGGCACCAGGCCCCCAACTTCAAAATATGTCTTACGCCCCCCCCCCCCCCCCCCTAACTAAGAATCATGGATCCGTACCTGCTTCTCGGGTTCACACTAAATTTCACTTTTATATTTCTTAAATTAATAGAGATTGTTTGAAACCGAAAGTAACCGACACGCACGATTTCGTTGAGTAACGATTCTTGGATTATCGTACTTTGTTAGCACGAATTGGGCGCGTTTGCCCTTAAGTTGTCTTATTTGTTGGAACACTAGCGTTATTTTCGGTTATTATATAATTATATATCAGTTTGATGTAACATCCGTAATGCGCCGTTGGTGTATTGGTTAGTATCCCTGCTTCTGGTTCAGGCGGCCCAGGTTCGATTCCCGTCACCGGAATGTATTTTTCTTTATTGGTCACAACTTTTTAAACGCAGTAAATAATAAATATCATCTATTTAATGATTTATTTTTCGGAAAACCAATAAACAATAACTATACTAATATTTAATTTACTAGTTACTAAGTTTATTTAGCACCAAATGTACGCCGTCATAGATTGGCTACCAATTAATGCATTGACCCTATCACTGTCCCACCGTATTCAATTCCATCTAAACATGGGGAAATCATTACTACAGGCTCATATTTTACAGAGTCTGATACATATCACGAATAAATCGCGTCGTTATTCATTCGGGTACATATAGATCTACACTTTTAAATTTGTTCAGGTTCCGTAGGGGAAAATTGAGGAAATTCTGAAATTTCATCAACATTTTTAAACTCATTGAATTGTACATTTTAATGTTCTTAGAGGTGTTATTCGATGGAAAAATTATTTAACGTTTTATTTTGAAAAAAATTTCCAAATAAAGAGTAAAAAAATATTGAGCCGGCTGTGATTCGAACCCGGGTCGCCTGGACGAGAAGCAGGGACACTAACCACTACACCAACGGTACAATATATAATATCTAATCCAACTTATCTATATAATAGCCGAAAATCGGCGTGCTTTAAAACGATTCGTTGCACGAATTTCTGCTGAATTCAGTCGCTTACCACATATGTTTGAATTGGTAATTTATTTTTGAATAACATTGAACCCGTAGGTTACAATAAGATATTGTGAACCACCTAAAATAAGAAAAAAACCTATTACAGCTCATATAACTCCACCCACTTTCCTCTATTTCATGGGGGCGGCCATTATTACGCATTGCCTGACCGACGGGAACCAGACAATATCACGGGTACATAGCTACATTTTGTATACATGTGTATACTGTTGGCATTCCTGTTAAGGCGCCTGACCGGAACAGCCTGCTTTCTTTTTGTGAGGTTATATTCACAGATGATGGACACATTTCGCTGGGGTGAGATATAGTGCATTCATATATCAGTTAGTTAAACCCAAGATACGATATGGTTCAAATTGTGTAACGTTACATTATGTTTGTAAGTAGGCCTAACTTCATATAGATAATATTACAAGGTTTATACAAGTAAATCGTGACGTAGTTTGTCTTATTAGAACGGGAAGATACTGTTAGATATTTTAAAAAGTTTCCTTTTAAGCGTTTCATATTGCTACAAATAAAACAGAATAGCCTATTAACAATTTGTCCAGTAACTATGCTATCCGAGTTCTAGTATCAATAAAAGTACTTTCACTTTCAAATGATGTGTTTATATCCTATTTGAAGATATGCCAAAGCGTTATAACTCTAGGGTCTAATAAAGTCTAGTAGATCTTTTAACTTATGAGTGCTTTATAAACCTCTGCTGTTTGTTAACTAGCTACTAGTATTGATATCAAACTAAATATATACCAGTGTAAAGCATTGTAAAGCACACTTTCTGAACAATTTACTACATATGATTATACGATAATAAGCTGTTTATGAAACACTGTTGATGCATTCATAAGTGTCGTTAACTCTTTGCCTGCAGGATAATGTTTTAGTCTACAACAAGTGTCGCCTGCTACTGTTCTAAACACGAAATGTCTATCTTTACTTTTATAACTGGGTCAGCGTGTCAAATAGTTTTTTATCATGATGAGACGCCACCATACGCATCTGATCAGGATCCAAACTGTTTGCTAAAGTTATCAAAGTTTAACCGATAGCATGCTAAGAGTCTTAAAGTGCGTAAGGCATTGTGTAAACCTTGATTTACATATTATTTCAGCTGCAAACATCGTCTTATGGCCAATGTGGGTACTGTCTGGATGGCTGTTTATTTTACAGTTGAAGTTTCACAGGTAAGGCCGTTCAATATTCACTTCCGCCCTTTAGAACTTTCTTATTTATACAAAATTGGTAACAACAACTACACTTTTATCGTCTCGGGTCAATATTTTGACATTTAATGGAGATGTTTAATCCCGCTTAATTGCAAACGTAGTGCAATGAATTTTAGAAAATAACGGGTTGTTTAAAACACAAATAAAACTTGAAGGCTAGTTTTGCGCCTGTGAAAACAGTACAGACCCTGATCTGACAGGTCCCTAGGAGCTGTGTGATTATAGAATCTGTTCGAGATGAATCTGCAATGTCTATTTGGAGAAAATTGCCTTACGCTGAGGTCATTGTTCCGATGATGGATGTTTAGGGTAGGTGGAGTCTTATGCATCTAGGAATATTTAGCCTTAGATGAGCGAAGAAATAAACTTGTTTTCACCACACTATTGATCTGGCATTAAGCGACAACAAATTGAAGAATTAGGAGTGAAAATGTTTACATAATATCAGGAATGAAAAGTTCTTACACAGTACAATACCACACTTTGAAGAGTAAAAAGTGTTTACACAGTACAATTTATCTTTTACTAAGCTACCACACTTTGAAGAGTGAAAAGATCTTACACAGTACAATTTATCTTTTACTAAGCTACCACACTTTGAAGAGTGTAAAGTGTTTACACATTACAATTTATCTTTTACTAAGCTACCACACTTTGAAGAGTGACAAGTTCTTACACAGTACAATTTATCTTTTACTAAGCTACCACACTTTGAAGAGTGTAAAGTGTTTACACAGTACAATTTATCTTTTACTAAGCTACCACACTTTGAAAAGTGAAAAGTTCTTACACAGTACAATTTATCTTTTACTAAGCTACCACATTTTAAGAGTGAAAAGTTCTTACACAGTACAATTTATCTTTTACTAAGCTACCACACTTTGAAGAGTGTAAAGTGTTAACACAGTACAATTCATCTTTTACTAAGTTACCACACTTTGAAGAGTGAAAAGATCTTACACAGTACAATTTATCTTTTACTAAGCTACCACACTTTGAAGAGTGTAAAGTGTTTACACAGTACACTTTATCTTTTACTAAGCTACCACACTTTGAAGAGTGAAAAGTGTTTACACAGTACAATTTATCTTTTACTAAGCTACCACACTTTGAAGAGTGAAAAGTGTTTACACAGTACAATTTATCTTTTACTAAGCTACCACACTTTTAAGAGTGAAATGTTCTTACACAGTACAGTTTATCTTTTTACTAAGCTACCACACTTTGGAGAGTGAAAAGTGTTTAGACAGTACAATTTATCTATTACTAATCTACCACACTTTGAAGAGTGAAAAGTTCTTACACAGTACAATTTATCTTTTACTAAGCTACCACACCTTGAAGAGTAAAAAGTTCTTACACAGTACAATTTATCTTTTACTAAGCTACCACACTTTGAAGAGTGAAAAGTTCTTACACAGAACAATTTATCTTTTACTAAGTTACCACACTTTGAAGAGTGAAAAGTGTTTACACAGTACAATTTATCTTTTACTAAGCTACCACACTTTGAAGAGTGAAAAGTTCTTACTCAGTATAATTTATCTTTTACTTAGCTACCACACTTTGAAGAGTGAAAAGTTCTTACACATAACAATTTATCTTTTACTAAGCTACCACACTTTGAAGAGTGAAAAGTTCTTACACAGTATAATTTCTCATTTACTAAGCTACCACACTTTGAAGAGTGAAAAGTTCTTACTCAGTATAATTTATCTTTTACTTAGCTACCACACTTTGAAGAGTGAAAATATCTTACACATTACAATTTATCTTTTACTAAGCTACCACACTTTGAAGAGTGAAAAAATCTTACACAGTATAATTTCTCATTTACTAAGCTTCCACACTTTGAAGAGTGAAAAGTGTTTACACAGTACAATTTATCTTTTACTAAGCTACCACACTTTGAAGAGTTAAAAGTTCTTACATAGTACAATTTATCTTTTACTAAGCTACCACAATTTGAAGAGTGAAAAGTTCTTACACAGTACAATTTATCTTTTACTAATCTACCACACTTTGAAGAGTGAAACGTTCTTACACAGTACAATTTATCTTTTACTAAGCTACGACACTTTGAAGAGTTAAAGTGTTTACACAGTACAATTTATCTTTTACTAAGCTACCACACTTTGAAGAGTGAAAAGTTCTTACATAGTACAATTTATCTTTTACTAAGCTATCACACTTTGAAGAGTGAAAATTTCTTACACAGTACAATTTATCTTTTATTAAGCTACCACACTATGAAGAGTGAAAAGTTCTTACACAGAACAATTTATATTTTACTAAGCTACCACACATTGAAGAGTTAAAAGTTCTTACACAGTACAATTTATCTTTTACTAAGCTACCACACTTTGAAGAGTGTAAAGTTCTTACACAGAACAATTTATCTTTTACTAAGCTACCACACTTTGAAGAGTGAAAAGTTCTTACACAGTACAATTTATCTTTTACTAAGCTCCCACACTTTGAAGAGTGAAAAGTTCTTACACAGTACAATTTATCTTTTACTAAACTACCTCACTTTGAAGAGTGAAAAGTGTTTACACAGTACAATTTATCTTTTACTAAGCTGCCACACTTTGAAGAGTGAAAGTGTTTACACAGTACAATTTATCTTTTACTAAGCTACCACACTTTGAAGAGTGAAAAGTGTTTACACAGTACAATTTATCTTTTACTAAGCTACCACACTTTGAAGAGTGAAAAGTGTTTACACAGTACAATTTATCTTTTACTGAGCTACCACACTTTGAAGAGTGAAAAGTTCTTACACAGTACAATTTATCTTTTACTAAGCTACCACACTTTGAAGAGTGAAAATTTCTTACACAGTACAATTTATCTTTTACTAAGCTACCACACTTTGAAGAGTGAAATGTTCCAACACAGTACAATTTATCTTTTACTAAGCTACCACACTTTGAAGAGTTAAACGTTCTTACACAGTACAATTTATCTTTTACTAAGCTTCCACACTTTGAAGAGTGAAAAGTGTTTACACTGTACAATTTATCTTTTTCCAAGCTACCACACTTTGAAGAGTGAAAAGTTCTTACACATTACAATTTATCTTTTACTAAGCTACCACACTTTGAAGAGTGAAACGTGTTTACACAGTACAATTTATCTTTTACTAAGCTACCACACTTTGAACAGTGAAAAGTGTTTACACATTACAATTTATCTTTTACTTAGCTACCACACTTTGAAGAGTGAAAAGTGTTTACACTGTACAATTTATCTTTTCCAAGCTACCACACTTTGAAGAGTGAAAAGTTCTTACACATTAAAATTTATCTTTTACTAAGCTACCACACTTTGAAGAGTGAAATGTTCTTACACAGAACAATTTATCTTTTACTAAGCTACCCCACTTTGAAGAGTGAATAGTGTTTACACAGTACAATTTATCTTTTATTAAGCTACCACACTTTGAAGAGTGAAAAGTGTTTACACAGTAAAATTCATCTTTTACTAAGCTCCCACACTTTGAAGAGTGTAAAGTTCTTCCACAGTACAATTTATCTTTTACTAAGCTACCACACTTTGAAGAGTGAAAAGTCTTTACACAGTACAATTTATCTTTTACTAAGCTGCCACACTTTGAACGGTGAAAAGTTCTTACACAGTACAATTTATCTTTTACTAAGCTACCACACTTTGAAGAGTGAAATGTTCTTACACAGTACAATTTATCTTTTATTAAGCTACCACACTTTAAAGAGTGAAAAGTTCTTACACAGTACAATTTATCTTTTACTAAGCTACCACACTTTGAAGAGTTAAAAGTGTTTACACAGTACCATTTATCTGTATTAAGTCACCACACATTAAAAAGTGAAAAGAGTTGACACAATATCATTTATCTTGCTGTAAGCCACCACATGGAAGAGTGAAACGTTTTTACACAATACCATTTATCTTGTAGTAAGCTGTATGGTCGTTCAATACAAAAATGACTGTTAAAATAAAGGAACATGGTGGTAAACTAGAGCAATACGCCTCCAATTAGATCAGAGCGAGTCAACATCGGGACTATTCTAAGAGTGATAGGCTATTCTCGTCAAGTTACAGACTTTACCGAACGATGGTCGAGCAAAGCTTGGTGCGGATAGTTGATCAAAGTCATATCAATCGTAGTTTTGTACAAATAACAAATATTGGTTAAGTTATGTTATAATTGCGAAATACCGGTAAGTTAGACATTAGAGAGATCCAAATTCTACTGTAGAAATATAGCCAATGTCAATCTTATCGACACGAGGAAATGGAGGCTCTAGTGCTTCTAATTTAAATGCAGGGACTTAGTTAAGAGGGAGTAAACTGTACAAATCAAACATGTTCTCAGTTATTTTAGCACCAAATTCTATGGTGTCACTACCCATTAGAATCGTCCCAATGATCGTCTCTTTGAGACGAATCTAATGAGTAGAGACACCAAACGGTTTAATGCAGAGAAAAAGATTTCAGTTTTTTTTTAAATACTCCCCTTATCTATATTGGCAATGTCAACATTATCAACACCAGGCTATCAAGACTTAAGTGCTTCCAAATGAAATCATGCAGGGCTCCAGATAAGAGGGAGCAAACTGATCAAATCCAACAACTTCTCACTAATTTCAGCACCAAATCCTATGGTGTCACTACTCATTAGAATCGTCTCAAAGAGAATATTCTAATGAGAATCGACACCATAGGGTAAAATACAGAAAGGCCAATGTGAGCTTTTAAGATCGCTGGATGTCTGTCGTCCGTCCGTACACAATTGGTCCGTTAACACTCTAGCGGCTACAAACTTCATCCGATCTTCATGATACTTGATGACAATGTTTGTCTAAAAATTTTGTTAGGTCAAGTTCGAATGTTGGTCATGTCGGGTCAAAAACTAGGTCACCAGGTCAAATCATAGAAAAAGCTTGTTAACACTCTAGAGGCTACAAATCTTATTGGATCTTAATGAAACTTGATCAAAATGTTTGCTTTATTGTTATCTAGGTGAAGTCCGAATATAGGTCATGCCTGGTCAAAAACTAGGTCACTGGGACAAATCATTATAGGCTACAAATCTCATTTGATTTTTATGCATATAAGTCAGAAAATTTGCCTTATTGATAGCTAGGTCAAGTTCGAATATGGGTCATGTCGGGTAAAAAAATAGGTCACTAGGTCAAATTATAGGAAAACTTTGTTAACACTCTACAGGCTACAAATTGTATCTTATCTGTATGAAACTTGGTCAAAATGTTTGCCTTTTTTATAGCTAAATCAAGTTTGAATATGGGTTTTGTCCAGTCAAAAACTAGGTCACTAGGTCAAATCATAGAAAACCCTTGTTAACACTCTAGAGGCTTCAAATCTCATGGGCTTTTAATGCAAATAAGTCAGAATGTTTGGCTTATTCATATCTAGGTCAAGTTTGATATATGGGTCATGTCGGATCAAATTCTAGGTCACTAGATCAAATCAAAGAAAAACCTTGTTAACCCTCTAGAGGTCACAAATCTCATTAGATCTGAATGAAATATTGCCAGAATGCTTGCCTACATCAAATCTAGGTCAAAATGAAATGTGGATTATGTCTGGTCAGAAACTAGGTCAACTCATAGAAACATCTTGTTAACATTCTAACGGTTGAGTGTGGGTCATGTCCAGTCGTAATCTAGGTCACTGTAAGTCATGTTTTACATGGTATACCAGTTGAGCGATTTAGGGCCATGGTGGCCCTTGTTTAAAAAACCCTTATCTATAGCCTCAATGATGTATCAAATTGTTTCATCAGGAACTCAGAGGCTGTCCAAGATTTGATTGATGAAGCCATTGCCAACAGAACTGAAGAAGGACTGGTCAGGTAAGATATGGATTATAATTTTTTGAGAATATACAGTCGAGAAAACTCTATTCTTTACAGTTCAAGCGCAAACAAAACGCAAAACCGATGCTGTAATATATTAAAATTTACATTTTATTTTAAATTTATTGTGGTTTATGTTAATCTGAATGGCAAACAATTTGGAGACTGATCACTGATCAGACGCGGGATTTGGCTATTAACGTTTGCAATTTGCATCATTGTTTAAAGGGCAATTAGTAGAGTCCATTTTTAACAATTTACTGTCTAGACCCTAATCGGAGGGCTCCTAAAAGAGCCCTTAGACCAGAGTATACACTGAGCATGGGACAAGTGTTATATTCACAGGTACACTGTTTGTAAATTACGAGTGTACTCGTCGCTAGGGTTGAATGTTATAAGGTGCAAAAGTATTATGTTCATATAACTTTTTTTGAAAATGCAAGCATTTTACAAAGTTAAACGCGAATGCATGTTTAAGACAAGAAATAATATAAAAGAAAGAAACACAATTCACTTTGTGCAAAAACGGCCATGGTTGAATAAATTTACGCTAACAGGTATCAAAAACCCGGTTTTCGAAGTCCATTGGAGTTTTGCATGTTATGTTGCTGCCTATTTGTCTTCAACGATCCGTATTACAACTGTTTTCATTAAATGGAGTGCCTATATATATTTAAAAGCCAATATATTTAGTATTGATATAACATTTGAAAAATACGCTTTAAAGACGCCGTTTGACTCAAAATAAACGGCAGTGTGCTCTTTGCTATCTGCTAGATGCATGATCAGACCCAACGTCATGTTACGGCAGTGTTCAACGTTACCAAGGGCGTCGTTCGACAGGTGTCGATTGATGTACCTGGACATCGGAAAGGTACATTTGAGACTAGGTCAGGGTCGTTTGCTAGGTCACTCATGAAGTACAGAATCGACGCTGTCACTTACATTCCCATTCCACCGGTACGCTAAGTACATGTATTGTTTTAACAGACATATGATTACAGGACCTCTGTTCAGGTGTTATGGTCTAAAATGCCCGTTGTGCAACCGGCCTTTTCCCCCACAACACCGATGATGTTGTCCAGGGTTTTGCCCGCCACCATTCAATTTCAACGTCTACATTTACGCAACGCATGGGGACTGATGATTCGAAATTAAATGTGGATTTCAATGACCAGTGCAGGGGAGTTTATAGACAGAAAAACGAACAATATTTGGACAGCTCTGTGGAAAAGTTTGGCCGATCCAGAAAGGGCTCAGTGCTCGCTTTGATAGGCATATCCTACGACCTGGGGCACTGGCCTTTACGTCATAAGAACTGGGCTCTGACCGGTGTGACGTACGGGGACGAGATTCTAGACTTAATTGCGCGCCGTTTCACAGTAGCTCAGGCCTTACCCCGACAGCCGACAATGCTCGCCCTTAGCGAGCATGGACAATGGACTAGTACCGGGAACATTAGGCTATGAACTTGCCAGCTAGGTCACTAGACCTCAACCCAATTGAGAATACATAGGACATACTTCTACGCCGAATGTATGGTCGTGATCGTCTCCCTTAGGCTGTCAAGGAGCTAACAAACATGCTTATTGAACAATTGCAAAGAATACCCATTGCAGACACCCGCAAGTTAATTATCAGGTTTCCCAACTTTTTCAGAAAATAATTGATGGATGTGATGGGCACACACAATACCAACTGTATTTCAAGAGAAAAAAAGAGATATATAAGATATACGTATCGTATTTTGATTATGGTTTTGTAACTCAAACCATCTAGTTTTGCATAAGGAGTTTTGAGGGTAGTTTTGTTTTGTTTAGGAGAACTGTGTTATCGTTTTCTAGGGAACCGCTCAAAATCCCCTTGGTCAAAATTACAGGATAGTCAAAACCTCTTGGTGAAAACTGCAAGGTAGTCAGTTCAGTTCAACATTTATTGTACTAAGGCCACCGGCCCATACACAAGATGATATATACAAATGTACATTTAATAAACATGTGTAGTAGTGAAAGCATCCTGGTAATCTGCCTTAAGATCAATTAAATCCATACTTGAAACTTTGGAAAAAGATCATAGCACTATACATAAATTAAAAAACAGAACAGAATTAAACAGACGATTTTAGTCATTCAGGTGAAAAGCAATACAGAAGGCTCCTGAAAAAGCCTTCTGCATAACTTTTATCCTGGATTGATCAGTTATCTAGGCAGAACATACAGGTCACAACAACATAGAAAGCTGATAAAAAAGCTTTACATATAAAGTTTGTCAATACAGGTCAAAAGCAATACAGAAAGCTCCTGAAAAAGCCTTCTGCATAACTTTTATCCTGGACTGAGCAGTTATCTAGGCAGAACATACAGGTCAAAACAACATAGAAAGCTGATAAAAACGCTTTATATATAAAGTTTGTCAATACAGGTCAAAAGCCACACAGAAAGCTCCTGAAAAGCCTTCCGCATAACTTTTATCCAAGCAGACCATACAGGTCAAAAGCAACACAGAAAGCTGATGAAAAAGCTTTCTGCATAACTTTTATCCTGGTAATCTGCCTTAAGATCTATTAAAGCCATACTTTTAATTTGGAAAGTAGATCTTACCAATATATATAAGTTAACATAGAGAATGTAATTATGCAGATAAATTTTGTCAATTACATAAACATGCGATATCAATCGAATATACCCATATACGACTGTCGTTCTTTTAACGCATAATGAATAAACATTGCAAGCGTTTGAACCTCTTTCTTATAACTAGACATAAGAGAGCAAAATTTCTCCATCGAAGGATTTACTGTATATGAACTATGTATGTAAAGCGTCCTTAGATGACTGTATAGCGGACATATCATAACGAAATGATACTCATCCTCTATACAGCAATCACAATAAGGACACAATCTATAATCACGATCAACAGAATAATAACGCCCAGTTTCAACTGATAAAGAATGAGATGAACCCCTGAAAGATGCAAACAGTGACCTGAACTTAGCAATATTTATACAAGTTACATAATTTTCAATATGAAATGACTTCTTAAAATGGATGTACAATGTTAATTTTCTATTTACCTCACATCTAGATCGCCAATTTTGGATATATTGATCTTTCAGTCTCATGACATATTGGCTAAGAAACAATGTAGCATTATTAACAGATTGAGCTTCCCACACATAGCCAAATCCATTTTGATACAAGTTTTCTCTAATACTCGTAGCCCAATTTCTATAACCTAACCTATCATAATAAACCAACATATTATAACATAATTTAGTATAGCGATCGTTCGTCAAAGAAAGCAATCTTATCCAGTACTTAATACACCTTTTCGAGCTACATATATACATTGGGTATCGAGCTAGGTCGCCCATGACTGCATCATTACATGTGAGTTGCTTAACACCAAGGAATCGTTTGCAAGCTAAATATTGCACACTCTCAATACATGGATAACTATTAATACCCCAAATCTCTGAACCATATAATAAAATAGGTGCTATCTTAGTATCAAATATTTTAAAGAATACATTATATGGCAAACATTCATAATTTTTTAACGAATTTAGAACATACAGTAATACTTTTTTACCTTTCACAGACATACTCTCGGCCATTTTACATAATGAAAGTCTGTTTGTGAAACGAATACCGACATAATCAAAACCACTAACTGTTTGTAATGCATTATGGTCATAAATCCATCTTTCATTTCTTGACAAACGCCCCCCATTTTTAAAAACAAGAACTTTTGTTTTGTTAGTATTAACTGATATTCTATACTCGTCACAAAAACTATGTAACATATTTAATTGCTTCTGTCAAAACCCCTTGATGGGTAGCTAGTCAAAATCCCCTTGGTAAGGAAATAATACTGAAGTTTGATCAGGATCCGGCATGCGAGCAAATTACGTGAAATGGAGGTGAAATGATTGCAAACAGTTGGGTCTTGTTTTTTCAAAGTTTGTATGTTAGCATGATCAAAACTGAGTGCAAATACAACGATAATGATTTAAGATAGTTGGGTTTTTTATCAGATCCACTACTGCAAACAGTTGGAAATTGTTTAAATTTGCTGGAAAAAAACCTTGGTAGATCTACTGCATTTGATCTGGGTTATATCCAGGGGTCAAACTTTACAGCCAATAACTGACAATAGAGTTAAAAACTTACAAGTTTGTTGATCATTTTGTGGTTATACCAGGAGTCAAACTTGGCAAAAGTATGGTTATTGTTATGTTCATATCACACTCAAGTTTGTTTGATGAAAATCGTTTGATACTCATTTCTATAATTGCTAAAAAGCAGACAGCAATTTATAAGCAGACAATATCATGACTGTGAAGATGTGAAATCCCTCTGCTCATTTGTAAATATACCCCAACCGCTTTAAAACGAAACGTTTTTCGGCGGAGCTGACTGTTTTCTATTTAGACACACTTTATATTTGGCCACACATTTCAACCAATAATATTTGATCAGAAATTTAGAATTAAGAGCACCTGTTGAAACTGAATAGTCTGATTGGATAGTAGCCAGGTCTCCAGATAAGGGAATTGTTTCAAAACTTAAAATCTTTATTTGTGCATTAAACCCTGTGGTGTCACTATACATATGAATTGTCTCTTCAAGACAATCAAAATGAGTGGTAATACCATAGGGTTTGGTGCTAAAAGAGGTGAAAAAATGTGATTTGTTTAGTTTACTCACTCTTATCTGGAGCCATGTAGGCTGGTTAATGTCCCATTACAGTTTTACATGATGTGGACTGTGGGTGTAAAATTTAGAGATACAGGCTGGCTGTTTACTACACTGGTCTGATGAATTAGGCCACAGAAGTTTCCACTGTTGACAAAATTATGCTTCTATTTTAAGATATGATCTGAAATCTATTTATAGATATACAGAGGAAGCTAGGTGTTTCGTAATTGTTTACAACCAATTTGTTTTAATTGTTAACTATTTGTACACATTTGCCATACATTAAAAGCAATATTTTATATATGAATAGCCTCAGGTGAGTTAAACACAATTGTGTTGTTTCATCATTATTTACAAGAGTGAAATACAGTAGATTGTTGTATCTGTACATTTGTGTATGCTATAGTTTGTTTCAAGAAACTCTATGAATGGAACAATAGATTAATGTGAGGATCTCCTACCAGTAGCTAGGATATGAGTTCAATTATTGTTTTGTTTTGCATTTCTGTACATGATAGTTTTGCATTTTAAATAAAAGTTACTGTTTCAATTGAATACTTGTATTTTTTGCTTTTCAATCCAAGATATATATTCTTTGAAAACCTCAATTAATTCAATTTTGCACACCCATCTATATAGCCTTAGTTCAACCACTCATTCCGCCGAATATCTTTTTTAAAGATATTGCTTGTTTCTAACGTGTTCCTGAAAAGAATGCAAACAGGTAACAAAATATCATAATTTGCATGTCCATCAATTTGTTCTTTCCGCCAATGTGTTGTGAAATCATTCAAGCAATAAGTGTTTCTGACGCAATCGGCGAAATTCGATGATTTACACGTGCACATTTTCCCACGTGGTACGCAGCAATACTTTAACACCGAATGAACTTTAATATGACTCAGGAGTAATAAAAACACAGCATTTTAATTTTTTTTATCTGTTTTGTCCATACCACATCTTTTTGAAAATGACCGCCAACGCGCAATTTGCATGCTGATGGCTGCTATGTCAGCGCGCGCAATATCAAGGGCATTAAATTGTAATGTGCCGACAATTACGAGACATCTTCAACGATGGCAAACTCCTGGCGAGGTTCGTGATCATTAATTAACAAGCAAACTTAGAGTAACACAACATCGTCAGGAAGTCAATATCAGAACGTTAAATTTGAGAGATCACTACACAACAGCCACAGGAATCGCAATACAGACACGTGGAATTCATGGGTAAGTTTCTCGCAAAACGGTATCGCTTTTTCATAAATTGATTAAGAAATATTTATTTATAAACAATTGTGACTTTGCTATCTTTTACTCATCGCGCTATTTTGACTTAATATTTCGACACATTTACTGCATCAACAATCTTAATTATGCTTTGGGAGAGACGTGTACGTCAACCACATCTGCCACAGGGCAAAATCCCATAAGAGTCCTCCAGGAAGAGAGGATAAACCTACCACAACCAGTTTAGTACCCTCATCTTTCATTCCATGCGTCGTAGATGTCAGGCCTGTATTGCTGCATATGGTGGGTATACCGTGGATTTTCAGTTTGTGGAATTATGCCGTCGAGTGATAAAATAAGAGTGTTTGGATTGTTCGATTGTCATAAAATTTAGAGTACCTTCGCAGAACACCTTGATTTACATTATGTTGGAATAGCATTGCTACTATTTGTCAATAAAATATACTGTCAAATTATTCTCTGCTGTTGCGTTTTTAAAGTGGTTCAGTGTACATGTATTGTTATTACATGTAGTTGTCTGATAAGTGGCTACTTGGCTACTGCCATAGCATTGGGTGAAAGGAGTAATTTTTACCGAGGGGATTTTGACTACCCTAAATCAGAAATTAGATGTATCTTAAAGTTTTGACCTACAGCCGTTTTGTCGTACAACGTTTCATAAAACGGACCAAGTTGTCCACAAGAATGGAAAATAGCGTTTTCGTTATTATCAATATTACAGGCATCTAAAAACGTTATTGAGATTTAAATTTATTTCAAACTCAACCACTTGCCAATCAGATAAATTAAAGATTATTAAAAGCCAGTTGAGTACAATTGTTATGTCGATTAATTCGTATTAAATAAAGAAACACACATGACCAAGAATACATTTTGTTTAGAATGATTTACTTACTTAAGGTACTACCACAACTACTGGTCCAGCAAGATTAGAGTTATTTATCAAATTCACCTTCTAGACATCACTATACAGTATTATGCGTGTTCAGGTCAAAACTATCGTTCAAAGCTGAAATTGAAACATGAATTGTACATATTTAATTGGAAATATTACAGTGGTAACCATGGGATTATTGAATCTGAAATACGCTTCCGAGACATTCAAGAACAAAATGGACAAATGGAGAAGATATTGAGAGAGAAAGAGGGTCGCATTGCAGAACTGGAAAAATCCCTGCAAACATCCATTAAGGAAAAACAGACCGTTGGTGAAAGGTAATTACATTCGCCGTTCATGCCATGATCTCAGTGTCCTTTTGGTCTCAGGTTCTCGTACAGTTGAATGGATGTGATAAGATGATGTTGAGGAGGAACGATTTCAGGAACATAATTTCGGTTAATTTCATTCGCTACGAGTCATTAAATGGTACCAAAACCACCGACCTGTCTTCCTTTAAGTTATTGTTAAACGGGATAACCATGTCAAATATTCACTATGACACTTAAGCCCCAGAACCTCGGCAATGTAGGAAAGTATGTGGGGACGTACAGTTGAGAAGACGTTATTCTTTACCAATATACGTGTTAACGCTTGAACTATTATTTACACGGCAAACAGTTTGGAGCAAGATTAGACGCCGAGTAGCTCTTGCATCTGACATAGCTCCAAACTGTTAGCAACTCAGATTAAAATAAATCTTTTGAAATTGTACAAATATGTAACTTTCTTCAATTTATTGTACTTCATTTGCGTTTCATTTACGTTTAAACGGGAAAGAAAAGTATTTCCGTGAATGTAGGCATGATCTTAATATCTACATATTTTGTCTGGCAATAGTATATATCGGACAGTTGGGCAAAGTTTGGAGATTGGGATATTATTACGGAACCAGACGTGGTATCTGGCTGTTGATCCAGACTCGGGAGATCTTCTTCTTGTCGTTCGTCTCTACACGATCAACCCAGTTGCAGAGATGAATTGTGTGGTCCTTCGCAGATCCTCCACGTCTCCGTACAGCTCTCTGTTCAGTGGGGTACCTGTAGGCGATATAGCATCCCTCTGCTGGTTGTGTTTGTCATAATTCTAGAGAATGTGTGTCTGTCCCTCCTCACCGCATGGGCATATATTGGGATAGGACCAACTTGAACTTTCTAAACATATGAGAGTTCAGTCTGTTGTGCCCTGAGCGTATTCTTACCATGATTACTTGTTCTGGCCTGCTAAGAATATGATAAGCATCCTTCGCCTGTCTGGCTTTGAACATTGACTGAACCATGGTGACTTTCTCCTGATATGTGACACTGTTGTTTGATTGGTCTCCTTGGGCTCCCTGTTTGGCAGCTTCATTTCCTGGGATTCAACAATGGGCGGGGATCCACTGGAGTACAACTCTGCAGCTGCTGTTAAGTTGTTGCGGTGCCTTTTGAAGATGTGGTGTTTGACCATTTGAGAGGGCTTGCAAAAACTGGCAGTGCATCAGTAAACATAACAATTTGCGAGCAACTTTCCACAGACGCTTTGATCATTTTAGTAGCTTGTAACAGAGCTTCCATCTCTGTCCCATAGTTGGTACAATGCTTTCCGGCAGCAGTGCTTGTTGTTCCCGTTTTACCACTTCTGTGTTTGATGAACTCGGGAGAGTATTACGTATCCAGACAAAGACTCCGGCTACTAATGCAGACTGGCGGCTGGCGCTCCATGACGTCACAGGATATAACCTAGCAGAGTAGGGGGATTATTACGTAACCGGTCCCAACCTCAAGCTTTTAATCCAGACTGGCGCCTGGCGCTCTACTACAGGGTACAACCTAGCAGAGTCGGGATATTATTACGTAGCCAGACTTGGCTTCCGGTTGTTAATCCAGACTCGGGAGATTATTACATAACCAGACAGACTCCGGCTTTTATACAGACTGGCGCCTTGCGCTCGATGACGTCATAGGGTATAATCTTGCAGAGTCGGGGGATTAGGAGATTATTGCGTAACCAGACGTAGCCCCCGGCTTTAAATCCGGACTGGCGCCGTTCGGCGACCTACTACATCATTTTAAGATGACATGTTTATGCAGTCATTTACATGAACCATACGAACTATTTTCAATATCCTAGCATAATTATGTTATTAAGATGTATTCTGCAACCCGCTTTTAGTGCTTGTAGTTGTATTGATTGAACACATCTTCAAAACCAGAAACAGGCTATGGGTCAATGGGGTAAAACAGTACTTTATATGTTAAGAAAAGGTATTAGGAGCGAAACATATTTGCTGAGTGAGTGGCACCGTGATCTAAGTTTCATTAAATCTAAATAAGGGGAGATCCTTTGAAAGCACAGAAAACAAAGCAAATACTGAAAATTGCAGACTCGGTTTAATTGAGTCTGTTCATGAGCAATACTGAAATATGCAACAGTGCTCACGCCCCCTAGCACCAGCTTAAGCGGAATTCAACTTTCAATTGTAATTGCGCTGAAATCGATGATTCCAAAGGACCAGAAAGTATAACAACACTAAAGCCCGCTCAAGATGTACACCGTTCGTAAATATAAAGGAATCACGTCCTGTTTTCATTTCATGGAATTCTACTTGCCGCGCGTAAGGATATCTTGCAATGTTACGAACGATATGTAAAACAAAGCAATGGAATACGTTTCTGGTCAATTATATCAGAGGCAAGCGGACCTATTGGAGAAACCGGGTTAGAATGATATTCCATAGGATCACTAATAAAAAATGGTGCATTGTAAACACTCAAAGATTAACGAGACAACTCCTGCAAAAGGAACGTTTCGAGAAGTTATTGCATATCTTCAAGAAACTGAACTTCGAAAGCAACGTTTAATGTTCTTACCTCTTTAAAAATATTCAACAAAAAATTCGCGACAGACGTAGGTGTAAACAGTGTGGATCGTTGGATTAAAAATAATACGGAAAGATCTATGTCAATGTCACTTGTGCGAGGACTTGTTCGGCTGTTCTTTAAGCAAATCGTTAAATCGGATTTTGCTTGTGAGTTCGCATAGTGGAAACAGCCAGCCAGTCAATACACCAGAAACAATGAGCTGACTTGACATATCACCTAAGTGATAAACTTTAGTAATATAACATGTGACATAATAGAAGTGTTAATACGAGATGAATAAAATTGTATCATTTTCATATATAGACAGTGTAAAGAATTCGCATGATCAATAACTAAATTCTTATAACAAAATGTATATCGTTTCATTGACTTTTATTGAATAATATAATAATATGGGCTCATGTCCGCTTACCACTAAATAATACTCAATGAGATTAGAAAATTTGAGTAGATTGAATGAAACTTGTTATATAATTGGAGATATGTGTATATAACCGAACAAACACTTTTTTTTCAATTCTATGATAGTAGCCAGGAGGGCACCAACCCGATCATTAATAACAATTTATTCAAAGAAGTTTTTTCAGCTTTCACAAATGAACAGACGGATAACACATCTTCACAGTCTTACTATTGTCTGCTTTTAAATTGCTGTCGGCGTTTCTTTGCAATCATATAAATGCTTGTCAAACAGTTTCTATCATGATTCAATAATTTGAGTATGATGTGTACATGACATTGAGAGAACAACCGTGTGTTAACCAAGTTTGAATTCATACTGGTATAAACAAATGATTATATAAAAAAAAAACCACAAAAAACCTTAAATTGTCAAGTTTTAACTACATATATTGGCAATTATTTTGTGGATAAAGTTTGAATCCTTGATATAACCCAGATCACATGTAGCACTATTGCAGTAGCTATTATCAATTGTTGTAACTGTATTTGACCTCAGCTTGAAGACTAATTCAATGCACTTGTCGAGCCCCAACTGTTTGCATTCAATTTCACCTCCTTTTACTGTCTGGCCCCCAGTTGGATCCTGATCAAACCTCAGAATTATTTTCTTACCACGGGGATTTTGACTTCCCAATCAAGGGGATTTTGACTACTCTGCAATTTTCATCAAGGGGAGTTTGACTACTCTGCAATTTTCATCAAGGGGATTTTGACTACTCTGCAATTTTCATCAAGGGGATTTTGACTACTCTGCAATTTTCATCAAGGGGATTTTGACTACTCTGCAATTTTCATCAAGGGGATTTTGACTACTCTGCAATTTTCATCAAGGGGAGTTTGACTACCCTGCAATTTTGACCAATGGGATTTTGACTATCCTGTCATTTTTAGACCAATGGGATTTTGAGCGGTTCCCTATCTTCCCATATGTCTCATGTTATGCTACTAAAGTTTATCACTTAGGTGATATGTCCATTTCAGCTCAATGGTACTTGTGTATTGACCCGATGACTGTTTCCACAATACTAACACACAAGCAAAATTCGATTTAAAGCTTTGCTTCCAGAATGGCCGAACCAGTCCTCGCAAAAGTGACATTGACATGGATCTTTCTGTGAAATTGAATCCAACGATCAACACTGTTTACACCTACGTCTGTCGCGAATTCTTTGAAGAATATTTTCAAAGAGGTGAGAATATAAAACTTTGCTTTCGTAGTTCAGTCTCATGTAGGTTTGCAATAACTTCTCAAAACGTTCTTTTTGCAGGAGTTGCCTCGTTAATCTTTGCTAACTGTTTATAATGCACCATTTTTACTAGTGATCCTATGGATTATCATTCTAATGAATACAAAAGACTCAAGCAGACAACGCAACACAAACAATACACCCACCTCTCAAGCAGAACACACCCACAGTCATACCATAACACACACACGCACGCACGCACGCGCGCGCGCGCGCAATACAATTCCTTCATATGCACACTAAATAGAAAACAACACGCAAGACAAACATGAGCAAAGTGAATATAAGAGCCCGCCTTGGTACGGTCAGTAGCAATTAATAATTCATTATAAATCAGTTATCAATAACCACTGGGGGGTAAAACCTTGGTTAAGGGGCGCCCAACCTCACTCTGAAACCGGTTTCTTCAATAAGTCCGCTTGCCTCTGATATAATTGACCAGAAACTTATAAACATATTTTCCATTGCTTTGTTTTACATATCGTTCGTGACATTGCAAGATATCCTTACGCGCGGTATGTAGAATTCCATGAAATGAAAACAGTTTCATTCCTTTATATTTACGAACGGTTTACATCTTGAGCGGGCTTCTTCTTTAAATGAAATTGAAATGAAACTTAGATCACGGTGCCACTCCCTCAGCAAATATTTTCGCTCCTTCTGCCTTTTCTTAACATATAAATTACAGTTTTACCCCCATTGACCCATAGCCTATTTCTAGTTTTGAAGATTTGTAATAGCTAAAAGCGGGTTGCAGAATACGTCTTATTATTATATACCTGTTTAAAAAACAAGCGAATACAGACCCAACAATATTTTTCCGTATCAGATGGTCCGTATCAGATGGCATATATGCTACACAATGTTGACGTCACTGCTTTTATGCACACAAGTTGTACACGATTTATTTATATAAAGAAGCGTTGCGCGTGACGTTTCGGAATTCCAGGTCCGGTGCTATTTTTAAAAAAAAAATGAAACTAAACGTTAATCAACTTTGGATAGTTAATTTACATCTTTAACAAATAAGGGGCCTACATGTATGCGTATATTTGATTATTCGACTGAACAACATATAGATCTAGATCTAGTCCCGAACAGTTTAGGCATATAATAAAAGGAATATCACTACAGTGTGTGATCCGTGGTCTTGTATCAGTTATCGTCGATTGTGTAATCCAGATAACAATCGAGGCTACGCCTCTCGTGAGATCTGGATTACACAACCGACTCGAACTGATACAAGATCCCGGATCACACACTGTGGTGATATTCCGTTTATACCATAAGTATGCTGGGATAAATATATTTGATATCGGATACAAAAGATAATGACAGTCCGCACTATTCAACTTTATGATAACTTTTGTTGTTATTGTTGGGTTTTTTCTGCTCAAGGGAATTCCTTTTTCAAACCTACATACATTTCAGGGAAATAGCGGACGCGTTTTTGATGGTTTCCGACATAATAGTACTAGTAAATTTTAGCCATGATTACAAAATGCTTTAAATAGAGCTATAAGATCATTATAATTTAGTTTTAATGTATTCTCGAGTCGAGTGTTGATGCGATAGTTAGGGAAAACAAATTGGATCGAATATCTGCTTAAAGTTGCGTCTGTTTCTAAACCGGGTGGTCTACTAACCTTTCAACTGACGCGTGTTTTGATTCGACTTGTGCCGATTATCGGCGAAAGATACGTTTATCTAACTGAAAAAGATGCGTTATTTGTGTTCTACTGTACTCGCTGAATTGCAAAAAGTGTTGGTGACCTAACTTTTTCTGTAATACGCGTAGTCACGAATACCTCTAGTCGTTAAAAAGTTTGAAAGACGGCTAAACATTATATAAAATGGAAAAAAAATATTATGATTTGTTTGGGCATTAAAATTAGCAGGAAAGTCGCTTTCCAAAACGAACGAGTAAGACGCCCATAATAAATTACATGTATATAATGCATGACTGTTTGGTAGAGTGTAATGGAATCTGCAGCTCCACCGCCGTTCCTCTGGCCTTCCGGCCAAGCCCAGGGGCTCAAATAAGGATCAAACTGTCAGATCAAAGTCTATCAATAGTTTATTTCAGTTGGACTAATCATTACAGAGTCATGAAGAATCTGCAAACAATAAAACATAATAAGAAAATGATATGATACTCCGTACCACAAAGTAAGTGTACACAGATATATTGTAAACACACATGTAAAGTCGGTGTCAGCTAAACAAAATTCTCCGACTTGTTACATTACAAATACTTACTGTTATACAAAAGTTATCTTATCCTAACTTTAAGGTATAAAAGTTTATAGTAACACAAATATAAAAATAGTCTTAACAGCATAACAAAATGTATTTACCTGTATAAATATCCAATTTATTCAGACGTTAACAAATGCCTATATAACGGCTGCCATTTAAATTTACCGGATCAAGATGACCCGTAATCACGTGATATAAAGGTTAGTCAAAATAATGTTAGTGAAAGTAAGTTCCCCTAGACCGAAAAGTACAATTTACTAACGACTGCCAAGACCAAAACGTATGAACTAACAGCTAAATATCTAAATGCTAATGATACTTATAATGGGGAAATCAAAATAACTAGAAACTAGGTGATTACATACAGTATTTTATTGATTTATTCATATTTTAGCAGTTCATAGCAAAAACCACCCTACGATAACTGGACTATTAGCCGGAGGATAAGACGCTAATTGAAATTATCAACTAATTGGACATACGGTCGATTTAAATATCGTATATTGGAAACTGTCTTTAGCCGAGATGATTAGACGTCCGACCGGAACAACTATATAACACTATTGTGGTCAAATTCATATTTTTATAACGTTAATCGTGTTCCAATACTCGTGATTATGTGTGCGTAAAGGCGGGTGACACTCATTTACAAAAAGGCACGACAAATCTGCTTTGTAGTCTTTTTAAAAACGTTGTCTGCTTGTGATGGGGTAGACCATTTTTTTTTAACTCACTCTTAGCTTTACAGTCAAGTGTCCAATTAAGTCTAGCTCATGTTCGCGTATCGGGGTCTACGCCGTTTGCATATGACAAGCGTAGTCTTCGCGGGTATATTGTTGGTAAATGATGAGTTTACTCGTCTCTATGATTGACTGAGATGAATAATTCGTTCTTACAAATTTTCGCGTATACTGTCAACGGAATAGTTTGGACTGGATTAGATGTCGCGGTTTGCATTGGTAAGTTAATCGTGCGTGAAAAGACGCTATACGAGTTAAAAGAATACGAGGTTCCTAAAGGAGCCTACGTTGGATCCATTTCGCTTTCTATTAGCAACTATTTTGGTATAATGCCTGGCTTAATCGAGTAAGTTACTCCCCTTGAACAAATAAGCCTTTAGCGAC
Organism: Gari tellinella; assembly: GCA_922989275.2. Classification (NCBI taxonomy): domain Eukaryota; kingdom Metazoa; phylum Mollusca; class Bivalvia; order Cardiida; family Psammobiidae; genus Gari; species Gari tellinella. The sequence goes on along the minus strand of OV277861.1, from coordinate 34,163,767 downwards.
TTTCCAGGAAGAACCCATCGATTTTTATCACATAAGCTGCGGTCTGGAAATTGCATAAAGCCATTATGTAAATATCGTAATCCACTAGTGGAATATCGTTTTTGGCCTGGCGGTTTACGCCATGGCCATCGCGTCTAATACAGAAATTTCCCCTTCAAGGCGAACAAAAATAATCACTGCACAAATACCAAAATACTTACTTTTGTAACGTGCAAACCGAGAAACCAAGCAACAACAAACCCCGTCGATGCAAAGCTTAAGCTCACACCAAGAGATGTTTGTTGCGCTATATAATTGTCTCTACTTCCCAACATACAACGGTTTGGGAAGCCTCATTTGCATATACCAACGTACTGCGTACGTTACATTAACTCTCCCGTCCGAGAAATCTCGTCCCGAGACTTAGACCCTGGGAGAACCGTGGGCAAGGCTTCTCCGGTCTGGCAGTTGTCATCATCCCACCGCTGCCACCATTTGTAACGTGCAAAGCGAGTGACCCAGCAACAACAAATAAATACGAAAGAAGACTCAAGCAGGAAACGCAACACAAACAATACACCCATCTCTAAAGCAGAACACACACACAGCCATACCATAACAAACACACACACACACACGCAATACCATTCCTTCATCTACACACTAAATAGAAAACAACACGCAAGACAAACATAAAGCTAAGAGAATATAGGAGCCCGCCTTGGTACGGTCAGTAGCAATCAATAATCAATTATAAATTAATTAACTATTAACAACCACTGGGGGGTTAAACCTGGGTTTAGGGGCGCCCAACCTCACACTTATCTCCTATATTCACCTATAACGACGAACAGTGTACATAAAATATAAACCCTGTTCCACAACCTTACAATCAAAAAGACCGCCAGCACAGTAAGTAAATACATGTAAAACATCTAACAAAATTCTCTGACATGATTATTAGTAACACGGGAAAGAATTAAACATTCAAGCCCGTGTTAAAAATAACCCACTATGGCAACGGTCAAATTGTACTCAAGCGAATAGTCTGTAGTCACGAGTAACTGTAAGACATGGGAGGGTTTAGGGTACGACAGAGAGGGAGAGAAAAACCAAAGCACGAAAATCCGACATAACTCTCCCGGTTAAGGACGGCTGTAGAGATACATCATCATGTAGTGCTAAGCCCTGTCTGTCGCCGCACAACCAAAGAGGAAAGCATAGTTATCAATTGTAGATTGATCGATAACCAAACGTGAAGTGCGCAGCAATATAGTTGGATCATAATCTTTTTTGAGGAAAATTCTAATACATTTCACAAATAGGTTTTGAAAATGCATATGTCCAAGAATCTTACGAAGTCTGTAAATCACATCACCATAAAACTCCGGATGTGAAATACCTTGCCGCAGAAAAGACTTTAAGTTACATTTATACTTGTTAATGAGAGGAAGATAAAAGAATTTAGAAAATGTTTTACGAAGTTTATGAAATCTGTACCCCTGTTTAAGAAGCTTTTCAGTAATAGTTTTATTACGAATGTGGAAGTCCTCAACAGAGGTACAAGCCCTAGCAAAACGAATAAGTTGTGAAATATAAACCCCGTAAGATGTAGAACGGGGAACATCGCCATCTAGATGAGGATAGTTTACAATACTAAAATCAAAATCATCTCGTTTATCGTAAATCTTAGAAGAAACAATACCGTTATTTATTAAAAGATCCAAATCTAAAAATGGTGCCGATAAATTTGACTCGTTTGTTTTATTAAGGCGTAATTCTTTTGGGTAAATAAAAGGAAACAACGTATCAAAAAATGGGGTGTCTATATTAAAAATATCATCTAGATAGCGCGATGTGTTGTTAAAGGCTTCGATCATATCTGCCTGTGTATCAGGTTTTAGACTTAGCATAAAGTCCCTCTCATAACAGTACAAAAATAGGTCTGCGACAAGGGGCGCACAGTTTGTACCCATAGGGATACCAATCACTTGGCGGTATATGGTACTCCCAAAACGTACATAAATATTATCCAGAAGAAATGATAGTGATTTACAGACATCGGTGCAAGTCCACATAGTGTAATGCTTAACCGTGTCATTTGTAAAAAATGCACGATCAGTATTACACGCCAGAAATAGTTTCCTTTCTCTGGCAAAAGTCTTTTCAATAAGTTGTATACGTTTATCTTTTATTAAATTATGAGGTAAGGTAGTATATAGTGTTGAAAAGTCATACGTACTAATATTGCAAGCTTGGTATTTTCTATGTTCAAGCTTCGTTAAAATTTCATTCGAGTTTTTGATAGACCAAAACAGATTAAGTCCAGAATTTTCGTAAGTCTTGTCACAATACCTTTGAACATGTTCTTTGATTTTAATTAAAGACGATGTCAAAAGTTTGGAAAGCTTAGTAGTACATGCACTTGAATTAGCAATAAAACGAGACTTATATGGTGTTTTGTGGAGTTTTGGTATCCAGTACATAGTAGGAAGTTTATGACATGTAATGTTGACGTCAGCTTTAATTTTTTACAAGTATCAAGATGATCAGATACTACATTATGCTCCGTTAAATTAGTCGTTGTATAGGAATTGGTATTCACAAGTTCCTGGTTTAAAGTATCAACATAATGTAACCCCATCGGTGCAAAGATTTAGCTCTGCACCGACGAGGTTTGTTGTTGCTTGGTCTCTCGGTTTGCACGTTACACTTTCCAGAGAAAGTGTGTGGCCGTGTGTTTGCTTCATTCATTAAAAGACTTAAGAAAGGACGTTTGTTTTTTTAGCTCACCTGAGCTAGCTCATGGTGAGCTTTTGCAAGCCTTGAATGTCCGGCGTGCGTCGTCCGTCGTCAGTCGTGCGTCGTCAACAATTTTAGTGTTTACACTCTAGAGGCATTGATATTTATCCAATCTTTCTCAAACTTGCTTAGATTGTATATTACCATAAGAGTTCGGATGAGTTCGATTATGGATGAAATCAGACCAATAGGTCAGGAGTTATCAACCTTTGAATTGCTGAAAATGCCATATTTAACAGTGTTTACACTCTAGAGGCCACAATATGTATAGAATCTTTCTTAATCTTGCCCAGATTGTATATTACCGTAAGAGGTCGGATGAGTTCGATTGTGGTTGTAATCGGACCAATAGGTCAGGAGTTATCTACCTTTGAACTGCTGAAAATGCCATATTTAACAGTGTTTACACTCTAGAGGCCACAATGTTTTTTCTAATCTATCTCGAACTTGCTGAGATTGTATATTACTATAAGAGTTCAGATGAGTTCCATTATGGTTGAAAACAGAATAATAGGTCGAGAGTTATCTACCTTTGAATTGCTGAAAATGTCATATTTAATAGTGTTTACACTCTAGAGGCCACGATGTATTTTAAATCTTTCTCAAACTTGCTCAGATTGTATATGACCATAAGAGTTCAGATGAGTTTGATTATGGTTCAAATGGGACGAATAGGTCGAGAGTTATTCACCTTTGAATTGCTGAAAATGCCATCTTTAACGGTGGTTACACTCTAGAAGCCACAATTTTTACCCAGTCGTTTTCAAACTTGCTCAGGTTGTATATGACCATAAGAGTTCAAATAAGTGTGATTATGGTTGAAATCAAAATAATAGATATAAGTTCTCAAAGGAGTGCAATTATTGTTGAAATCTAATCATTGTGGCAATAGTTATCTGCCCTTGACATACTTTGAAATGCTAGAAAAGGCTTCATTTCAGTATTGTTTAGGGTCTAGTTATCTGCATATGCCCTTGATGTACTGTACTATACTAGAATTATGAGGTTGTATTCTAAAATAAATTACGTGCTATACTAAAATCTTGAATGGATTTAGATTAAAACAGATGAAACAGAAAGTAAAGCTATCAGGCTTCAGTACAACTGGTGAGCGATATCAGGGCCTTCATGCCCTCTTGTTATTTAAATGCATCAATCAAGCTGACGATTATTTCGACAGCAGAGTAAGGGCTATTGGAAAGAGTAGGGTTTAACGGTGCAATCGCCTGTTTGCACACTTTTGTTATGCTTGAGCTGAAAACATAGTCGAGATAATAAGCGCAGTGATTTCCACGTCAACACCGAATGGCTTTCCAATTCACGGAAGTCGGCGGAAATTAACGGCCACAAGTCGTTACGGAACCCATACGGTCAGCAAATTTTTTTTCTCGTTGTTACTATACGGGAAAGAACGGTTAGAAAACTTACTTGCGTAAGTCGTTTAAAAATTTCAAAAACATAGATCTAGTAGCACTTTTTAGCTCACCTGAGCCAAAGGCTCAAGGTGAGCTATTGTGACCGCTCACCGTCCGTAGTACGTCTGTCCGTCTGTCCGTCCGTCCGTCTGTCCGTCTGTCCGTTCACTTTTACTTCAAACGACATCTCCTCTGAAACCCGCCGATTGTAGGGAGAGTTCAAACTGCTCATGATGTTCCTTGGATGCTTCTCTACAGAAGTTGTTCAAAAAAAAGGAAAAAAAGCACAAACTCTGCTTGAAAAAGCAAAAAAGCAAAAATCTTTAAAAAATCTTCTTGCCCAAAACTACTAGGCCCTAAGCTTTGATATTTGTACAGTAGAATCTCCTGGTGGATCCCTCTATAGTTTGTTAAAATGAAATCCCTAGGGTCACATTTGACACCACCCTGCACAGTTTAAGTGCTGCTCTAGGCAGGTTTTACAGTATTTTTGATTTAGGCAGAACTGTATTTACCTGAGTTACCCTTAATATAATATGGGCAAATAGCCAATATTTGCAAACATTTTGGATCCAGATCAGATGCAACATAATCATAATGCTACATCTAATCTGGATCCAACCTATTTGCCACTCATTTACCAACTTAACATTTTCTAAATTGTTTTTTTGTACACTTTTCACATACAGTAGGTTTTAAGCAGACATCATTGCAGTCTGGTAAGGGTAAGCCCAAGAGTTCTAGCCACTGAGGTCAAATAGTATGCAACTCTGAACTGGTAGTGAGTATCACAGAACTGGTCATGATCAGCTGAACATGTTGTCTGCTAAAGTTTAGATATGGTTCAGTCTGATTCATACTTAGAGAAACAGGATCTGGAAGTGATCCACTGACAGTTATGTAATTATGTCTTATGCCATATTTATACATATGTTTAATATTGGTTTTGTCAGAGTTATCTGTATGTCTTTTCAATAATTCCACTTTAAACAGTCATGAAAATGTAAGATGCAAAAGTAAAGCAAAGTGTGCATTAACCCTTAGCCCGCCAAATAAATTGTCGTCTGCTATATTTCTCGTCTGCTTCAAGTTTCAAAGTGCTTCAAAGTTGCTCAAAATTGCTGAAAATGTTGTCCGAGTGTCAAACAGCTTGGATCCGGATGAGACGCCGAGTTACTCGGCGTCTAATCCGGATCCAAGCTGTTTGCATATAAAGCTATAGTCGTGAGTGGCAGGCTAAGGGTTAAGACACATTCTGCTTTACTTTCAACCTGCTTTAGGTGGCCACCTATTTTCAAAATTAGAAACATGCTATGGGGTAATGGGTAAAATGAAATTGCCTATTTGGAAAGAGCCTGATGAGAGGAAGTGCCATTTGCAAAGGCCATAACTCTGACATCATTGTTTTTTTAGTTATTTCCCTTTGTGATATTTTCTTGTCAAGAAGACAACTTCAGTTCTACTGATGCTATTGTAATGAAATTTTATGTATGGAAAGAAACTGATGAGAGAAAATGCCATGCACAAGGGCAGCAATATTTAGTTTTTCCCCTTTGTCATATTTTATTGTCAGGAAAATAATTCCAGTTCTGCTGACGCTAGTGAAATAATTATCATTTATTGGAAATGGAAATAGCTTGATAAGAGGATGTGTCATGGATAAGGGTCATAAGCTTGGCAACAAAATTCACTTTTGTCATGTTTTCTTGTCTGGAAGATAACTCCATTTATAGTTATATTAAAATGTTGTCTTGCCCAGTCAACTTAGGTACAAACTTCAATGTCCTCAGGTGAGCGAATTTAGGGCCATGGCCCTCTTGTTTATGAATACATCCGAACGGTTTTCAGATTGATAGGAACGAGAAAATCACCAGAAACATCCAGGATAAGGGTGATTACGAACGGTTTACCGATTCAATGGCCAGTGTTCCGGAACAGGATTGCAAGAGATAGTTAATCCATATTAAATAATTCTACGCCGAACCACACCGGTAAAAACAGGGGATGCTGGATGCTGTTAGGGAGAATGGTCGAGCATCTGTCTATTCCTGAGAATTAATGGAGACGATTGTCAAGCATCTTAGATCCGGACCCGTGGTCAACTTACTCGGCATCTGATCTGGATATTATTTATGTGGTCATGTTATTATTGCCACACTCGACAGGATTATGGTTAAAGACGTCTCCTGACGACCTTTCGGTCATAACACCTAACAAGCTATCAAATCATGCAGCCACGTGCAAGTTTTGTCCTTACTGCTATCTTGTCTAAGGATATAATCATCCAAGCGTTTCATGTAAAGCCCGTACCTTAAACTTGTTAGTTTGGTTAGTTAAACCCATTGAAAAAACCTTGAGTGTAAGTATTTGAGGGCCTGTATGCACACTCAAACCTGTCTTGAGCTACCACTAAAATCGGTATACATGTATTTGTAGTATTCAATGCATGTTGCGGCTTAATGCAGGACAAAAATAACGCAGAAGGTTAATATAGGAGCCTTCTGCATTTCTTTAGTTCTGCATGTGTAGAGGCAACCTCTCTTTCAAGTTTACACTGCATCTTCGATAAGTGGTCACTTAACACAGTCTCTTTATATTCAGGAATGGAGAGTTGCCGGGCAATACGTCTCCATTACGCTTCCAACACAAATATGTACATATTACATTCGTGTGTATGGAAAAGTAATGGAGACCTATTGTTCCAAACTCTCCATTCCTAAAAATAATGGACACTTTTTGAATGAGATTATAGAACAGTTGTATTTTAAAAATAGAGTGGTACCTGTTACTGAAAAAGTATGTAGCCAGGTCCTCAGTGCTGTTAGCGCTTTAATTTGGGCTCTGGCCCAGCCTGTACGTCCACAAGCCTGCATGTAGCAGGAACCAAATGACGTCATTTGCTATGACGTTAACGTAAACAACTTTACGTTTTGGCGGAAAATCTATATAGCAGATGGTCTACAAACAACGGCTTCAATTAGTTTAATCGGTGCTTAAATTTGTTATCTGATAAATAGAATATCATATTCGTGCTTATTACTTATCATTTTTAATAAACTCGTTGACTTAAATGAATATGACGCTCGCCAAGGCTCGCGTCATATTATTTTAGTCAACTCGTTGACTTAAAAAAGATAAATAATGAGCACTCATACAAGATCCTCAATTTAATATTTCATCTCCAACAGTATTTTTTATTATTTAAACAGTTAAGTGCTGCCTATATATTCTTATAAGATTACGCAAAAAGCGGGTAGGTCTGTACATTTCTTAGCTCTTAAAAGGAGTTTATTTATCAAAATTAAATATCCGCCCTGTTATGAGTAAATTGAGAGAAAAAATGCTCTTTCTAATGAGATACATTGCAGAAAAATATATTAGTGTCTTGTACAGTAATTTTAAGTTGAATAACACCATATTTCATGATTCCAAGACACTCGTTAATCTTATTGAAATTTCCGAGCGTAGCACTTTCATCAGGTGATCCCCCGGAGCGTGCTATCATAAAAATGCCAAGAGAAAGGATATATTATCTGTCACAAAGGGAGACAATCGTATTTTGGCTTCTTTACTAGGTTACTTAAGGGACGTAATCCAGTGACTTTGCTAAAAAAAGTCTGTTATGCTTACCTGGCTTTAGGACATATCGCAATTTGTCCGTATAAGGCAGTGTGCTCCGTAAATAACGGAATACAAAACTTTAACGCCTCGGGGACAAGCGCGATATTGTTTGCGATAATAAGGGTCTAGGGTCGAAATTCGATACTTCGAACTCGCGTTAGTTCGAAAATCCCTATATATCAAAGTTTAAACGTGGCTTAACCACGTTTTAACTTTTAGGTAATACGGGTATGTTCGACTTAAGCGAGATCGACCTTTAGAAATTCAACATGTGTAAAACTATTGGGATAGACTTCAGTGAGTTCGAAGTATTGAGTTTCGACTGTAGTATTTAATCCGGTGGCAGATACCGATAAGCGTGTTTTGCGGACCGTACAAAGTTTTTTTTGCTGTTTCTATACCTCTGAGGTGTGCTCTTTAAGAATCTGAATGATGCCACTCTGGCATCATTGGGCATCCGCACAATATGCAAATTAAGGCCGCCATTACTGAAAATATTGTTTTCGTCAATATCTCAGATACTATGCATGGTATCAACATAATTTTGGTGTTTATCCCAATGTTTTGAGGGGACAATAATCAGATAAAGCCATTTTAGTAAAGATCACAGCGATATTTTGTGCTGAATAGGCATATTTAGGCAGCCATTACTGAAAATCTCGTTTTCGTCAATATCTCAGTACCTGTGCATGGTATCAAAATCATGTTGGTGTCTATCTCCATGTTTTGAGGGGTAAAGAATAAGATTAATCCATTTTAGTAAAGATCACACCAATATTTTGTGCTGAATGGGCATATTTAGGCAGCAATTACTGAAAATCTCGTTTTCGTCAATATCACAGCAACTACATATGGTTTCAGAATAATTTTGGTGTTTATCCCCATATTTTGAGGGATAGAAAATCAGATAAAACCATTTTAGTATTGATCCAACAAATATATTTATAAGGTTGTGATGAATATCCATATTTCGGCAGCCATTACCGAAAATCTTGTTTTCGTCAATAACTCAGCATCTACGACATATCATATCAAAGTAATTCTGGCGTATAAACACATGTTTTACGGGGTAAATAATCAGTTAAAGCCATTTCGCTAAAGATCACACAAATAGTTTTTCTGTGTAGGCATATTTAGTCAACCAGTACTGAAAATCTCATTTTCGACAATACCTCAGGAACTATGATACATGCATTAACATAATTCTGGCGTATGTACTCATGTTTGTAAAAGTAAAACAAAGTATCAATTTAAAGTCTACTTTCAGTCCGAATGACCGCTCAGCCGACTGTACATTTACTCCCCAGATCATTGAGCCATCTTGCCTACAATATTGAGCACTGCTAACATATGGCGCATAAGCAGCCGCAGTACCGGTTCAGACCCTTCGCAGGTACCTATTTTAACCCCTGGGTAGAGAGGAGCTATTCGCGGAACATATCTTGCTCAAGCATATTCCTGTACATCATCGGGGATTCGGAAAAAATCCCCTAGTCAGGCCGCTGGTCCGGAGAGGGATCGAACTCACGAACGCTGGTACCGTAGTCCAACGCGTTACCACTGGATTACTACCACCGGTAGGGAAAAGAAGCAGATTAAACCATTTCAGTATTGATCACACCAACATGTTTTGCAAAAAAGACAACAATCCACTTCACTGTACATCCAAGTTATAAAGCATTCCTTTTACTTATAATGATGTAGATTGCCATTACTGAACTGATTCAGTCCTCAAACAAGTCAACATTTAACAACATTGTCACTGTCATCGACCCGTCGGACGTGTTTTTTCTGGCAGGATGCTTTTCCGTGGCAGCCACAAAATATTGCGCATGGCAAGCGAGTCGTATATCACAGACACATTGCTGTCGGACAGAGTGTATACGTAGCACAACCACACCTTATCATTTCAAGCACCTCCTGTGGAGCAATAGTAACGTTTGCTTGCAATACAACTGGTATCAATTATGTAGTGCGTTCATCAAGTTTCCACCCAAACTCGACAAGAGCTAGTGATGCAGGTTCTGATTTGGAAGCAGATTTCCAAATGACAGTCCGAATGTTTTACGTTCTCTTTGAATGCCTCTTTAGAAGGTGAAAGTGACTTAAGCTGTGGGGCGTTGGTAACATATTTTCTACCAATTCTTTGCAACCAGACTTCTCCTCAAACGTCAGACATGTTCGATGTCACCAAGCGTGTGACCCTGTAACAGGCAGCCATGAATCCTGTCGCTTTTCAAACGATGTCGCCTATAGCATAAGATAATTCGCCCACTTTGCCCAGTAACACATCGATATTTAGGAATTTGATGACAATGCCTTTTTCTACCCTGAAGCACTGACCTATAGTGACACAGCCTGAGAGGACATGGGCGACTGGCAGATGTGAAAACAAGTGTTCATGTTCACTTGCAGTTGTGGCAATATCTATAGTAGTTTGTTAAGCATGTGGTCCTTCCAAGGTTAAACGACAGGCCAGATTCAACTTTGAAAATTGAAGCAGACGAAAACTTTAGCAGACAACAATTTCTTTCATCAGTAAGGGGTTAATCTGATTCTTAACCTCTCGCAACATGGGGATTGAAACTTAAATAATTTTGAGATACTGACAAAAATGAGATTTTCAGAAATGGCTGCCTAAATATGCATATTAAGCACACTTTGTTGGTGTGATCTTTACTAAAATGGCTTAATCTGATTCTTTACCCCTCAAAACATGGAGATAGACGCCAACATTAGTTTGCTACCATGCTGATAATAACGAAAACAAGATGTTCAGTAATGGCTGCCTAATTATGCCTATTCAGCACAAAATATCGCAGTGATCGTTACTAAAATAGCTTTATCTGATTCTTTACCCATGAAAACATTGGGATAGACACCACAATTATGTTGATACCAAGCATAGTTTCTGAGATATTGACGAAAACAATATTTTCAGTAATGGCGGCCTTAATTTGCATATTGTGCGGATTGCCCAAAGGTGCCAGAGTGGCATCATTCAGATTCTTAAAGAGCACACCTCAGAGGTATAGAAACAGCAAAACAACTTTCTACGGCCCGCAAAACACGCTTATCGAAAAATCAGGGGTTTGGCAACCGGACTAATTGTCCGTCATGACAGTTTTCCGGTAACGGGTAAGTATCCGTTAATGTATAGAATTAAAAATCAATACAGCAAATTAAATGAAAGGCTACTCAAATCACACGAAGAGCGACGTTTCCGTAAAAAACGAGACTTTCATATCGCGGCTAGGGCGGGATAATACTTCCGGATACGTCTGGTTTCGTTTTAACCTCTCGACTCTGCTAGGTCAAACCTCATATACATGTAGTAGAGCGCCAGGCGCCAGTCTAGATTTAAAACTCGAGCCTGAGACCGGTCACGTAATAACGCCAGTTACGAATGGCGCCAGTCCGGATAAAAGGCGGGGGCTTCGTCTGGTAACGTAATAATCCTCCATTCCCAGAATCTGCTAGACTGTGACGTCATGAAGCGCCAGGTGCCAGTCTGTATAAAAAGCGGGAGGTTATGTCTGGTTACGTAATAATCTCCCTAGTCTAAATTAACAGCCGGAGGCAACGTCTGGTTACGTTATAATCTCCCAATCTCCCAATTCTGCCCAACTATGCGTAGTATGCGAATACTACTATTTCTGACTTGTGCTTGAGGCTAGAGCAAAACAGCCGCTGCATTAAACATTTCATGTTTGACTAGGGATTTAACTCATTGAATGCTAACAGCAAAATGTGAAACAGTTGCAAAGTTTGGATCCAGATGAGGTACCGAGAAACGTATATTTTAGAAACACGGCATTTATTTGACTCTCCGACCCCAGATCTGCCTGACCCTATCTTGAAAAGAACGACAGTTTTTGTTTCACCTGCTGTAGGCAGAGGTGACACTAAGGGATCACTTTTCCTGCATACCTGTCCGTCCGTCTATCGGTCGGTCACGCCCTTTGTGTCACGCATAATAACTCCTGTTCTACTGAAGCTTTTAAGGTGAAACTTCATTTATGGAAAGAGTTTGATTAGTGGAAGTGTATTGCATAAGGGTCATAACTCTTGTATCAATATTGTGAGAGTTATACCCTTTTTAAATATTTTCTTTTCATGCATATTTCTTCTGTTCATTGGAGATTTTGAAATAGAATTTCTTTTATGGAAAGAGAATGTTATACTGATGCTTGCTGGCAGGTGGCACACGTATTCCGAGGAAACCATCTATTTTTGAAAACGAACAATTACTTAGTTTCAAAGAATTGACTGGTTGTAAAATCAGCTCTGTTCATTGTCACAGTTTACAGATATGAATCTGCTTGAAATGTCACACGTTTACAATCAGTTGGCAATGTGTAAGGTTCAGGATTAAGTAAACATGATAACTTAACACATATATTTGAAAACAAGCAGACTGTATTGACTCATACTAACACGGTATTGTTATTGTTGCTTTTATTGGAAACAGAGCCCAGCAGGACAGTGAAGATTTGAAGAAGCAAATACAGGAGCTTAAAGATACGCTTGAGAAAACTGACGCGGAAAAAGAAGAGACCCTTACAAGGTATGGGTACACACGTGAAAAGCGATTCATGTACAGGAGAGGTTGATAATAGCTATATTACTGCTAATTAGAGCCTAACTACGACACCAGTTCCATATCTGACAATGATATGTTTCTCATCTTCTGTTATAGAATTCTCCATACCAGTTGCAAATGTAAGCCAAGTGTTAATTTTCCCTCCCTATAACGACTCCCTCTAAAAACACTCACAATCTGTGTCTTCCATTGGGTGTCGTTAGAAACACATTATGTTTTAACAGTACTGAATAAACAAATCTTGAAATCTAAAGCATATTGCTCCCCAGTTAAATTGTACTGGCGCTAGTAACCTATCATTGAGAATGTATATACATGTATGCATATATTTCAGACTTAGCCGCGTATTTTCCCTACAAATACGAGATAATAATGCTTCCATTGTTGACCTTAGTGACGCTAATAGACCCGAGAAACTCGCAGAACAAAGCAACGAGATATACGACAACCAGTGGGTAGATGCTTTTGATGAATTGGAAGATGAAATCGATGATGAAATCATCCGTATACAACTACTGCTTGACATTCTTATGGTAGGTAACAATTTGGAGCTGTGTGCAGGATTCATTATTAGTCATTTTTAGCTCATCTGAGCCTAAGGCTCAGGATGAGCTATTGCGATCCCATTCCGTCCGTTGTTCGTCGTCCGTCGTCCGTCGTCTGTTCACATTTTCAAACAACATCTCCTCAGAAACCACTGACCCGATTTCAACCAAACTTTGTCAGAAGCATCAGTGACAAGGAGGAACGAAATCTTGTTTAAAAATTTTGGCTAGAGTTATTCCCCTTGCTGTATTGGGACCTGGTTTTCTAACCTGACCGTATAGACAACTTTTAATGCATAAGAAAATCTTAAAAAATCTTCTTCTCAGAAACCCAAAGGTCCAGAACTTTGATATTTGGTATGTATCATTACCTAATGATTTTCTAGCAAGTTTCTTCAAATTTTGACCCTGGGGCCAAAAATGGCCCCGCCCTGGGGCTTATCAGTTTTTCATAAATATTTGACATGCAGCTTTGCCTTATGGTCCTCTACCAAGATTGTTCAAATTATGACCCCGGGCAAAAAAGGCCCCGCCATCGGGCTTATCAGTTTTACATAGACTTATATAGGAAAACCTTTAAAAATCTTCTTCTCTGAAACTGTAAGGTCCAGATCTTTAATATTTGACATATAGCTGTTCCTTGTGGTCCTCTACCAAGATTGTTCAAATTATAACCCCACCGGGCCAAAAAAAGGCCCCGCCATCGGGCTTATCAGATTTTCATAGGAAAACCTTTAAAAATCTTCTTCTCTGAATTCGTAAGGCCCAGATCATTTATCTATCATTATGTGGCAACTGGAGGGGCATCAACCTTCTATCAGTCCCCGGGAAGATATTCTGCAGAGTCATTCTACAGAGAATGAAGCAGTCAATAGAAAGAGTCCTCAGAGAAGAACAAGCAGGATTCAGAAGTGGCAGAGGTTGCACAGACCAGATCTTTGTCTTGAGGTCCATTGTAGAACAGTCCCTTGAGTGGAATTCTTCCCTATATATCAACTCCATTGACTTTGAGAAGGCATTCGACAGTATCCACCATCCATCTCTATGGAAAATTCTAACATCATACGGGTTCCCGAACAAAGTTGTCAACATCTTCAAAGACATGTATGCCAGTAACCAGTGCTGTGTTCGTCATGATGGACAACAAAGCGAGTGGTTTAACGTGCGAACCGGTGTGAGACAGGGCTGCGTCATCTCCCCTATTTTATTTCTTGTTGTCATCGACTGGGTGATGAGGAAGGTGACCCATGAACGGCCAAGAGGAGTAGTATGGGGTCTTACAACCCGAATAGAGGACTGCGACTTTGCAGATGATATTGCTCTGCTGTCACACACGCACAATGACATCCAGGAGAAGACAGACAGGGTCAATGATGTAGCCAAGGGTGTGGGACTGAAAATCCATCCTGGGAAGACAAAAGTCATGAAGGTCAAGAACAAGAAGAACCAGAAGATACATATTGGGGACACAGAGCTAGAGGAAGTACAAGACTTCAAGTACCTAGGCAGTTACATCTCGGCAGACAGCAACATCGAGAAGGAGATCTCCACCAGAATAGGTCTTGCAGCTCAGGCATTCAACAGACTCAAGAACATTTGGAAGTCCACAGCCCTGCAAACCAAGACAAAACTGAGGATCTACAACTCCAATGTTCGCTCAGTGCTTCTCTACGCATCAGAGACCTGGAGAATGAACAAAAAGATAGAAAGCCGACTAAGGGGGTTTGAGGGGCGCTGCTTGCGCCGGATCCTGAAAATTCGATGGGAGCAGCGCATCACAAACATAGAGGTGAGAGAGCGCACAGGAATCAACAACATTGTGCAAGAGGTCAAACAGAGACGCTGGAGATGGCTGGGTCATGTGTTGCGGATGAATAGAAGCAGACATCCACATACTGCTTTGAGATGGGCACCACAGGGAAAGAGGAAGAGGGGAAGGCCATTGGGTACGTGGAGGAGGACAATCGAAGAAGAGATGGCTACAGTAGGCAAGACATGGACTGAAATAAGTTGGCTCGCTCAAGACAGAGGTGGATGGAGACGATTCGTTGGTGCCTTATGCTCCACTGGGAGTGAAGAGGATTAAGTAAGTAAGTAAGATCATTTATATTTGACATGTAGCTTTGCCTTATAGTCCTCTACCAAAGTTGTTCAAATTATGACCCCACCGGGTCAAAATTGGTGCCGCCCCGGGGCTTATTAGTTTTACATAGACTTATATAGGAAAACCTTTAAAAATCTTCTTCCCTGAAACCGTAAGGCCCAGATCATTTATATTTGACATGTAGCTTTACCTTATAGTCCTCTACCAAAGTTGTTCAAATTATGACCCCACCGGGTCAAAATTGGTACCGCCCCGGGGCTTATCAGTTTAACATAGACTTATATAGGAAAACCTTTAAAAATCTTTTTCTCTGAAACCGTAAGGCCCAGATCATTTATATTTGACATGTAGCTTTGCCCTATTTTTCTCTACCAAGATTAATCAAATTATGACCCCTGGATCAAATTTGTCCCCGCCCTGGGCTTATCAGCTACATGTATATCAAAATGTTGTCTTGCCCAGTCAGAATCTATGGTACAATGTCTCAGGTGAGCGAAATGTGGCCCTCTGGGCCTCTTGTTCTAACTATTTACGTAATAATCCGTCTAGCCCGACAAGTACCGTGATATCGTCTGCTTTAAGTTCTTGTATACTTTTTAGGTCACCTGAGCCAAAGGCTCAGGATGAGCTATTGTGACCGCTCTTCGTCCGTCGTCTGTCATCCGGCGTCTGTCGTCCGTCTGCCGTCGTCCGTCCACATTTTCAAACAACATCTCCTCAGAAACCACTGACCCGATTTCAACCAAACTTTGTCAGAAGCATCAGTAACAAGGAGGAACGAAATGTTGTTCACAGTTTTTGGCTAGAGTTATTCCCCTTGCTATAGGACCAGATTTTCTAGCATGACCGTATGAACAACTTGTAATGCATAAGAAAATCTTTAAAAATCTTCTTCTCTGAAACTGAAAGGCCCTTACCTTTGATATTTGGTATGTATCATGACCTAATGGTATTCTACCAAGATTGTTCAAATAATGACCCCGGGCAAAAAAATGCCCCCGCCCTGGGGCTTATCAGTTTTTCTTAGAAAAACCTTTAAAAATCTTCTTCTCTGAAAGGCCCAGATCATTAATATTTGACATGCAGCTTTGCCCCATGGTATTCTACCAAGATTATTCAAATTATGACACCCGGGCCAAAAAAGGCCCCGCCCCGGGGCTTATCAGTTTTACATTGAATTATATTGGAAAACCTTAAAAATTCCTTTTCTCTGAAACTGTAAGGCCCAGCTCATTAATATTTGACATGTAGCTTTGCCTCATGGTCCTCTACCAGGATTGTTCAGATTAAATCGGGAAGAAAGTGATGCAGAAAGATCCCATGTTTTGAGTTCTTACTGTATGAACCCATTACCCCATAAATACACATTTTTCACCTTTAATAAATTCTTCAACTGAAGAAAATAGTTTCAATTTGTACAGTCATAAATATGTACGATAATTTATCTTTTTATCTTTTAGAAGATATTTTCTTAAAACAGTCTGAAGGTAAAGCAACATGCGCCATTCTGCTTTACTTTCGACCTGCTTTAAGTGGTCACCTTTTTCAAAACTAGAAACAGTCAATGGCGTAACGGGTTAAGCATCGACTTGTCTTAAAGACCCATAAATAAACCTTGTTTGGTGACCAGTTTACCGTATATGGTTTGAAATCTGTATTACTCGAAATCTGTATGAACTTTTAGTAAGCCAAAAGTGATGAGGTGATGAAATATTAGAAATACTGGTTCTAGATGAGTTTCTACTTATCTGTTCTGGATAAAAAATATTTGAATTCACATGTGACTATGCGCACATTTTGTTTTTCGGGACATTTTTCGGGATTTTGCTCGGTCCGTGTTTTATCTTTGCTATTGTTGCTGTTGTCTTTTCCCTCCTTGGTAGGAGAACCGTACTCTCAGAGACAGTGTATAGCCATGGCTATACACTGTCTCTGGTACTCTCGTACGTTGAACTTATGTACAGTTTCTGGCCACGTGGTATAATATAGTGTATAGTCGGTTCGTTAATGCCTATTGGATTTAAAGTCACGAGTTATTAGGCTCTGCTGAGTACAGTATTATTTATTTATTTACGGCAAGCTTATTTCGAGACGTTTGTTTCGGGAGTTATTTCCAATTTATTCTGGCAGCAGTATTCGAGGAGGAAAGATCTAGTTTCTGAAATTCTAAACTTTAATTTACTTAAATAATAGGTTAATTCGTTGGAGGAATAGTTTGGTAAGCAGTCTATTGTCATCATTGTTTAATTATTTCATCGGGTGTATTTGCTCTATTGATATTTCGGTGTAGGTTAGAGTTGACAGATTGACTTTCAAAGACAATAACTATATTTACTCATGTTAAACCAGCATGCTAATTAAACCATTTGTTACAGTTCACATCACACGAAGCACAGAGAGAGAGATAGAGTCCCGGGCCCGGGTGCATGACACATAGTTAGAGCTTACCTGTATACTAAATCCCTCGCTGAGAGATAAATATCGATTTTTAACTACAAGATAAACTAACTGTGTTGCATGACACGCCGCTAAATTCTAGTAACATACTAAAGTTTTAGTTGATAGTTAAATATTGATTTTAGTAGACAGGTAAGATAACCAGTGTTGCACGAGCGCAAAATTGACTAACTACAAGTTAAGTTTCACCGCTAAATTTAGAGGTACTCAGTGCAGCGATAAATCCTCTAGTAGCCAGTTAAGTCAGCTTACATAGCCGCGTTAAAGAAACATTTGGGATCCAGATCAGAAACTTAGCATCTCGGTGTCTTATCAAGGTCAAAATTGTTTTATTATTTTTGTTATTTTATTGCATTTTGCATTTTCTCTGTTTGAGATTTACATATTACTAAACGCCATTAAAATATTTTAATTGACAACGGAATATGCTTTGTATTAATCTGAGAGGCAAACAGTTTGGAGTTTGATCAGACGCCGGGTCACCCGTTATCTGATATGGCTCAAACATTGTAAGCAAAGAAAATAAAACAATTTAGCTTAAGCGGAATGGAAATACACACGTATTGTCCACTGTATGGATGTAATACGCCATAAATATGTCAACCAATTCCACGCTTTAAACCTGTTTTTTGGAAAAGCGGGTCCTGATCAGGGTCTAAACTGTTTTTACCGAGATCCTGTTTTCTGTAACATAAAGAAGTACGAACCAATTTCAGAATACAAATATGAATTTACAATACATAATAATAATTGGTACATTATCGCAGAAACATCTGTTACATGTAGTAACAACAAAACACTTTAGTGTGTGTTGCCATAATGTTTTCTTTTAGCCCTTTCGGCGCCAATTAATCGTGAGTGTTTATCCCTACACCGTTTTATTGTCGTCTGCTTTAATATTCTTATTTGTAATATCGTTTCAAAGAAAGCTCCAATGTAGAATGACTTAGAAAATGTCGATACGAGTGTAAAACAGTTTGGACCCTAATCAGACGTCGCGTTACTCGGCGTCTGATCTGGATCCAAACTGTTTGCGAAGCCGACTTTATGCGACTCCGGCGGTGAAAGAGTTTTTGAAACATTTCTATCAAACAAGATATTCCCATAAAGCTCATCTTTATAGAAGAATACAATAATATCAATATACTAATAACTCTATAACGGATTAACCTTCAGAACTGAATATCGATACGATCATTTAGGATCTTGATCAACTACGGGTCAGAACAAGAATATTTAAAATGTACCAACCTTTTAGCGTCAAGTGTAATGCGTAGTAACAGCTTAGGAACCGTCTGTCCGCACGTCTGTCTTTCTGTCTGTCACTGTCTACCATCCCATTTTCTCTCCTCCCTCTCTCTCTCTCTCTTTCGCCCGTTTACCTCTCACTGTATCTCAGTCTCTTCCTGTCCGTATGTACATGTATATCTACCTCTCTATCTCGTTCTCTCTCTCTCTCTCTCTCCCTCTCTCTCGTTCTCTCATTCTCCTAACCTCTTAAGTTTGATTCCTTTCTCTTTCCTTTCTCTTTATGTCGAAATTCCCTGCCTGTCGTCTTTCTGTCCATCTTTTTTACTGGTTTGTTGATTTTTTAATCTGAATAGAATCTACTTTCATATGATAGTTTCGTTTCTACTCACCTTTTCAACCCATAATTTCGTCTGAATTGTACTGCATGGTTTAGATCTAACGGAACATGAGTGCCAAATAGTTTTGATCATGATCCACTGCCATGTCTAGCTGTCATATCATGATCCAAAATGATTAAATTGTTAAAACTAAACTCAGCAATTAAGGTTTATGATTTGCTTGATGCGTCACAGATCCTAAATGTTGGAATTAAAGTGAACAAGAAAACGGGTTCGGATCACAAGTACTTTCAACATTAGATTCTCTCCCCCCCCCCTTTTTGGTTAACCCACCCCATCCCATTTTCAATATACAAATGTATAAACACAATGGAGAACAAAGTATGAAGTGCATTTTAGCCAAAAAAGCTTATGTTCACTCATGTTCAATGCATTCACCAAATTTAACCCGACTTTAGCTTCCTACTAAGTGTACTAGCTACAAGGTAACTACCTATAAGGTAAAATGGACATGTGCACGCCAGTTAGTGGGTCGCTCTAGTTGACAGGTATCTAACGGACAGGTAGAATTTATCGGATAGTTTAGCGCGGAGATTTAGCGGTGTGTCATGCACCCGGGCCCTGGAGTGTTTGATGTTCATTGTACCAAATATTTTGGTGAGTTATAAATGCATTGTCAGTGTACCATTGTTTTATATGTCTATGTTAACTTGCTCAGCATTGTCTTAAGGTTAAGACATTCATTAGCATTATTATAAGTTTAAATAGGATGGATGGCATATAATTTATATTTATAAGTAATCGTTTATAGTATAACACTGATAATCATTGTAAAGGTAGCTGGAAGCTCGGCATCCAGCTATGGTTACAATGTGGAGAGTGTATAACATTTTAGTTGTGATTAGAAGTCATAAAGTTCAGTGTACCGGCAACTATTGTTGTCTGAACCCATGTTTTAATATTTCGTACGTATGTCGTTTCAGAACGGACATTCACAGGTTGACATTCATTTGTCTGCATTGATCTACATTGGTTTGATCTACAGTATTGGTTTAGATCCACTTATCGGATATATATGACGCCGATTACGTAATGTCACAGTACGAGTGAATAAAAGATGTAATACACTCTTTGGCCATGTATTCTTACTACTACCCAAGGAGTTAACACATAGAAAAAAGTAGCATCGTTTAGAAAGTAAAGAAGCATTCAACTTTCAACAACAAGTAATTGGAGTATGACATTTGAAACTGCTTGGATCAAGATTAGATTTCTGTATTGTTTTCTTCCTGTATCAACTGTTTACCTTATAGTAATGCCTGCAATTAGGGTAGACCAAGAAAGGATAACTCAGTTTGCTTATTCAATATTATAGAAAATATTTTTCATAGTAGACACTGTTTGCTAGGATAATATAGATATATTTTATTCAGGGAAATAGGCAAATATGCCTTTCATTTACCACATATAATACAAAACATTATTATTTACATCGGCCAATGGTGTCTGAAATATTTAACAAAAAATAAAAAATTCAGTGGAGGTCGAAGGGAAGTAACTACGTCAAAACCATGATACCATAACGGTTTGATTACTTCCCTTAACATAGACATATATTTTACACCAATTTTTATTTCCAGCTCAATACGACCCATAAGTGCCATGTATCTACTTATGTAACCATTTTCACAGTTGCAACCAGTACAGACACACGTCGGACCCACGTCAGACGTTTAGTTGGGTCTATTTCGTTTGCTATTCTGTAATTAAAATTACATCTCTCATGAACAGGTGATGTACTTATACGTTCATTCTGCACATTAGGCATGCCAATAGCTCGTGATTAATAATAGCCAGAGTTGTATGTGCCAGTGAAAACTTTCTGTTAATTGATATTCATAATGAAAGGTGTTTTGTAAGAGGCTAGCAGGTTAGAAACCTGCTTCAAACATCCAATAAAAATGTGGAGATGGGTAGTGTATAAATGCCCTAAGGGCCTTATGAGATTAACAGTGGTTAGAAATGAGCCAGCGTCCACTTTCACACCATGGGGTCATTGATGACCAATACACTAATAAAACCCATAAGCACAGCATGAGGCTTAGCGGGTCCAGGATACATTATCATTTTGTAAAATGGAGCTTCACAAAAATGACAACTTAGTAAAGAAAGGTGGCTGCTTAATTGAGGACGATATTCATACAGAAAGCTCATGTAGGATACTCATCCTGCGTTAGGCTACCACCTGTCTTAAAGAACTATTTTCTGTTTAGGGTCACATTAGAGAGGTTTTTACTGTGCTGGCGGTCTTTTTGATTGTAAGGTTGTGGAACAGGGTTTATATTTTATGTACACTGTTCGTCTTTATAGGTGTATATAGGAGATAAGAGTGAGGTTGGGCGCCCCTAAAACCAGGTTTACCCCCCCCCAGGGGTTGTAAATGGTTAATTTATAATTAATTATTGATTGCTGCTGACCGTACCAAGGCGGGCTCCTATATTCACTTTGCTTTATGTTTGTCTTGCGTGTTGTTTTCTATTTAGTATGTAGATGAAGGAATGGGATTGCGCGCGTGCGTGTGTGTTAGTGTGTGTGTGTGTGTGTGTGTGTTTGTTATGGTATGACTGTGTGTGTGTTCTGCTTGAGAGGTGGGTGTATTGTTTGTGTTGCGTTTCCTGCTTGAGTCTTTCGTATTTATTTGTTACTTTAAACCAAACTAAAAGATAGTTGTGCGTTTGTAAGACAGATGGCAGCTTAATACAGAAAAAGACTATGATCACACTTGAGTGATTACAGAATAATCCATCTAAACTGGACACACACGTATAATTTTGAGTATTAAAGACAGGTGGCTATTTAATACAGGAAAAAAGCGTACATGTGAACTTTCTGTAATGTTTTCATACTGTAATAAGACATAATAGTTAAGACATACTTTCATTATTTGCCCGTATTATTAGTCTGTCAATTGGGTTTAGTAGGGTTTTTCTGTATTTTAAGCAGCAAACAATTTCAAGATTTTATGAATTATTTTTCAGATGTAAAATAACAATATACTGTACAATGACTGCTACCTATGAGCTGCTATTGACATCTAAGTGCACTGCTAGTTACCTGGTTAAAACTAATAGTGCACTATCAGTTTGCTATTGAAATTACTACTACTACTACAACTATACTACTACTACAACTACTTTTAATAATTTATATTTTTTATTGGTATAATATTATTGATAGTATTATTTATTAATTATATTTTCTTTAATGAAATTGTTATATATCAATAATAATATATCTATTATTACTATCTTTATAACTATAACTACAATAATTAGTACTTTTGTCATCACCAACACAATAACTTAAAGCATTACATGTATCTGTACATAGCATGATAAACACCATCAGTTGTAATTTCTATTTACCATCAAATGCATCATTTTCCCCACAACAATGCAGAATGTCGCAGCTCTAAAATCAAAATGAAGTCATTCCCCATTGCACTGCTAGTTACCTGGTTTAAACTGGCAGTGCACTTATTAGTTTGCTATTGCAATTTCAGTGCACTATCAGTTAACTGTCAATGCAAGATTAGTTTACTCTCAGTGCACTGTCAGTTTAAACCCAGTTAACTGGCAGTGCACTTTGTGTATACTTTAGCTTAAACAGTACGGATGTCGTATATTTGCAAACAGTGTAAACCCTGATCATGCTGCGTACTGCACTATTTGAATCGTTTGTAGATAGAAAACTGATTGCTTTGATTTGGTATTCAATAAGTTAATTTGACTAGTTGACGTGTTCCCACAGTATGTTTTGGTTCTACATTGTTTGCCATGCCCAAAATTTCTGTTTCCTGACCGTGTGGTCACAATTGTACTGTTCGAATACCAGATACTCGTGTATAAAATTCTTCGGATAAAATTGCAAATATAATAGCTCATTTTTAGCTCGATTTTTTCGAAAAGTCGAGCTATTGACGTCACCCTGCCGTGTGCGTCAGCGTCAGCGTCTGTGTCAGCGTCTACGTCGGTAAAGTTTTTAGAATAAGGTTTTTGTAAGAGTTCATTTCTCAATAACTATCAAAGTATCCATTTGAAACTTTGAATACTTGTTAAGTATGAAAAGGGCAATTCATTACAACAAGTTAGGTAACTCTGTATTTTGTAATTCCAGAGTTATTGCCCATGTTTTATTTACTTAAACAATTGTAAATTAACATATCTAAATAACTATGGAATATATTCACTTGAAACTTTGAATACTTGTTAAGTATCAAAAGGACAACTCATTACAACACGGCAGTTAACCCTGAGATTTGTGATTCCAGAGTAGTTGTCCTTGTTTTATTTACTTAAAAATTGTAAATTAACAATCTAAATAATTATGAAAGATATTAACTTGAAACTTTGAATACTTGTTAAGTATTAAAAGAGCAACTCATTACAAAAAGGTAGGTTTCTCTGTGATTTGTGATTCCAGAGGAATTGCCCTTGTTTTATTTACTTAAAACTTGTTAATTAACATATCTTAATTACTGTCAAAGGTTTTAACTTGAAACTTTAAATACTTGTGTTATATCGAAAGGGCAACTCATTCAAACAAGAAAGGTGACCGGGGATGTGTCATTCCAGAGTCATTGCCCTTATTTTATTTACATAAAACTTGTAAATTGAAATTTCTCAATAACTACTATAGGTATTTACTTGAACCTTTAAATACTTGGTTAGTATTTAAGGGACAACTCATTACAAGAAGGCAGGTAACAATGGGTTTAGTGATTTCGGAGTAATTGCCATTGTTTTGACTTAGAATTTAATTAGATTTCTTAATAACTACAATAGGTATTAACTTGAAACTTTGAATACTTTTTCAGTTTCAAAAGGGCATCACCTTTCAAAAAAGCAGATAACCATGGGATTAGTTATTGCAGAGTTATTGCCCTTGTTTGACTCAGAATTTGTATATGAAATGATTCAGTAACTGTAGAAAGTTATTAATTTAAAACTTCCAATATATTTGAATACTTGTTTAGTTTCAAAAGGGCAACTCATTACAACAAGGCAGGTAAAGCAGGCAAATATAGTGTCCTTGTTTTGACTTATAGTTTACTTTAAATGGAATGTAGACTGTCCAAGTATGTTTGAGTTGTTGTTGCTTACAAACGTCTATGATCAAAAGGGCATTAAACAGCCATACACATTCTTTAAGTTTGAAAAATGTAGCCGTCTCAAGTATATGTATATGAAAGTAGAGCGTCCAGCATCCGTTTGCGGTGCTCTCGTTTATCTTCGAAGTTGTGCTGCAATCCAAATGGTATTTCAACTAGCCGTTCAACTTTATAGACGTCCCAAATCTATGAAAAGATTTTAACTATCTTTCAATTCAAATCTGTTAATGATGTTCCTTAAATATATTGATCATTTGTTAAATGTAGTATACAGATGTGTCTAAATAGATTTTTGAAAGTATAGTTCTTATTGTGACTTGTGCCTTCTTAACCCTTTCACTCGCAATGACGCCTTAAAGCGCGTTTGCAAACAGTTAGGGTCCTGCTCAACGCGGCGTCTCATCAGGACAAAAACTGTTTGACACTCTTATCGATATTCAATAAGGTAGCCTTAAATATAATGTTGAAACGTGTCTTGTAGACAACAATACTGAAGCAGACGACAATAAAGCGATGAAGTTGAAATCTCTCGAAAATTCGATCATGAAAGGGTTAATGCCGAGCAAACACAATATATGTCACTATATGAACTACCTGTAAATTATTAACAAGTATTAACAGATACATATGGTTCTTCGTTGAATGACCGCTGAATACACATCATTCTATATCAAATAACTATTGTATTACATACTCAAACGTATCAACGTGAATACTCATCCTTAACAAACATTAAACATGTGAAGAGTACACTTGGATGCAGGAAGACTCTGAGCAGACCTGCACTGTTTGTATTTTGCAATATATTAAGTTTATCAGCCCCTTGAGTCAAAACTAGACTAGACTTCATTAGAAATTGGATTTGTCCATTTAGAGTTTCAGGGGCCAATGAGGGGTCTACTCAATAAATTGCAATTAGATTACTTTGAACACATGTGTTTGCTGGATACAAAGTTACTTTTATATTACATTAGGCTGTCATCTCTCTTTCTAGAGTATATATACATGCACTATATATCTTGTGTGTTTTATGACTACCATTTTAACAAATGCTTAGTATATTTTCAGATTTGTTACACCTTTTCTATATGGAAGGGAAAAAGTCAAATCGAATTCATAAACAAATGGTTTATACCCAATCCGGTATGTGAAGGCACATTTCTTAGAACGTTATACAATTTTTCAGTTTCTTATATGAAAATGATTTATTTTTCAACATAAACTTAACCAATGCAACACATAACGTTTACTAAAATGTACACAGTTGAGTCTCGAAAACCCCAAACCCCATATGTCAAACATAATTCAAACAAGCCACGTACGTTTTAAAATAAATTACGGAGGGACGAACACTTTGTACAAAGATGAGATGTCGAGTTTCTTAAAGAATCATCTAAACCCGAACTGTTTGTGGCAGTAATCACATATTCAAGCATAGCCTGCAAAAAAGTAGTTTCCTGGACATAACTACAAGCCGATTACTTAAAGTCTAATCAACGGAAAACGTGTTATTGAACATTCCGATTTCGACATATACCACACATATTAATTTATGGACTTTCCACATGAACAGACTCAATTAAACCGAGTCTGCAATTTTCAGTATTTGCTTTGTTTTCTGTGCTTTCAAAGGACCTCCTCTTATTCAGATTTATATAATTCACAACAGCAGATGTTAAGTGCTTGTGTGGCGGCTGTAAAAAGTCGCCCCGTACTTCATTCTTAGTGTTGTTATACTTTCTGGTCCTTTGGAATCATTGATTTCAGCGCATTTACAGTTGGAAGTTGAATTCCGCTTAAGCCGGTGCTAGGGGGTGTGAGCACGGTTGCACATTTCAGTATTGCTCATGAACAGACTCAATTAAACCGAGTCTGCAATTTTCAGTATTTGCTTTGTTTTCTGTGCTTTCAAAGGACCTCCTCTTATTCAGATTTATATAATTCACAACAGCAGATGTTAAGTGCTTGTGTGGCGGCTGTAAAAAGTCGGCCCGTACTTCATTCTCAGTGTTGTTATACTTTCTGGTCCTTTGGAATCATTGATTTCAGCGCATTTACAGTTGGAAGTTGAATTCCGCTTAAGCCGGTGCTAGGGGACGTGAGCACTGTTGCACATTTCAGTATTGCTCATGAACAGACTCAATTAAACCGAATCTGCAATTTTCAGTATTTGCTTTGTTTTCTGTGCTTTCAAAGGACCTCCTCTTATTCAGATTTATTTCCAATTTAAATATAGGATGACCAGTCGAACCTAGCGACCCAGAAACAGTTGAAGGATGCGAGGAAACAAAAGGCAATGGAATGCCTACAGTTTGTGGAAAAGGTAACAGTTACACATATTAAATTTTACATCAACGGTGGCATTGACCATCGTAAATTGTTTAAGTGAGGTCTTGTCTATCTGAAAGTCGCATTTGGCACATCCGTCTTCAAACTTTGCATAGTAAGCAGCGTACAGGTGACATACTGCTGTAAAGTAGTCGGGAAGCGTCTGGAAAGTATAAGTTCTGATAATTCACATTGCTGGGAAAGAGACAATATAGCTGACTCAATGACCGCTGATAACAAAAGATTGGAGTGAGTAAGGAAGAAACAACAATTAAGTGGTTTACTTACTCCAATCACAAAATACTATTTAAATAGTATTTCACAATATCAGCATATTGTAATATATACACTTTTGTGCTAAACGCCGAGATATTTTTGCGATTTATGCACTTTGTAGTAGGGCCAATTCATCGAACTACATCCGTTCTCAAAACCACTCTCCAACATATCCTCCCTGTTTTCATACTATGATTTGTAAATGCAATCGGTAAGTCTAGCTCTTCTGTACCTGGAATGAATTACTTTCTATTTACAGGAGTGTATAATAGAACTGAAACAGAGTGTCAAGTTCCTTTGTTGTCTAGATATCGATGCCCTACCTAATTTACAAGTTTACCTCAGCGAATGTATCAAACTATGTTGGATGATGGCCGTGCAAGACCCTCCCTGTGTCATGTTGTGTCCAGGCTGGCAAGGAACAATCTCTCTGGCAGAAAACCATGATCATGATACAGTCGCTGTTGACCAAGCGCCGGAGTCATGCGGTGCTTTGAGTAAAACAGTACGTTTAAGTTTGAGTGATGGTAGTCAAAATTCTTATCCAGTTACCTCCAACGGAGACAGAGTTCTATTAAACAAACAATTGTATAAGGCGTTCACGCAAAATGGGGACTATATTCAGTATATGGTTTGGCCATGTATGCTTCGCCATGAAGATGGGCACACACTTAACAAAGGGGTAGCTCAAGGGTGTGATTAACAATTCAGCTCAACTGAGAAACGCTCAGGTTGAACTGTTAGGAACGCCTTTCGTCCGTCGTCTGTATATATAGACGAGAATATGTATCATAAAGCTTTTTACTATATCCTAGCAGATGATAGCTTAAGGCGGACTGAAAGTGAAGCAGAGTGCGCTTTAAGCGCATTCTGCCTTATTTTCAACATGTTTTAAGTGATAACCTATATTGAATACTAGATACAGGCTATAGGGTAATGGGTTAAGTAACGAATCAGAACTTTGTAAATATCTCTCTTTACCCTAATCATGCTGAATTAGTCTTTTACTGCTCCATTTCTCGACTATTTTATATTTAATTTAAACGATTCGCTCAGTACTCGATGATATTTTGAACTAGATGGTAAACAGCTTGGATGCAATTGAGACGCCGACTTACTCAGCGTCCTAACTCCACCTAAACTGTTTGCATATAGTAGCACGGTCGCGCCTGAAGAGACAAGGGTAAATTTGATATAAGTTTTGTTGAGTGTTTGTTGATAGAGTGATAGACACAAAGAGTGTTCATGTGGGAGAAATGATTTAAGTTATACAATCTTTAGGTACTATTCACTGAAGCATTGACTTCATTCCCCCCAAATAAACGAAAATAATCAAAATCAAGAATACATTCAGTAGATATACTCCTTATCAAGATATTGTTTGGAATTATACTAGTTCATACTACTATTAGCACTTTATATAATATGAACTTTAACACGCCATTTGGTCACGTAACATTAATAATTTGATGTATAACAATACCTCGTACTGCATGTTTGTATGCCAGAGATGTAATAAAAAATTTGTTCTGTTCTGTTCTGTATGTCCGACCAACCGTCCACCCGTCCGTCTTTCCCTTCACCCGTCGCCAATTGGTTCGTTTAGTTTCTAGTGGCTGCACATCACATTTGATCTTTATGAAAATTGTCTAAATGTTTGCCTCATTGATAGTTGGAGGTGTTAGTTCGATATATTGCCAACATATTTCAAAGAATGATGCAAGCAAGAGATGTTCTACAACTTGTGTTTAGACATATCTTATTAAAGTAAAAACAACCGTTAGCATATTTTATTTCTTTGTGAGATTTAAGATTGTGGCCATTTTTCCAAATGGCTGCCATTTTCATTTTGACCGAGTTATGTCGTAATTGTAAGTCGCATGCAAATCCAAAAGGTCATGCAAAACTAACAAGTATGGAATTTTAGCTATAAGTTATGAATGGATTGCAAAATATTGCTAATTATTCAAGATAGCGGCTAAAAGTTAAAAAATAGCGGCCATTTTTGTTGTTTTTAAAGGATTATTAAACTCCTCCGATCGTGTGTTAAATATTCTGTTCTATTACTTTTTCAAACTAATGAAGGCTATACATTTGTAAATGCATTTTTTCGGTACAATTTCCACGTACAAACTACTTTATAACACACCTATACTAATAAACTTACTTCGCACGATTCCATTTTGTAACACTGACTTTTTTTTACCTAAAATAGAAATGTCGGATTTTGGAGAAATCACATTACTAGAAGCACTTTGGGGAAAAGTTGAGAAAACACCCTTACGGAGCTATTTCCTGGTGAGCTATGGTCACTAGGCATTTTTTGTTAAAATTAGGCAGCCAACATATATTGGGTAATTCAAGGGTGCTGAATCCATTGGTATTGTCTGACAAGCTGAATTCCTTCAAATTTTGAAGATGGCGGCCAAAATGGCCGACCTCATATTCAGTAATTACTTTAATTGGCATCTGAATAGTCCAGCAGAAGGAAATGTGGTCTATAGTTGTTTTTTTATGGATTTGAACAAAGTAAATCATAGCTAACAATTTGAGACCGGGTAACTTTCTGTAACCCTTTCTAGTGATTTCTTGTTTACCCCACCCACCTATTTTAATATTGCTGAAAAATGGAATATAAGTATTATATGTGTTTGAGACTTAAAAGAGGTATTTTGTTAGCAATGATCATTGTAGTTTACCTAAATACAAATTTTAAGAATGTATAAGAAAAGTTTCAGAATAATTGAAATCCAAAATGGCCGCCAAAATGGCTATTTTCAGTAACATTTATCCTTCTTGAGCAATAAAACTACTTATATGAACTATAATTGATACTTATATGGAACAATGTAAGTTGCGTCGTATTGAACATTAACTTTTAAATCATATCAGCTTTTGTTTTGATTTGTTTTCTGTCCTCCAGCAGTGCTGAAATAATCCAAAATGGCCGCCGTATATACCTACCTTATTAATTTCTATTTACATAAATTTACTTGATTGAAACTTTCATTTCATTTGTTAAATATTTAAACTGGTATTTTGTAAGCAATTAGCAATTAAGTGTCCCCAAGTACATAACTTGAAAATATTTAAGGATAGTTTCAGACTCATTGAAATCCAAAATGGCTGCCAAATGACTATTTTTAGCAACAATTGAATTGTCGAGCAATTCAACTTCTTTTATTGTATAATTGTACTGCATGCTATGAATTATATTGTGTAAGAAGCGTGTCAAAATGATTGCCTGCCATACAACTTGTTATTTTGCATGTTATTGCTTATGGACATGTTATGTCTTTTGCTGAATAAAACTTATCTATCTATCTATCTTAATTGACTGTAATTTATACTAGTATCAACAGTTTTTGTAGATTCTTATTGGATATTAAACTGAGAAATTCAGCTTCTACTAAAATATTTTTTCTTGATTTGCCAGGTTATGCAAATGTTTTCGTGTGTCAATCCATGCAATTGTGCCAAACATACGGTAGTTCATGCTGGTAAATCTTAAAGTTGGTAATGTTTTTACAGGGATACTAAATGGCCTGCATTGACCACGATCAAATGCAAGTATTTATTTAATCAAGTTTGATTTTGACTGATGTAGATAACTATGTGCCAATAACAGAAGGGAGTGTTTCTTTACATACAAAGTTAGAATATTTTTATTATTTCTTAGTATCAAAATAAATTCATTTTATGTGTAGCACTGTATAAAAGCTTATGTTTGCACCTGTGTAAGTAATGCATTATAAAACATATTTGTCACTAGTTTTCGCGGGTTTTTGGAAATTGTTATTTTCAGTTGATAACTATTATGTATATCCATGGTGAATATAGGTTTACCTGGCCATAGCATGATATATTAAGCAGAGCGTTTAATAAGTGTTTCAAAGTATGTGTTATTTCCTTTTTTGAATCTACGGGGAAAATGTTGGACGTAAGTAACCACTTAATTAGTGGTACTAAAACCGCACCGAAGCTGAATATCCTTTTCACTAATTTGATGGATTCACGGAGGAAAAATCGTGATTTGAACAATGCTAATTCGATCTTTCACAAGTGCTATGTAGTTGGCTATATGACTATGTGAGTAGTCACCAATTAGTCGAGGAAGTTTGTCTGGCATATACAAACCCCAGTACTTAAATAAAGTCAAACCATTTGATGAAAATACCTATGCACAAATAGAAATTATGACTTTATCAGACGCGAGAGATGTTTCTCCAAACATGTGTCCATTATTCTTCCAGCATCATTGTTGATTCAATGTGAGCTGCTACAGCATTATCAGTGATGTTTGGGTTTGCGGATCAAACAGAGACAGAGGATACTAAGTCGTAAACATTGCGTGCTGGTCTATCATAGACAGTCGACTATGATCCCAATTAAGTACTGCTGTAATATTCACCCAACCTATGTGCTCTACGATAAATCATCAAATCCAAGGGGTCGATCCAAGAAGGAGAATCCTGCGAAACAACGGAAGCAATCAAGAAACTTTATTAATTATGCTGCTGCTTTGAGAGTGACGATAAGCGATTTTCAGCATGAATACGTGGTATCCATGTGATGACAAATAGGAATACTAATACTCTAGAGAAAGTGACTAAATTAGACCAAGAATCTTTGCAATCTGACCATGTATGGAATATTTTCAAGGAGCATGTCACAGAAACACTAATACAGACACTCTCTTACATATACATGTAATAACTCTGTTTTACCTTTTTAAGGTTCAGTGAGAAGTAAAAGAACTGTCCGTTTGGGCAAGATTGCTTCCAGCGACATTAATTTGGATGCATGTCATTCGGAAAAAAGGAAAGCACCTCACTATGGGTCTTGGTATCAAAAGTCTGACCGACTCTAGAGTTTATTGATATTCTGAATTTCTGAAACATATGAGTATTCGCATAAACCACATGACTGTAGAAGAACTGAAAACTGAAAATAGCACCTCATTAAGTGAGTGTAATTTGTCAACTCCTGATAGATTGTTACAACTGGTTTGATCGACAACTGATCTTGCGTTGGACAAATTTGACCAGTTTTTCTACTTCCATGTAGTTTATGCTATGACCCACATTGTTAAGAACATTAATAACCTTTCTAGAAAGGTAGGGTTTTTGATGTTAGCTGTCTTGAAGCCAAGCATGAAGAGGCGGATACTCGAGTGGTTGTCCATTGTGCAGAAAGCAATTCCTCGTCTATTGTTTTTTCAGCACTCGACACTGATATATTGGTGCTTCTTATAGCACATTTTTCTAAGATGGTGTGCTTGAAACTTTGGCTAAAAGCAGGCACAGCAAAAGCGAAAATACATTCCTGTTCACAAAGTTGTTGAAAAGCTACAGCTTGATAATGAGACACTTGAAAGCGTAGTAGCATTTCATGCATTGACAAGTAGCGACACAACTTCATACCTGGGAGGGTACAGTAAGAAAACCTGTTGGAAGGTTTTGATAGAAAACCATGATCTACTAAAAGACCTTGGGAAAGACGAGCTTACAAGAAATACTGCCAAAGATGCAGAAAATTTCATATGTAGGATATATGGTGCGTCGAACATCCTTGATGTTGACAAAGCACGATCACATTTGTTTGTTAAATCACGTGCTCCAGAGACACTCCCACCAACAAGTGATGCTTTGGGTTTCTATATAAAACGGGCACATTACCAAGCATCAGTCTGGAGACAGACTAACATACTTCACCCAATATTACCTAACCCTCAAGAAATGGGTTGGAAGTAAGAGAAAGGTAAAGTTGTACCAATCCTGATGACACTACACTAGTACCTGAGACTTGCATAGAACTAATCTCTTGCAAATGTACAACACGTTGTGCAAGTACACGCTGCAGATGCAGAAAATCTGGTCTTGCGTGCACAGTGGCTTGCAAATGTAGGGAAGTGCATGATTATTGTCATAATAACTAGCAGATCTAAAACATCCATAACGATTGAATTTGAAAATACTCCAAATAAGCAGAGACATTATTCTATCTTGGTAGTACTTTAAATGGTAAAAGTTTGACAAAATAAACAAAGCTAAAAGTATATAAGTGTGATATGCAAACTCTTGTGACTAAGAATCTCATCAATGAAGCTTTTTATCCAAATAAGAGAAAACATACCTTATTATGATAAGTGTTACATGGAATGAACAAAATATTACTCGGATTTGACTTAAACACCACGATTTTAACAACTTACTCCCAAATTCGACCGGCCCTATTTGTTGCAACGTCTTCGCTGTTAGGGCTAGAAACGTAGGCGTCAACCATTAGCACCAACGGCCAATAGCAACATTTTTTAATTTTATTTGCATTCACATAATGAAGCTAGCAATATTTAATAACCCGACAGCTTTTGTATTTAATTGGATTATACTTGTCTTGTGATATATTTTTATATATCAGAAACAAAATTTAAAGCAGTGTTGATATGTATATTCATACTTCATGAACGCTATTATATGGAACTCAGTACCATGTGATTCTTAAGCTAATTATTTAACATGTTTTAAGCAGAAATGCATGAAACATTCATCTGTCACTTATCTTATATCAATCAAGCTAACATACTATATATTAAGTCCTTTAAAAAAGTCATGTACATATAGGTTTCGACAAAACACTGATTTTCTTATGTGTCACAAACAGAATTACCTCCCTTAAATAAACCGTAATTTTCGGTAATAAGATGAAATGTTTCTGCCTGTCAGACAGTTTCAATAGATTCAGCACCCTTCAATTATGTTAAAAACAGTGTCTGCCAAATTTTAACAAAAAATGCCAAGTACTTTTTAACCGAAGACTTTATCAGGAAATAGCTCCAGTCTAGATTAAGGTCTGCTCAATTCATTTCTTTTGTCTCTAACTTTCTCCTATGGAACTGAAAGCCCAAAATGGTAAAAAATAAATGGCCGCCACCAATACGAGGTTCTAGAGAGAGCAATTCATATGAGGCTTTGGATAACTTATCGAAGACTAATGACAAATATATTTGTATTGTACAAGCAGTGTAAATATGAGTAGTACACATTTGTAATTCATTGTGAAGCGTTGTTGAATGCACAGCTACTGTGTGGAAAGAGTGTTATATAAATCTGGTATAATAATAATAATAATACAACAATTTCGGACAATAATTGAAAATAGCAATTACAATTAAACTTGTATTAAACAACCGCTAAAAGGTGGGTATATTGTCTAGCCTATAAGAAAGGTTGAAATTTAATGCAGAAGAAAATTAATGCAGATAGCTCCTACGGGAGCTTTTGTATTTCTTTTTTCATGAATTTAACGTTCGCTCTTTCTTTCAAGATCATGACTCTTTCATACTCAGCGATCTCTGTATTGCCGACGGCAGATACAAAGGGATCCATCCCCAAACCTCTACAAACCTGCCCAAACCCACTTAAAATAACCCAAACTAATTAAATGCCTTAATATCCAATCAAATAAAGCTAAATCAAAATTAAAACTACGATATTTTTCATTTCAAGGGGAGCAACTGGTACAAAGCTTAAGATAGCTCTAAGGTGTGGGTTTATAAAGTCTTCATTTACGTATAAATATATACACAGTTACCCATCACTCAATAGCCTGATCCTGGTTTTGAAGACAGGTATCCACTTCAAATCAGGTTAAAAATAAAGAAGAATGCGCTTAAGGGTGTATCAATGTCATGAATTTTAGAAACTTTCAAAGTATATGAAAACATTTTATGATGGTTTTGTATTGAAGAGCTATTTAAGATGAATGAAAAAATAGAACAAGAGCGTGTCCCAGTTACACGAATGCCCCCGATGATACAGGGAGGGGAATCCAGACTATCAAACGTAAAAGTTAGAGAGCTGAAACTGTAGTGGAGCGCCATTTTGAGGACTTCAAGGGCCATTACTCCAAAGGGCCTAGCATAAATTGGTGCCGCTGGTTATCCAAATTGGTCTCCATTTTATGTCAACAAACATTTTCAGTAAGTTTGGTGACGATCAGATGAAAAGCAATGTGTATGTGAAACACAAATGCCCCCAGCCAGCATCATGTTCTGTAATGTAATGCTTATTTGCAAAAGTAGGTCAAAAGTCATGGTCGTAGGGTAAATGAAACATTGGCATGGTTGGAGAAGTCTTAACACAAGAAACATATAAAGTATGGAAGCTCTAAGCCTACTGGTTCAAATGTTATAGGCGTATAAAGATTTATACAAATAAAGGTCAAAGGTCAAGGTCACAAGGGCAAATGCACTTGTATGCAAATGTATGGTTGGAAAGGTCTTGACACAAGAAATATATAAACAAAATATGAAAGCCGTAGGCCTACTGGTGCAAATGTTATAGCCATTTAAAGATTTCAACAAAAGTAGGTCAAATGTCAAGGTCACAAGGTCAAAAAGTTTTGTATGGTTAGAAAGGGAAAACACATGTCAAGTATAAAAGGCCCAGGTGCAAAAATGCAAAAGTTATATCCAAGGTTAAGGTTTTTGGTTAAAGTTTGATTAAATAGGTCAAAGATCGAGGTCAAGGTCACATGGTCAAAGATGTTGGTATGGTTGGAAAGGTCTTGACACAAGAAATATACATACAAAATATTAAAGCCCTGGGTCCACTGGTGGAAATGTTATAGCCATTTAAAGATTTTTACAAAAGTAGGTCAAATGTCAAGGTCACAAGGTCAAAAAGTTTTGTATGGTTGGAAAGGTCTTGCCATGAAGAATACACATGGCAAGTATAAAAGGCCCAGGTTCAAAAATGCAAAAGTTATAGCCAATGTTAAGGTTTTTGGTAAAAGTTTTATTAAATAGGTCAAAGGTGAAGGTCAAGGTCACATGGTCGAAGATATTGGTATGGTAGGAAAGGTCTTGACACAATACATATACATACAAAATATTAAAGCCCTATGCTAACTGGTGCAAATGTTATAGCAATTTAAAGATTTTTACAAAAGAAGGTTAAATGTCAAGGTCAATGTCAAAATGTTTTGTATGGTTGGAAAGGTCTTGCCATGAGGAATACACATGCCAAGTATAAAATGCCCAGGTGCAAAAATGCAAAAGTTATAGCCAAGGTTAAGGTTTTTGGTTAAAGTTTGATTAAATAGGTCAAAGGTAAAGGTGAAGGTCGCAAGGTCGAAGATGTTGGTATGGTTAGAAAGGTCTTGACACAAGAAATATACATACAAAATATGAAAGCCCTGGGCCAACTGGTGCAAATGTTAAAGCCATTTAAAGATTTTTACAAAAGTAGGTCAAATGTCAAGGTCAAGGTCACAAGGACAAAAAGTTTTTATATGGTTGGCAAGGTCTTGCCATGAGGAATACACATGACAAGTATTAAAGGCCGAGGTTCAAAAATGCAAACGTTATAGCCAACGTTAAGGTTTTTGGTTAAAGTTTGATTAAATAGGTAAACGGTGAAGGTCAAGGTCACATGGTCAAAGATGTTGGTATGGTTGGAAAGGTCTTGACACAATAAATATACATACAAAATATGAAAGCCCTGGGCCAACTGGTGCAAATGTGATAGCCATTTTAAATTTTTTACAAAAGTAGGTCAAATGTCAAGATCAAGGTCACAAGGTCAAAAAGTTTTGTATGGTTGGAAAGGTCTTGATACAGGGAATACACATGCCAAGTATAAAAGGCCTAGATACAAAAATGCAAGAGTTATAGCCAAGGTTAAGGTTTTTGGCACAGACAGACGGACGGACGGACAGACAAACCAACAGACATGACAAAAACTATATGCCTCCGAATCGTAGATTCTGGGGGCATAAAAAGTGTACATTTTGGTGAACAACAGTTAATTGGCTCCATGGCCATGTAAAATTTACCCCATCCACTTTCTCTTATTTTTTGTCCTTTTCAAACAGTCCGTTTCAATAAAATCCATTTTAAATGAAAACAAATATGATAATTTGGTTTTGTGTTATTTATTTCCTATCTATGGTAGTATTTCTTCATACAAATTCTGAATAAGGGGAGATCCTTTGAAGCACAGAAAACAAAGCAAATACCGAAAATTGCAGACTCGGTTTAATTGAGTCTGTTCATGAGCAATACTGAAATATGCAACAGTGCTCACGCCCCCTAGCACCAGCTTAAGCGGAATTCAATTTTCAACTGTAAATACGCTGAAACAAATTATTCCAAAGGACCCGAAAGTATAACAACACTGAGAATGAAGTACGGGCCGACTTTTTACAGCCACCACACATGCACTTAACATCTGCTGTTGTGAATTATATAAATCTGAATAAGGGGAGATCCTTTGAAAGCACAGAAAACAAAGCAAATACTGAAAATTGCAGACTCGGTTTAATTGAGTCTGTTTAAGAAAAAAGAGGCACCAAATGTTAAATGTTAAGCTCTAAATATCATCGATATGGTACTTTTTTTGTAAATTTTGTAAGGGGAGATAACTCTTTTTACTTTAATAACTCATATTTTTCAACACTGACCTTTCAATTTCTTTATATATTTTGAACTGCCTTAGCATTGGCTTTCATTTGGTAGAATATAAGAAAATGTTTAATACTAGAACTTTTGCATTTTCAAACTCGACTCAAAGCGTAGGAAAGCTTAACAGAGCTTGGTTCAAAGCGGGGACTCCATTATTCACGGTCTGTCACCACTTGACACGCTTCGTTAAGATATCTCAAGATTTGTTACGATCTGGCATGAAGATCTGACACGAGGTCAGACGCTTTCATCAAGATCTGACACGCTTTGTTACGATTTGTTACGTTTTCATGAAGGACTCTCATGATTTCCCACGAATTGAGACGCTTCGATCAAGGCTTGGCACGTTTTGTTAGGCTTTGTTACGCTTGGCAAGCTTCCTCACGCTCTCTCACGCTCTTTCACGCTTTCAATGGCTATGATGTAGTTATACAATTGGGAGACAAACATCATGTCTTCTTCAGATAGATAATGCTTTGGTACATCTGGAACTTCTGGATCTTGTTGTTTTGCCATCGTATACTAGAGTCAAAGGTGCAAAGATTTTGTGATTCTACTGCATCGTTATATGGGCTCTGGATAAAAAGCGGCATTAAATCGGCGATCTTGACATTTTCCATTGCGTAACAGAGCTGAACAGAGCGTACCAATACACAACAAAGCGCGATAACCGTATCAGAGCCTTATTTAAAGCGCCACAATCGCATCAAAACGTGATAAAGCGTAATAAAGCTTATAAAAGCGTGATTTCAAGCGCAACAAAGCCTGGTCAAAGCGGGATCAAAGCGTGAGGAACCGTAACAAGTCGGGAAATGATTCGCCCCAAAGCGGCAACCAATTCGTATCAGAGCGTATCAGAGCTTATCAGACCGTAAGAGATCGTGATGCTTTTGGAAAAGTTAACGAAAATGACGACGCTTTGCTCGCCGATTTAAAGCGCGGCATTCGCCGTTGGTGTGAACCTAGCATTACCGCTCTGTTAGCGCTCTATTTGATCTGATTAGGGAGATATCCTATGAAACCTGTGGCGCTCTGCCGCGCTTATTCGTTTTAGAATCGGCAGCAGATGTTTAGGAAAATAGTTATACATATAGCTGCTTTTTCTTGACATGTGTCAACTTAAAGCAGTAGCATAGTAATGCAGACAATTGCTATAACAGCTTTATGCATTACGTTCGTACTACCACCAGTCTTTAGAAATCTGTGTTTTTTTCATTAACTAGCTACTACAGATGTTCTAACGCAAATCAAAATCAAAGCTGAACGCCATTATATTAACACATTTTTCGATAGCATCATTGTATGGGTGTATAACAGTTTGGATCCGGATGAAACGTCGAGTTACATCATGCAATTTGGATCTATTGATAGAAAATACAATCGGGTATTTTAAAATGCAGAGACTCACTATCAGATCGCCACGGAGCGCGAAGTATCAACTGATTTGCTTTGTTTGATCATGGTGGCGCTCTAAGCTGATCCGATAGCGCTCCAGTTACGATCTTGGCGATCAAGTAACGCTCTGATTGCGACTAACTAGCGATCTGATGGCGTTCTGGCCGGAGCGCCACGGATCTTTGTGCAGGGGAGTAAACCGACGGCGACCTTGGCGATCATGGAGATCAGATAGCGACCCATTTGCGCTCAGGTAGCGCTCCTGGCGACCTCGGCTATCTGCACCCTACGTAATGAACGTATTTGTGTAGAACTTAATTTTACCATTTCTTTCAAATGTACATGTACCGTAGAAAACTTACCATACTTACTGATAGAGTTGCTCAGAATAAGCTGAACATAAGTAATTTTTGGAAAAAGGCAGATATTGCCCACAGGAGTAGTGTGCTTTAAGGTCATCCTGACGTAGCAATCTCATTAAGAAGTTAAGTGATGGTTCTCAAAAATGTTTGTTTCCTCCTAAACGGTCCTGTCGCTAGTATCCTATCATTGAAAATTCTGATTTTATTTTAGGCTTAGCCGCATAGTCTTCCTACAAGTACGGAACAACAACCCTTCCATCGCGGACCTCAGTGATGCTAATAGACCCGAGAAACTAGCTGAGTTAAGCAATGAAATATACGACAACCAATGGTTGGATGCCTTTGATGAATTGGAAGGGGAAATCGATGATGAAAGCAGCCGTGTTCAACTGGTCATAGATATTCTTATGGTAGGTAATAATTGAGCGCAATGTACGTAATGCATGTTGAAAACCAGCATATTTATATTTTCAAACAGTGTAGACCAATTAAAAGGCCCTTGAGGGAAATCTCTGATCAGGGTTTGCACCTTGTGTTTTACTTTTTAAATTGAAATTTAATTACTATTCCGATATAATTATTTTTTCTGTATAAAGAGTCCAATAATCAATCAATAAATAATTTGGTTATTTTCAAAGGTGAGATATTGCCAAATGACAATTGCAGTAGTAAAAAGGTTAAGGATGGGGGAAACCAGATGTCAAATGTTTGCAAACACTATAGACTCTGATCAGACGCCGCGTTCTGTAATTTTAGAGAAGTGGTAAATAGAATGCTTTTGACTTTGATTTGACTTTTAAAGTTATACTTACTTTTCTAAATGGATATCTAAAAGTAGTTCATGTTCCTTTTTCTTTAGAAAATACGTTTGTTAAACGACACTTTTAATGAAGGACATTGACAGTCGTTTAGAAATATGACACCTGAATGTAATAGGGCTAACGTTAATATTTACTAACTGTTACTTTCAGAGCTATCTGTATATCTATCGGCAACATACTTTTTTAATGAATGGTCACTTCACGCACATTTAATTGTATACGCGGAATTTTTTAAATTGAACGACCGGTCAATAGAATGCATCTGTTTTAACTATACATACTTGCTTAATACGAGGTAATATGACTATTTTTTATCTTTCACTCAACTGTCACATGTTCTTAAAGATATTATTATGATACTTCTTTTAACTGTCGCTTAATATACGATTCTTTTTTCCCACTCAAGCGACTCCGCAATGGACCTTTTAATAACTTTTTATCCTTAACAGACTGAACTATTGTCAGCTTCAAATATATCGTCTGCTAAAACTAAAAAGTATTTTTTTGTAATTTAAAACAACAGTAAAAATTAATACGAGTGACAAACAAATTGGATCCAGATCAGACGCCGCATTACGCCCCGTGTGATCTGGGTCCAAACTGTTTGCAAATGTTAGGCAAGTCGTGCTTAATATGATTGCTTAATATTTTGATTAAGCAGTCGCCGGTCTTTATAGATTCCCATGTGTCTTCTACTAGTGGTCCCTTAATACAAGATTGATTGCATCATTTTTGTCATTACTAATATTGCTTATTGTTATTTAGCGTCCTTGTCTCGAAACAATTTACATGGCAGTGGATAAGGAAATCTTGTCTAAATATTATTAACAATTAAACAGGGGAGGAAATAATTGTTTTATCAAGTTTCCAAATAGACCTATATCTTGAAGGAGGACATTTGTTTTCAAAGTTAGAAATCAGATAGATAAAATTACTTACAAAATATAAAATGTTGATAAGCTATCTTTCTATCCTTAAATAGTTCAAATGAGGTATGTTTCAGTCCAATTCCGCTCATGTTATATTGAGCGACCACTGAAATTATTGATTTGCCATCTTCAACACAGATACTAGCTACATGCAGGACAAAAATAACGCACAGACTAGAATGATCGTTCTGCTTTACGTGTTTACTGCATTAAGCAACGGTCTGTTCTTAGGAGTTTTCAAACGATTAATCGTTTAATCACAAGAATGCGTGAATCACTTAGTTAATAATATTAACTTAATATAGATATGCTGCTATACAATGTATATGTTACAGTCAATCTGTGCAATCAGTCATTTCACGAAATGACTAAAACATTCAGTCATAACGTGAAATGACTGTTTCACTTAGTCATTTCACGAAATGCCTAACTGAAATTTCCAGGCATTTCGTGAAATGACTGAACTTGACAGGCCATTTCTACACAAATTGGCTAGAAACCTTTAACAGGAGTCAGGCAATGTGTGAAATGACTTTTATTTAATTCATTCAACAGCAATTGTTCATTCATGTCTTTCAATATGCATAATATTGGTTACAACTTAATATCTTACTATCATTTCAGAAATATTTACAATCGCCCCATTCAATTCCATTGACAAAAAGTGTGTTCATTTCATATAAACACCAATTTTCGAGAGGGCGGGACTTGTCTATCTGAGAGTCACATTTGATAATAAGAATTGTCGATCTGAGAGTCACTTTTGATAACAAGAATTGTCTATCTGACGGTCACATTTGATAATAAGAATTGTCTATCTGAGAGTCACATTTGATAATAAGAATTGTCTATATGAGAGTCACATTTGATAATAAGAATTGTCTATCTGACAGTCCCATTTGATAATAAGAATTGTCTATCTGAGAGTCACATTTGATAATAAGAATTGTCTATCTGAGAGTCACATTTGATAAGAGTTGTCTATCTGAGCGTCACATTTGATAATAAGAATTGTCGATCTGAGAGTCACACTTGACACTTCCTTCTTCAAGCTTTACATCGTAAGGCAGCTTACAATTGACTTGGCAAAGCTGTACCATAATCGGACAGCATCTAAGAAGGGAAACCTCCGATAACATGTATGTAACCAGGGTGCCCGGTTAATAGAGATAATCAACCCTGGTGGGGTTTTTATTCAGATATATAGGTGAAAGGTCTGTAATAAAATATATACATATTCTATAATACAATAATAAAACATTCTACACAATACTAATTTCAAATTGCGCTGAATACTAATGGGGTCATTTCACCGAGTACGACCTGGAAAAGTCGCACGCGACCACG
Organism: Gari tellinella; assembly: GCA_922989275.2. Lineage (NCBI taxonomy): Eukaryota > Metazoa > Mollusca > Bivalvia > Cardiida > Psammobiidae > Gari > Gari tellinella. Next base: position 34,121,559 of record OV277861.1, on the reverse strand, counting down.
CGCGACCTTGATCGCAGCTTGGGTTTCCCGTAGGCGCGGGCAAAAACCGCGAGATCTACCACATTATTTTCTGTGTACGCTCTATGTTCGATGTTAACTCGTTTGACCTTCTATGTGTACGCTCTACCTTCGTCCTATACGTTCTACAAATGCTCTATTTACGCTCTACCTACGACCATCCACTCGACCTGCAGCGATATTGACACGACCAAGACTCGTTATGTTCGACCAGTCTGCGACATAGCCTCAACCTTTCGGCGATCTATCCTCGAAAGCGCGCGCTCCCGGCCGACCAAGATGATTGCCCGCCCGATCTAGCTACGTACTAGTTGCGATTTGCCCTCGATCAATACGACTTGGATGCGATCTCAAACGTTCTAGCCTCGCTCAGACAACCGATTCTCGATCTTTTCTCGACATAGTCTCGCTCGAGCTATGCGCGAATTCGTTATGGTGGCATGAATTTGCGCGCGACCCACTGCGATCTTTATAAAAGGTCTGGCGACCGGTGGACGACCTTCAGTTTTTGACCAGTCTCCGGAGGGAAACCATGGACCAAATCGATATGCATTTGCTATTGGTTCGGTTCGGAACAAGTAGGCATTGGCCATAATGGCCTATCGCTGATCGCAGAGTCCAGATATTTGGTCTGATCTTATCAGGGGTCCTCAACACTATCTGAAGTTTTGATTATACAGTGATGCTCACTTATAACGAACTTGGATAAGATGAAAAACTGCTTAATACGAAATAAAAATAATTCCCCGACTGCTTCCTTCTTTATTTCAATGGACTCCTGCTTGCTTAAGATAAACTGGAATCACTGGATATAATGAAAAACTGGATAAGACAACATGATTTTTAGGTCCCTACCTGTAAAATGGTTCTGTTAATACAACATGCCTGTCAGTATCACAGTTTGACAAGTGGCTTACAAAGGTGACAGTACTTAATTGCTTAGCTGCTCATCACCTCTGATAACAAAACATTACCCAACTAATATGCTTTGTATATATGCTATTGATAAGATATTCAAACAACTGGAACTAATTAGTTAATTGGGCACCTTATTTGTTTGGATCAAGATCAGATGCTTAATAACTGGGTGTCTGATCGGACTTCTTGCTGTTTGACACCCATATTCTGCAAAAAGATAACAGACACTGATGCTATATCAACATAGTAGATATACGAAAACTTTGTATGTTAATAAAGTTTACTTATTAAATATTCATAATAGGTTGAGTTTTCTATCTGTACAAAAAAGGTAACAGGTTTAATTTTCAAGAAGAAAAATGGCATTTCTTATGTCATAGCCAATCTAATATTGTTATCATTCATTATATTTGGTAAAATTAAAAAGAAAATATTTCAGATTTAATTTCTATGCCTTTCTATCTTTCTTTCCTTCTAATCAATTTTGTACTAAAAGTATGATAAGTAAAAATTCCTTTATATGCAAACTATTTACAAAGAAATTTCGTTGTTTGGATAAGACAAAGTTTGGATAAGACGAAATAATTTGCAAGGTCCCCTGAATTTCGTTATAAGTGAGCATCACTGTATTTACTTTTTTATCCAAACTAAAGCAAAATACCCACATTTCACACCATAACTGGATAAACATTTAAAAAGCTACCGGAAAAAATTCAAAAGCTTGAAATAACACCAAAAACATTTAAGTCTTCCTTTACCCCATAACCTGTTTCTAGATTTGAAGACAAGTGACCATTAAAAGTAGGTTGAACGTAAAGCAGATTGCTCCTTAAGGCGTATGTGGTTACTATTGTTGGAGGAAACCAGAGTACACTGTACCCGGAGAAACCTCATTTGTTCGATTGGGCGACCACTGCACCCTCTAACACTGCCGGTATCGAGCTCGGACCGCATTAGTGATAAGCATGTGCGCTAACCACTGTGCTGCCCATGCACTAGTTTGACTTTGATATTTATGGTTTTTGGAGGTTTTTGTTAGATTTTTCTTTGTTTTCTTTGGGTTATAAAAAAAGTAAATTATTTTGTTTTTTTGTTTTTTTTGTCTCTTACCCTTTCACTGCAAATATGACGGAAATAATCATCTTATACTGTCGCTGCCTAATTATAATACCGGATTATATTTTTCACCCTCTTTAACTTTAAATTTTCAGTGTTATGCATTTTTGACTTAGGAAACAATGATATGAGTGTCAAATAGTTTGGATTATATTCAAACACCGCATCGCGCGGCGTCTGATCAGGATCCAACATGATGTTGGATCCTTGGCAATTATTGGGTTAATCTTTTCATTTTATTCATGAATCAAAGAAAAAAGTTTACAATTAAATAAGATTTATAAAACATATACGCAACAATATTTGCAAAGGGTTTACAATCATTTACTCATAACTACTTTATTGGTTGAAGCTTAAATGTACATAAGTCGCACCTTAATCCTTCTATCTCGATCCAATCATGCCAATAGAAATAATAAAGAGCGTACGGGGCCAAGGAAGGTTTCGGAAAGGTCGGGTGGAGCGAGGCTTGATCGCAAAAGAGCGAAGCTAGATCACACGGATCGAGCGAGGATCGAGCAGGGATCGAGCAGCACGGCCATGCGCGCAATCAGTTCTCGCTCGAGAAGATTGAGCCTCGCTCACCCCGCTCTAGTTTCGATCGTCTCTCGACCAATACGTTCTTTCCTCGACCATACTCGCTCTTTCGACGCTCTCCGTGCGACTTTTAGGTCGAGGCTTGGTTTTTTGACATGTCAAAAAACCGAGCTACGATCTATTTTCCGGGAGACCAATCCTAGACCATGTGCGACTACAGGAGACCAAGGTTCGACTAACCCTCGGTCAACCGTCGACTAGGTGCGACCTGGGGCGACCAAGCCACGCTCTGAGATCGCAACTCAGTCTTCCGGGAAGATTTCTTGGTGCAATGACCCCTTAAGCCGTTCTATTCCCAGAATACATGTACATTAACTAAATTACATTTCAATTTGGTAACGTTTCAGCTGGTCGGATGAAACTAGACTATAAATAAATGTCTTTATTATATACCCATTCTAAAAACAAGCGAATACAGGCCCAACAATCTTTTTCTGTATCACATGGTCCGCATCAGATGGCATATATGCTACCCAATGTTGACGTCACTGCTTTTATGCAACACAAATTGAACATGATCTATTTATATAAAGAAGCTGTGCGCGTGACGTTTCGGTTCGAAATTCCAGGTCTGATGCTATTGTTTGCATATAAACGCAGAATTTTTGACATATAGGGGCCTACATGTATGCGTATAATTGATTATTCGGTTGAACAACATATAGATCTAGATCTAATCCCAAACAGTTTAGGTATATAAGTGTGTGATCCGGGATCTTGTATCAGTTCTCTTTGGTTGTTTAATCCAGATCCCACTCGAGGCTACGCTTTTCGTGATTTCTGGATTACCAACTGATACAAGACCCCGGATCAAACACTGTGGTAATATTCCGTTTTTAACACAGAGCACTTGAATGATTTCAGAGCAGTTACTTTAACTTCCTTTCTCAAGGAGGGAAAGAGCCAGAATGCTAGAGTAAGGTGCAGAGGTCTTCCTTGTTAGCTTTCGTGTCACGTGACAACTAGAGAACAACTCACTCATGCATTATTTCACTCGACAAACTAACTCACTACCACTTGTGGACCAGTGACAAGCAACATATGCATGCAGGAATATGGAACGCCTCGACTATCTTATGTTAAGAACAGACAGTATATTTGGTTCATCGTGTTTATGTTTGGTCATACGGAGATGTTTAGTAAAATACATTTCTTATTCGGTTATTGTTTCATTACATTCGGTGGTGTGGATATCGCATGCGCTCATCTACCTATCATGTCCTGTTAAGAAACATCATGTCGGGTTAGAGTACTACTGTGTTGTGTCAGATTGCCATGATGTTCTGTTGACTTCACATTATGTTCGGTTCATCGGTTATTGCTATGGGTCATCATAGCATCATGTTCGGTTTAAAAAATAACTTTCAAATTGTTTTCAGTTTGCGGGTAATTATTTATTGTCTAGGTTTCATTCTGTTCGATATATACAGCATCGTAGCTGGTTAGTAGTGCGTTATGTTAAGTTAACATTATGTGATATTGTGTTCAGCTGTCATGCAGTCATGTGCATTTAACATCCTATTCTGTTCAAGTGTCGTTATTATTGGTTATCAAGATTAAGTTATATTCTGTGTTCATGATATGACGTCTTGTTGGTAAAAGGTGGTATTTGCTTATAAAGCTATTGTCTTCTGTCGTTTTGAAATTATATATGGTGAATTTAAAATGATTGTAGGTCTAAATCTTATTGTGTATAGTTCAAGCCTCATTCTGTTGTGTCATGCTGATGTGGTTTTCGGTTCGCTCAGTATTATGTTCATAAGCATTATGTTCATTCGTAACCCTCAAATGTTATCGTAGCCGATATGTAGTCCTATCCGGGTCGTTTCAGCCCTCAGTCGTTTCGGCCCTAGGGTCGTTTCGGCCGCGAGTCGTTTCGGACTTGGTCGTTTCGGCCTTTTTTAGGGGATGGGTCGTTCCGGCCCATTGTATTTTGTTCTATGTGATTTAATCAAATTTCAGGAAATAAAAGTGTCCTAAAACGTTTTTGAACATTATCTGTGAGATGTTTTCCCTACACAATGCTGATTTGCATTGCTTTAGGGTGATACTAAGTAGATATTATAGAATAAATTTAGAACAAGTAGACCCATTCACGTCAGCCACTGATGTAAAGTTTCATGGGTGAAAGAATTAAACTATTATGAAATATATACATATATTGCTTAGGTTACATGTTTTAGCCCTAATAAACGCATTCAACCCTAGCGAAGAGTATAATCGTCATTTACCAACAGTGTACTTATGAAGAGTAAGTTTGTCCTATGTAAACAGTGTAGAACATGACCAGAGGGCTCCTGCATTAATAAGCCCTCTGATCAGGGTCTGCACTGCTTGTCATTTTGCAGTTTAATGTTGTAAAATCAACCCAAAATAGTCAAAATCGACTAGACTTAAAGTTTCAGGGGTGATAAGCCGATGAACCGAACATAAAATGAAGTCAACAGATCATCATGGCAATCTGACACAACACAAAGCTAATCTAACCAAACTTGCTTTTTATAAACAGGACATCATTGTCAGATAAGTACATGCAATATCCACACAACCGAACATGATGAAAGAATAATCGAACATGATGCTATGATGACCCATCATAATAGCGGATGAACCGAACATAATTTAAAGTCAACAGAACATCATGACAATCTGACACAACACAATGCTAATCGAATCGTACATGCTTTTTATTAACAAGACAAGATAGTCAGATAAGTGCATGCAATATCCAAACCACCGAACATAATGTAAGAATAACCGAACATGATGCTATGATGACCCATCATAATAGCAGATGAACCGAACATAATTTAAAGTCAACAGAACATCATGGCAATCTGACACAACACAATACTAATCTGACCCAACATGATTGTTATTAACAGGATATAATTGTCAGATAAGTGCATGCAATATCCAAACCACCGAACATAATGAAAGAACATGACGCTATGATGACCCATCACAATAGCGGATTAACAGAACATAATTTAAAGTCAACAGAACATCATGGCAATCTGACAAGACAATGCTAATCTAATCGAACATGATTGTTATTAACAGGACATAATTGTCAGATAAGTGCATGCAATATCCAAACCACCGAACATAATGAAAGATTAACCGAACATGACGCTATGATGACCAATCATTATAGCGGATGAACCGAATATAATTTAAAGTCAACAGAACATTATGGCAATCTGACACAACACAATACTAATCTGACCGAACAAGATTGTTATTAACAGGACATGATAGTCGATATGCACACCACCGAACATAATGTAAGAATAACCGAACATGATGCTATGATGACCAATCATAATAGCCAATGAACGGAACATAATTTAAAGTCAACAGAACACCATGACAAACTGACACAACACAAAACTATCTGACCCAACATGAGGTTTATTAACAGGACATGATAGCCAGATAAGTGTATGCAATATCCACACCACCGAACATAGTAAAAGAATAACCAAATAATAACTGTATTTGACTAAACATCTTCTGCATATGATCAAACATAACACAATGAACCAAATATAATGTATTTTCTTAACATAAGACAGTTGAGACGTTCTGTAGAGGAATACTGAGTAATGATACAGATGTAAACACTATCTATAGTCTGTATCAGCAAGATATACACAATGGAGTACAGTCAAACCTAATACCCCCATTCAACTAGACGGCGGTCTATGGCGCTCTGTGAGACGCCGCAGGTCGCCATACAGAGCGCCTAGATCGCCAGGAGCGCTACTAGAGCGCAAATGGGTCGCTATCTGATCTCAATAAGCGTCAAGGTCGCCGTCGGTTTACTCCTCTGCACAAAGATCCGTGGCATCTCTGATCAGAACGCCATCTGATCGCTTATTGGTCGCATCAGTCGCCATCAGAGCGTTACTTGATCACCAAGGTCGTAACTGGAGCGCTATCGGATCACCATAAAGCGCCATATTGATCCAACAAAGCAAATCGGTAGATACTTTGCGCTCCGTGGCGATCTGATAGTGATTCTCTGTATTTTTAAATACCCGATATTATTTTTCTATCAAAAGATCCAAATTGCATGATGCAACTCGACGTCTCATCCGGATCCAAATTGTTATATACCCACACGACGATGATACCGAAAAATGTGTTCATATAATGGCGTTCAACATTGATTTTGACGTGCGTTAGAACATCTGTAGTACCTATTTAATGAAAAATCACTCATTTCTAAAGACTTGTGGTAGTACAAACGTAATGCATAAAGCTCTTATACGAAGTATCTGCATTACTATGCTACTGCATTAAGTGGACACATGTCAAGAAGAAGGTAGCCACATGAGTAACTATTTGCCTAAACATCTGCTGCCGAATCTACATGGAATGAGCGCGACAGAGTGCCACATATTTCATAGGATATCTCCCTAATACCCCATTCCACTAGACGGCGATCTACGGGGCTATGTGAGAGCGTCGCAGGTCGCCATATATAGCGCCTAGATTTCCAGGAGCGCTACTAGAGCGCAAATTGGTCGCTATCTGATCTCCATGAGCGCCAAGGTCGCCGTTGGTTTACTCCCCTGCACAAAGATCCGTGGCGCTCTGGCCAGAACGCCATCAGATCGCTAATTGGTCGCCTAAGTCGCCATCGGAGCGCTACTTGTTCGCCAAAATCGTAACTATAGCGCTATCGGATCACCTTAGAACGCCACCATCATTCAAACTGTTATACCACTATACATTGATAATACCGAAAAGTGTGTTAATATAACGGCGTTTAACGTTGATTTTGATGTAGGTTACAACATCTGTAGTAACTAATATGTATTTAGGCTTCGCCTATGGACGGAAAAAAAGCAAAATTGTACTAATGAGAATAACTTAATGCTTCTTGATTTTGACAATATTGTGGTACTTTTACCTAGAGTCTTAATAAATTATCATCTAAGATATGACATTGTGACCTGCTTTTTAACTCCATACGACCCATATTCAAAGTGGAGCTACAACTCTTCAAGATGAATATCCTGAGAAAATATGATTTTGATAGGGGTAAATCTATGGCCGCTAGATGGACAACAGACATCTACTGATCACTAAAGTTCACTTGAAAAGTCTCGGATGAACTAATAAAAATAGGATGACTAACAAGAATGGTGTCACAGAAAGTGACAAATGCCCCCGACGGCCGAGGTTTTTGTCACTGCAATGTATTCATTTGGCTTTCAAATAAAATCATACAGCAGGCTAATTGTACTCCTTGTTTTTGTTGTGTTGCAATATATAAAGAAAAACGCTTGTTCTAGCTTATTCAAATGCATCATCACCATAGTATCATGACGTCATCTGGACGTCGTCGTCATAACAAGGTTTGTCAAATGTCATAGTGAGGACTTATTTCTAAATTAAGAAATGATCACATAATCAAATAGTTATGGCCAGTTAGGATGAGTTACCTCCCTTCCCATTCACTTGAAATAATATAGGATGCGTTACCTCCCCTTTCACCGGATTTTACCTCTAAATGACCTTGACCTTTGCAGGACATGACCCAAGTTGTACTGACCTCAAGAGCGTCTTGAGGTGAGTACACATACAAAATATAAAGCCTCTAACCCATGTTGTTCAAAAGTTATGGCCAAGATTAAAGTTCTGTGCAGACAGACAGACAGACAGACCAAAAACAACAAGAGCACCGCGCAAGCCGGGCACATTATACGCCCGTCAAATTGATCTTAGAATGTAGTCATACCAAAACCCTATCAAGGTAAGGTGAACAAAAGGGAAAGAACCCTGAAAGTTAGGGGTCATATGCTAAAAGGATTGGAAATAAATTTGAGAAAGAGAGCGGACAAACAAAAATGCCTGTTTTTGACAATAAATGGGACATAACTCTTGAATGTCAGGGGCAATCTTGCTGGTTATCGAGCTTGACCGAGACATTATAGTCATACACATGCTGACCAAGTTTCAAAAGGATTGGAATAAATTTATTTGAGTTAGAGAGCAGACAAACTAAAAAATGCCAGTTGTTGACAAAATAAGTGGCATAACTCTTGAATGTCTAAAGCAATCCTGCTGGTTATGAAACATAACCGAGACAATATGGTAATACACATGCTGACCTAGTTTCAAAAGGATTGGAATAAATTTGTTTGAGTTAGAGAGCGGACAAACTAAAAAATGCCCGTTTTAGATGAAAAAAGGGGCATAACTCTTGAATGTCTGGGACAATCTTGCTGGTTATGGAACATAACCAAGACATTATGGTCATACATATGCTGACTAAGTTTCGAAAAAATTGGAATAAATTTCTTTGAGTAAGGGAGCGGACAAACAAAAATATGCCAGTTTTTTACGAAAAAGGGGCATAACTCTTGAATGTCTGGGGCAATCTTGCTGGTTATTGAACTTGACCAAGACATTATAGTCATACACATGCTGATAAACTTTCAAAAGGATTGAAATAATTTTGTTTTAGTTAGAGAGCGGACAAACTAAAATATGCCCATTTTTAACGAAAAAAGGGGCATAACTCTTGAATGTCTGGTGCAATCATGCTGGGTATCGAACTTGACCGAGATATTATGGTCATACACATGGTGATCAACTTTCAAAGAATTAAAATAAATTCGTTCGAGTTAGAGAGCGGACTTAACTAAAATGCCCGTTTTTGACGAAAAAAGGGGCACAACTCTTGAATGTCTGAGTCAATCTTGTTGGTTATCGAACTAAATTTGTTTGAATTAGAGAGCGGACATGAAAAAGTTAACGGACGGACAGACAGACAGACAGAGCCACGACATAATACGTCCCGTCTGAAGACGAGCGTATAAAAACCAGTATAGCCCTGATTATGTTGTGGGGGGCATAAAAAGGATGCGAAATACAGTAATGCTGTGTGGTCAAAACTTGCATTCTGTTGCAGTATAACAGAGACCATACATTCACCCTTTCCTCCACAGAACTGAAGTGCCTACAGCACCTCTACCTACACCTCAGTATAAGGATATCAAAGGAGAAGTTGCTTCCCTGTGACTGTTTTGAACACAGGAGCTCCCTGCAAAAAGTTACTTTCATCTTACTTTAAACAGTCAGTGTTTTTGACATAGTTTGATATAGGAGATTTGCACTTTTGGCTATGGAGGAAAGGGGTAAAGCAAGGTGAAAGTAATCAGAAAGCACCTAAGATGTTCTAGATGTTCTTGCATAATGCAGTCACTTGACAAGTTGTCTTGCACACCAACAATTGGACCTCATGTAGTGGTTGTATTAGATATGTTTTACTGTAAATGAGACAATTGTTGGCATCGAGATTAAAAAAAAGTGTCAAAGAGTGAAATATCACATTGACTAAAAGAAAAACATGATCTTGTTAAAATTAAGGTTCTCTAGAGCTTTCAATTCTGATTTTTTTTTACTGGCACTTTAGGAATTATTTATAAACACAACAGGAAAAATATTTCATTATGTATAATAATCTAATTTGCTTTTTATTTATTTCATCTGTTCTGATAGTACACAGCAGTAAAAACACAATAACACTAAAGTTACGTTTCAATTTCATATATACATAATTACAGCTTTTAGAGACTATATTAAAATAATTTGTCACAACTTACAACAGCATAGTTTTTCTTTTAAAGAATTAACATGGATACAGGGCTCCGCATAAGGGGAGTACTTCAAGAACTTAAATCTTTATGTCTGCATTAAACCATATGGTGTGACTACTCATTAGAATTGGTTCACAAAGACAATTTTTATGATTAGTTAAAATACACCATAGGAGTTGGTGCTGACATGGAATTTGATCCATTTTAAAGTATCCACCGCTCTAATCAGTTCATATATTTATCACTCCAATTCAGCACATAATTATGTTGTTCTCTCTTGCATCACATTCTCTGACTACAGATATCTGTATGAAAGTCCATCTTGGATAGGAAGCTGCTGAATGTTTGCTTCTCCTACATTGTTTACCACTTCAGGCAGGGAAATATTCCAAACATTGCACTGGTCATTCCAAACATTGCACTGGTCATGGACCACCATACAGGGCTCATTCTGCATTAGATAGTACAGAAATCATTTTTGTTATGTACAAGGCGCTTTACAGGCCTCAAACATGTCAGGACTTTTGTGTTGTTGTTTACTTTTATAATTTTTGTACGACTTAACATATTGACCAAATAGCAGGTTTTATTCGCACAGTGACACTAGTGGTCTCTAACAATTTCCTGCTTTAGCATCTAATTACTTGTGCAAAAGTAGGAGGTTATGTTGAAGTTTCTTTAACTATTCTTTATAAAGTATAAGCTGAAATTTGGAGGCAATGTTAAGTTTTATTTGGCTTTATGGAAACATGTGAATAAGGCATGGTTTTGGCTAAGTTGTACTTTCCCATGAATTTTCCAGCATGTCTGGTATATGTATTCAATCAATGGAGCTAAAGCCAAATCAGAATGATAATAAATTAATGTTGACATAGTTATACTCATACAGGGCTACAGATAACTGAAAATAAATTCTTTATGTCTACATTAAACCCAGTGTTGTGACTACTTATTAGAATCATGTTCTCGAGACAACTCTAATGAATGGTAACACCATAGGCGTTGGTGCTGACATGAAGAAAAGCTGCATTTGGTCTGATTATTCCAACTTATCTGGAGCACTGACTCGTAATCATAAATCAGAGTTCATGGACTGAAATGAAAATCATTATACTGTTAGTGTCAGAACTGTACACATTACTGGCTTATTTTTCAATCTAAAGCCCCACACACATTGCCTTTAACTTGTCTTTCAAATGTTTTCTTTCAAATATTTACTATATACTGTACTTTGTAGGCTCTCTAAATCATAACATAATACACGAACATATTTTGCATTTAAAGGAGATTCAGCTTTTAAAGGCCAAATAGGCAGAATTTAGCATTGGCCATAAGTCCATAAATTTGTGACTTTTCATTTTGGCATGTGCATTAAAGAATCTCTTGAGAACAGTACAACTTGGGTTAAGCCAGACAAAGGTCAAGGCCATGTAGATGTCATCTAAAGGTCAAATAGGGTGAACTTGACATAGTCCACAGCTTTGCAGCTACATTTGATAGATACTTCATATTTTGCATGTGAGTCTACACTGTTTGCCAAGGCAGTTTGTATCTGGTTCAAGTACTTGAAGGTACAACCCTTAACAATTCTTATACATTACACATAGTCTACAAATAGCTACATGTACATGCTCAGTATTGTATGATAAATTTCAATAAACATCTATTTTACCTAACAGAATTAGAATCTGACTTCTGAGTGTCAAACAGAGTAGATCCAGATCAGGTCCCGCATTAGTGGTGCCTATCTGTATCAAAACTGTTTGCAAGTCCCAGATGAGTAGCATGTTTTTTCACCATGTCGCAATTTCAATAAAGGCTAACCTCAGTGTTTTTTATTTTACTTTTTTCTAGATTTTTGTAATTTCGTAATGAATAAGCAATAATTTACCTATTTTGTGGCTGTTGAATTCCCCTTGAAAGGTCTGGTACCACGTTAGTGTGATGTTATACATGGCTTTCATCTCGATCAATGAGATAAGATGAAATCAGCTGTCCTGAAACATCTCTCCATCCCTCATAATCCATCCATGCTATATGACCCATTTTGTATTTTGGTGCCATAAAATCTGACTCATCCATGGGATCCATCCATACCATATTACCATTGACCCTGTTGAAATAATTTAAAAATACATAATGTATGTGTAAGTTTTCAGGATAAACAACCAACATAAATCAAAGAGTGAAGGTCTTGAGAGTTGCCATGGATGAGGTTAACCACTCTGTAGACACAACTGAGGCTACAGTAATCATTATTGTATACAGCAGGTGGTCACTTAAAGAAAGATGAAAGTAAAGCAGAGAGCATTTGAAGATGTTTTCTGCTTTAGTTCCACTGTTCTGTAAGTTGTTAGCTATTTTTTATTCCATCAATAAGTATTGTTTAGTCCTGGTTATAAGAGGGGTATACATCAAATGATTAAGCGGAAGGTACATTTTAAATCGAGATGATCTACTGCTTGATTCACAGGGGTAAATAATTTTAAATGTAGCCAGTGTCAAATGTCATCTTTAAAAGGCAGTTGAATTGCACTTAATTCTTTCATGGATGATGAGAATATTTTAAGATAGATCTATTATTTTTATTTTGTAATTTTTTGATTACATGTCTATCTATCTATCCATACTGCAGCCCCCCTCGTATTGAGTATTATGTGCAGCTGTGTGTCTGAGCAAATAAGTAACAAGAGCCACATGCGGCCCTTAATCGCTCACCTGGTACCTATGGTTATGGTCATGGTAATGGACCAGTAATGGTTAAGTTTTCAATACAAGCCATCATCGGTAAATTCACCCCCACCCACTGTTGGTTATGTTTGAGCTAGGAAGATTATTTAAAGTAAACTGGCAAAGGGCCACATATGAATCATTATTTGTGTAAAAATATTCTTAAATGACACCAACAGTTTCAGGGAAAAGATTTTTAAAGATTTTCTATACAGAAATATAAGGAAAACTTGCCCCACCCACTGGTCGTCATGTTTTTTAAGATAACAAAATGATTTTAAGCAATCTGATAGATTTATTAATGGATCATTTGTGTAAAGTTATTTTCAATTTGGACCAGTAGTTTCACAGAAGAAATTATTTTAAAGTTTTTACTATACAGTAACATATGGAAAATGTGCCCCTCCCCACTGGGGGCCATGTTTTTTATATATCAGAATTATTTTAAGAAATTTCGTAGAGAGTCGCCCATGAATCATTTGTGTGAAATTACTTTCAAATCGGATCATCGATTTCAGACAAGAAGATTTTTTAAAGTTTTCACTATATAGCCATTTAAGGAAAATCTGCCCCACCCACTAGCGGCCATGTTTTTTAAGATAGGAAAATTATTTTTAAAAATCTGATAAATGGTCACCAATAGGTGTTTTCGACTGGCTAATTTTCGTGGAGCAACCAAATCTCATGGAGCACATATTTTGTTCGACAGGTAGTGTGACACATGCCGTGGAGTCTGAAAACCCTTGTTGAGTTCGTTTAGCAATAGACGCCAAACATAATCCATAAACAATTTTTTGATTGGTCAGATCTGTTTCGTGGTGTAATTTCAATTGATGGAATAGCTAAAGTTTTGCCAGTCGAATACGACAAATGGCACATTTGGGTATAATTATTTTCAATTCGGACCAGTAGTTATTTTTAAAGTTTTTTCAATTGGTTGCCATGGCAACAACAATTTCATTTGGATGACCTATTTTGAAGAAATCTGAGAGAGTATCCTACAAGGAACAATCCTATGAAGTTTTGAAGAAATTGGCCCAGTAGTGACCAAGAAGATCATTAACAAAAAGTTTGACGACGGACAGACTGCCGGACATATCCACAATCTCCATTTAAGTGGCCATTGCCTTCTTTATTTTATCTCTTTTATGTGGTTAAAATGTGTGTGGTAAGCCACATAATTGAAATCTAACTTTGTTATAGAATGATCTGGAGGCTAACCCTACCCCTAAGTCCCACAACTGGCCAGGTCACAAGAAATGGCCAGGTTAATGTTACAAGAAACTGCCAGGTTAATGTTTTTTCACTTACGTGTCTAGTTATTTTAGTCAATTTTAGCCACTTAACTATCATTTTGTGAGCACGGACAGACGACGACGGACACAGGGCGATCACAATAGCTCACCTTGGCACTTCGTGCCAGGTGAGCTAAAAAGTGTGAATAAAAAAGTTTAATTAACAGTTGCGCCACCATGTTTATTTACTAATTCAAGGGTTACCTGGGTACAATCGATTTATGTACGGTTCGAAATAACGCAAGCAAAAGTTTACTAATTAACTCAAATGCATCAATTTTACCGCATATAAAAATAAGATTTAACTGCTCAGATGTATACATTAAGTATCGGAAAATGTTGGTTTATTGATGAGAAATTAATTCGGGACTGTTCGCCTATTTTTGTAAACTCATTTGGTCACCATTTTGTTTTTCTTGTTCGTGTTGGCTAACTACCCATGAGATCAGTCGTGCCATTCGTAATCGATATCATGCAAACGGTCTGTTTTAGTTAAATTGTTATGTTTTTTTATGCAATTGATGCAATCGATACGGTAAGTTACTAACTGAACACGCTACAGGTTAATGTCACAATAAAATTCCAGATTAATGTAGGCCCAAGCTGCCGCTTTAAATATTGGCATTAAAGGCTCCCCTCCTTGGCGCTCAGGATTTTGACTGGTTTGACGGTGTCCAGATAAAGTGACTGGCCGGGCACAGTCCCTGGTGCATATCATAACTGCCCTACTCATAATTCATCATGGAGAAAACAATAGAAAAAAGTGTATCCTCTGTAAAAAAGTTGTTTACATTAATTATTTTTTCGACTTATAACATGAAATCTGCACTCTGAAATTCATCTCGCATCAGAAAAATCAAGTGGGAGCTAGCAAGTATTAAATTCAGAGTGATACTGATTACTCATCAGTGTCAATTTAAAAAAGGAAGACTTCATAAATAAATATGGATTTTCCCCTACAGATTCAAAGATGGCATTTAATTGTCTTTGACCGGGAGCCGAACTGTCATTTTTATGAGTCGATGAAAAACAACAAACGTCATGATTTAACAGTAAAATAAACCCTAAATCGCTGTTGTTAAACTACGTACCCGCTGCCAAGTCTGTAACCATCCGAATACAGTCATGAGTTCAGTAAAGAAATCGATTGCCATCTACGGCCATAATGATTCAATGATTGGCTCTAAAATACAGTCAGAGTGGAGAAAACGGTATTCTTCCATTCAAACGAAACCCATTGCAATGAAATATAGAAAATGACAACTTTTTGACAACTCCGACTACAAGTTTTAAATTGAGTGGCAAACAGTTTGGAGGCTGATCAGACGCCGGGTTACCAAGTCCAAACTGTTTGCAATGAAAACAAAAGTTAAAGTGTAATGTAACCGGGGTTATTTGGAAAGAAAAATGTAGTGTACTCTGCACAAATTGCTACAGTGGTAATTGATCAATTGAACACGCTACAGCATGCAGTCCTGTACAGCAGTTATCACCCTCCGCAATTTGGGATCAAACAAATCCATTTCTTTCACAGAAGCCTGTGGCGCTTATACACACCTTTAACGACTGGTGGTCTCTAGCTCTTAATCATTTCAGACATTTCTTATTGATGTCGAGTTTATATCAAAACATAGGTTTGCTTCGTGTAGCCATCTTGGGTACAGTGTAAACCACCGACTGTCCCGCAAAGATATTTTATCGGGGGATTATTCGGTTATAATATGTTTTAGACTTGATAGATATGCCTGGATATACAATAATTGCAACCGCACAAATCTGATGTCAATTTCGTCGAATTTTCGATACTTCAGACATAGCAGTAGGGAATAATACCATTCTTACCTGATAACTGATCCCGGGTGTATACAATTCTGTGTCTCAATAGATCCTGTTTTCCAGTGGAATATCCATGTCCAATAGTAGATTCTAATCGTTAAATGGTATGGTCCTAATCACTCAAACTGTCTGACATAATTTGACGACGGTGTCCTATGAGATTTGCAAGCTCTATGAGAACTGCATGCATGGCTCTCCACGCATGCGCGAAGACCGGAAGCTGGGCGCCGGGCCCTGTGCTATGAGAATTACAAGCTGTGATCAAGAATTATTGTTTTTACGTTCGAAAGAGACGTTAATTTACGTGCTTCAGTTGTTTTGAGTAAGGAGTGAGTCGATAATTAGCTATGTTGTACACTCAGGAAGAATATAAATCTTAAAAAGGTCAGGTATGTATTGTTTATCTTCCCTGCTCTTCTGTGTTTACTTTTCGTCGAGCCGAAATAGCCTATCGTAAAGGCGTTGCTTGTTATATTCGCTAGTTCAAGGGCAACATGCACTTGTCATAATTGTATGAATAATTTAAGTAAATTATAGGAATGGGTTAAAGCTCAGGCTGACAGATTTATGGTAAAAAAATCTCAATTTATCTCGCTTTGTCTCTCTCTCCTCCCTACCCCCTCCCTCTCTCTGCCCCCCTTTACCCCTTTCTCTCCCAAATCTCGCAGTCTCTTTCATTCCGATTGCTGTGACTGATAGTCATTAAATTTAATCTATGAGTTTGACTGATAATCTAATAGTCCAGGAATAATAGACATCCCCGTTTGCTCAATAGGTATTTACTATAATTTAGCGCCAGAGTGGACAATTTCTCCCTATTTAACTTTAACATAAATTGGGTCGTAATTAAAGCCAAATGTTTGTGTCACAGTGTGTAGGTTTATCATATCACTTGTACGACAATGCTAAGACGAAGTACTACGCCGTTTCCGGCGTAGGTTTCACAAAATATAGTTCGTTTAACTACGATTTAAAATCAAAAAGTCCACGTAAATATCGTCTTTCTTCATCAATTATTGCTTCATTATATGGTGAATAACAAAACAAAAATTTGAATCGAGAGCTTAAAACTGACGACCACTTGCATTTGTTGGATTCTTTAAGTACTATTTCGTATTGTTGCTTAGTTACAGGAAGTTAAGCACGCGCAAATCAAACACTTTTCAAAGTCTGTCAGGGATTGAATTGAATTGGAAATCCTTTGTTTTTTCCGTGCATTACCTAAGAACTGAAAAAAGCAAGCTTTTTTTCCGTATGATATGAAAAAACACAGATTTCTAATGACTTGTGGCAGTACTAACGTAATGAAGAAAGCTCTTGTAGGAATCGTCTGCATTACTGTGTCACTGCATGAAGTGGATACATACTAAAGCAGCTATATGTATGGCTATTTGCCTAAATATCTGTCAGCGAATCTAAAACGAATGAGCGCGGCAGAGCGCCACAGGTTTTCATATATCTCCCTAATTAGATCAAGTAAAGCGCTAACAGAGCGGTAATTGATCTCATTCGGTCGCCGATATCGCTATCGAATCTCTTTTGAGCGCCATAGATCGCAATGGTCGCCATCTGAGCGCCAATAGAGCGCAATGGATCGCATCTTAGTTGCATTTGAGCGCCAACGGAGCGCAATCGACTCATATAAGAGCGCAACATTTTTTATGAATTCGGTGGCGACAAATGACCATGAAGAAGCTATCGGATCTTACAGATCGCTAACGGATTGTCCTCGGAGCGTAATCTGATCCCAATCGGATCGTAAATGCCGTTAGATCGCCTCATCCTGACGCGACCTATGGCGTTCTGTCGGAGCTCGGAGATCGTCATTGGACGCCGTCTAGTGGAATGGGGGTATAATCAGATCAAGTAAAGCGCTAACAGGGCGGTAATGGATCTCCATCGTTCGCAGCCATCGCTATCGGATCTCTTTTGAGCGCCATAGATCGCAGTGATCGCCATCGGAGCGCCAACAGAGCGCAGTGGATCGCATCTTAGTTGCCTTTGAGCGCCAACGGAGCGCAATCTGATCATTCAAGGTCGCAATATTTTTAATGAATTGGATTGCGACCAATGACCATGAAGTCACTAACGATCTTGTAGATCGCTCACGGATCGCCATCGGAGCGTTATCTGATTGCAATCGGGTCGTAAATGCCGTTTGATCGCCTCATCCTGAGGCGACCTATGGCGCTCTGTCGGAGCGCGGAGATCGCCATCGAGCGCCGTCTAGTTGAATGGGGGTATAGCCTTGGTTACATACTCCCCTGCTAGGTGGCATTTGCAAACTCAATTTGAATAAATAAATAATACGCAAAATGAGAATAAAACATTTCCATTACTATCCAAGTAGAATTTAAAACTACTAATTAAAATCAATGCAAACTTAAACTATTGTCAGATAAAACAACCTTGACCTTTTTGTAAACTGCAATGTTTACAAATGTAGAAAAATACCTGGTTGTAAGACAATATATGTATTTGGAATTAAACTGCCATGAGTCTCATAACCAAATACGTAAAACAAACCAGAACTGAAAAACTAAGTGCTATACTAGCTGAATTATAATTACAGTGAAACTGCCATAAGTTTCATTAAAAAAATGAAATATCACTATTCAATCAAGAATTATATGTAACTAACAGGTTCTACACTGGTCAATAAATAAATTACGTTAATTACTTGAAACATGAAACTGATAGAACTGATTCTGGCTCAAAAGTAATTTCACTCATCAGAAGACTTGCCAACTCTACTAAAAGGAAACCAAGCTAATTAAACCAAATTAAAGAAATGCAATGCTAATAAAATTGTGAAAACTCCCTCAGCTACTAACTGACTAGATCATCATCATCATCATCATCATCATCATCTCTCGTAATCGCAGGGCCCTGTCCAGAGCATACTCGCGATGTTGATATACTGAGGGTTCACACTAAATAAAATACTCCGCCTTTTAGTCATTGCTATGTCACGCTATTTCAGGGGCAACCCTTTCCCCATACCTATCAGGGGCCTTTCTGGTCTTAACCGGACGACTTGGTGGGAGGTATTCAAACCCACTATCCCGGTTAGACGAAGACCATGCAAACCTTGACTGGCTGGACGCAGAATGTGCAGAGTTGGATTGATTGGCCACAAACTGTGCAGACCTAGTCTGGTTTGATGCAGACTGTATAGACCTAGATTCACTGGAATTTGATAATCTTGATGCAGAATGATGGCCATCAGGTTGTCTTTTGACACACAAGACAAACATAAAGCAAAGTGAATATAGGATCCCGCCTTGGTACGGTCAGTAGCAATCAATAATTAATTATAAATTAACTATTAACAACCACTAGCGGTTTAAACCTGGGTTTAGGGGCGCCCAACCTCTTATCTCCTATATTCACCTATAAAAACGAACAGTGTACATACAAAATATAAACCGTTTTCCACAACCTTACAACCTTAGCCTGCTTACGGGCCTTGTCGTTGTCGTTGCAGGTCGCTTTGTTTATAACACAAGAAATGTCCCGTCCTAAAATACCTGGTTCTCGTTAGGATGCGTCGCATCTGAGGTAAACATGTCTTTCAGATGCACCGTTAGCCAGCATGCATAGTTGACGTTGTTGTTTGAAAAGAAGAAATATATTAAAGTCGCTCATGTTTGGCATTAGATAAGCATCAACTGAAAGCCTAGGGTGCCTGCCAAACATAAGGAAGTGTAGGGAATACCCAGTAGCATCACTCTTGGTAGCATTATATGTTTGCACAAGAGGAGCTACATAGGATTTCAAATCCTGTTACTGGTGATTCTCCAGAGTACTTAGCATCTTGAGTAGGGTCTGATTAAAGCGCTCTGCAGAACCATTTTCCATGGGATAAGGAGTAGTCCTTGTTTTTCCCGTGAGAGCAAGCCTGCAGAGTTCTTTAATCACACTACTCTCAAAGTTGCGTCATTGATCACTATGGAGCCTTGTTGGAAGGGAATAGTACCTGATGAAGTTTTCATACAGGGCCATTGCTGTGGTCTGAGCAGTTTGGTTCCTGCAATGGACAGCCTGAGCATATCTGGTAAAATCGTCTGTAAAGACTAAGATATGCTCATAGCCTCCCTTGGACCTTTCCAATGAAGGAAAGTCTATACAGACAAGCTCCTTAGGATATGTACTGTACTGGTGATTGGCAACAGCTTAGCCACTGACCTTACTGGTGTCTTGCGCCGAGTACATCTCGACAAGACTCAACTTTCGAACTTATGTCCCTCTCAAGCCCAGGTCAGAAGAAGCGTTGGTTGGCCAGCCACAGGGTATTTTATTTACCCTGGTGGGCAGTGTCATCATGCACGCCTCTCATGGCTCTGGACTTGAAAGAGCTTGGGACGACAAGTTTTTCCACTGACTGCCCATCGAGAGTTGCAGTCCGATACAGAACATTGTCAATGAAATGGAATTTACTCAATTCACGAAAGATTTCTGCTCGGCTGTCAACTCCTTTTGAAATGCCTTCTCCCTGGGACGAGAATAGCTGCTCCGTAGATGTATAACGCGGGCAAGTACAGGGTCTCGCTTCTGCTCCAAATGCCAGTCAATCTTGGCAAAAGTGTCTGAACCTGAAAATTCCTCATCTGCAGAATGAAAACTGTCAGCCTCAGACAAGCTTTCAACTAAAGGAAAGCAAGTAGTAACAGATTGAGAGATTGCCTGTACAACATCAGGAAACAATCTCCTCAGAGCATCAGCATCTTTGTTCTGTTTGCCTGATCTGAACTTGATTGTGAAATTGTAGTTGGCAAGTGCAGATTTTCACTTGTGCCCTGTGGCATCAAGGTTAGCAGTGGTCAACACATAAGTTAAAGTGTTACTGTCTGTAAATACTTCAAATGAATTACTCATAAGGTAATCACTGACCTTGTCAGTAACCGCTTACTGTAACGCCAAGAAAGTACTTATGTGCTGGATATTTGCGTTTACTTGGACGCAATCCTCTACTTGCATAGGCAATGACCCTATCTGCTCCATCCTGGTGCTGATACAGAACTGCTCCAATGCCATTACAGCATGCGTCCGTGTGGATAATGAAAGGTAAGGAATAGTATGCATACGCCAGAACTGGAGGGTTAACAAGTTTGCCCTTGTAAAGTATTGAAGACTAACTGCTGTTCCTTACCCCAGAACACTTTTATAGGCTTATGGAACTTCTTTCCAGCCTTAATCTTTTGCTTAGGACTGCGTGTGCAATGGCCTTCTAGCAAAGTATTAAGAGGCTGTGCAAGGGAAGAAAAGGCCTCAACAAAACGCCTGTAATACCCTGCAAACCCAAGGAACTGACGCAGTTCCTTGACATTGCAGGGTGGTTGCCAGTTTTCAATAACTGCTGTTTTGTCAGGATCTGTAGCAATTTCATCCTAAGATATAATATGTCCTAGATAAAGGACAGACGATTTTAAGAAAATCTGAATAAGGGGAGATCCTTTGAAAGCACAGAAAACAAAGCAAATACTGAAAATTGCAGACTCGGTTTAATTGAGCCTGTTCATGAGCAATACTGAAATATGCAACAGTGCTCACGCCCCCGAGCACCGGCTTAAGCGGATTTCAACTCGCATTTGGAGGGTATGAGCTTCAAGTTATGCTGCCCAAATAAATACACGCAATACAATTCCTACATCTACACACATCTACAAGCCTCTCTAATACTGTCTCTTTACATGTGAGGTTCTCTTCAAATGTCTGGGAAAAGATGAGGACGTCAACAATGAAAATGAGACATTCCTTTAAATGCAGCTCACCCATGCATTTATCGAAAAGGCGCTGGAATGTCGCAGGGGCGTTGCAAATGCCAAAACTAAGTAATTAGCACTGGTAAAACCTCAGGTTTCTACCTGAGAAAGCCATTTTTCTCCTTATCCTCCTCATCCATCTCGACCTGACAGTAACCTTGGCGATGATCTAACTTGCTAAAGTACTTTGCATCCGCAAGGGTGTCTATGATGACGTCAAAGCGAGATAAAGCATAGGCAGCCTTGCGTGTTTTTAGCATTCAGTGTCCTGTAATCAATACAGAAGCGTAAGGAGTGGTCCTATTTCCGGACCAGTACACACTTAGAAGAGAAAGGGCTCTTAGACTCACTTACAACATCTGCAGCGAGCACATCTTTAAGGTGCTGCCTAACCTCATCATACATGCCAAGAGGAATCCTCCTATATGGCTGCTTTAATCGGTCAAGACAATCTTATGTTTGGCAATGTTAGGACAGCCTAGATCATTGGGTGTTTTAGAAAAGATGTGATCCTATTTACCCAAAACTTGTTGAGCCCTTAACTATTGGTCATCAGCTTATTTGGACTTCTCAATCTTGAGACCCATTTATAGCCTGATGCCAAGTCATCAATGACCTTAACCTCTGTGATCATGCATATACTAGCCCTTGGTTATAATAACCACAGGCTTGGAAGTCATATAACAAACTTTAACTGAAATTTTGCAATAATATGCTTTTGCAGTTTGACTACTCTCGGACAAACTGACAAAGATAAAGCAGCAATGTTCTCTGTTACATCTTCTGTAACAGAACTGTCAATATTTCTGCTGAAGCCATTGACTACAGCAGTCTGGTTTGGCTACACATTTCGGCTACACGCCTTAACTGTAAAACTGTCAACTTGCAAACAATCCATTGCAAGTTGCCACTCACTGGGAATATCACCCTTATCAGACTTTGAAGACCTATAACATTTGTGCCAATAATTATTAGACACTTTCTATTAAAACGAGTGTCTAGAACTACCAGAACAGGAACTGACATTTTATAATCTGATAAAAATGGCACTGAGACAGATGTTTAAATAAATCCAAGATACTTTAACTTGGACCAATCTGCAACAGAGATGTCCAACAGGATCTGTTAGTCCTGTAGAGGGGGTTTAACTGTTAAGGAGCTGTGCGTAAAAGGATTCCGAAACAGTAGAGATCATAGAACCACTGTCTATGAGAGCAATTGCCTTCTTCTTATGTAAATAAACACACGACTCATTGGCATTGCAAATTAAATTGGACTTGTGAAATTAGCTCTGCTCCACATGCCCTGCTTCAGTATGGCCAGCTACTGATATTTTCCTCTGCCCCTGCCTCGAAAGTTTCCCCTGTTGTTGCTGTTGTTGTTGTTATGTGAAGTGCTGCTATTGTTGTTAAATGATTTTTCGTTGTTGTTGTTATTTTGTGATGAATGTGAAAAATGAATAGGTTTCTGATCCAGCTTCTGTAGGATCTGACTTAAGGGTAATGAACAGAGAATATTGTGGAAAAAATACCCTATTCTGAAAATATATATGCAAAGTCAGTTTGAGAAACATTCTTTAATAAAACTTATACCCCATGACTTAACTGCTTCGTAAGAAAAATTATAGAAAAAAATGTACAGCTAATGTCCCATTTTGAGGTTAAAAACTGTAAAAAATATGGATTTCTGGAGAAGTTTTAAGGCTCATTAATTATAATGAATAAACACTATAAATTGGTAAATAACGACTGCAGTGACTATAAGGAAGTTCGTGTCAGGCCTAGTTTGTGTTAAATTCGGTCACAATTAGCAATACGCCTCAATTTTATTTTGTCTCTCATTCATAAACAATGTTTATTATGTTTATTATGGCCCTACTTTCATTTTGGCAACCCACATGAAAATGACCAATCGACGTCGATTACGAGAAACTGCACATTACCTTGTGTGGAAACATCAATATTGAATATAGAACGTGCAATTTGCTGCTGAGATACTGTTATTTGATACATTCGATCACTGCTCTACAGTGTTGTTTTGAACCGCATTTTCATGCGTTCAAATTTTGTCCGACATTTTTGCGCGCAGTATTTACGAGTTTATGTTTCCGTAAAAAGGTATGTTGAGGCCAAAGTATCATTAATAGCTATGATATTTTGTTTTAGACCCTAGAATTGCATTGAATTAAGTATATTTTGTCAATTGTAAGCGTTATTTTAGAAAAAACACGATCTAAATGTAGCGGAAGTACTTCCGGTATTCCTCTATCCGGTGTCCTATGGTCATTGTTTTCACAAAACTGAATACGATGGTTACAGAATCATAAGCATGAATCAACTACAAGATTTTCTGGCAACTATAACATTACACACAATCCAATGTAAAGGTTTGCAACTAATGCATAAAGTGTGCCCAAATTTACCACCTGTGGAACTGATACGAGAAGTAAGGAACAATGGCCTGGCAAGTGTCATAGTAACTGAGTGTCAAGGGTGTAAACAGGCATTTAAATTTCAAACCAGTGCACAGTTACCATTGAATGATACAAAACATTACGACATCAATGTTCGTGCAGTATGGGGAACCATGGTGACAGGAGGGGGGCTTTCTCAGTTGAATGAGTTTATGGCTACGATGAAATCACCCGGAATGTCTCAAACATTATTCTCGACAATTAAACAAGAAATTGGGGATTTGTGGACAGAGGGATTAGAAAAGGAAATGATGGAAGCTGGTGCAGAGGAAAGGCGTATAGCCATTGAGAAGGGTCAATTTGATGACGGTATACCTACAATCACTGTTGTTGAAGATGGAGGCTGGAGCAAACGCTCACATAAACATACCTATAACGCATTAGGTGGAGTTGGGGTAATCATAGGAGCAGAGACTGGCAAGTTGCTATATATTGGTGTCAGAAATAAGCACTGCTACATTTGTAATCGGGCCGAAACTTCCCATACAGAACCAGTTCCACAAGCAATGGAAGCGGACATTGTGCTTGAAGGCTTCTTAAAAGCTGGGAAAATGCATGGATTGAGATATACTCAACTAATTGCTGATGGTGATTCATCTGTTTATGCCAAAATTCAGGAAAATGTGCCAGTTTGGGGAAGTAGAGTGACCAAAATTGAATGTGCCAATCATGTGTGTAAGTGCCTTAGAAGCAGCTTAGAAAAACTAGTAGAAGAAAACAAGTATTACAAGGGGAAAGGCAAGTTGTCCAAATCAGCAAGAATGAAAATAGCCAGTTCAGTGAGGAGTGCCATTCGACTTCGTTCGAAAGAAAATAATAAAAGTGAAGCATGCAAGAAACTCCATAAAGATATACACAATTCAGTCCACCACGTGTTTGGAGATCACCGCAATTGTTCGGATTTTTGGAAGGCAACTAGTGCTAAGAACACAGCTATTCAGTGTACACCAGAACAGATCAACAACAACAGTAGTGAATCAAATGAAGAGACAATACCAGATGTGCTTCAGCAAACATCAGATATATGGTTGGATACTTTAAATAGATCTGAAGAAGAAATGTCTAGGGGTGACTGCAACATCAATGACACATTAGATTCAATGATGATAAAGGATATCAGTGTCATCCTAGCTAGAGTCGCAGCTAAATCCTCTCGCCTTCTAGGCAACTCTACAACAAATCTGGCCGAATCGTGGATGGCGATACGTTCCAAGTTTGATGGAGGCAAGCTGTACAACAGATGTAATCGGGGTTCGTGGCATTCACGCTGTTATGGAGGAGCACTACGGAAAAATCTAGGTCCACAGTGGTCCACAAAGATGTGGGAGGAATCAACTTCAACTAAAGCTGGAAAACACTTTGAAAAAAATTATCAGACAAGACATTCGGCCCTTATTCAGACAAAGAAAGACCAAAAGAAACCAGAAAGAAAAGCTAGGAGGTCGAAAAGGAAAATGGAAAGCGGAAAACAATCGCAATCAAAGAAAGTCAGAAAAGAGTATGGAGAAAATGCGTTAGAGGCAGCTCCTGATCTGTCAGCAGACAGACTGAATGATTGTAAGAAACAGTTTTTCAATACACATATCAACCTTGATCACCAGAGGATAACATCACTTGAATTAGTAACACGAAGACAGTCAGCATCAGCTGTGTGGCACAGTGTAAGAAAAAAGAGAATAACATCTTCAAATTTTGGTGCAGTGGTGAAGCGAAACCCAAAATCAAAGTCAACAACCTGGTAAAGAAACTTCTGTACAGCTCATTCAAAGGAAACATTTTTACAAGACATGGAATTCAGGCCGAGCATATGTCAATAAAAGAATACATCTTTAAAAAGCAAGAAGAAAACAGCATTGTCACTGTGGAACAAATGGGTATTGTGATAGACTCCAATAAAAAGTTCCTGGCTACAAGTCCTGACGGCAAAGTTAAGGAGCAAAATGGTGAAACAGGACTTTTAGAAATTAAGAATTTGTTACACAACAAACCATTGAATCTATACGAAGCAGCCAGTACCCTTGGAAGTGGATTCTGTTTAAAATTGACAGACAAGAAGTTACATTTAAAAAAGACACATGACTATTACTATCAAATTCAGGGCCAGATGAATATAACAAATTTGCCATGGACTGATTTTGTGGTCAGAACAGAGAAACCATATCAATTATTCATTGAAAGGATTTATAGAGACCATAGTCTGTGGAGGGACATGGAACCAAAGCTGGAGGCCTTTTATAATCAAGCCATATTACCTGAGCTAGCAGCTCCAAACAAACAACACTCTGTTAGGAATCAGAGAACCAGGGCTTTGGGTACGTTATTTAATGGGCACATAATACAGAATGGGAAATTATTAAGTGTTTAAGTAAGGTAATCGCTTCAAGCAAAATGGAAGTAATTTGGTTTCTAAAAGAGCTTACCGTTTTACTTTCCCTTAGCTTTAAGCTGTCACTTGACTTTTATTCAATCAATTAACTTATTTTTTGTAATTTTATGTCATAAGGTCATTATCTGAGGAGTAGAGGGTGTGTATGTCTTTTTTGTTCACACGTAAACTTTGCCTTCTCTCACAGCGACATTTTTACAGATTGATCACCAAGTTTTCAAAGAAGGGTTTTAACCCATCCCCCATATATACACCTTTTTACGCCTTTAATTCAATCTTCTACTGAAGAAAGAAGTTCCAATTTATATTGTCACAAATAAAAAGCATAAGAAATATTTCCTATATTCTAGCAGGTAATAGCTTAAAGCAGGTTGAAAGTAAAGCAGAATGCGCCGTAATGCAATCGGGAAATGGGTTAAATAGAATTATTGTTTGTATATTGGGTTTGGAAATGTATGATTAATCTTGATATATATATTGTTCTTGCAGTATACAAATAAATACGAAAGAAGACTCAAGCAGGAAACGCAACACAAACCACACACACACACAAACCACACACACACACAAACCACACAAACCACACACACACACACACACACACACACACACACACACATACACACTAACACACACACACACACTAACACACACACACACACACACACACACACACACACCTACACACACACACACACACACACACACACACACACACACACACACACACACACACACACACACACACACACACACACACACACACACACACACACACACACACACACACACACACACACACACACACACACACACACACACACACACACACACACACACACACACACACACACACACACACACACACACACACACACACACACACACACACACACACACACACACACACACACACACACACACACACACACACACACACACACACACACACACACACACACACACACACACACACACACACACACACACACACACACACACACACACACACACACACACACACACACACACACACACACACACACACACACACACACACACACACACACACACACACACACACACACACACACACACACACACACACACACACACACACACACACACACACACACACACACACACACACACACACACACACACACACACACACACACACACACACACACACACACACACACACACACACACACACACACACACACACACACACACACACACACACACACACACACACACACACACACACACACACACACACACACACACACACACACACACACACACACACACACACACACACACACACACACACACACACACACACACACACACACACACACACACACACACACACACACACACACACACACACACACACACACACACACACACACACACACACACACACACACACACACACACACACACACACACACACACACACACACACACACACTCCCACAATCCAAACAGAAAACAATACGCAAAACAAACATAAAGCAAAGTGAACATAGGAGCCCGCCTTGGTACGGTCAGCAGCAATCAATAATTAATTATAAATTAACCATTAACAACCACTGGGGGGTTAAACCTGGGTTTAGGGGCGCCCAACCTCACACTTATCTCCTATATTCACCTATAAAGACGAACAGTGTACATAAAATATAAACCCTATTCCACAACTCCCAAAACGACAAAGAAGAAAACGGAGAAAAAAGTTCAAGAAAAGGCCAGTCGAAGTTCAACCAAACGACCCGCATAGCAGGATCAGCATCAGAATCCACCAGCTTCCGGAAGTACACCATGCTCACCTGCAGCTACAAGACGGGGGTAAGTATTTTAACTCTTTCCTCCCTGTAACCACAAAGGGACAATTCTATTTTTCAATATAGTCTGGTCCAGTCTTGACTATTTAGGGTTGAATTATTTCAAAATGTCAAACAGTATAGAACCTGAACAGAGGGCTCCTTAAGGAGTCCTCTGATAAGTGTCTACACTGTTTGCATAGAACAAGTGTACTCCTCACAGGTACACTGTTTGCAAATGACACATAATATGCGTGACTAGTATTCAAAGGGTTAACTGAATATGTATAACTATAAAAGGTAACAATTACATCTATTCCCGAGCCTTGTTCAGATTCAACCATCTAAGGCGTCATAATGCAATCCCTCTTTTACCTTGTGCGTACCATGGTTCCGGATCCTGATGGCCTTTGCAGCGCTCGATCCGTTTCCATCAGCCCCAGGGCGTCTGACCGTCCATAAGGTGGTATTCAAACTACCCATGTTCAGCCTAGCACCCCTTTGGGCCTCCAGCCCGAGCACCACCCATGCCCGGATACTGGCTACAACTTGTTGCTCATGTTTGATAGTAAGCTCATCTTTAAAAAACACACATTGTTGGAAATTGTATGTTGTTATGCAGTCACTGTACTACTATAGGGTAATGGGTTAATGATTGTGATCTTTTACAGATCTCGCCGATTACACACAATAAAATTTATGGGAAGAAGAATTTCGCATAAATGGACTAAAGGATGAACATGGACATACCAAATGGTATAATGGTACAGTGACAGGTGTGGATGTCGGGAATGACGGTGCCCCTGATGCAGTTTATGAAGTTCTGTATGATGGAGACAACCACTTATACAGCATAGACAACTTGTATCAAGATTTTCAAGCCGCATCTGTTAAATTTATTGACTTATAGTAAGTATTCTGTTGTAAACCAAATATTTTCCCTAGCTATTACCCACTTAGTAGTTAAGCTACCAGATTTTGGAATTGTTATGATTTTTGCGTTACTTTAAACCTTTACCCCATAGCCAGTCTCTAGTTTTGAAAACAGGTGAGCACTTGAAGCAGGTTGAAAGTAAAGCAGAAGGCGCCCTAAGCTATCATTTGCTAGAGTATAGAACAATTATCCTTTGGTACATTAATATGAATTGGAACATTTCTCTTCAGCAGAGGAATAAATTAGATGCGCTAAAAAGTAAAAGGCGCTTCTATGAGGGAAAGGGTTAACAGTGAATATCACTTATATCTCAATGTCCAGCTAATATAGGTGGATGAAGACACCAGAAGCCCTTTATGCACTGTTTCATGAACAAATAGGGAACTGCTTAAAACCACCGACCTTCTGTAAGTCAGCTGGAAGGCTTTCCCACATGAAAATTCAGAATAACCAGACCTGGATTCGAACAAACAGCGACGAGGAGCTTATTGATGTTAGTCACAGTGACTTTACCATTAGACCTTGGAGGTAGTCCTGCTACAGACAAAAGAAAAATGGACATTTAGGCCGCTTTTATTGTATCCATTTTCTGTCTGTCAGCCACTCTGTGCATATGTCCATCTATACTTTTTTATGTTGACACTATTTCTCAAACAGTTTTTCACATATTCATCTCATATTAACCCATTACCTCATAGCCTGTTTCTAATACTGAATATAGGTGACCACTTAAAGCAGGTTGACAGTAAAGCAGAGTGCGCCTCAAGGCGCATTCTGCTTTATTTTCATCCTTCTATAAGCTACCATCTGATAGAATATAGAAAATATTTATTGTGATACATATTCATGACTGTTTTAATTGGAGCTATTTTCTTGAATGGAGGAATTAATTAATGGTGTAGAAAGGCGTATTTATGGTGGAATTGGTTAAAGGCATATGCCTAAGGTATACTGAAAAGAAGAAACCTATAGTTTTTGTGTTGAATCAGATAATTAAATCCCCATTTATCTGCCCTTTATTTGTCAAAAAGACCAGTTTTAACAAGAAATATCTTTAAAAAAGATATTCGGCGGAATGAGTGGTTGAACTAAGGCTATATAGATGGGTGTGCAAAATTGAATTAAATTGAGGTTTTCAAAGAATATATATCTTGGATTGAAAAGCAAAAAATACAAGTATTCAATTGAAACAGTAACTTTTATTTAAAATGCAAAACTATCATGTACAGAAATGCAAAACAAAACAATAATTTAACTCATATCCTAGCTACTGGTAGGAGATATTGTTCCATTCATAGAGTTTCTTGAAACAAACTATAGCATACACAAATGTACAGATACAACAATCTACTGTACTTCACTCTTGTAAATAATGATGAAACAACACAATTGTGTTTAACTCACTTGAGGCTATTCAAATATAAAATATTGCTTTTAATGTATGGCAAATGTGTACAAATAGTTAACAATTAAAATAAATTAGTTGTAAAGAATTACGAAACACCTAGCTTCCTCTGTATATCTATAAATAGATTTCAGATCATATCTTAAAATAGAAGCATAATTTTGTCAACAGTGGAAACTTCTGTGGCCTAATTCATCAGACCAGTGTAGTAAACAGCCAGCCTGTATCTCTAAATTTTACACCCACAGTCCACATCATGTAAAACTGTAATGGGACATAAACCAGCCTACAGGGCTCCAGATAAGAGTGAGTAAACTAAACAAATCACATTTTTTCACCTCTTTCAGCACCAAACCCTATGGTATTACCACTCATTTTGATTGTCTGGAAGAGACAATTCATATGTATAGTGACACCACAGGGTTTAATGCACAAATAAAGATTTTTAGTTTTGAAACAATTCCCTTATCTGGAGCCCTGGCTACTATCCAATCAGACTATTCAGTTTCAACAGGTGCTTTTAATTCTAAATTTCTGATCAAATATTATTGGTTGAAATGTGTGGCCAAATATAAAGTGTGTCTAAATAGAAAACAGTCAGCTCCGCCGAAAAATGTTTTCACTCTAGCAACCTGATTCGTTCTTAAATCCTAATAATATTTTTAAACCCTTTGTTAGATCCTGATCAAGATTAATATTGGAACAAATCCGATCAGCCTGTGAAGATTTATTGCCCCGAATGTTTAAAAAAGGTTCTATATTTGCCATTGTTTACAGTTGACCAACCTCATATTTAGCATAATTTTATGACTTCAATGCTACTTCTTATTTGTTTTTGTATCAACAAGATGCTTAATGTGAGGGAAATATCCACATATTAATTATGTGCATTGAGCTCTGATTGGCTGACTGTTGATCTTCACTAGGCTTATTTTGTTGACTGAATTTCTTGATATTTGTTATGAGTCGGGGATCACTTGCAAAAGTGATTTAGTTTCAGTTGAAATGGGCAAATAACCAAAATTTGAAAATATAATTTATACCTATTGCAACTTGCAAATCATTCATGATTTAAAGATTGGTTGCTTTACTTTGTTGCTGATTTTGTATCATAGATACTTTATGGCACAGACCAAGGCCCACCAGCTACACCTCCACCCTCCCATCCACCTGCCAATGCAATGTACCAACAACAACAAACACAGAACGGAGCTCAGACTAACGGGTCAGTAGATAAAAGGTACTACTTGATAATAGTCCAAACTCCCTAAACCAAGTTCCAAAGCATGTACTAAAAAACCCATGACAATTCATTGCTCAAGATATGGGATTAAACTGAACAAATACAAATTTTCACATTGCAGTACAAAATCCTATGGTGTGACTACTCATTATAATCTTTTAGATGGTTCTAGTGAGTAGTCACATCATAGGATTTAATTCTGAAATAAATATTTTAGGCTTTTAGATACTCTCCTTATCTAGAGCTCTGTGATTATCAAGATTTTGAATTAACTGAAATAATTATACAGTGTTCCCTCTCTACAACGGCCCTCCCAATAACGACTCCCTCCTTACAAAAACCCCTGTCGCAGTTCCCCAAACAAGACATTTGTGTCCAAACTTTTCATGGCTGCAATGCCATCTGCTTAAAAGTGTTGTATGCTGTTTTTCTCAAAGTTACATAATGGACAGTTTGATAGAAAAAAAAATTGATGACGAGTGACAAACAGCTTGAATCCAGATCAGACGCCGCGTTACGCGGCATCTGATCTGGATTCAAGCTGTTTGCAAATGTGGCAGTTTACCTCCCTACAACGACTCTCTCCGAACAACGCACACTTGGTTTGTCTCCCATTGGATGTCGTTGTAGAGAGGGAACACTGTATTTCAATCTGAATATTTATTTGATACTTCTACTAATACAATGGTCAACTTGTAAACCTAATCTACAGCGCTGGTTTTATTCGTTTAACCCATTACCCTATAGCCTGTTTCTAAAAGTGAAGATTGGTGACCACATAAAGTAGGTTGATTTTATTGCAGAATGTGCCCTCAGGCACAATCTGAATCTGAATATAGTACGTCATAGAATCCTATAAAGGCTTTTACATGACGGGTGTGAAGAGACGCCATTTTATTGGGAATCAGCATGCACTATGCTGTCTGGCAGGATGTTCCACTGCATCATAGTGCCTACAAAGTAGGAATGTCTGTAGTGCAATTCTGTAGGGTTTTACCTTTTTGGGACTGTGAGCCCTCTTGTGTTGTTGCATACCTGGTTTTCAATTATAATATTCATACTGTAATCTTTTACTTTCAGTCCCCCTTTAATGTTGTTAAATACCATACATGATTCATTTCCAGAACTTCATAGTTATGGACTACTGTTAAAGGAGTTATGGATTAATAAGAGAAACTTCAATAGAGTTATGGGTTAATAAATGAAACTTCAATACACCACTGAAATGGTTTTGATCATGAGAAGATTCAGATTTACTTGTTTAATGGTCAGAATCAAAACTGTGAAAATATGAAAGTAACTTACTTGGCCTAGCAATGATAAGGAATACGATAAAATGATTTACAATGGGACGTAGTTGAGGGGTAAAGCGCCCACTTACGACGTCATTAGTAGTGAATTTGATCCTCCGTCGGACCAAGTTTTTCGGATGAGACTTTATAAACCGAGATCCGATGTATCTGTGCTTTAGACTGGGCATCTAAAAGAACCAGAGAAGTCTTTTGTTAATAAGAGTATGGCATGGCG
Organism: Gari tellinella; assembly: GCA_922989275.2. Taxonomy (NCBI): domain Eukaryota; kingdom Metazoa; phylum Mollusca; class Bivalvia; order Cardiida; family Psammobiidae; genus Gari; species Gari tellinella. The sequence continues at coordinate 34,087,871 of OV277861.1, read as the reverse complement.
CCCGGGTTATCTGTATCCCCTTCCCACTTTCTGGGGCGTCCAATTAGCCCATAGATGGCAGAAACGGAGGTAAACAAAACAAATTATAAAATGATTTTTGCGACTTTGAGGAAAAAAGGAGAACGTTTCCTCATGGCTTAGCTACATGTGTGTTGTATAAAATATATCTAAATATACTTTACCACGAAAAGTGTTAAAGCTCCCCATAGTGGACCTCATACTGATTGGCCATACTGAAAACAAATTCTTTCAACCTCTTTGACGTTTTTCTTGTGTGAACTAAATTGTCAGATATGTGTTAATTTCTGAATTGTTGTTGTTGTTTTAACAGACCAAGACAAGAACCCTCAGTGGGACAGCAGATAGGCACCTGGTAGTGGTAAGTGTTATACCTGGCTTCAATAATTCTACTATCCAAATGGGCCAGGGGTTCATATAAGAGGGAATTAACTGAACAATTCAAACGGTTTCTCACTCCTTTTAGCACCAACTGCTATGGTGTTACTACTTATTAGAATCGTCTTGAAGAGACAATTCTAATGAATAGTGACACCATAGGGTTTAATGCAGAAAAAAGGTGTTTTTTTTTAAAATACTCCCCATATTTGGATCTCTGATGAGTTTTATGTTAACAAGTCACAGGTCAAGTCTGAATATGAGGGAAATTAATCCAACTTGTTAAATGGATAGGATCCCTATTAACCGTCCAATTATCAATTGTCTCATCTGGTACTAAACTGTTTGACAATGTAAAACATAAGGGGTTGGGCAGTAAACCTTCAGTGAACAAGTTCATTGGTAGGGCTCTCTCTGACAGTAAATTTTCTAATTTTAGTTGACTTCAGCACATAGTGCAATGTGATTTATTGTGACTGCTCTTCGTCGGGCCTCCAATGTCTTTTCACATTTGAAAACTTCATGTTCTCTGAATATAGCTCTATACCAAGGTTTTTTAAAAGTTAAGCACAGGCCAAAAATGGCTGTCCAAGGCCTGGTGGACTTATAAGTTTCTCGTAGAAAAAACATTATGATTTTTTTTATGCTCCGGGCATCGACAGATGCGGAGGCATATAGTAATCGTCCAGTCCGTCCGTCCATGTGTCCGTAACAAGGTTAAGTAGAATTTACCGTTTCGTCTAGCATCAACACTGCTTACCCAAATGCTTGGATACTTTTGTTGCCTTGGACCATTCCCAATCCACCAATATCACCAAACTTTGATCTTGACATTGACCTAATTTGGACGAAGAATATTTTAAAATAGGCTCTTTCTCGGTTAACTAGATTTTACCATTTTGTCTAGCATCACCACATCGGGCTACAATGTTTTGATACTTATACAGTTGTTGCCTTTGACCATTCCCTATCCACCAATATCACCAAACTTTGATTTTGAATTTGACCCTGACCGAATTTTAACTTAGAATATTTTAAATGGGCTCTTTCTCGGTTCACTAGATTTTACCGTTTCGTCTAGCATCAACACTGTTTACTACAATGCTTCGATACTTATACAGTTATTGCCTTGGCCCATTACCAACTCACCAGTAATACCCAAGCTCAGTTTGACCTTGACCTTGATCTAGTTTGGACTTAGAAAATATTCAGAATATATTGTCAAGGATGCCACCGGGGCATAAGTGTTTATTGAACGTACAGTCTTGTTCTTGTTGGAAACCTTAAGACCAAGGCTTTTAATGTTTGACATGTAGCTTTCTCTTGTGGCCCTCTACCCAACTTTTTAAAATTATGTGTTTGGAATAAGAAATTGACAGATCGTCTGATGCCGTCACAGAAATTACTTTGTCCACAGCTTTGATACTTGTTATGGTTGAATCTTTTAGGATCTTCTACCAAAAATGTTGAAAACCATCTGGGATTTGGAATATTTAGGTTACAGTAGGTAAAATCTTTGATGTATCCCCATTGACTAAATGTTTTCAAGGTGAGCAATTTAAGGCTGCATAGCCCTTGTTTTAATTTTCTGTGTAGCCTACTGTGTTTGTTTCAATGCTATGCAGTCAAAATAGTTAGTTTCAAGTAATTTGTATAATTTGACTACGTTGAGCAGAGTTGCATAAATGGGCCACCATACATTCTTCTGAAAGTAGTCCCCAAAAGAGTTGCCTCCCTTCAAACTAGTACTCATGGCTTTTGTTCAAGTTGTGAACTGAAATAAAAGCTTTTGGTTTTCAAAGATTCTGGGCAACAAATACTTGTCTAATGCTCCCACTGACTTATTCAATACCTGATACTTGTATTTCTTTCCTTTTTTTGCAGATATGTCGTTTGCTGCAGATATTTAGAAACTTCTCCTGAAAGACTTTTGTAGCAAGTATATTTGCTTGTCATTATCTGTGATGCTTATGCCATATATACCAGTGGAAAGAGGACATTGAGACGAACATTTTGATATGTAATAGTCTAATCACTTCTCGAGATCAACTTTTTATCAATTCTACTCTCCAACTGTTTCATGTTAGTGACAACAACAACAGGCTGATCTGTAGGTTTCTTAGAAGCAGAAGCAGGAGAAGTGGAAGAACTTCCTGGAATTAATGATATTTCCTTCTCTACAACTCTAATATCTCTGAGTAATCTGTCAAACTAAAAAGTAGTGTCCTATATATGACGAGTTTGACTCTTGAGTCCCTTAGTTAACTTCCCCATATCCTCGGCTAACTATAAAAGACCCTCAAGACGGCACACAAAACTGGTGCCCGACTCATCAGGCAACTGAAAAGCATTAAAAACTCCTGCATAAGCATTCCATGAGTATAGCATCAGTATATGCAGACTCTCCTAGAGAGACTAAAATCTTCCGTGATGTACCACGTACAGAGCGACGGATAGCTTGCAATACCACATGAGACGTTATTTCTGGATCATTAACCAGACATCTGACGACAAACCTCCATTCTATGTAAGATTATCTCCTAAAAAAGAAGGGACTTTAAGGATGGACTGGGAAGACATATAAAAGGTTGCATTCTGCTTGCAAGGGTTTTCCATAGCTGAAAATGGTGTAAATGAAACAGGGACCGGGGGTTATTTACACTCGGTGAGGTTGAAACAGAGACCGAAGGTTTGTTTACTATGGGTAAGGTCGAATCAATTTATTTCCCTCTCTCAATAATGGCAGCAAAACTCTCATCATCATTTAACTTTTGTGCCATAATTTCATCTAGAAGCTAACTGATTAAGATATAGGAAGTTAATCTATACATATGTTAATCAACACGGTAAATTACAAACTACTGAATATACTCCTATACAATACAAAATTGAGAAACACCTGCTGCAAATAGAAAAACTGCACATGCAAATTACTATGTCTGACAAATGACACTAAATCTAACAGAAATTCAGATCTAATAAAACATCAACATGCGCATGCCAGCATTAAAATACATTATAACACACTTCGCGCACGACCCTATATAAACAAAACGGAACGTATCAGTGTTTGAATTAAAACACTCACGCGCTGTAACGTTCTAACGTGACGTCATATGGCTTCGAAAATGCGTACGCTAAGAAATGTAGTGCCGTTGCTTCGGTGCAAATTAAGGTTAAATTATGTGTAATTAATCAACTAATACCAGTGTTTTATCTAACAATCTAACACGGGTAGTCGTTGAGATGCTTGTAATTAAACCACTCGGCCCAAAGGCCTCGTGATTAAATTACTACGCATCTCAACTCCAACCAGTGTTCGATTGCACGATAAAACACTGGTAGGAATTTATTATTTCTTAAATAAACAGTATAACAACAATCAAACTGCTTTATTGGAAACCCACAAAAAATAGATGACCTCATACCTGACTGACTGTTACCAAACAGTCGCAGTAGATGGAGAATTATTTGCCCTAGTTCAAATGAAATATAGCGTGCCACAGGGGCCAGTCTTGGGCCAAAAAACCTGTCGGCTAAATTTGCAGAAATCATCAGCTGGATCATCACTTTTATGCAGATGATTCACAGTTATACTTGTCATTTAAGCCAAAAGACACATCTTGTCAACAAGAAGCCCTTTCAAAAGTCGAAGGATGTCTAAAAACATAGTATCATGGATTCACCAGAACATTTTGAAGCTGAACACTGACAAAACTGAGGTCATACTGTTTCATTCAAAAAAGGTTAACGTTCCTGGAGATTTTCACGTTCAAGTGGGAAACACTAACATCAAACCATCATTGTGTGTGAAGAATTTTGGTGCTGGATTTGATTCCAAAATGGATATGACACATCACATTAACGCTTTGTGCAGGTCTAGCTACGCACAGCTGCGGCAAATAGGTCATATTACCTTTCTCCAGAAGCCACAAAGACATTGATCAATTCTCTGGTCACTTCAAAAATTGACTACTGCAATTCACTGATATATGGGATTCCCGAAAACTCACTTCGCAAACTACAGCGTGTGCAAGATACAGCAGCCCGCACCATTATAAGAATCCCTCGGAACAATCACATCACTCCAGTCTTGAAGGATCTTCACTGGCTTCCAGTTCAACACAGAATTATGTTCAAAATTATGACACATGTGCAATGATTCTCCAAGGTACATTGTCAGTATGCTTGACATATATAAACCTCGAAGAGAGTTGCGTTCTGCGACTACATCAGTATCGCTGGTTGTACCGAGAAGTTGTTTGGTGAGGTTTGGAGATAGAAGTTTCATGCATGCAGCCCCAAAGCTCTGGAACAGTCTGCCATCAGACATCAGAGATGCTAGCTCAGTTGCAGTCTTCAAAAAACGTCTGATAACACACTTCTTTAATATTTCTTATAAAAACACTGCTACCTATGCAATATGTTTTTGCTGTAGATGTTGTGGTTCTAAATGGGAGTTCTGGCGTTTATGGTTCTGGTTTATGGTATCTTAATTATAGAAATGTTTAGTTATTGTCGCATGCTATTTTTCGTAGTTATGTTGCATTAGGCGGCCTGCATTGGGCGTTCTGCTATTACTTCTATCGGCCGGCAATCATTAGCCGGTCGGTTCATTGCTGATTGATAGGGGTAATGTGATCGCCATTTTGGGGGCTGTCTTTTGTATGTTTATTCATGTTTATTTTATATATATTTGTAGCTATTTGTCTTATCTCAGCGACCTGCATTGGGCGCTCTACTATTATTTCTATCAGTCGGCAATTATTAGCCGGTCGGCTCATTGCTGATTGATTGGGGTAATGTGATCGCCATTTTGGGGGCTATCTTTTGTATGTTTATTCATGTTTATTTTTGATCGAATTGTGATTATTGCCTTTTCTCGGCGGCCTGCATTTGGTCGCTCTACTTTTGTTTCTATCAGTCGGCAATCATTTGCCGGTCGGTTCATTGCTGATTGATAGGGGTATTGTGATCGCCTTTTTGGGGGCTGTCTTTTGAATTTTTATTCATGTTTATTTTAGATCTTATTGTAGTTATTGTCTTTTCTCGGCGGCCAGCATTGAGTACTCTACTATTATTTCTATCAGTCGACAATCATTAGCCGGTCGGTTCATTGCTGATTGATGGGGGTAATGTGATCGCCGTTTTTGGAGGACTGACTTTTGTACGTTTATTCATGTTTTTTTTAGATTGAATTGTAGTTATTTTGTCCTTTCTCGCTTTGTAGGTACATTTATGTTATTTCATATGAAACGCTTTTGAACGCACATGTCTTGCTCAAGAACATTCCTGTACATCATCGGGGATTCAGAAAAATCCCCTAGTCAGACCGCTGGTCCGGCGGGGGATCGAACTCACGACCCCTGGTACCGTAGTCCAAGGTGTTAACCATTGGGCCACTACCGAAGGCACATTCTGCTTTACTTTCAACCAGCTTTAGTTGATCACCGGTCTTTAATATAATATATATATAATTCACAATAGCAGATGTTAAGTGCTGGTGTGGCGGCTGTAAAAAGTCGCCCCGTACTTCATTCTCAGCGTTGTACTAATACTTTCTGGTCCTTTGGAATCATTGATTTCAGCGCATTTACAGTTGAAAGTTGAATTCCGCTTAAGCTGATGCTAGGGGGCGTGAGCACTGTTGCATATTTCAGTAGTGCTCATGAACAGACTCAATTAAACCGAGTCTGGAATTTTCAGTATTTGCTTTGTTTTCTGTGCTTTCAAAGGATCTCCCCTTATTCAGATTTATTTGATGTTATATAAACAAGTTATTGGGTAAAAGGTTAGTGGGAAGGGTTGAAAAAGCACGCAACTTATATAAATCGCGTTTTCGCTTTGAAATAAAACTTAACCTATAAAAAGTACTTAATCTACCTAATTTCGTGGCAAGTTCTCTAAATTTCTGATAGGGAGAAGAATGGAAAACAAATATATCAAAACAGCTGATTTAGAAGAGAGCAGAATCTATCCGAAAATCAAAATAGAGCCTGTTTCACGGCGTTAAATAGTGTGGGAAATAGGAAAATTACCACAATAATACTCGTTTAGAAAAACATGGCAACTTTACTATACAACATAGAAATGAAATATATACAAAAATAAACTTACATTTACTTCAGATCTATCCTGGAAATCACTATACACTTTACTACAAACACTTTTTACAACACGCTCCACACATCACTTGTCAGTCGCCTTCAATGTTGACTACGTCACTTTCTAGCGAGATTTCCACAGGGGTTCTTAGCGATGTCACGCGCGCATAAACAATGTACAGTCGTACCTACTCTACTCTAGCGGTCACTATGAAGATCGCGCATAATAAATCCACCGGTGTGCACACATAGAGCGTGACCTGGGACTCGCGAGTCCAGTAGAGTTGATCAAATGACGTAAAATGGCGCTAAATTCTGATTGCGCACGCATCTTTAAGCAGAACGACAAACCCTTCAGACGAGTAAGTAATGGGTCAAATCGGACTAAAACAAAATGGGAACAACGCCAATCCGGACCCATTATAGCAATTTATGAATGTAATGTCGAACAATGAAACCGTTGGCGTACTATTTGTTACCTTATAGCACGGTTGCAGGACTGTTAATTAAAAGACTCTTATACATGCGTAAATTATACGGTATTTAGCATTTTAATAATGGGCGCTTGTGTTGTCATTTTCGGACGCCATTTTGAAACTCGACTACCGTGCGCAGGGACTGGGTTAGCCTAGAGTTCGGTTCAGAGGTCAAATGACGTCATTTGATTACAAACACGGTTTGTTCACCTGTAACCTGAGGAACTCGGTCGACTCGAACACGCTTATAAAAAACACTGGGCCCATAAACGAGATAACGCTAGTGATACAACTGGAATCTAACGCCGGCCGGCTCCCGATCTCCGATCAATAAATTCCGCCGTTCGTGGTTTTCCGTCCTCCGTTATACAGCCTCTATCCAGATCCGCCGCGGAGCTTCGTACTAAAACGTCATGGTCGCCATTTGTAACCAGGGGCCGGAAAATAGAGGTAATCAACCCTGGTGGAGCTCTGTATCTTTTATTCAGATATATAGACCAAAGGTCTGTAACAAAATACATACAGTTTCTATAATACGCTCATAAAAAAACATTCTAAACGATACTAATTTCAAATCGCGCTAAATACTAAGCCGTTCTATTCCCGGAATACATGTATATAAACTAAATGACATTTCAATTAGGTAACTTACCAGCTGCTCTGATGAAATAAGACTATAAATAAATGTCTCTAACATAGAGCACTAAAATGAATTAAGAGGAGTTACTTTAATTTCCTTTCTCAAGGAGGGAAAGAGCCAGAATGCTAGAGTATGGTGCGGAGGGCTTCCAGGTTAGCTTTAGTGTCACTTGACAACCAGAGAACAACTCTCTCATGCATTATGTCACTCAACAAACTCACTCACTACCGCTTGTGGACAAGTAACTTATGCATGTTGGAATACTTAGTAATGATACAGACTATAACATGATGTAAACACTATCTGTATCTATCAGCAAAATATTCACAATGGGGTACAGTCAAACCTAACCTGGGTTACATGTAGATCTGGGAAAAGTAACAAATTAGCTTAGTATATGACTTCTGCAGAGTGTAGAAGGAATATCAACGTAGTGGTCGACTTTATCTAATCACGTCTTAGACAGTAGCAACAGGTGTTCTAATACTACTAAAATTTTCTGAACGCCGCCAATGAATTACGATAAATGCACTCTTTAGCCACCAATTTCTCGAAGTACAACCGTCTTGAGACTTCCCATCCGACTATTGTTTTTCTCTTCATAGTATGGTTTGTAAAATCAATCTGTTTATCCATAAATGTTGTAGCTGGAAAACATTGTAGTTTACATGTTTTACAGGAGTGTTTACTGAAACTGAAACAGAGTGTCAAGCTCCTTGACAATCTAAATATCGATGCACTACCAGGTTTACAAGATTACCTCAGCGAATGTATAAAACTATGTTGGATGATGGCCGTACAAGACCCTCCCTGTGTTCTCTTGTGTCCAGACTGGCAAGGAACAACCTCTCTGGCAGAAAACAACAGTTCATATCATAATACTGTTTTGTTATATAGCAGGGAGTTAAAACATAGCAACGAGTCGTTTGTATCCAAGAAAGTTGGTGTTGACAAAGTTTCTGAGGCATTGGGTGCTTTGAATAATAGTGAGCGTGTTAGTTTGAGTAATGACACTCAAAATGGCAGTTCTGATTAAACTAGTGATAATGGAAACAGAGTTCCATTGAACAAACAGTTGTACAAGGCATACACTCAAAATGGGAAATATTTCAGTATATGGTTTGGCCATGTATGCTTCTCCATGAGGACGGGCGAACGTGATTAAGTTTTTCTAAGAAAAATAGGTGCCACTGAACATAAATACAAATGTATATGCAAACATTACACGCAGTATTACAAATTAATTCAGTACAGTAAAGCTTGTTTAATCTTCCTTTCGAAAGATGGTCTACATGTATGTGCAGTAGTTCATACATATGAATGCAAATAAGTATAATAAATATGTGAGAGGGTTAATTTTTAACTACAAAAAAATTGTTTCTGATCTTAAAATTCTCGAAAACACACCAGATACATGAGACTACCTTTTCTAAATTCTGTTACACTCCAGTGAGTCATATAATAACAGGCAATTTTGATATCATTAAAGATAGACGCATCAGAGCGCTTTTGAGTAAGGGACCTAAATTTAGATTATCTGCTTTAATTGATTTCGATACTTGCCGCAATCATATTTCGGAAGCTTTGAATAATTATAGTACCAACTGGTGCCGAAGAGAACATGCTGAAAACGACGCTCTTTCAAACTGGAAAGAATTAATTTTTGATATTTTGTTCTATTCATCTGATGACCATCATTTAACACCTAAACCTAAATTTAACATTCGTCATTTAAAGAAGGGCATACAAGACTTTCATTCCAAGTATGTACTCGTTCCTGCAGACAAAGCATCCAATAATGTGATAATTGTATGACGATTACATTATGTTGATACTTTAAACCAGGAATTGTGAATACCAAATCCTATACATCAACCACTTTAACGGAGCGTAATGTAGTATCTGATCATCTTGATACATGTGAACAATTAAAAGCTGATGTCAACATTACATGTCACAAACTTCCAACAATGTACTGGATACCAAAACTCCACAAAACTTCATATAAGTCCCGTTTCATTGCTAATTCAAGTGCATGTACTACTGCTAAGCTTTCCAAACTTTTTGACATTGTCTTTAAATAAAATAAAAGAACATGTTCAAATGTATTGTGACAAGACTTACGAAAATTCTGGACTTAATCTGTTTTGGTCTATCAAAAACTCGGAATGAAATTTTAACGAAGCTAGAACAGAGAAAATACCAAGCCTGCAATATAAGTACGTATGACTTTTCAACACTTTATACATACTACCTTACCACATAATTTAATAAAAGCTAAACTTATACAACTTATTGAAAAGACTTTTGCCAGAGAAAGAAAACTATTTCTGGGGTGTAATACTGATCGTGCATGTTTTACAAATGACACGGTTAAGCATTACACTATTTGGACTTGCACCGAGGTCTGTAAAGCACTATCATTTCTTCTGGATAATATTTATGTACGTTTTGGGAGTTCGGTATACCGCCCCTATAGGTACAAACTGCACGTCCTTTGTCGCAGACCTATTTTTGTACTGTTATAAGAGGGACTTTGTGCTTAGTCTAAAACCTTATACACAGGCAGTTATGATCGAAGCCTTTAACAATACATCGCGCTAACTAAATGATATTTTAATATAGCCAACCCATTTTTTAATACGTTGTTCCCTTTTATTTACCCAAAAGAACTACGCCTTAATAAAACAAACAAGTCAAATTTGTCGGCACCATTTTTAGATTTGGATCTGTTAATAAATAACGGAATTGTTTCTTCTAAAATTTACGATAAACGAGATGATTTTGATTTTAGTATTGTAAATTATCTTCATCTAGATGGCGATGTTCCCCGTTCTACATCTTACGGGGTTTATATTTCACAACTTATTCGTTTTGCTAGGGCCTGTACCTCTGTTGAGGACTTCCACATTCGTAATAAAACAATTACTGAAAAGCTTCTTAAACAGGGGTACAGATTTTCTAAACTTCGTAAAACATTTTCTAAATTCTTTTATAGAAATCTTCCTCTCATTAACAAGTATAAATGTAACTTAAAGTCTTTTCTGCGGCAAGGTATTTCACATCCGGAGTTTTATGGTGATGTAATTTACAGACTTCGTAAGATTCTTGGACATATGCATTTTCAAAACCTGTTTGTGAAACGTATTAGATCTTTCCTCAAAAAATATTATGATCCAACTTTATTGCTGCACACTTCACGTTTGGTTATCGATCAATCTACAATTGATAACTATGCTTTCCTCTTTGGTTGTGCGACGACAGACAGGGCTTAGCACTACATGATGATGTATCTCTAAAGCCGTCCTTAACCGGGAGAGTTATATCGGATTTTCGTGCTTTGTTTTTTCTCTCCCTCTCTGGCGTACCCTGACCCCATCCATGTCTTACAGATACTCGTGACCACGGACTAGTCGCTTGAGTAAAATTTGACCGTTGCCATAGTGGGTTATTTTTAACACGGGCTTGAATATTTAATTATTTCCAGTGTTACTAATATTCTTCTTGTCATAGAAATTTGGTTAGATGTTTTACGTGTATTTACTTACTGTGTCTTACTGTGTTGTCGGTCTTTTTGGTTGTAAGGTTATGGAACAGGGTTTATATTTTATGTACACTGTTCGTCTTTATAGGTGAATATAGGAGATAATAGTGAGAGGTTGGGCGCCCCTAAAACCCAGGTTTAACCCCCCAGTGGTTGTTAATAATTCATTTATAATTAATTATTGATTGCTACTGACCGAACCAAGGCGGGCTCCTATATTCACTTTGCTTTATGTTTGTCTTACGTGTTGTTTTCTATTTAGTGTGAAGATGACGGAATGGTATTGCGCGCGCGCGCGTGCGTGCGTGCGTGTGTGTGTGTGTGTGTGTGTGTGTGTGTGTGTGTAATGTGTGTGTGTGTGTGTTTGTTATGGTATGACTGTGTGTGTGTTCTGCTTGAGAGGTGGGTGTATTGTTTGTCTTGCGTTTCCTGCTTGAGTCTTTCTTATTTATTTCATGCAGGGTAGAGATAAGTTTTATGAAAACAGGTCAATGGTTTTGCCTTGTGTTATCTCCTTGCTTGATCACTCGCGCTGTACAAAGGACTAACACTTTAACGCTATTGTTTTCCTTAAAGTATAGTCTACATGTTACTTTCTTTAGATATCGTGTAAATTTACTGGAGAATTATTGACACGGGTGTCAAATAGTATAGACTCTTTCAGACTCTGGCTTCATGCTATCAAGCTTTTGAGTTGAGTCTGAGATGTGTCTCAGGTATTTGATTAATAAGATTTGAGCGTTTGCTCTCAGCTCTAAAGTGCTTGTGAACGAATATCAGATTCAACTAACATGCTTTACAAACGTGGACCCACATTTTGATAAAAGTGATCCGTGATGTCGTCGTTAGCTGCGAAACGGCTCACTTTATCTAATGTTCATCTGTCACCGTATAAAACTGCTCCTGGAACTTATTAAATTCAAAGTAGTTTTTATTTTTGCAACCAAAAGTACGATGAGCCGTTTATTTACTTAAACATAACTTACAAGGTTCATACAAAAGTGGGACCAGGTTTTTTTTCATACCGCCATGGCAACAATATATGTTCCGAATTATTCCTTATAATTTAATATCACTACTGATTTTAAAGACAGTAGTTAAATGGAGAATCTGACAGGAGTGTTCATTATCTAACACTTTTAAAACGTAGGTTGTAGTCCCTCTGCCATATATGTTTTCCGCCAATACGCGACGTTGTTTTATAGTAACGTCGACGTCAATGACGTCATTTAGCGCCCTGCTTCATGCAGCGCTTGTGGAGAGCAGTTGGACTAAGAAAAAGCAGTCCCTTAGAGGGGTGTCCTGAATTGTTTTTTTTCATTGGGTTATGAATCAAAGCTAACCAAAAGGAATGAAAACACACAGTATTAAATTATTAGTATATAACCGAAAGAGCTTTAAGCTAACAGAAAAATAGTGTCGTCACTGTGGATATGATTTGTTATCAAGAGTTATAACATTCTGAGACGAAATATAACAGTATAGTAGATATCTATACTAGTAATAACTAGGGTGGAAAAACGAAGTTCCAACTTATGTAGGATGTAACTTGTATAGAAGTATATATATTTACACACATGTAGATACACGTCTGTTACAGGTGTAACATGTATATAAATATATACGTATGTTATATATCTTATTAGCGTTCGACTAATGTTGCATGTTTAAGAAATTTAAAAAATAGTTGATGATTTTCTTTTCTACCGTTAAAATATTCGCCTGCTGTTTTCAGGTCATCGTGGAAAATATTGAACATGTTTATATATGTGTTAGCCGCCTTTCACTTATCATATACGTTTTGTATGATGACTATTTGACTAAGAATAAAATTTACACTTGAATATTCTTTAAAGACAGTGTTGTAGTCGATGACCAGATATTCAAGATTTCTTATGTTGTGGCTTATATAAGTTTGAGGAAAATGTCCTTAACCTGTTTCCAGAAGTCATCGGTATAGGCACATTTTACAGTAAAACCTCTCTATAACAGCCACTAAAACAAGGGCTATTTGATTGTATAAATGACGGGTGACAGCTTAAAGCAAGGTGACAGTAAAACAGAAAGCTCCTAAAGGAGCTTTCTGTTTCACTGACACCTTGCTTTAAGCAGTCACCTGTCTTAAACACCCAATAAGCAACAAAACTTAGTGGCTGTTATAGAGAGGTTCTACTGTACAAGTAAGTGATCTAAAGTTTCTATAACGTTGCAAATGCGCAGAATTGGTTATCTTTGATCTTCCATGTGAGCAAATTTTCATTCGTGGTGATAAGTTTCATTTTAAACTGTTAAATTATATTATCAGTGATATCTTTATTAATTATATAGTAAACCAAGTTCCAATTTATAGGTTTCTTGAATAATCTCTCCCAGAATTTATGAATATTTGGCGGTTCAAATATTTTTTCAATGTATAACTTTTTTTTATGTCTCCCATTGATAGTTTTTGCAGGTTGTATTTCCCGTAAATAAAAATTTCATTCGATGTCTTAACACTTGATTTGATTGAAGCTTCCTGTTTGAGAAAATGTTTCCAATAAGCTTTATGCCCGCGTCACACTGTCCCGAAATTGACATCAGAAGGCCACACGAATATGGAATTTTTATTTTCGCGCGACCGTGGCCCCGACTTTGGGTAACTGCAAATTAACATCCGAAGCAAGTACGATTCCTACAGAAGGTCACAAGATGGCAACCGAACCGCATATGAAATCAACACGAATGTACGGATTTTTGTCAGGAAGTTTACCCGCAGGACACACGAATGTATAAAACCTTCGGCGGACGGCGGGAGGGGGTGGGGGGGGGGGGGGGGGGGGGTAATTTGCTGATCTGAAATTTTAAGAGATGGTAGCTTAAAGCAGGCTGAAGGACATACTTTAAGGCACATTCTGTCTTACTTTCTGCTTGAAATGAGTACCCGTCCTCAAAACTAGAAAAATATTATGGGGTAATTGGTAAAGCACCACACGTTTAATGTGATTCAGTGGTAGTAATAAATAGTGTTGTTGTTTCTTGATTTAGTCACAATGATAAGTTTATGTATGAGACGTTGATAATTAAGATTACAAAAGTGGGTACTTTCCTGTTATTTTTTGCTTATTTTATAATATTGAAGAAACAAATATCTGTTGTGCATATTTTGTCGGCCATTTTTGACGCCATTTTGAAATTAACAGTATACTTTTCTCTGTTTTTTGTTTTAAACATCGAAGAAGTATTGAACTACTTTTAATCTTGTTTACGTTTAATTACCACATCAAAACTGAAAGCAGTTTCATTTTTATTCCCGCAACCTTCTTGGACGTCACCTTAATATTTTGTCGGCCATTTTCGACGCCATTTTGAATAAAGCATTATTATTATTTCCATTTTGAACTTTAATAATGTCAAACGTTATGGAAGTGAACTTTATCTGCTGAAAAAATCCTTCAAATGCTTTAAATCAAACGCAACAGCTAGTCATTTACATCGTTATGCATGAACTACCTCAATGTAAACATAAGCTGTATGGTTTTTATTCTGGTGACAGTCTCTGATAATTCATTTATGAATGATTTAATTGCCAACTTGATCTTTCCACGCTTTATTTATTAATTATGAACAATTACATTATCACGACGGGAAAAAAACTGGAGTAAATCGTAGCCTTGTAAAGTGTCATTTTCATTTTATTTCACATAAAAATGGTACTTTGTCGGCCACTTTGGACGCTATTTTGATTTATTAATTATTTTTATTTCTATTTAGAATTTTAATAATGTCATCAAAGATAAAATTGAACTATAATTTGCTGAAAATTCCGTTATAGCTTATTGAATCAAACCTAACAGTTAGACAGATACATGCTGGCGGCCATCTTGGACGCCATCTTGAATATCTAGAAATGCTCAAGGATGACCGGCGGTCATACATCGGATCCTTGATGCCGAGGTTCTATTCTACCAAAAACCTCAAAAACATTTTCTATACAACTCCAAGCAAGGTTAAGCTAAAACACTGTGTATACCCGTACACAGGATATTGGTACCAGCGAGTAGAGAGAGTTAGCCGGTCGCTCCGCAGTTCAGGTATTTTTTTTCATGATTTATAGCATAAAATGTATATGATCAACATGTGTATGATACCGTTTTTTAAAGCGTGATGTTTCTGGGATACACTGGTGTCAAAACATTTCTGTTTTATTTAGAGAAACTCTCGTAAAACATATATATATGCTGCCTGGTACCGGTATATAACGACGATTGCTGACAAAAATTTATGATATCAACTGTTTAAAACGATCCCGACTACAATCTTTTCATAAAACATTCGATCCTTTTCATAATAATTCCTGTGACTCACTAATACCACACTGTTGGGTCATACTTTTAAGAATAGAATTAAAACAAATTTGTGTCAAGTGTACGGCATCTTGGTTGTGAATGAAATTTCACTGCACGGCATATTGATGTGTCACTGTACGGGGGTTTGGTACCAGGTATTTGGCCCTAAAAACGTTTTGCTCTGTTACAGCTCATCCTCGGGGTGTTACTTTCAGCCAAAGGTAGCTGAATACCGAGAACAGTCTTCCTATTTATAAATTATATACTTTTCATTGTTAATTTACTTAGAATAGATAAACTAGATCTAGAGCGAGTATACCTAAGAAGTTTAAATTGAAACGATGAATACACTTTGAACATATTCTAATAGCTATTCACGTAATGGGACACTTTTAAGCGAACGAGTATCTGTATCGGACTTTACCTAATTCGAAGATTTCTATTAGAAATCTAACACAGAGTCAATAATGATTGCGGTAAATTTATGATATCAAACTAATCCACCCACTTCTACAATATTGAAATACACGTATACAACTATAATTTCCATTTGTGTTTTTCAATTTTGCACGGACATATCGTGCAGTAAGATTACTGGGTTATGCGGTATCATTTACCACAGTGCAATCAGAATAAGTTGCCCACTTTAAAGTGTGCAGTATTTAATTCAACCCAGAGTTCTTTTCTTTAGAAAACTGCCGCGGTCGTGTTACACTTGCTTGTTATTCCTTATCTTGCTGAATTGTCGTCTGATTCAATAATATCGTGTGCGAAGAACCACTAAGTCCTTTTTTCAATAAGAGTGCTAAACAGTTTGAATATAGATCAGAAGTCACGTTAAGCGGCGTGAATATAGATCAGAAGTTGCGTTAAGCGGCTTCTTGTCTTGACCCAAACAGTAATTGTTTGCAAACATTATCCATTTGGGCACTTAGGGTTACTTGTACTCGAATGAAAGAGTTAAAATTGATATTTAGCACACATGTTGCTCAGCACGGACAGCACGCCTGTAATAATGAACACTAACAGTAAGTGTACAATAACAGACGTTAGAGGACAGTTTTTGGATAGCTCTGCGGGGTTGGTATATTCTTTAAAGACATCTCCGGTCATAACGCCTTGCGAGATAATTTCCTTGCAAAAAACATGGGTCTTGTGGACATGCCGGTAGCAAAGAACCATTGAAGCGTCTCATGTGAGACCGGACCTTTATATTTGATAATTTGGTTAGAAATAACCATCAATTGACGGAGGAAATGTCTTTCAGGCAGGTTTAAAGTAAAGCCGAATGCGCCAAGGTAAGATGCATTTTGAGTTACTTTCAGTCTGCTTCCAGCGACCATCTGCTAGGATAAAGGAAACATGGCGTATGTTACATCTTCATTACTGTATAAAATGAAATAATTTTCAACACACGGGGGAAGAATGAACAAGAGTCGTCAGAGAGACAACAAAGCTCGCCATTGACACACTCAAGGTCACCGAGGTCAACCACTTTTCATGCATGGAAAGGTCTTGTCCATGTACACATGTACACATACAAACCAAATATGAAAGTAACACCCCAAGGGACATAGGAATTACATGTATAAGCCTTTTTTGAAACCTAAACGTAGATTTCGAAACCTAAACCCGGGACCTAAGTTAAAGGTCAATGTCACTGGGCTGTTTTTTTGCATGCATTGAAATGTAGTGTCAATACACATGCATGCCAAATATTAAAGGAATATATCAATGGATATATGAGTTATAGGCATTTGGAGAAACCTAAACGCAGATTTCGAAACCTTAAGCTGGATCCTTAGTTGAAAGTCAAGGTCACTGGGGTCAAACTTTTTGCATGCAAGAAAGGTCTTGTCTATATACACATGCACACGGAATATCTCAATGGGTGTAGGAGTTTAAAGGCATTTTGAGAAACTTAATGCCTATATACTTACATGAAAATGAGTTATTTGATATTTTGCTATACCTGGCTTCAAGGTTAAAAGCTTTTGAATTGAGTCTGAAATCATTCCCAAGCATTTAAGTTCACGGTCAATGTCACAGAGATCAAATTTTTTGCATGCAAGGAAATGCCATGTTCATATACACATGCACTCTGAATGTGAAAGGAATATCTCAATGGACATAGGAGTTATTGGTCATTGGGAAACTAAACACAGATTTCGAAACCTAAACGCGGGTCCTTACTTCAAGGTCAATGTCACTGGGGAAAATGGTGTGTTTCCATGGACAGGGTTTGTACATATACACATGCATACCCAGTATAAAAGCAATATATCAAGGGACATAGAAGTTAAGGGCATTTTTCGAAACCTTAACACAGATTTCGAAATCTAAACTTAGAAAGATGGATTTTTTCAGTTTCGTCTATTATAGTTATAACTCTCCCCTCCTCTCTACATTGATCAGGTATAATTTTAAAGTTGCACACTTTTGCTGAACAACCACTCTGGCGAAGGTATTTTAACTCCTGACATCCATGCCTCTCTATCAAGTGTGATATTACCTCCCGCAACGTTGGTAGTTGTTTCTTACAGTAGGTACATTTGTACAGGTCCATAATCTGTAAAAACAAAACAAATGACAATGTACAGAATGTATACTTGTACAAACCAAACTGCCGTCGATTTCGATGTAGATTTAAGCAAAATGCCGTACACTGGATTGAAAGGCTTTTGCAATATGCCGTTCACTAGCGTATCAATTTGCCGTACACCTAGCCAAATTTCATTTCGGGTTTTTAAAGCACATACGGCAAATACAATAGTTAAAGCTTCATAAATATTGATCAAGATAGTACAAATTACTCGTATAACATGAATAATTCTCTTATGCAGTTATAAAAAAATGATATTTTGTCAGCAACCGTTGTTATTTACCGGTACCAGGCAGCATGTTTATACGTCTTACGAGAGTTTCTCTTGGTAAAACTGAAATGTTATGACATCAGCATGTTCCAGAATCATCACACTTTGATACACTATTATTTTCCATATTGATCTTAGACATATAATTCAGGAAAACACGAAAACATACCTGCACTGCAGAGCGATCTGCTAACAAATCCATAACTTTCTCGACTCGCTGGTACCAATATCCTGTGTACGGGTATACACAGTGTAAAATATCCTTATCTGCTACCAGACTACAAGCACAATGTTAAGCTTAATGCCCGCGTCAAACTGTCCCGAAATTGACATCAGAAGGCCACACGAATATTGATTTTGAATTTCGCGCGAAGTTGGCCCCGAATTTGGGTAAACTGCAGATTAACATCCGAAGCAAGTACGATGCCCACAGAAGGTCACACATGGCAACCGAACCGCACATGAAATCAACACGAATGTACGGATTGTCATCAGGAGGTTTACCCGAAGGACACACGAATGCCACACGATAGCTATACGACGCCGTGTTGACAGTATGATCCAGTCACGAAGGCATCACGTGGCCTTACGATTGTATAAAACTTTCGGCGGACGGCGGGAGGGGGTCATTTGCAGATCTGAAATTAAATATTGCTCCATCTAATCCTGTATTGTGGCATATCTTTGGAATCGTCTTGAAGAAACGATAAAGAGAAGTCACAAGACAATATTAAATAGAGAAATCAGAAATTAAAAGTATTTTTGAGTTTTGACTTACGACCGTTTTTGTCTTACGACATTTTATGAAACGGGTCCCTGAAGAGCAAACAATCCTGATGAGACGCTGGGTTACGTGTTGTATCATCTTGATCCAAACTGTTAGCAAGGTTATCAGTGTGGCCGAATTATCAGTCGCTAGCATGGTGAGAGGTTAATCTCAAGTTTCCAAAATGTAAACTTCAATACAAGATTAACATAGAAATTTAAAGTTCGATCGACTCTACATCTTGGAAACTCGAAATTTTCAACTAAAGTAAAATCTGTCTATTGGAGAAAGCTACTTGATTATAAGAAGATCGATGGCAGCTCAAAACATGGTGGAAGTAAAAAGAATGTTCCGAAAAAAGATGTTTGAACATTTCGCTATATAACTATATGTAAAACAGTGACCCCCAGGACGGGGCCAAATTTGACCCAGGGGCGTACTTTCAACCTGCTGTAGCAGCCATCTGCCTTAAACACAATATAAATCAGTAGTATTAATAGAGAGAAGTTTTATTGTATCTCAATATTAGTTGAAAAAAATAAACTTGAGTTTTTAACTATCGTTAACCCTGTTTATTGCGACCACTGAAGAAAAGTCTTATTGGTTATAAGAAAGATAGGTGATAGCTTGTAACGTAATTAAAGTAAAATAGAATGCGCATTCTCTTTTTTTTCAACCTGCTTTATGTGATCACGTGTCTAGAAATTAACTATGGGTAAAGGGTTTAAGGTAGAGCTCATAAAATTCCGTATCAAAAAGAGGAAATTTGGAAACTTCATGATCAACTTTCGTAATCAACAATATATATCTGGTATATTGTAATAACAATTATCATAATGATAATAATTATAATAATAACATTAACAATATTAATTATAATCAACTAGTGGCAGCCCTGATCATGTACAACAAAAACAAACATTTCCAATTTTAAGAGATGGTAGCTTAAAGCAGGCTGAAGGCACATTCTGTCTTACTTTCTGCTTGAAATGAGTACCCGTCCTCAAAACTAGAAAAAGATTATGGGGTAATTGGTTAAACACCACACGATTTATATGATTCAGTGGTAGTAATAAATAGTGTTGTTGTTTCTTGTTATTTCAATGTTGAACCTTTATTTCATAAGTGCACACAATAACTAGTATTATAGGTATTTGGAATACAAATTTCAAAAAATATATTTATTACTTCATACACGTTAAGCTTAAGGCATTGTGCATTACAATGCTCCTTCTCTACAACAAGACCCAACGAGAGCCAGATTATGTATTTTGTTCGGAGGAAGTTGTTAGTTAAAACATATTTTATTTCAAAAGAGTACATATTTAACAATCATACATAAATATACTTAAGGAAGAGAACGAAAGCAATGTTTGCTTTTTAGGTTCTTCTCCTAGTTTGAAGGGGGAAGTTGTTGTAGGGAGGAAAATATTAAAACACTGCATGAGAGTATAAAAAATAAGATTTAGATCAGACGCCGCGTTACGCAGCGTCTGATCTTTGTTAAAACTGTATGTAACTTATCATCTTGGTTTTTTCCGGTCACATCGTAGTCTCATCTCGATACCATCATCCTATAATACGATAGCTTCACGATAGCTTAACGACATCATTGCGATAGCTACACGGAGTCGTGTTGCTTTCCTAAGACTTCGGACAGCTTCGTGTTTCCGTCGTTTTGTCTTCGTGAGGAGAAAAATCTTCGATGATCACACGAGAGAAAGACGGAGGCGACACGATTTGACATGATGCCAACACGATGACATAACGAAGAGTAAAATGAACACTAGAAGTCAACACGAAAACTAACCTTCGCAAGGTCCTTCGGCAATTTTTTGACAGCCAAAAATTTTGTCATCGCTCATGCCCGCGTCACACTGACCCAAATACACAACAGATGGACACACGATTAACGAAATGTTCGACTTTGGACCTGATATCGTGTAATCATCGGGCCATTCGTGAGGGATCTTCAGCCACCGTGTGACCTCCGGCTGAATTTTTCAGGCATCGGCAGCAACTTTGTGAGCGCTGACAAAATCTTTGGCTGTTAAACATTTCGCCGAAGGACTTTGCGAAGGCTCATGTTCGTGTTGACTCCGTGTGTTCATTTTACCCTTCGTAAGGCCACCGTGTGGGCATCTTGTCAAATCGTATCGCCTTCGTCTTTCTTTTGTGCGATCATCTGTGTCATCGGCTATTTTTCTCCTCACGAATACAGTACGAAGGAAACACGAAGCTGTCCGATGTCTAAGAAGGCAACACGACTCCGTGAAGCCCTCGCAATGAGGTCGTGACGCTATCGTGAAGCTATCGTATTATAGAACGATGGCATCGAGATGAGAAAACGGAGTGTCCGAAAACAACATAATGACGAGTGACAAACTGTTAAAACCATGATAATACGCCGCCCGGCGCGGTGTCTGGTCTGGATTTTAAACTGTTAAACTCTCAGGGTTTTAATTTTTTCTCCACATAACACCTCCCTCCGAACAAAAGCATAATCTGTCTCCCATAGGGTGTTGTTGTAGAGAGGGAGAACTTTTTTTTTTTTTTGTAATGAATTTTATTTCATCATTTTTCATGCTACAATTTCATATTACATAACATACATTTATACACATGAGATGAAAATTTTAATTTTTTTTGAGAGAGAGAGAGAGAAAAGAGGGATAGTGAGAGGAGTAAGGAAATTTGTTTGCGAAGGAGTTGAAATTTGACTCTAATTTTGGACTACAGTACCAGTCTAAATCTTTTTAATATAATATTTTCTAAGGAAAAAAAAAATATATACATGTATAAAGGTTTTTATGTCTGTTCTAGGAATGGTCTCCATTTTAAATTGTGTATTTCTAGTTTATCTCTGTTTTGTGCTATTTGTTTTTCAATATTTATTTTTCGTGTTAGGGTATTTTTGAAATATTTGAAAGTCGGTATTTCTTTATTGTTTTTTGTTTGGAATATGTATTGTTTTGCTGCTATAAGTATATAATTCTTTGCATGGTCAGTCATATTGTTTCTGTTGCTTATTAGTCCTAATGTGATTGTTTGGTAATTTATATTTATGCTCATGTTCATATTTTCTAACCAATTGGATAAGTTATTCCAAAAGTGTTGTACATGATTGCACTCCCAGAATAGGTGTTTTATTGTTTCTACCTGCATATTACATAGATCACATATAGTGCTTTGTTTGATATTATATTTCATCAGTGATGTGTTTGTTGGAATACTTCTATTTATAAATTGTACTGGAAGCTTCTGAGAGAAGTGTCAATTGTAGCGGTATATATGTTTTTGTAGGTATTTATCCAATTTATTTCTGTATTGTCTAAGTCCTGTTCCCACTTTTCTTGTGGTTTTGGCTTGTCAAATTTCAGCTTTCTTAACTGAATATTGTATAAGAATTTATTTGTTTGTTTAGCTTTTTGCAGCTTTTGCAGTAAGGTTTCATTTGGTTGTTTTGCATCATTTATATTTTCTAGTTTTAATTTATCTCTCCATTGTTTTGGTATACAGGACTTAAGTTGGTTATAAAAAAAAATCTCATTTTCAGCTAGATTGTATAGGTCCTTTAGGGTTTCAAACTTATAAAATTCATTTGTCCTGTAGTCGTATATGTCACTAATGTGTTTAATTCCTTTTTCGAACCAATGCTTTCTAAATATAGTTTTGTTTTGAATTAATATGTTTTTGTTGTTCCATAAAATTCTATTGCTTATTTTTGTACTGTTTGTGTCATCATTTATTTGTGTCCATGCAATCATGATTTCTTTTAAGAAAGTATTTTGTTTGAACATTTCTGAAATGATAGTTTTATTTAGTTCACCTTCGAAAATAAGTTTTCCGCCATATTTGTTTAAACATTTTACATATTTCTGTTTCCAACGTCCATTGTTTTTTTCTTCTATAATTCTTTTTACCCAACTACATTTTAGTGCGTTGGTGAAAAGGTTTAGATCTATCATTTTCAAACCTCCCATCAAAGGATCTTGTCTGATGGTTTGCCGGCTTATTTTGTCGGGTTTCGAGTCCCAAAGAAAATCATACATTGTTTTCGTTAGTTTTTTTAATGTTTCTGCTGCGGGGTTTTGAAGAGTACTTAGTAGGTATATGAGTTTTGGGAGTGCAAACGTTTTTATGACTGTGATTTTTCCAAAGAGTGTTAATTTTCTATGTTTCCAACGGTTTAATGTTAAATCAAATTCTTGAATTTTCTTTGCAAAATTTTCTGTTATCATCTTTGATTTATCTGTGTGAAAAATTATGCCAAGTGCTTTTGTCTTTTCCGATGTCCAAGTAAATTTTCTGTTTTGAAAGTATTCTGTGTTTGTGCGTCTTGTAGAGCCTATTCGTAACGAGTAGCATTTAGTAGAATTCAATCTTAGACCAGAGATATAGCTAAAATTGTCCAGCGTGTGTATAATGATTTCAAAAGACTTTTTGGAACCATCAGTTATAAAAGTTGCATCGTCCGCAAACATGGTTCTTTTTAATTCTTCACCTGCTATTACTTGACCTTTAATATTTTTGTTGCTTTCTATTTCGTTCGATAGAAGTTCAATGCATATAATAAATAGATACGGGGATAGAGGACACCCTTGTCTTACCCCTCGTTCTACTCTGAAAAACTCTGTGATGTGTCCATTATTTAGAATTGCATTCTTTGAATCCGTATAGAATGTCTCAATCCATCTGATGAGTTCATTTCCAAAATTAAAATGCCTTAGGCATTTCATCATAAATTTATGGTCTAGGCTATCGAATGCTTTCTCAAAATCTGCAAAAAACATTATTCCAGGTAAGTCAAGATCATCTGTGTTATCTAAGATATCGCTTATTATTCTTATATTTTCACCTATATATCTTCCTTTTATAAAACCTGTTTGAGAATTGTCAATTAAATTTTCCAAGATTTTCTTTATTCTGTTAGCTATGGATTTAATGATTCTCTAACAGATTTCTTAAAATCATTTTGTTATCTTTAAAATCATGGCCGCCAGTGGGTGGGTCAAGTTTTCCTTATATTTCTGTATAGAAAATCTTTAAAAATCATTTTCTCTGAAACTATTGGTCTGATTTAAGAATATTTTCACACAAAAAAAAAAAAAAAATTCATGGATGACCCTTTGCCAGTTTTCTTCAAATAATCTTTCTAGCTCAAACATGACCGCCAGAGGGTGGGGATGAATTTACCAATGATGGCTAATTATAGTGAAAACTTTACCATTACTGGTTCATTACCATGACCGTAACCATGGGTACCAGGTGAGCGATTTAGGGCCGCATGCGGCTCTTGTTTGTTAGATGTTTTACATGTATTTACTTACTGTGTTGGCGGTCTTTTTGATTGTAAGGTTTTGGAACAGGGTTTATATTTTATGTACACTGTTTGTCTTTATAGGTGAATATAGGAGATAAGAGTGAGGTTGGGCGCCCCTAAACCCAGGTTTAACCCCCCAGTGGTTGTTAATAATTAATTAATTTATAATTGATTATTGATTGCTACTGACCGTACCAAGGCGGGCTCCTATGTTCACTTAGCTTTATGTTTGTCTTGCGTGTTGTTTTCTATTTAGTGTGTAGATGAAGGAATGGTATTGCGTGTGTGTGTGTGTGTGTGCTTGTTATGGTATGGCTGTGTGTGTGTTCTGCTTTAGAGAATGGTGTATTGTTTGTGTTGCGTTTCCTGCTTGAGTCTTCTTTCGTATTTATTTGTTGCTATTTTATAGTCTATGTTTAATAGACAGATGGGTCGCCAGTTTGCCAAATGAGACAAATCTTTATCGGGTTTATGGAGGAGTGTTATAAGACCTTGTTTTTGGAGATCTGTTAAATTCTTATTTAAGGAGTAATTAATTGACTTTACGTAGTATGATTTTATGTCTCTCCAAAATATTTTGTAAAATTCTGCAGATATACCGTCTGATCCTGGGCTTTTTGAGTTTTTCATTTGTTTAAGAGCATTTGCGCATTCGTATTGGGTTAAAAGTCCTTCACATATGTTTTTGTCGTTTTCGCTCAGCTTTTTCATGTCTTCTTTGAAAAAGTCTATCGATGATGTGTCTGTTTCTTTTTGTTTGTAGAGAGTAGAGTAAAATTTTGTTTGTGCCGCTCTTATTTCTGGTTGGCTTGTGATTGAATTTCCATTTACTGTTAGGTGTGTTATAATTTTAGATTCAGCTCTTTTTTTCTCTAAACTAGCAAAGTATTTTGAGTTTTTTTCATTAAATTCTATCTCGGTGGCTTTTGCTCGAATTATAATTCCTTTTAGTTTATTTTCTATTATCTTATCTAATTCTAATTTTAATTGTTTTAATCTAAGCTTTTGTATTTCTAGTTCTATGTTGTTCATTGTATTCGCAATTACATTTTCAGCATTTGATATTTCATTTTTTAGTTTGTTTTCTTGTTCTGTTTCTTTTTCCTTTTTTTCACTTGTATATTTTATAGTTTCGTTTCTGATTGTCCCTTTGATAAGTTCCCATAGGGTGTTAGGATTCGCTTCTTTATTTATGTTTGCTATATCATCTATGCTTTTTTTGATCTGGTTTTGGTAATTTGTTTCTAATAGAATGCTATTATTTAGTTTAAAGATTCCCGGTCCTCTATCGACTTTTGTCAGATCTATCGATATATTTATAAGTGAATGGTCAGTGTTGTAGCCATGCTTTATTTCTGCTTTTTAACGCAGTTTAAGAAAGTGTCTGATATTAAAAAATAGTCTAAACGACAAAAGATGGTTGGTCTTTTGTTGGAATGCCATGTATATTGTTTTTTATTTGGATGCATTTGGCGCCATATATCTATGAGAGAATTTGTTTGAGTGAGTGTATTTATTATTTGACGTATTTTGGGTGCGTGTTTTTGTTACCATTTTTCTTTGTTATCTATGCTTTCATTTATGACCGTATTGAAGTCTCCTCCTATTATAAAAGTTTTTTCATTATTGTTGTTCATATTGTTTTCAAGATTTTCAAAAATTAAAGTGTCGTCTGAGTTTGGTCCATAGATATTTATGAGTGTAATTATTTTGTCGTTAATTTCTATTTCTAAAGATTGTAACCTACCTGGTATCAACTCTTGGTAATTTATAATGTTATAATTCAGGTTATTGTTTATTAGTATAGCTACGCCTTTACTTTGGGTGCTAATTCCACTAAAATATGCTTTTGATCCCCACTGCTTTTCCCAAATGTCTTTAGTTTCTGTTGAACTATGTGTTTCTTGTAAGAAAATAATTGATATTGCTTGATCTTTGATCCATGTAAATATTTTTTCACGTTTTTCCTTGTTAGCCAATCCGCGAACATTTAGAGAGCTTATATGTATATGTGTTGTCATTGTGATTATGGTGGTTTAAGGTAAGTTGATTGCTTTATTGCTGGTTTTTGTAGTGCGTTTGTATTTTTAAAGTTGGAAGGAAAGGTGGATAGTATATAGAAGTACAATACTGAAAATGATGTATCGTACAGTCCAATTGAATACATTGTCTGTTTCTAAATGCATATATAAAGGCAAGCGCCTTTTCAAAAATATTTCTATCGATAATACCCGTTTTTTACAAACGGATATACAACAAACCAAACAAGTAAAAGAAACAAAAGAAAAACCTTTGTCTCAGCAGGCCCGCCAACCCCCACCCGCAAACATTGGAAACTTAGGCCGGAATAAATTCATAATTTTGTTGTATACTATATATAGTTTTCCAATGTTTCGAGGGTGAAGATGGCTTGCCCATTGCAACACGGGTTCCTACATTATATACAGCTATAATACCTGAATATGTACAATATGGAATGTCTTGTAGGACATCATTTTATCAAACGTCCCAGCTAGAGCTGTGTTTTGTTTTGTTCTATACATGTATTGTCTTTTAAAAAAAACAAAAAAACCGCCACAGTTTATGGGATAAAATGCAAGCGCACGATCTTTGAAAACAGTGTACACCTCGGTCGGTGGACTCCTATAGGAGTCCCTCGATCGGAGTCTGCACTGTATACTGAAATACGTTATATATATATATATATATAACTATCTATAAATGTCATCTATAGAGAGAAAGATCTGGAGGGTGCTTTCGGAACGCCAGTGTCTATTCCCGATAACCATCAGTCAAAAATAGAAAATATAGCAAGCTCTCGGTATAACCGAGGTTACCTATGACTTTACCTGCCCGAATTTAGCATATAGAGAAAGGGAGTAACGCTCATGGTATTTATGCAAGAGTTATGGGCAGTATCAGAACCATTTCCGTTCATCAAACTCTTCTCATCACTGAAGTTTGATCTATAAGGCATCAGTAGAAACCCGACCCACAGAAAAGGAAAAAAATCACAAAAACAAATACATGTATATGGGAGCGGGGGATAACTTTAAAAAAGGACAAAGAGGAAAAGGGGAATAAATCCGGCATCTTTCATGCACGAGTTATAGGTCTTGTGCTAGACGCTTTTACTTTGTCAGGACCTTTCTTTAAATGAGTTTTCATCTTAAAAGCTTCTATAGAACCTGAGTTATAGTCGAAAGTAACGTTTGACAGACAGACGTACGTCAGGACAGACGGCAGACAGATTATGGAAAATGACGTCTAACTCCGCCCACAGCAGATGACGCATACCAAAAAACAAAGTGTGTGGACCTCACGTATCTCGTTAGTTAACTTACTTTTCACAAAAAGTGGAAAGTCTATTTGGAGTATAATTTGTTACCCCTTATCTTCCCAATGTTAGGCAATTTCACCACTATAATGTTTAGATCGAAAGGACATATACCAAGAATTTGTTTGGTTTTTTTTCCAAAATTGTTTTGTCCTTATCAAAGTGTTTTCATCCCACAAAGTATGTCCTGGTCCGACAACTCCATTAGGGACTGTCTGATCTAGGTCTTCCCTGTTTTTGCATCTAAATGTGTAAAGATATAGGGTAAAAAATGTAAATATGACTTTTCTAATGGGTAACAAGCTATAAACCTTTGACTCTATAAACCTTTGACCCTCTTACTCCACACGTCACCTGTATCTCTTTACATTTGTATTTTATGATATAATATATATTCTAAAGCACAAAAAGCTTAGGTTAGGGGAGGATACCAATTCTTATTGTTAAGCAGTCAGAGTAGACCCTGACCCGGAATCTCTTATAGGAGCCGCCTCATCTGGGCCCCTAACTGCTTGCAACGGTATTGGAATATCTATGTGGAGTGGAAGGTCTGTGGTTTTTTTCTATGTCTTCTTGACAGCCTGTATAAGAACTTTGTTGCATTATGACTTAAGCAAAACGTGTGTGAAGTTTAAGATATTATTTTTTAAAAATTTGCGGAAATACATAATACTTGTTATTGTTTGCACTTACATGTATGAAATAAAGGTTCAACATTGAGAAGAAAAATCAAAGCACTGAAAGTGCTGAAGGCTTTGGGGTTGCAGTTGTGTGTTGGCGAGTGGAAGACTGAGTACGCAGGAATACTGTTGCATAAAGGGTGTGACCAAGATCAAGAATGTAATGTAGGTCATTTTTATGTATGTGATTGGGCCGTTTCAAGCAAAGGAAGCAAAGGAATATTAAACAGTTGGGTACACACTGTTTCCCACATGTGGCAAACGTATATTTCCAACATGTCTGACTGAAATCTGCAGTCAACACAGAAACAGCGCTCATCTTAAAATGATAATCATGAAAAACCAGCTGTGTATAGTATATGACAAAACCATGGCAAGCTGTAAAGGGCGAATATAATGGCAAGAGGTAGTGGCAGAACCATATTCATAAAGACGTGTTATCAGGTCAACTTTTGCCAGTTTAAAACAATCCAAACTGAACGATGGCAGAGGCAACAAGATTAGTATTAAAGCTGACAGCTAATTAATGATTTCATTTGGCCCTCGACTTTACTATCTAGTTACACAATTTCTGTACTACATCATACTTTGCAAATCTGAATGAAGTTGACAAATCTCAACAGAGAATTAGAAGTATGTTTTCTACAAATTGGTAATCTGAACGAAGGCAACAATTCTATGCAAAAGTCTAGAAAAATGGTCTCTGAATAAAGCTCTAACTTGACAGCCTGTGTCATTTTCTGAATTGATTATAATTCAACTAAAAGGTGATTTTTTACTATTTGGCAATCTAGGTATATCTCTCTTATGAATTTTACTAATTGTCAGTCTAGGTTGGTCACTCTTGTGAATAATTGTTGACTAGGAATAAGTATATAGTGATTTATTGTTGTCTAGATATATACCTATAATAATAAAAAATAGTGATGCTCGGGCATAAGTTGCACTCTACATGTTTAAAGATTCATTTAGACCTGTAAACAACTCTATATTGTAAGAATGTTGGGGTTTTCTAGACATGGGGTACACCCGAATCACTGCTTTGAACGAAGTTAATCTAGGGATTACCGGAGTGGCCCTTGTTATGTACGAAATTAATCTGCAAAGCTGTTACTTTCTGACCAAATGCATGTACGCTTTGGCTAGTCTACTTGTTTACACAGTGAAATTATGGTCGGAAAGATAACAGGGAGTTCTAACAGGAAATGAAACGCTTGGACCAGTTCAAGTTTATGAGCAGTTCTTGAAATGTAAGCATTTAAACAGATGTATGTCTTAATAACAAGTTTCACTCTACATGTTTGAGGATCCCTGTAGGCTACTGTACTCTGTTATCGGGAGTTTGGAACCACCCTAATGAGAAGCGATGTCCAGCATAGTAAACAAAGTTCCCCAAACAGACGTATACTCAATGATCAATATGTATATGATTGCGAGCATAACTCAAAGCGCTGAAAGCACTTAGGGGATTCGCTAGGAACGATATCTGGACACACTGATCACAGTTCCAATTATATAAGTTACTGCACCCCTTCAAGAACTTATAAATGATGTATGCAAGTGTGATAATAATCCAATAAAATGTAGCTGATAGAGTATAATGACTGATTATAGGCCTATAGCATTTTCAGCACATTAAAAGCAGATATAACTGATGACGCATAAGTCAAGTTTATGTATCGGAATAGCTCACCTTCCAACCCTGAGCTTTACCCTGGTAAGCTAATTAGAGTTTCAATGTTTTACCAATTAAAGAAAGACCGAGTCATACTGATATGTGAGCACAAGGTTATAAAATGCCTTTTTGTCATGGAGTCAAATACAGACTTTCATTTACTTGTTTTCATTAAAATGTCAACACAATCATTAAAGGGCCTGGGCATAGCAATTTTGACAAACTATGTCTAGACTTAACAACGTTAAAAGATGTATCGACAATGCAAACGAAATGACCTTACCCTTAAGTGTGTATTGGTTGAAATTAAACATAACACCAGGGTTTGGATTTCTTGCCGTGTTGATGTTCAAATGTGGTAAATAAAAAGTCATGCAAATGAAAATAACAAAGGAATCCAATCGTCAGTTACGTTCGAAAAGTCTGCAAAAAATGCCATTATAGATTTTTCCTATTTTCGAATACATATATTTTCCCGCTTCGAATGCGATAATATCGGTATTGATAACCAATGAAAAGGATGATATATTGTCACATGAGCAAATCTCGTATTTAGATTGGTTCCAATGTTTAACTGAAAACTTGAAAAACATATTGAACGAACAAATTTTGAAAACACAAGCTACAGCAGTTTATTCTTTCTTTTTAATACCATTGACACTTTCTTTATAATTCCACTGACCCTTCTTCATAATACATGTACCACTGACTCTTTCTTTATAATACCACTGACTCTTTCTTTTTAATACCACTGACACTTTATTTATAATACCACCGACCCTTTCTTTATAATACCAATGACACTTTCTTTATAATACCACTGACCCTTCTTTATAATATCACTGACCCTTCTTTATAATACCAATGACTATTTCTTTATAATACCACTGACTCTTTCTTTTAATACAACTGACACTTTATTTATAATACCACTGACCCTTTCTTTATTATACACGTGACACTTTCTTTATAATACCACCGACTCTTCTTTATAATACCACTGCCACTTTCTGTTTAATACCACTGACCCTTTCTTTAAATACCACTGACCCTATCTTTCTCCGGTCAAGAGAGGTGTCGATCGACAGAGGTTATACTGTAATACCATTGAATCCTATCTTTATAATACCACTGACTCTTTCTTTATAATACCACTGACACTTTCTTTATAATACCACTGACTATTTCTTTATAAAACCAATGACTATTTCTTTATAATACCACTGAACATTTCTTTATAATACCACTGACTCATTCTTTTTAATACTACTGACAATTTCTTTATTATACCAATGACTCCTTCGTCATAATACCACTGACACTTTCTTTATAATACCACTGACACTTTCTTTTTAATACCACTGACTCTTTCTTCATAATACCACTGACACTTTCTTTTTATACCACTGACTCTTTCTTTATAATACCACTGACACTTTCTTTATTATAGCACTGACTCTTGTTTTTAATACCACTGACACTTTCCTTATAATACCACTAACGCTTTCTTTATTATACCACTGACTCTTTCTTTATATTACCACTGACTCTTTCTTTATTATACCACTGACTCTTTCTTAATAATACAACTGACTCTTTCTTTATGATACCACTGCCACTTTCTTTATAATACCACTGACTCTTTCTTTATAATAATACCACTGACTCTTTCTTTATAATACCACTGAAACTTTCTTTATAATACCACTGACACTTTCTTTATAATACCACTGACCCTTTCTTTATAATTCCACTGAATCTTTCTTAATAATACCACTGACACTATATTTTTAATACCACTGACTCCTTTTTTTTATACCACTGACCCTTTCTTTATAATACCACCCACCCTCACTTTTTAATACCACTGACCCTTTCTTTATAATACCACTGACTCTTTCTTTTTAATACCTCTGACACTTTCTTTATTATACCACTGACTCCTTCTTTATAATACCACTGAATCTTTCTTAATAATACCACTGACACTATATTTTTAATACCACTGACTCCTCTTTTTATATCACTGACCCTTTCTTTATAATATTACTCACCCTCACTTTTCAATACCACTGACCCTTTCTTTTTAATACCACTGACACTTTCTTTTTAATACCACCGACACTTTCTTTATTATACACCTGACTTAATAGAGTCAGTGGTATTATAAAGAAATGGTCTGTGGTATTAAATAGAAAGGTTCAGTGGTATTATAAAGAAAGGGTCGGTTGTAGTATATAGAAAGTGTCAGTGGTAATACAAAGAAAGATTAAGTGGTATTATAAAGAAGGAGTCAGTGGTATAATAAAGAAAGTGTGAGTGGTATTTTAAAGAAAGTGTCAGTGGTATTAAAAAGAAAGAGTCAGTGGTATTATAAAGAAAGTGTCAG
The DNA here is from genome assembly GCA_922989275.2 of Gari tellinella. NCBI lineage: Eukaryota > Metazoa > Mollusca > Bivalvia > Cardiida > Psammobiidae > Gari > Gari tellinella. Next base: position 34,055,343 of record OV277861.1, on the reverse strand, counting down.
TGGTATAATAAATGAAGAGTCAGCGGTATGATTAAGAAAGATTCAGTAGTATTATAAAGAAAGTGTCAGTGGTTTAAAAAAAAGGTCAGTGGTATCATAAAGAAATAGTCAGTGGTATTATAAAGAAATGGTCAGTGGTATTAAAAAGTAAGGATCAGTGGTATTATAAAGAAAGGGTCGGTGGTAGTATATGGAAAATGTCAGTGGTATTAAAAAGAAAGATTCTGTGGTATTATAAAGAAAGGGTCAGTGGTATTATAAAGAAAGTGTCAGTGGTTTAAAAAAAAAAGGTCAGTGGTATCATAAAGAAAGAGTCAGTGGTATTATAAAAAAATGGTCAGTGGTATTATAAAGAAAGTGTCAGTGGTATTTCAAAGAAAGTGTCAGTGGTATCATAAAGAAAGAGTCAGTGGTATTATTAAGAAAGTGTCAGTGGTAATTAAAAAGGGTCAGTGGTATTGAAAAGAAAGTGTCCGTGCTATTAAAAAGAAAGAGTCGGTGGTATTATAAAGAAGTAGTCAGTGGTATAATAAAGAAAGCGTCAGTGGTATTATATAAAAGTGCCAGTGGTTTTAAAAAGAAAGAGTCAGTGGTATAATAAAAAAAAGTGTCAGTGGTGTTATAAAGAAAGAGTCAGTGGTATAATAAAGAAAGTGCCAGTGGTATCATAAAGAAAGAGTCAGTGGTATTATTAAGAAAGTGTCAGTGGTAATTATAGGGAAAGAGTCAGTGGTATTATAAAGAAAGAGTCAGTGGTATAATAAAGAAAGAGTCAGTGGTATTATAAAGAAAGAGGCAATGGTATAATAAAGAAAGCGTCAGTGGTATTATAAAGAAATGGTCTGTGGTAATATAAAGAAAGAGTCAGGTGTATAATAAAGAAAGAGTCAGTCGTATTATAAAGAAAGCGTCAGTGGTATTATAACGAAAGATTCAGCGGAATTATTAAGAAAGGGTCAGTGGTATCATAAAGAAAGTGTCAGTGGTATTATAAAGAACGTTTGAGTGGTATTATAAAGAAAGAGTCAGTGGTATTGTAAAGAAAGTGTCAGTGGTATTATATAGAAGTAGTCAGTGGTATAATAAAGAAAGTGTCAGTGTTATTAAAAAGAAAGAGTCAGTGGTAATCAAAAGAAAGAGTCAGTGGAACTATAACGAAGGAGTCAGTGGTATAATAAAGAAAGTGTCACTAGTATTATAAAGAAAGAGTCAGTGGTATAAAAAAAAGAGTCAGTGGTTTTGTAAAAAAGTAGTCAGTGGCATAATAAAGAAAGTTTCAGTGGTATTAAAAAGAAAGAGTCAGTGGTATTATAAAGAAATGGTCAGTGGTATTATAAAGAAAGTGTCAGGTGTATAATAAAGAAAGAGTCAGTCGTATTATAAAGAAAGGATCAGTGGTATTATAAAGAAAGATTCAGTGGATTATAAAGAAAGAGTCAGTGGTAACATAAAGAAAGTGTAAGTGGTATTATGAAGAAAATTTCAGTGGTATTATAAAGAAAGAGTCAGTGGTATTATAAAAAAAGGGTCAGTGGTATTATAAAGAAAGAGTCAGGTGTATAATAAAGAAAGGGTCAGTGGTATCATAAAGAAAGTGTCAGTGGTAATAAAAAGAAAGAGTCAGTGGTACTATAAAGAAGGAGTCAGTGGTATAATAAAGAAAGTGAGAGTGGTATTTTCAAGAAAGTGTCAGTGGTATTAAAAAGAAAGAGTCAGTGGTATTATAAAGAAAGTGTCAGTGGTATTATATAGAAGTAGTCAGTGGTATAATTAAGAAAGTGTCAGTGGTATTTAAAAGAAAGAGTCAGTGGTATTATAAAGAAAGAGTCTGTGGTATTATAAAGAAAGGGTGAGTGGTATTATTAAGAAAGTGTCAGTTGTATTGAAAAGAAAGACTCAGTGGTATAAAAAGAAAGAGTCAGTGGTATTGTAAAAAAGGAGTCAGTGACATAATAAAGAAAGTTTCAGTGGTATTAAAAGGAAAGAGTCAGTGGTATTATAAAGAAATGGTCAGTGGTATTATAAAGAAAGAGTCAGGTGTATAATAAAGAAAGGGTCAGTCGTATTATAAAGAAAGGGTCAGTGGTATTATAAAGAAAGATTCAGTGGAATTATAAAGAAAGGGTCAGTGGTATCATAAAGAAAGTGTCAGTGGTATTAAAAAGAACATTTCAGTGGTAATCAAAAGAAAGAGTCAGTGGTACTATAAAGAAGGAGTCAGTGGTATTATAAAGAAAGTGTCAGTGGTATTATATAGAAGTAGTCAGTGGTATAATAAAGAAAGTGAGAGTCGTATTTTAAAGAAAGTGTCAGTGGTATTAAAAAGAAAGAGTCAGTGGCATTATAAAGAAAGTGTCAGTGGTAATAAAAAGAAAGAGTCAGTGGTACTATAAAGAAGGAGTCAGTGGTATAATAAAGAAAGTGAGAGTGGTATTTTAAAGAAAGTGTCAGTGGTATTATAAAGAAAGAGTCAGTGGTATTATAAAGAAGTAGTCAGTGGTATAATTAAGAAAGTGTCAGTGGTATTTAAAAGAAAGAGTCAGTGGTATTATAAAGAAAGAGTCTGTGGTATTATAATGAAAGGGTGAGTGGTATTATTAAGAAAGTGTCAGTTGTATTGAAAAGAAAGAGTCAGTGGTATAAAAAGAAAGTGTCAGTGGTATTGTAAAAAAGGAGTCAGTGGCATAATAAAGAAAGTTTCAGTGGTATTAAAAAGAAATAGTCAGTGGTATTATAAAGAAATGGTCAGTGGTATTATAAAGAAAGAGTCAGGTGTATAATAAAGAACATTTCAGTGGTATTATAAAGAAAGAGTCAGTGGTATTATAAAGAAAGGGTCAGTGGTATTATAAAGAAAGCGTCAGGTGTATAATAAAGAAAGTGTCAGTGGTATTAAAAAGAAAGAGTCAGTGGTACTATAAAGAAGGAGTCAGTGGTATAATAAAGAAAGTGAGAGTGGTATTTTAAAGAAAGTGTCAGTGGTATTATAAAGAAAGAGTCAGTGGTATTATAAAGAAAGTGTTAGTGGTATTATATAGAAGTAGTCAGTGGTATAATAAAGATAGTGTCAGTGTTATTAAAAAGAAAGAGTCAGTGGTAATCAAAAGAAAGAGTCAGTGGTACTATAAAGAAGGAGTCAGTGGTATAATAAAGAAAGTGTCACTAGTATTATAAAGAAAGAGTCAGTGGTTTAAAAAAAAAGAGTCAGTGGTATTGTTAAAAAGTAGTCAGTGGCATAATAAAGAAAATTTCAGTGGTAATCAAAAGAAAGAGTCAGTGGTACTATAAAGAAGGAGTCAGTGGTATAATAAAGAAAGTGTCACTAGTATTATAAAGAAAGAGTCAGTGGTTTAAAAAAAAAGAGTCAGTGGTATTGTTAAAAAGTAGTCAGTGGCATAATAAAGAAAGTTTCAGTGGTATTAAAAAGAAAGAGTCAGTGGTATTATAAAGAAATGGTCAGTGGTATTATAAAGAAAGTGTCAGGTGTATAATAAAGAAAGAGTCAGTCGTATTATAAAGAAAGGGTCAGTGGTATTATAAAGAAAGAGTCAGTGGTAACATAAAGAAAGTGTCAGTGGTATTAAAAAGAACATTTCAGTGGTATTATAAAGAAAGAGTCAGTGGTATTATAAAGAAATGGTCAGTGGTAATCAAAAGAAAGAGTCAGTGGTACTATAAAGAAGGAGTCAGTGGTATTATAAAGAAAGTGTCAGTGGTATTATATAGAAGTAGTCAGTGGTATAATAAAGAAAGTGAGAGTCGTATTTTAAAGAAAGTGTCAGTGGTATTAAAAAGAAAGAGTCAGTGGCATTATAAAGAAAGTGTCAGTGGTATTATAAAGAAAGAGTCAAGTGTATAATAAAGAAAGAGTCAGTCGTATTATAAAGAAAGGGTCAGTGGTATTATAAAGAAAGATTCAGTGGATTATAAAGAAAGGGTCAGTGGTAACATAAAGAAAGTGTCAGTGGTATTATAAAGAAAGTTTCAGTGGTATTATAAAGAAAGAGTCAGTGGTATTATAAATAAAGGGTCAGTGGTATTATAAAGAAAGAGTCAGGTGTATAATAAAGAAAGTGTCAGTGGTATTGAAAAGAAAGTGTCAGTGGTTATAAAAAGAAAGAGTCAGTGGTACTATAAAGAAGGAGTCAGTGGTATAATAAAGAAAGTGAGAGTGGTATTTTAAAGAAAGTGTCAGTGGTATTAAAAAGAAAGAGTCAGTGGTATTATAAAGAAAGTGTCAGTGGTATTATAAAGAAGTAGTCAGTGGTATAATAAAGAAAGTGTCAGTGTTATTAAAAAGAAAGAGTCAGTGGTAATCAAAAGAAAGAGTCAGTGGTACTATAAAGAAGGAGTCAGTGGTATAATAAAGAAACTGTCACTGGTATAATAAAGAAAGAGTCAGTGGTATAAAAGAAAGAGTCAGTGGTATTGTAAAAAAGTAGTCAGTGGCATAATAAAGAAAGTTTCAGTGGTATTAAAAAGAAAGAGTCAGTGGTATTATAAAGAAATTGTCAGTTGTATTATAAAGAAAGAGTCAGGTGTATAATAAAGAAAGAGTCAGTCGTATTATAAAGAAAGGGTCAGTGGTATTATAAAGAAAGATTCAGTGGATTATAAAGAAAGGGTCAGTGGTAACATAAAGAAAGTGTCAGTGGTATTATAAAGAAAGTTTCAGTGGTATTATAAAGAAAGAGTCAGTGGTATTATAAAGAAAGGGTCAGTGGAATTATAAAGAAAGAGTCAGGTGTATAATGAAGAAAGTGTCAGTGGTATTGAAAAGAAAGTGTCAGTGGTAATAAAAAGAAAGAGTCAGTGGTACTATAAAGAAGGAGTCAGTGGTATAATAAAGAAAGTGAGAGTGGTATTTTAAAGAAAGTGTCAGTGGTATTAAAAAGAAAGAGTCAGTGGTATTATAAAGAAAGTGTCAGTGGTATTATATAGAAGTAGTCAGTGGTATAATTAAGAAAGTGTCAGTGGTATTTAAAAGAAAGAGTCAGTGGTATTATAAAGAAAGAGTCTGTGGTATTATAAAGAAAGGGTGAGTGGTATTATTAAGAAAGTGTCAGTTGTATTGAAAAGAAAGAGTCAGTGGTATAAAAAGAAAGTGTCAGTGGTATTGTAAAAAAGGAGTCAGTGGCATAATAAAGAAAGTTTCAGTGGTATTAAAAAGAAAGAGTCAGTGGTATTATAAAGAAATGGTCAGTGGTACTATAAAGAAAGAGTCAGGTGTATAATAAAGAACATTTCAGTAGTATTATAAAGAAAGAGTCAGTGGTATTATAAAGAAAGGGTCAGTGGTATTATAAAGAAAGCGTCAGGTGTATAATAAAGACAGTGTCAGTGGTATTATAAAGAAAGTGTCAGCGGTATTAAAAAGAAAGAGTCAGTGGTACTATAAAGAAGGAGTCAGTGGTATTATAAAGAAACATTCAGTGGAATTATAAAGAAAGGGTCAGTGGTATCATAAAGAAAGTGTCAGTGGTATTATTAAGAACATTTCAGTGGTTTTATAAAGAAAGAGTCAGTGGTATTATAAAGAAAAGGTCAGTGGTATTATAAAGAAAGATTCAGTGGAATTATAAAGAAAGGGTCAGTGGTATCATAAAGAAAGTGTCAGTGGTATTATAAAGAACATTTCAGTGGTATTATAAAGAAAGAGTCAGTGGTATTATAAAGAAATGGTCAGTGGTATTATAAAGAAAGAGTCAGGTGTATAATAAAGAAAGTGTCAGTGGTATTATAAAGAAAGTGTCAGCGGTATTAAAAAGAAAGAGTCATTGTTTCTATAAAGAAGGAGTCAGTGGTATAATAAAGAAATTGAAAGTCGTATTTTAAAGAAAGTGTCAGTGGTATTATCAAGAAGGGTCAATGGTATTATAATGATGGTGTCAGTGGTATTATAAAGAATGGGTCGGTGGTATTACAAAGAAAGTGTCAGTAGTATTAAAAAGAGAGTCAGTTGTTTTATACAGAAAGGTTCAGTGGTATTATAAAGAAGGGTCAGTGGTATTATATAGAAAGTGTCAGTGGTATTAAAAAGAAAGTGTCATTGGTATTATAAAGAAAGAGTCAGTGGTTTTATAAAGAAAGTGTCAATCGTATTAAAAAGAAAGAGTCAGTGGTATTATAAAGAAAGTGTCAGTGGTATTATATAGAAGGAGTCAGTGGTATAATAAGGAAAGTGTCAGTGGTATTAAAAAGAAAGAGTCAGTGGTATTATAAAGAAAGGGTATGTGGTATTATAAAGAAAGGGTGAGTTGTATTATTAAGAAAGTGTCAGTTGTATTTAAAAGAAAGAGTCAGTGGTAATATAAAGAAAGAGGCAGTGGTATTATAAAGAAGGGTCAGCGGTATTATAAAGAAGGGTCACTGGTATTATAAAGAAAGTGTCGGTGGTATTATAAAGAAAGGGTCGGTGGTATTATAAAGAAAGTGTCAGTAGTATTAAAAAGAAAGAGTCAGTCGTATTATAAAGAAAGGGTCAGTGGTATTAAAAAGAAAGAGTCAGTGGTATTATAAAGAAATGGTCAGTGGTATTATAAAGAAAGTGTCAGGTGTATAATAAAGAAAGAGTCAGTCGTATTATAAAGAAAGGGTCAGTGGTATTATAAAGAAAGATTCAGTGGATTATAAAGAAAGAGTCAGTGGTAACATAAAGAAAGTGTCAGTGGTATTATGAAGAAAATTTCAGTGGTATTATAAAGAAAGAGTCAGTGGTATTATAAAGAAAGGGTCAGTGGTATTATAAAGAAAGAGTCAGGTGTATAATAAAGAAAGTGTCAGTGGTATCATAAAGAAAGTGTCAGTGGTAATAAAAAGAAAGAGTCAGTGGTACTATAAAGAAGGAGTCAGTGGTATAATAAAGAAAGTGAGAGTGGTATTTTCAAGAAAGTGTCAGTGGTATTATAAAGAAAGAGTCAGTGGTATTATAAAGAAAGTGTCAGTGGTATTATATAGAAGTAGTCAGTGGTATAATTAAGAAAGTGTCAGTGGTATTAAAAAGAAAGAGTCAGTGGTATTATAAAGAAAGAGTCTGTGGTATTATAAAGAAAGGGTGAGTGGTATTATTAAGAAAGTGTCAGTTGTATTGAAAAGAAAGAGTCAGTGGTATAAAAAGAAAGAGTCAGTGGTATTGTAAAAAAGGAGTCAGTGGCATAATAAAGAAAGTTTCAGTGGTATTAAAAGGAAAGAGTCAGTGGTATTATAAAGAAATGGTCAGTGGTATTATAAAGAAAGTGTCAGGTGTATAATAAAGAAAGGGTCAGTCGTATTATAAAGAAAGGGTCAGTGGTATTATAAAGAAAGATTCAGTGGAATTATAAAGAAAGGGTCAGTGGTATCATAAAGAAAGTTTCAGTGGTATTAAAAAGAACATTTCAGTGGTATTATAAAGAAAGAGTCAGTGGTATTATAAAGAAAGGGTCAGTGGTAATCAAAAGAAAGAGTCAGTGGTACTATAAAGAAGGAGTCAGTGGTATTATAAAGACAGTGTCAGTGGTATTATATAGAAGTAGTCAGTGGTATAATAAAGAAAGTGAGAGTCGTATTTTAAAGAAAGTGTCAGTGGTATTAAAAAGAAAGAGTCAGTGGTATTATAAAGAAAGTGTCAGTGGTATTATATAGAAGTAGTCAGTGGTATAATAAAGAAAGTGTCAGTGTTATTAAAAGAGAGAGTCTGTGGTAATCAAAAGAAAGAGTCAGTGGTACTATAAAGAAGGAGTCAGGGGTATAATAAAGAAACTGTCACTGGTATTATAAAGAAAGAGTCAGTGGTATAAAAGAAAGAGTCAGTGGTATTATAAAGAAATTGTCAGTTGTATTATAAAGAAAGAGTCAGGTGTATAATAAAGAAAGAGTCAGTCGTATTATAAAGAAAGAGGCAGTGGTATTATAAAGAAGGGTCAGCGGTATTATAAAGAAGGGTCACTGGTATTATAAAGAATGTATCGGTGGTATTATAAAGAAAGGGTCGGTGGTATTATAAAGAAAGTGTCAGTAGTATTAAAAAGAAAGAGTCAGTCGTATTATAAAGAAAGGGTCAGTGGTATTATAAAGAAAGATTCAGTGGATTATAAAGAAAGGGTCAGTGGTATCATAAAGAAAGTGTCAGTGGTATTATAAAGAAAGTTTCAGTGGTATTATAAGGAAAGAGTCAGTGGTATTATAAAGAAAGGGTCAGTGGTATTATAAAGAAAGAGTCAGGTGTATAATAAAGAAAGTGTCAGTGGTATTGAAAAGAAAGTGTCAGTGGTAATAAAAAGAAAGAGTCAGTGGTATTATAAAGAAGTAGTCAGTGGTATAATAAAGAAAGTGAGAGTGGTATTTTAAAGAAAATGTCAGTGGTATTAAAAGAAAGAGTCAGTGGTATTATAAAGAAAGTGTCAGTTGTATTATATAGAAGTAGTCAGTGGTATAATAAAGAAAGTGTCAGTGTTATTAAAAGAGAGAGTCTGTGGTAATCAAAAGAAAGAGTCAGTGGTACTATAAAGAAGGAGTCAGGGGTATAATAAAGAAACTGTCACTGGTATTATAAAGAAAGAGTCAGTGGTATAAAAGAAAGAGTCAGTGGTATTGTAAAAAAGTAGTCAGTGGCATAATAAGGAAAGTTTCAGTGGTATTAAAAAGAAAGAGTCAGTGGTATTATAAAGAAATTGTCAGTTGTATTATAAAGAAAGAGTCAGGTGTATAATAAAGAAAGAGTCAGTCGTATTATAAAGAAAGGGTCAGTGGTATTATAAAGAAAGATTCAGTGGATTATAAAGAAAGGGTCAGTGGTAACATAAAGAAAGTGTCAGTGGTATTATAAAGAAAGTTTCAGTGGTATTATAAAGAAAGAGTCAGTGGTATTATAAAGAAAGGGTCAGTGGTATTATAAAGAAAGAGTCAGGTGTATAATAAAGAAAGTGTCAGTGGTATTGAAAAGAAAGTGTCAGTGGTAATAAAAAGAAAGAGTCAGTGGTACTATAAAGAAGGAGTCAGTGGTATAATAAAGAAAGTGAGAGTGGTATTTTAAAGAAAGTGTCAGTGGTATTAAAAAGAAAGAATCAGTGGTATTATAAAGAAAGTGTCAGTGGTATTATATAGAAGTAGTCAGTGGTATAATTAAGAAAGTGTCAGTGGTATTTAAAAGAAAGAGTCAGTGGTATTATAAAGAAAGAGTCTGTGGTATTATAATGAAAGGGTGAGTGGTATTATTAAGAAAGTGTCAGTTGTATTGAAAAGAAAGAGTCAGTGGTATAAAAAGAAAGTGTCAGTGGTATTGTAAAAAAGGAGTCAGTAGCATAATGAAGAAAGTTTCAGTGGTATTAAAAAGAAATAGTCAGTGGTATTATAAAGAAATGGTCAGTTGTATTATAAAGAAAGAGTCAGGTGTATAATAAAGAACATTTCAGTGGTATTATAAAGAAAGAGTCAGTGGTATTATAAAGAAAGGGTCAGTGGTATTATAAAGAAAGCGTCAGGTGTATAATAAAGAAAGTGTCAGTGGTATTAAAAAGAAAGAGTCAGTGGTACTATAAAGAAGGAGTCAGTGGTATAATAAAGAAAGTGAGAGTGGTATTTTAAGAAAAGTGTCAGTGGTATTATAAAGAAAGAGTCAGTGGTATTATAAAGAAAGTGTCAGTGGTATTATATAGAAGTAGTCAGTGGTATAAAAAAGATAGTGTCAGTGTTATTAAAAAGAAAGAGTCAGTGGTAATCAAAAGAAAGAGTCAGTGGTACTATAAAGAAGGAGTCAGTGGTATAATAAAGAAAGTGTCACTAGTATTATAAAGAAAGAGTCAGTGGTTTAAAAAAAAAGAGTCAGTGGTATTGTAAAAAAGTAGTCAGTGGCATAATAAAGAAAGTTTCAGTGGTATTAAAAAGAAAGAGTCAGTGGTATTATAAAGAAATGGTCAGTGGTATTATAAAGAAAGTGTCAGGTGTATAATAAAGAAAGAGTCAGTCGTATTATAAAGAAAGGGTCAGTGGTATTATAAAGAAAGATTCAGTGGATTATAAAGAAAGAGGCAGTGGTAACATAAAGAAAGTGTCAGTGGTATTAAAAAGAACATTTCAGTGGTATTATAAAGAAAGAGTCAGTGGTATTATAAAGAAAGGGTCAGTGGTAATCAAAAGAAAGAGTCAGTGGTACTATAAAGAAGGAGTCAGTGGTATTATAAAGAAAGTGTCAGTGGTATTATATAGAAGTAGTCAGTGGTATCATAAAGAAAGTGAGAGTCGTATTTTAAAGAAAGTGTCAGTGGTATTAAAAAGAAAGAGTCAGTGGCATTATAAAGAAAGTGTCAGTGGTATTATAAAGAAATTGTCAAGTGTATAATTAAGAAAGAGTCAGTCGTATTATAAAGAAAGTGTCAGTGGTATTATAAAATAAGTTTCAGTGGTATTATAAAGAAAGAGTCAGTGGTATTATAAAGAAAGGGTCAGTGGTATTATAAAGAAAGAGTCAGGTGTATAATAAAGAAAGTGTCAGTGGTATTGAAAAGAAAGTGTCAGTGGTTATAAAAAGAAAGAGTCAGTGGTACTATAAAGAAGGAGTCAGTGGTATAATAAAGAAAGTGAGAGTGGTATTTTAAAGAAAGTGTCAGTGGTATTTAAAAGAAAGAGTCAGTGGTATTATAAAGAAAGGGTCAGTGGTATTATATAGAAGTAGTCAGTGGTATAATAAAGAAAGTGTCAGTGTTATTAAAAAGAAAGAGTCAGTGGTAATCAAAAGAAAGAGTCAGTGGTACTATAAAGAAGGAGTCAGGGGTATAATAAAGAAACTGTCACTGGTATTATAAAGAAAGTGTCAGTGGTATAAAAGAAAGAGTCACTGGTATTGTAAAAAAGTAGTCAGTGGCATAATAAAGAAAGTTTCAGTGGTATTAAAAAGAAAGAGTCAGTGGTATTATAAAGAAATTGTCAGTTGTATTATAAAGAAAAAGTCAGGTGTATAATAAAGAAAGAGTCAGTCGTATTATAAAGAAAGGGTCAGTGGTATTATAAAGAAAGATTCAGTGGATTATAAAGAAAGGGTCAATGGTAACATAAAGAAAGTGACAGTGGTATTATAAAGAAAATTTCAGTGGTATTATAAAGAAAGAGTCAGTGGTATTATAAAGAAAGGGTCAGTGGTATTATAAAGAAAGAGTCAGGTGTATAATAAAGAAAGTGTCAGTGGTATTGAAAAGAAAGTGTCTGTGGTAATAAAAAGAAAGAGTCAGTGGTACTATAAAGAAGGAGTCAGTGGTATAATAAAGAAAGTGAGAGTGGTATTTTAAAGAAAGTGTCAGTAGTATTAAAAAGAAAGAGTCAGTGGTATTATAAAGCAAATGTCAGTGGTATTATATAGAAGTAGTCAGTGGTATAATTAAGAAAGTGTCAGTGGTATTTAAAAGAAAGAGTCAGTGGTATTATAAAGAAAGAGTCTGTGGTATTATAATGAAAGGGTGAGTGGTATTATTAAGAAAGTGTCAGTTGTATTGAAAAGAAAGAGTCAGTGGTATAAAAAGAAAGTGTCAGTGGTATTGTAAAAAAGGAGTCAGTGGCATAATAAAGAAAGTTTCAGTGGTATTAAAAAGAAATAGTCAGTGGTATTATAAAGAAATGGTCAGTGGTATTATAAAGAAAGAGTCAGGTGTATAATAAAGAACATTTCAGTGGTATTATAAAGAAAGAGTCAGTGGTATTATAAAGAAAGGGTCAGTGGTATTATAAAGAAAGCGTCAGGTGTATAATAAAGAAAGTGTCAGTGGTATTAAAAAGAAAGAGTCAGTGGTATTATAAAGAAAGAGTCAGTGGTATTATAAAGAAAGGGTCAGTGGTATTATAAAGAAAGAGTCAGGTGTATAATAAAGAAAGTGTCAGTGGTAATAAAAAGAAAGAGTCAGTGGTATTATCAAGAAGGAGTCAGTAGTATAATAAAGAAAGTGAGAGTGGTATTTTAAGAAAAGTGTCAGTGGTATTAAAAGAAAAAGTCAGTGGTATTATAAAGAAAGAGTCTGTGGTATTATAAAGAAAGGGTGAGTGGTTTTAAAAGAAGAGTCAGTGGTATTATAAGAAAGGGTCAGTGGTATTATAAAGAAACGGTCAGTGGTATTAAAAAGAAAGGGTCAGTGGTATTATAAAAAAAGGATCAGTGGTATTATACAGAAAGAGTCAGTGGTATAATAAAGAAAGGAGTCAATGGTATTATATAGAAAGTGTCAGTGGTATTATAAAGAAAGGGTCAGTGGTATTAAAAAGAAAGGTTCAGTGGTATTATAAATAAAATGTCAGTGGTATTATAAAGAAAGGGTTAGTGGTGTTATAAAGAAAGAGTCAGTGGTATAATCAAGAAAGTGTAAGTGGTATTATAAAGAAACAGTCAGTGGTATAAAAAAGAGTCAGTGGTATTGTAAAAAAGGAGTTAGTGGCATAATAAAGAAAGTTTCAGTGGTATTAAAAAGAAAGTGTCTGTGGTATTATAAAGAAATGGTCATGGTATTATAAAGAAAGAGTCAGGTGTATAATAAAGAAAGAGTCAGTCATATTATAAAGAAAGGGTCAGTGGTATTATAAAGAAAGGGTCAGTGGTATTGAAAGAAGGAGTCAGTGGTATTAAAAAGATAGTGTCAGTGGTATTATAAAGAAAGATTCTGTGGAATTATAAAGATAGTGTCAGTGACATTATAAAGAAAGTGTCAGTGGTATTATAAAGAAAGAGTCAGTGGTATTATAAGGAAAGTGTCAGTGGTATTATATAAAAGGAGTCAGTGGTATAATAAAGAAAGTGTCAGTGGTATTAAAAAGAAAGTGTCAGTGGTATTATAAAGAAAGGGTCAGTGGTATTATCAAGAAAGAGTCAGGTGTATAATAAAGAAAGAGTCAGTCATATTATAAAGAAAGGGTCAGTGGTATTATAAAGAAAGGGTCAGTGGTATTGAAAGAAGGAGTCAGTGGTATTTAAAAGATAGTGTCAGTGGTATTATAAAGAAAGATTCTGTGGAATTATAAAGATAGTGTCAGTGACATTATAAAGAAAGTGTCAGTGGTATTAAAAAGAAAGAGTCAGTGGTATTATAAGGAAAGTGTCAGTGGTATTATATAGAAGGAGTCAGTGGTATAATAAAGAAAGTGTCAGTGGTATTAAAAAGAAAGTGTCAGTGGTATTATAAAGAAAGGGTCAGTGGTATTATCAAGAAAGGGTGAGTGGTATTATTAAAAAAGTGTCAGTTGTATTAAAAAGAAAGAGTCAGTGGTATTATAAAGAAAGAGGCAGTGGCATTATAATAAAGGGTCAGTGGTATTATTAAGAAGGGTCAATGGTATTATAAAGATGGTGTCAGTGGTATTATAAAGAATGGGTCGGTGGTATTACAAAGAAAGTGTCAGTAGTATTAAAAAGAGAGTCAGTTGTTTTATACAGAAAGTGTCAGTGGTATTATAAAGAAGGGTCAGTGGTATTATATAGAAAGTGTCAGTGGTATTAAAAAGAAAGTGTCATTGGTATTATAAAGAAAGAGTCAGTGGTTTCATAAAGAAAGTGTCAATCGTATTAAAAAGAAAGAGTCAGTGGTATTATAAAGAAAGTGTCAGTGGTATTATATAGAAGGAGTCAGTGGTTGGATTATAAAGAAAGTGTCAGTGGTATTAAAAAGAAAGAGTCAGTGGTATTATAAAGAAAGGGTATGTGGTATTATAAAGAAAGGGTGAGTGGTATTATTAAGAAAGTGTCAGTTGTATTTAAAAGAAAGAGTCAGTGGTAATATAAATAAAGAGGCAGTGGTATTATAAAGAAGGGTCAGCGGTATTATAAAGAAGGGTCACTGGTATTATAAAGAATGTATCGGTGGTATTATAAAGAAAGGGTCGGTGGTATTATAAAGAAAGTGTCAGTAGTATTAAAAGAAAGAGTCAGTCGTATTATAAAGAAAGGGTCAGTGGTATTATAAAGAAAGATTCAGTGGATTATAAAGAAAGGGTCAGTGGTATCATAAAGAAAGTGTCAGTGGTATTATAAAGAAAGTTTCAGTGGTATTATAAGGAAAGAGTGAGTGGTATTATAAAGAAAGGGTCAGTGGTATTATAAAGAAAGAGTCAGGTGTATAATAATGAAAGTGTCAGTGGTATTGAAAAGAAAGTGTCAGTGGTAATAAAAAGAAAGAGTCAGTGGTATTATAAAGAAGGAGTCAGTGGTATAATAAAGAAAGTGAGAGTGGTATTTTAAAGAAAATGTCAGTGGTATTAAAAGAAAGAGTCAGTGGTATTATAAAGAAAGTGTCAGTTGTATTATATAGAAGTAGTCAGTGGTATAATAAAGAAAGTGTCAGTGGTATTATGAAGAAAGAGTCTGTGGTATTATAAAGAAAGGGTGAGTGGTATCATTAATAAAGTGTCAGTTGTATTAAAAAGAAAGAGTCAGTGGTATTATAAAGAAAGAGGCAGTGGCATTATAATAAAGGGTCAGTGGTATTATCAAGAAGGGTCAATGGTATTATAAAGATGGTGTCAGTGGTATTATAAAGAATGGGTCGGTGGTATTACAAAGAAAGTGTCAGTAGTATTAAAAAGAGAGTCAGTTGTTTTATACAGAAAGTGTCAGTGGTATTATAAAGAAGGGTCAGTGGTATTATATAGAAAGTGTCAGTGGTATTAAAAAGAAAGTGTCATTGGTATTATAAAGAAAGAGTCAGTGGTTTTATAAAGAAAGTGTCAATCGTATTAAAAAGAAAGAGTCAGTGGTATTATAAAGAAAGTGTCAGTGGTATTATATAGAAGGAGTCAGTGGTATAATAAAGAAAGTGTCAGTGGTATTAAAAAGAAAGAGTCAGTGGTATTATAAAGAAAGGGTATGTGGTATTATAAATAAAGGGTGAGTGGTATTATTAAGAAAGTGTCAGTTGCATTAAAAAGAAAGAGTCAGTGGTATTATAAAGAAAGAGGCAGTGGTATTATAAAGAAGGGTCAGCGGTATTATAAAGAAGGGTCACTGGTATTATAAAGAAAGTGTCGGTGGTATTATAAAGACAGGGTCGGTGGTATTATAAAGAAAGTGTCGGTGGTATTATAAAGAAAGGGTCGGTGGTATTATAAAGAAAGTGTCAGTAGTATTAAAATGAAAGTGTCAGTGGTATTATAAAGAAAGTGTCAGTGGTATTTAAAAGAAAGTGTGAGTGGTATTAAAAAGAAAGTGTCAGTGGTTTTAAAAGAAGAGTCAGTGGTATTATAAGAAAGGGTCAGTGGTATTATAAAGAAACGGTCAGTGGTATTAAAAAGAAAGGGTCAGTGGTATTATAAAATAAGGATCAGTGGTATTATACAGAAAGAGTCAGTGGTATAATAAAGAAAGGAGTCAATGGTATTATATAGAAAGTGTCAGTGGTATTATAAAGAAAGGGTCAGTGGTATTAAAAAGAAAGGTTCAGTGGTATTATAAATAAAATGTCAGTGGTATTATAAAGAAAGGGTTAGTGGTGTTATAAAGAAAGAGTCAGTGGTATAATAAAGAAAGTGTAAGTGGTATTATAAAGAAAGAGTCAGTGGTATAAAAAAGAGTCAGTGGTATTGTAAAAAAGGAGTTAGTGGCATAATAAAGAAAGTTTCAGTGGTATTAAAAAGAAAGTGTCAGTGGTATTATATAGAAGGAGTCAGTGGTTGGATTATAAAGAAAGTGTCAGTGGTATTAAAAAGAAAGAGTCAGTGGTATTATAAAGAAAGGGTATGTGGTATTATAAAGAAAGGGTGAGTGGTATTATTAAGAAAGTGTCAGTTGTATTTAAAAGAAAGAGTCAGTGGTAATATAAAGAAAGAGGCAGTGGTATTATAAAGAAGGGTCAGCGGTATTATAAAGAAGGGTCACTGGTATTATAAAGAAAGTGTCGGTGGTATTATAAAGAAAGGGTCGGTGGTATTTTAAAGAAAGTGTCAGTAGTATTAAAAAGAAAGAGTCAGTCGTATTATAAAGAAAGGGTCAGTGGTATTATAAAGAAAGATTCAGTGGATTATAAAGAAAGGGTCAGTGGTATCATAAAGAAAGTGTCAGTGGTATTATAAAGAAAGTTTCAGTGGTATTATAAGGAAAGAGTCAGTGGTATTATAAAGAAAGGGTCAGTGGTATTATAAAGAAAGAGTCAGGTGTATAATAAAGAAAGTGTCATTGGTATTGAAAAGAAAGTGTCAGTGGTAATAAAAAGAAAGAGTCAGTGGTATTATAAAGAAGGAGTCAGTGGTATAATAAAGAAAGTGAGAGTGGTATTTTAAAGAAAATGTCAGTGGTATTAAAAGAAAGAGTCAGTGGTATTATAAAGAAAGTGTCAGTTGTATTATATAGAAGTAGTCAGTGGTATAATAAAGAAAGTGTCAGTGGTATTAAAAAGAAAGAGTCAGTGGTATTATGAAGAAAGAGTCTGTGGTATTATAAAGAAAGGGTGAGTGGTATTATTAATAAAGTGTCAGTTGTATTAAAAAGAAAGAGTCAGTGGTATTATAAAGAAAGAGGCAGTGGCATTATAATAAAGGGTCAGTGGTATTATCAAGAAGGGTCAATGGTATTATAAAGATGGTGTCAGTGGTATTATGTAGAAGTAGTCAGTGGTATAATTAAGAAAGTGTCAGTGGTATTTAAAAGAAAGAGTCAGTGGTATTATAAAGAAAGTGTCAGTGGTATTATAAAGAAAGGGTGAGTGGTATTATTAAGAAAGTGTCAGTTGTATTGAAAAGAAAGAGTCAGTGGTATAAAAAGAAAGAGTCAGTGGTATTGTAAAAAAGGAGTCAGTGGCATAATAAAGAAAGTTTCAGTGGTATTAAAAGGAAAGAGTCAGTGGTATTGTAAAGAAATGGTCAGTGGTATTATAAAGAAAGAGTCAGGTGTATAATAAAGAAAGGGTCAGTCGTATTATAAAGAAAGGGTCAGTGGTATTATAAAGAAAGATTCAGTGGAATTATAAAGAAAGGGTCAGTGGTATCATAAAGAAAGTTTCAGTGGTATTAAAAAGAACATTTCAGTGGTATTATAAAGAAAGAGTCAGTGGTATTATAAAGAAAGGGTCAGTGGTAATCAAAATAAAGAGTCAGTGGTACTATAAAGAAGGAGTCAGTGGTATTATAAAAAAAGTGTCAGTGGTATTATATAGAAGTAGTCAGTGGTATAATAAAGAAAGTGAGAGTCGTATTTTAAAGAAAGTGTCAGTGGTATTAAAAAGAAAGAGTCAGTGGCATTATAAAGAAAGTGTAAGTGGTATTATAAAGAAAGAGTTAAGTGTATAATAAAGAAAGAGTCAGTCGTATTATAAAGAAAGGGTCAGTGGTATTATAAAGAAAGATTCAGTGGATTATAAAGAAAGGGTCAGTGGTAACATAAAGAAAGTGTCAGCGGTATTATAAAGAAAGTTTCAGTGGTATTATAAAGAAAGAGTCAGTGGTATTATAAAGAAAGGGTCAGTGGTATTATAAAGAAAGAGTCAGGTGTATAATAAAGAAGGTGTCAGTGGTATTGAAAAGAAAGTGTCAGTGGTTATAAAAAGAAAGAGTCAGTGGTACTATAAAGAAGGAGTCAGTGGTATAATAAAGAAAGTGAGAGTGGTATTTTAAAGAAAGTGTCAGTGGTATTAAAAAGAAAGAGTCAGTGGTATTATAAAGAAAGTGTCAGTGGTATTATATAGAAGTAGTCAGTGGTATAATAAAGAAAGTGTCAGTGTTATTAAAAGAGAGAGTCTGTGGTAATCAAAAGAAAGAGTCAGTGGTACTATAAAGAAGGAGTCAGGGGTATAATAAAGAAACTGTCACTGGTATTATAAAGAAAGAGTCAGTGGTATAAAAGAAAGAGTCAGTGGTATTGTAAAAAAGTAGTCAGTGGCATAATAAAGAAAGTTTCAGTGGTATTAAAAAGAAAGAGTCAGTGGTATTATAAAGAAATTGTCAGTTGTATTATAAAGAAAGAGTCAGGTGTATAATAAAGAAAGAGTCAGTCGTATTATAAAGAAAGGGTCAGTGGTATTATAAAGAAAGATTCAGTGGATTATAAAGAAAGGGTCAGTGGTAACATAAAGAAAGTGTCAGTGGTATTATAAAGAAAGTTTCAGTGGTATTATAAAGAAAGAGTCAGTGGTATTATAAAGAAAGGGTCAGTGGTATTATAAAGAAAGAGTCAGGTGTATAATAAAGAAAGTGTCAGTGGTATTGAAAAGAAAGTGTCAGTGGTAATAAAAAGAAAGAGTCAGTCGTACTATAAAGAAGGAGTCAGTGGTATAATAAAGAAAGTGAGAGTGGTATTTTAAAGAAAGTGTCAGTGGTATTAAAAAGAAAGAATCAGTGGTATTATAAAGAAAGTGTCAGTGGTATTATATAGAAGTAGTCAGTGGTATAATTAAGAAAGTGTCAGTGGTATTTAAAAGAAAGAGTCAGTGGTATTTTAAAGAAAGAGTCTGTGGTATTATAATGAAAGGGTGAGTGGTATTATTAAGAAAGTGTCAGTTGTATTGAAAAGAAAGAGTCAGTGGTATAAAAAGAAAGTGTCAGTGGTATTGTAAAAAAGGAGTCAGTAGCATAATAAAGAAAGTTTCAGTGGTATTAAAAAGAAATAGTCAGTGGTATTATAAAGAAATGGTCAGTTGTATTATAAAGAAAGAGTCAGGTGTATAATAAAGAACATTTCAGTGGTATTATAAAGAAAGAGTCAGTGGTATTATAAAGAAAGGGTCAGTGGTATTATAAAGAAAGCGTCAGGTGTATAATAAAGAAAGTGTCAGTGGTATTAAAAAGAAAGAGTCAGTGGTACTATAAAGAAAGGGTCAGTGGTATAATAAAGAAAGTGAGAGTGGTATTTTAAAGAAAGTGTCAGTGGTATTATAAAGAAAGAGTCAGTGGTATTATAAAGAAAGTGTCAGTGGTATTATATAGAAGTAGTCAGTGGTATAATAAAGATAGTGTCAGTGTTATTAAAAAGAAAGAGTCAGTGGTAATCAAAAGAAAGAGTCAGTGGTACTATAAAGAAGGAGTCAGTGGTATAATAAAGAAAGTGTCACTAGTATTATAAAGAAAGAGTCAGTGGTTTAAAAAAAAAGAGTCAGTGGTATTGTAAAAAAGTAGTCAGTGGCATAATAAAGAAAGTTTCAGTGGTATTAAAAAGAAAGAGTCAGTGGTATTATAAAGAAATGGTCAGTGGTATTATAAAGAAAGTGTCAGGTGTATAATAAAGAAAGAGTCAGTCGTATTATAAAGAAAGGGTCAGTGGTATTATAAAGAAAGATTCAGTGGATTATAAAGAAAGAGTCAATGGTAACATAAAGAAAGTGTCAGTGGTATTAAAAAGAACATTTCAGTGGTATTATAAAGAAAGAGTCAGTGGTATTATAAAGAAAGGGTCAGTGGTAATCAAAAGAAAGAGTCAGTGGTACTATAAAGAAGGAGTCAGTGGTATTATAAAGAAAGTGTCAGTGGTATTATATAGAAGTAGTCAGTGGTATAATAAAGAAAGTGAGAGTCGTATTTTAAAGAAAGTGTCAGTGGAATTAAAAAGAAAGAGTCAGTGGCATTATAAAGAAAGTGTCAGTGGTATTATAAAGAAATTGTCAAGTGTATAATTAAGAAAGAGTCAGTCGTATTATAAAGAAAGTGTCAGTGGTATTATAAAGAAAGTTTCAGTGGTATTATAAAGAAAGAGTCAGTGGTATTATAAAGAAAGGGTCAGTGGTATTATAAAGAAAGAGTCAGGTGTATAATAAAGAAAGTGTCAGTGGTATTGAAAAGAAAGTGTCAGTGGTTATAAAAAGAAAGAGTCAGTGGTAGTATAAAGAAGGAGTCAGTGGTATAATAAAGAAAGTGAGAGTTGTATTTTAAAGAAAGTGTCAGTGGTATTAAAAAGAAAGAGTCAGTGGTATTATAAAGAAAGTGTCAGTGGTATTATATAGAAGTAGTCAGTGGTTTAATAAAGAAAGTGTCAGTGTTATTAAAAAGAAAGAGTCAGTGGTAATCAAAAGAAAGAGTCAGTGGTACTATAAAGAAGGAGTCAGGGGTATAATAAAGAAACTGTCACTGGTATTATAAAGAAAGTGTCAGTGGTATAAAAGAAAGAGTCAGTGGTATTGTAAAAAAGTAGTCAGTGGCATAATAAAGAAAGTTTCAGTGGTATTAAAAAGAAAGAGTCAGTGGTATTATAAAGAAATTGTCAGTTGTATTATAAAGAAAGAGTCAGGTGTCAGTGGTATTATAAAGAAAGTGTCAGTGGTATTATATAGAAGTAGTCAGTGGTATAATTAAAAAAGTGTCAGTGGTATTTAAAAGAAAGAGTCAGTGGTATTATAAAGAAAGAGTCAGGTGTATAATAAAGAACATTTCAGTGGTATTATAAAGAAAGAGTCAGTGGTATTATAAAGAAAGGGTCAGTGGTATTATAAAGAAAGCGTCAGGTGTATAATAAAGAAAGTGTCAGTGGTATTAAAAAGAAAGAGTCAGTGGTATTATAAAGAAAGAGTCAGTGGTATTATAAAGAAAGGGTCAGTGGTATTATAAAGAAAGAGTCAGGTGTATAATAAAGAAAGTGTCAGTGGTATTGAAAGGAAAGTGTCAGTGGTAATAAAAAGAAAGAGTCAGTGGTATTATCAAGAAGGAGTCAGTGGTATAATAAAGAAAGTGAGAGTGGTATTTTCAGAAAAGTGTCAGTGGTATTAAAAGAAAGAGTCAGTGGTATTATAAAGAAAGTGTCAGTGGTATTATTTAGAAGTAGTCAGTGGTATAATAAAGAAAGTGTCAGTGGTATTAAAAAGAAAGAGTCAGTGGTATTATGAAGAAAGAGTCTGTGGTATTATAAAGAAAGGGTGAGTGGTATTATTAATAAAGTGTCAGTTGTATTAAAAAGAAAGAGTCAGTGGTATTATAAAGAAAGAGGCAGTGGCATTATAATAAAGGGTCAGTGGTATTATCAAGAAGGGTCAATGGTATTATAAAGATGGTGTCAGTGGTATTATAAAGAATGGGTCGGTGGTATTACAAAGAAAGCGTCAGTAGTATTAAAAAGAGAGTCAGTTGTTTTATACAGAAAGTGTCAGTGGTATTATAAAGAAGGGTCAGTGGTATTATATAGAAAGTGTCAGTGGTATTAAAAAGAAAGTGTCATTGGTATTATATAGAAGGAGTCAGTGGTATAATAAAAAAAGTGTCAGTGGTATTAAAAAGAAGGAGTCAGTGGTATTATAAAGAAAGGGTATGTGGTATTATAAAGAAAGGGTGAGTGGTATTATTAAGAAAGTGTCAGTTGCATTAAAAAGAAAGAGTCAGTGGTAATATAAAGAAAGAGGCAGTGGTATTATAAAGAAGGGTCAGCGGTATTATAAAGAAGGGTCACTGGTATTATAAAGAAAGAGTCGGTGGTATTACAAAGAAAGGGTCGGTGGTATTATAATAAAAGTGTCGGTGGTATTAAAAAGAAAGAGTCAGTGGTATTATGAAGAAAGAGTCTGTGGTATTATTAAGAAAGGGTGAGTGGTATTATTAATACAGTGTCAGTTGTATTAAAAAGAAAGAGTCAGTGGTATTATAAAGAAAGAGGCAGTGGCATTATAATAAAGGGTCAGTGGTATTATAAAGAAAGTGTCAGTGGTATTTAAAAGAAAGTGTGAGTGGTATTAAAAAGAAAGTGTCAGTGGTTTTAAAAGAAGAGTCAGTGGTATTATATGAAAGGGTCAGTGGTATTATAAAGAAACGGTCAGTGGTATTAAAAAGAAAAGGTAAGTGGTATTATAAAAAAAGGATCAGTGGTATTATACAGAAAGAGTCAGTGGTATAATAAAGAAAGGAGTCAATGGTATTATATAGAAAGTGTCAGTGGTATTATAAAGAAAGGGTCAGTGGTATTAAAAAGAAAGGTTCAGTGGTATTATAAATAAAATGTCAGTGGTATTATAAAGAAAGGGTTAGTGGTGTTATAAAGAAAGAGTCAGTGGTATAATAAAGAAAGTGTCAGTGGTATTATAAAGAAAGAGTCAGTGGTATAAAAAAGAGTCAGTGGTATTGTAAAAAAGGAGTTAGTGGCATAATAAAGAAAGTTTCAGTGGTATTAAAAAGAAAGTGTCAATGGTATTATAAAGAAGGAGTCAGTGGTTGGATTATAAAGAAAGTGTCAGTGGTATTAAAAAGAAAGAGTCAGTGGTATTATAAAGAAGGGGTATGTGGTATTATAAAGAAAGGGTGAGTGGTATTATTAAGAAAGTGTCAGTTGTATTTAAAAGAAAGAGTCAGTGGTAATATAAAGAAAGAGGCAGTGGTATTATAAAGAAGGGTCAGCGGTATTATAAAGAAGGGTCACTGGTATTATAAAGAAAGTGTCGGTGGTATTATAAAGAAAGGGTCGGTGGTATTTTAAAGAAAGTGTCAGTAGTATTAAAAAGAAAGAGTCAGTCGTATTATAAAGAAAGGGTCAGTGGTATTATAAAGAAAGATTCAGTGGATTATAAAGAAAGGGTCAGTGGTATCATAAAGAAAGTGTCAGTGGTATTATAAAGAAAGTTTCAGTGGTATTATAAGGAAAGAGTCAGTGGTATTATAAAGAAAGGGTCAGTGGTATTATAAAGAAAGAGTCAGGTGTATAATAAAGAAAGTGTCAGTGGTATTGAAAAGAAAGTGTCAGTGGTAATAAAAAGAAAGAGTCAGTGGTATTATAAAGAAGGAGTCTGTGGTATAATAAAGAATGTGAGAGTGGTATTTTAAAGAAAATGTCAGTGGTATTAAAAGAAAGAGTCAGTGTTATTATAAAGAAAGTGTCAGTTGTATTATATAGAAGTAGTCAGTGGTATAATAAAGAAAGTGTCAGTGGTATTAAAAAGAAAGAGTCAGTGGTATTATGAAGAAAGAGTCTGTGGTATTATAAAGAAAGGGTGAGTGGTATTATTAATAAAGTGTCAGTTGTATTAAAAAGAAAGAGTCAGTGGTATTATAAAGAAAGAGGCAGTGGCATTATAATAAAGGGTCAGTGGTATTATCAAGAAGGGTCAATGGTATTATAAAGATGGTGTCAGTGGTATTATAAAGAATGGGTCGGTGGTATTACAAAGAAAGTGTCAGTAGTATTAAAAAGAGAGTCAGTTGTTTGATACAGAAAGTGTCAGTGGTATTATAAAGAAGGGTCAGTGGTATTATATAGAAAGTGTCAGTGGTATTAAAAAGAAAGTGTCATTGGTATTATAAAGAAAGAGTCAGTGGTTTTATAAAGAAAGTGTCAATCGTATTAAAAAGAAAGAGTCAGTGGTATTATAAAGAAAGTGTCAGTGGTATTATATAGAAGGAGTAAGTGGTATAATAAAGAAAGTGTCAGTGGTATTAAAAAGAAAGAGTCAGTGGTATTATAAAGAAAGGGTATGTGGTATTATAAAGAAAGGGTGAGTGGTATTATTAAGAAAGTGTCAGTTGCATTAAAAAGAAAGAGTCAGTGGTATTATAAAGAAAGAGGCAGTGGTATTATAAAGAATGGTCAGCGGTATTATAAAGA
This sequence comes from Gari tellinella, assembly GCA_922989275.2. Classification (NCBI taxonomy): domain Eukaryota; kingdom Metazoa; phylum Mollusca; class Bivalvia; order Cardiida; family Psammobiidae; genus Gari; species Gari tellinella. The sequence goes on along the minus strand of OV277861.1, from coordinate 34,031,903 downwards.
AGGGTCACTGGTATTATAAATAAAGTGTCGGTGGTATTATAAAGAAAGGGTCGGTGGTATTATAAAGAAAGGGTCAGTGGTATTATAAAGAAAGAGTCAGGTGTATAATAAAGAAAGTGTCAGTGGTATTGAAAAGAAAGTGTCAGTGGTAATAAAAAGAAAGAGTCAGTGGTACTATAAAGAAGGAATCAGTGGTATAATAAAGAAAGTGAGAGTGGTATTTTAAAGAAAGTGTCAGTGGTATTAAAAAGAAAGAGTCAGTGGTATTATAAAGAAAGTGTCAGTGGTATTATATAGAAGTAGTCAGTGGTATAATTAAGAAAGTGTCAGTGGTATTTAAAAGAAAGAGTCAGTGGTATTATAAAGAAAGAGTCTGTGGTATTATAATGAAAGGGTGAGTGGTATTATTAAGAAAGTGTCAGTTGTATTGAAAAGAAAGAGTCAGTGGTATAAAAAGAAAGTGTCAGTGGTATTGTAAAAAAGGAGTCAGTGGCATAATAAAGAAAATTTCAGTGGTATTAAAAAGAAATAGTCAGTGGTATTATAAAGAAATGGTCAGTGGTATTATAAAGAAAGAGTCAGGTGTATAATAAAGAACATTTCAGTGGTATTATAAAGAAAGAGTCAGTGGTATTATAAAGAAAGGGTCAGTGGTATTATAAAGAAAGCGTCAGGTGTATAATAAAGAAAGTGTCAGTGGTATTAAAAAGAAAGAGTCAGTGGTATTATAAAGAAAGAGTCAGTGGTATTATAAAGAAAGGGTCAGTGGTATTATAAAGAAAGAGTCAGGTGTATAATAAAGAAAGTGTCAGTGGTATTGAAAAGAAAGTGTCAGTGGTAATAAAAAGAAAGAGTCAGTGGTATTATCAAGAAGGAGTCAGTGGTATAATAAAGAAAGTGAGAGTGGTATTTTCAGAAAAGTGTCAGTGGTATTAAAAGAAAGAGTCAGTGGTATTATAAAGAAAGTGTCAGTGGTATTATATAGAAGTAGTCAGTGGTATAATAAAGAAAGTGTCAGTGGTATTAAAAAGAAAGAGTCAGTGGTATTATGAAGAAAGAGTCTGTGGTATTATAAGGAAAGAGACAGTGGCATTATTAATAAAGTGTCAGTTGTATTAAAAAGAAAGAGTCAGTGGTATTATAAAGAAAGAGGCAGTGGCTTTATAATAAAGGGTCAGTGGTATTATCAAGAAGGGTCAATGGTATTATAAAGATGGTGTCAGTGGTATTATAAAGAATGGGTCGGTGGTATTACAAAGAAAGCGTCAGTAGTATTAAAAAGAGAGTCAGTTGTTTTATACAGAAAGTGTCAGTGGTATTATAAAGAAGTGTCAGTGGTATTATATAGAAAGTGTCAGTGGTATTAAAAAGAAAGTGTCATTGGAATTATAAAGAAAGAGTCAGTGGTTTTATAAAGAAAGTGTCAATCGTATTAAAAAGAAAGAGTCAGTGGTATTATAAAGAAAGTGTCAGTGGTATTATATAGAAGGAGTCAGTGGTATAATAAAGAAAGTGTCAGTGGTATTAAAAAGAAAGAGTCAGTGGTATTATAAAGAAAGGGTATGTGGTATTATAAAGAAAGGGTGAGTGGTATTATTAAGAAAGTGTCAGTTGTATTTAAAAGAAAGAGTCAGTGGTAATATAAAGAAAGAGGCAGTGGTATTATAAAGAAGGGTCAGCGGTATTATAAAGAAGGGTCACTGGTATTATAAAGAAAGTGTCGGTGGTATTATAAAGAAAGGGTCGGTGGTATTATAAAGAAAGTGTCAGTAGTATTAAAAAGAAAGAGTCAGTCGTATTATAAAGAAAGGGTCAGTGGTATTATAAAGAAAGATTCAGTTGATTATAAAGAAAGGGTCATTGGTATCATAAAGAAAGTGTCAGTGGTATTATTAAGAAAGTTTCAGTGGTATTATAAAGAAAGAGTCAGTGGTATTATAAAGAAAGAGTCAGTGGTATTATAAAGAAGGAGTCAGTGGTATAATAAAGAAAGTGAGAGTGGTATTTTAAAGAAAGTGTCAGTGGTATTAAAAGAAAGAGTCAGTGGTATTATGAAGAAAGAGTCTGTGGTATTATAAAGAAAGGGTGAGTGGTATTATTAATAAAGTGTCAGTTGTATTAAAAAGAAAGAGTCAGTGGTATTATAAAGAAAGAGGCAGTGGCATTATAATAAAGGGTCAGTGGTATTATCAAGAAGGGTCAATGGTATTATAAAGATGGTGTCAGTGGTATTATAAACAATGGGTCGGTGGTATTACAAAGAAAGTGTCAGTAGTATTAAAAAGAGAGTCAGTTGTTTTATACAGAAAGTGTCAGTGGTATTATAAAGAAGGGTCAGTGGTATTATATAGAAAGTGTCAGTGGTATTAAAAAGAAAGTGTCATTGGTATTATAAAGAAAGAGTCAGTGGTTTCATAAAGAAAGTGTCAATCGTATTAAAAAGAAAGAGTCAGTGGTATTATAAAGAAAGTGTCAGTGGTATTATATAGAAGGAGTCAGTGGTTGGATTATAAAGAAAGTGTCAGTGGTATTAAAAAGAAAGAGTCAGTGGTATTATAAAGAAAGGGTATGTGGTATTATAAAGAAAGGGTGAGTGGTATTATTAAGAAAGTGTCAGTTGTATTTAAAAGAATGAGTCAGTGGTAATATAAAGAAAGAGGCAGTGGTATTATAAAGAAGGGTCAGCGGTATTATAAAGAAGGGTCACTGGTATTATAAAGAATGTATCGGTGGTATTATAAAGAAAGGGTCGGTGGTATTATAAAGAAAGGGTCAGTGGTATTATAAAGAAAGAGTCAGGTGTATAATAAAGAAAGTGTCAGTGGTATTGAAAAGAAAGTGTCAGTGGTAATAAAAAGAAAGAGTCAGTGGTACTATAAAGAAGGAGTCAGTGGTATAATAAAGAAAGTGAGAGTGGTATTTTAAAGAAAGTGTCAGTGGTATTAAAAGAAAGAGTCAGTGGTATTATGAAGAAAGAGTCTGTGGTATTATAAAGAAAGGGTGAGTGGTATTATTAATAAAGTGTCAGTTGTATTAAAAAGAAAGAGTCAGTGGTATTATAAAGAAAGAGGCAGTGGCATTATAATAAAGGGTCAGTGGTATTATCAAGAAGGGTCAATGGTATTATAAAGATGGTGTCAGTGGTATTATAAAGAATGGGTCGGTGGTATTACAAAGAAAGTGTCAGTAGTATTAAAAAGAGAGTCAGTTGTTTTATGCAGAAAGTGTCAGTGGTATTATAAAGAAGGGTCAGTGGTATTATATAGAAAGTGTCAGTGGTATTAAAAAGAAAGTGTCATTGGTATTATAAAGAAAGAGTCAGTGGTTTTATGAAGAAAGTGTCAATCGTATTAAAAAGAAAGAGTCAGTGGTATTATAAAGAAAGTGTCAGTGGTATTATATAGAAGGAGTCAGTGGTATAATAAAAAAAGTGTCAGTGGTATTAAAAAGAAGGAGTCAGTGGTATTATAAAGAAAGGGTATGTGGTATTATAAAGAAAGGGTGAGTGGTATTATTAAGAAAGTGTAAGTTGCATTAAAAAGAAAGAGTCAGTGGTATTATAAAGAAAGAGGCAGTGGTATTATAAAGAAGGGTCAGCGGTATTATAAAGAAGGGTCACTGGTATTATAAAGAAAGAGTCGGTGGTATTACAAAGAAAGGGTCGGTGGTATTATAAAGAAAGTGTCGGTGGTATTATAAAGAAAGGGTCGGTGGTATTATAAAGAAAGTGTCAGTAGTATTAAAAAGAAAGTGTCAGTGGTATTATAAAGAAAGTGTCAGTGGTATTTAAAAGAAAGTGTGAGTGGTATTAAAAAGAAAGTGTCAGTGGTTTTAAAAGAAGAGTCAGGTGTATAATAAAGAAAGTGTCAGTGGTATTGAAAAGAAAGTGTCAGTGGTATTAAAAAGAAAGAGTCAGTGGTATTATAAAAAAGGATCAGTGGTATTATACAGAAAGAGTCAGTGGTATAATAAAGAAAGGAGTCAATGGTATTATATAGAAAGTGTCAGTGGTATTATAAAGAAAGGGTCAGTGGTATTAAAAAGAAAGGTTCAGTGGTATTATAAATAAAATGTCAGTGGTATTATAAAGAAAGGGTTAGTGGTGTTATAAAGAAAGAGTCAGTGGTATAATAAAGAAAGTGTAAGTGGTATTATAAAGAAACAGTCAGTGGTATAAAAAAGAGTCAGTGGTATTGTAATAAAGGAGTTAATGGCATAATAAAGAAAGTTTCAGTGGTATTAAAAAGAAATAGTCTGTGGTATTATAAAGAATTGGTCATGGTATTATAAAGAAAGAGTCAGGTGTATAATAAAGAAAGAGTCAGTCATATTATAAAGAAAGGGTCAGTGGTATTATAAAGAAAGGGTCAGTGGTATTGAAAGAAGGAGTCAGTGGTATTAAAAAGATAGTGTCAGTTGTATTATATAGAAGTAGTCAGTGGTATAATAAAGAAAGTGTCAGTGGTATTAAAAAGAAAGTGTCAGTGGTATTATAAAGAAAGGGTCAGTGGTATTATCAAGAAAGAGTCAGGTGTATAATAAAGAAAGAGTCAGTCATATTATAAAGAAAGGGTCAGTGGTATTATAAAGAAAGGGTCAGTGGTATTGAAAGAAGGAGTCAGTGGTATTTAAAAGATAGTGTCAGTGGTATTATAAAGAAAGATTCTGTGGAATTATAAAGATAGTGTCAGTGACATTATAAAGAAAGTGTCAGTGGTATTAAAAAGAAAGAGTCAGTGGTATTATAAGGAAAGTGTCAGTGGTATTATATAGAAGGAGTCAGTGGTATAATAAAGAAAGTATCAGTGGTATTAAAAAGAAAGTGTCAGTGGTATTATAAAGAAAGGGTCAGTGGTATTATCAAGAAAGGGTGAGTGGTATTATTAAAAAAGTGTCAGTTGTATTAAAAAGAAAGAGTCAGTGGTATTATAAAGAAAGAGGCAGTGGCATTATAATAAAGGGTCAGTGGTATTATCAAGAAGGGTCAATGGTATTATAAAGATGGTGTCAGTGGTATTATAAACAATGGGTCGGTGGTATTACAAAGAAAGTGTCAGTAGTATTAAAAAGAGAGTCAGTTGTTTTATACAGAAAGTGTCAGTGGTATTATAAAGAAGGGTCAGTGGTATTATATAGAAAGTTTCAGTGGTATTAAAAAGAAAGTGTCATTGGTATTATAAAGAAAGAGTCAGTGGTTTCATAAAGAAAGTGTCAATCGTATTAAAAAGAAAGCGTCAGTGGTATTATAAAGAAAGTGTCAGTGGTATTATATAGAAGGAGTCAGTGGTTGGATTATAAAGAAAGTGTCAGTGGTATTAAAAAGAAAGAGTCAGTGGTATTATAAAGAAAGGGTATGTGGTATTATAAAGAAAGGGTGAGTGGTATTATTAAGAAAGTGTCAGTTGTATTTAAAAGAAAGAGTCAGTGGTAATATAAAGAAAGAGGCAGTGGTATTATAAAGAAGGGTCAGCGGTATTATAAAGAAGGGTCACTGGTATTATAAAGAATGTATCGGTGGTATTATAAAGAAAGGGTCGGTGGTATTATAAAGAAAGTGTCAGTAGTATTAAAAAGAAAGAGTCAGTCGTATTATAAAGAAAGGGTCAGTGGTATTATAAAGAAAGATTCAGTGGATTATAAAGAAAGGGTCAGTGGTATCATAAAGAAAGTGTCAGTGGTATTATAGAGAAAGTTTCAGTGGTATTATAAGGAAAGAGTCAGTGGTATTATAAAGAAAGGGTCAGTGGTTTTATAAAGAAAGAGTCAGGTGTATAATAAAGAAAGTGTCAGTTGTATTGAAAAGAAAGTGTCAGTGGTAATAAAAAGAAAGAGTCAGTGGTATTATAAAGAAGGAGTCAGTGGTATAATAAAGAAAGTGAGAGTGGTATTTTAAAGAAAATGTCAGTGGTATAAAAAGAAAGAGTCAGTGGTATTATAAAGAAAGTGTCAGTTGTATTATATAGAAGTAGTCAGTGGTATAATAAAGAAAGTGTCAGTGGTATTATGAAGAAAGAGTCTGTGGTATTATAAAGAAAGGGTGAGTGGTATTATTAATAAAGTGTCAGTTGTATTAAAAAGAAAGAGTCAGTGGTATTATAAAGAAAGAGGCAGTGGCATTATAATAAAGGGTCAGTGGTATTATCAAGAAGGGTCAATGGTATTATAAAGATGGTGTCAGTGGTATTATAAAGAATGGGTCGGTGGTATTACAAAGAAAGTGTCAGTAGTATTAAAAAGAGAGTCAGTTGTTTTATACAGAAAGTGTCAGTGGTATTATAAAGAAGGGTCAGTGGTATTATATAGAAAGTGTCAGTGGTATTAAAAAGAAAGTGTCATTGGTATTATAAAGAAAGAGTCAGTGGTTTTATAAAGAAAGTGTCAATCGTATTAAAAAGAAAGAGTCAGTGGTATTATAAAGAAAGTGTCAGTGGTATTATATAGAAGGAGTCAGTGGTATAATAAAGAAAGTGTCAGTGGTATTAAAAAGAAAGAGTCAGTGGTATTATAAAGAAAGGGTATGTGGTATTATAAAGAAAGGGTGAGTGGTATTATTAAGAAAGTGTCAGTTGCATTAAAAAGAAAGAGTCAGTGGTATTATAAAGAAAGAGGCAGTGTTATTATAAAGAAGGGTCAGCGGTATTATAAAGAAGGGTCACTGGTATTATAAAGAAAGTGTCGGTGGTATTATAAAGAAAGGGTCGGTGGTATTATAAAGAAAGTGTCGGTGGTATTATAAAGAAAGGGTCGGTGGTATTATAAAGAAAGTGTCAGTAGTATTAAAAAGAAAGTGTCAGTGGTATTATAAAGAAAGGGTATGTGGTATTATAAAGAAAGGGTGAGTGGTATTATTAAGAAAGTGTCAGTTGCATTAAAAAGAAAGAGTCAGTGGTATTATAAAGAAAGGGTATGTGGTATTATAAAGAAAGGGTGAGTGGTATTATTAAGAAAGTGTCAGTTGTATTTAAAAGAAAGAGTCAGTGGTAATATAAAGAAAGAGGCAGTGGTATTATAAAGAAAGTGTCAGTGGTATAATATAGAAAGTGTCAGTGGTATTAAAAAGAAAGAGTCAGTGGTATTATGAAGAAAGAGTCTGTGGTATTATAAAGAAAGGGTGAGTGGTATTATTAATAAAGTGTCAGTTGTATTAAAAAGAAAGAGTCAGTGGTATTATAAAGAAAGAGGCAGTGGCATTATAATAAAGGGTCAGTGGTATTATCAAGAAGGGTCAATGGTATTATAAAGATGGTGTCAGTGGTATTATAAAGAATGGGTCGGTGGTATTACAAAGAAAGTGTCAGTAGTATTAAAAAGAGAGTCAGTTGTTTTATGCAGAAAGTGTCAGTGGTATTATAAAGAAGGGTCAGTGGTATTATATAGAAAGTGTCAGTGGTATTAAAAAGAAAGTGTCATTGGTATTATAAAGAAAGAGTCAGTGGTTTTATAAAGAAAGTGTCAGTGGTATTATATAGAAGTAGTCAGTGGTATAATTAAGAAAGTGTCAGTGGTATTTAAAAGAAAGAGTCAGTGGTATTATAAAGAAAGAGTCTGTGGTATTATAATGAAAGGGTGAGTGGTATTATTAAGAAAGTGTCAGTTGTATTGAAAAGAAAGAGTCAGTGGTATAAAAAGAAAGTGTCAGTGGTATTGTAAAAAAGGAGTCCGTGGCATAATAAAGAAAGTTTCAGTGGTATTAAAAAGAAATAGTCAGTGGTATTATAAAGAAATGGTCAGTGGTATTATAAAGAAAGAGTCAGGTGTATAATAAAGAACATTTCAGTGGTATTATAAAGAAAGAGTCAGTGGTATTATAAAGAAAGGGTCAGTGGTATTATAAAGAAAGCGTCAGGTGTATAATAAAGAAAGTGTCAGTGGTATTAAAAAGAAAGAGTCAGTGGTATTATAAAGAAAGAGTCAGTGGTATTATAAAGAAAGGGTCAGTGGTATTATAAAGAAAGAGTCAGGTGTATAATAAAGAAAGTGTCAGTGGTATTGAAAAGAAAGTGTCAGTGGTATTAAAAAGAAAGGGTCAGTGGTATTATAAAAAAAGGATCAGTGGTATTATACAGAAAGAGTCAGTGGTATAATAAAGAAAGGAGTCAATGGTATTATATAGAAAGTGTCAGTGGTATTATAAAGAAAGGGTCAGTGGTATTAAAAAGAAAGGTTCAGTGGTATTATAAATAAAATGTCAGTGGTATTATAAAGAAAGGGTTAGTGGTGTTATAAAGAAAGAGTCAGTGGTATAATAAAGAAAGTGTCAGTGGTATTATAAAGAAACAGTCAGTGGTATAAAAAAGAGTCAGTGGTATTGTAATAAAGGAGTTAATGGCATAATAAAGAAAGTTTCAGTGGTATTAAAAAGAAATAGTCTGTGGTATTATAAAGAATTGGTCATGGTATTATAAAGAAAGAGTCAGGTGTATAATAAAGAAAGAGTCAGTCATATTATAAAGAAAGGGTCAGTGGTATTATAAAGAAAGGGTCAGTGGTATTGAAAGAAGGAGTCAGTGGTATTAAAAAGATAGTGTCAGTGGTATTATAAAGAAAGATTCTGTGGAATTATAAAGATAGTGTCAGTGACATTATAAAGAAAGTGTCAGTGGTATTAAAAAGAAAGAGTCAGTGGTATTATAAGGAAAGTGTCAGTGGTATTATATAGAAGGAGTCAGTGGTATAATAAAGAAAGTGTCAGTGGTATTAAAAAGAAAGTGTCAGTGGTATTATAAAGAAAGGGTCAGTGGTATTATCAAGAAAGAGTCAGGTGTATAATAAAGAAAGAGTCAGTCATATTATAAAGAAAGGGTCAGTGGTATTATAAAGAAAGGGTCAGTGGTATTGAAAGAAGGAGTCAGTGGTATTAAAAAGATAGTGTCAGTGGTATTATAAAGAAAGATTCTGTGGAATTATAAAGATAGTGTCAGTGACATTATAAAGAAAGTGTCAGTGGTATTAAAAAGAAAGAGTCAGTGGTATTATAAGGAAAGTGTCAGTGGTATTATATAGAAGGAGTCAGTGGTATAATAAAGAAAGTATCAGTGGTATTAAAAAGAAAGTGTCAGTGGTATTATAAAGAAAGGGTCAGTGGTATTATCAAGAAAGGGTGAGTGGTATTATTAAAAAAGTGTCAGTTGTATTAAAAAGAAAGAGTCAGTGGTATTATAAAGAAAGAGGCAGTGGCATTATAATAAAGGGTCAGTGGTATTATCAAGAAGGGTCAATGGTATTATAAAGATGGTGTCAGTGGTATTATAAACAATGGGTCGGTGGTATTACAAAGAAAGTGTCAGTAGTATTAAAAAGAGAGTCAGTTGTTTTATACAGAAAGTGTCAGTGGTATTATAAAGAAGGGTCAGTGGTATTATATAGAAAGTGTCAGTGGTATTAAAAAGAAAGTGTCATTGGTATTATAAAGAAAGAGTCAGTGGTTTCATAAAGAAAGTGTCAATCGTATTAAAAAGAAAGAGTCAGTGGTATTATAAAGAAAGTGTCAGTGGTATTATATAGAAGGAGTCAGTGGTTGGATTATAAAGAAAGTGTCAGTGGTATTAAAAAGAAAGTGTCAGTGGTATTACAAAGAAAGGGTATGTGGTATTATAAAGAAAGGGTGAGTGGTATTATTAAGAAAGTGTCAGTTGTATTTAAAAGAAAGAGTCAGTGGTAATATAAAGAAAGAGGCAGTGGTATTATAAAGAAGGGTCAGCGGTATTATAAAGAAGGGTCACTGGTATTATAAAGAATGTATCGGTGGTATTATAAAGAAAGGGTCGGTGGTATTATAAAGAAAGTGTCAGTAGTATTAAAAAGAAAGAGTCAGTCGTATTATAAAGAAAGAGTCAGTGGTATTATAAAGAAAGATTCAGTGGATTATAAAGAAAGGGTCAGTGGTATCATAAAGAAAGTGTCAGTGGTATTATAGAGAAAGTTTCAGTGGTATTATAAGGAAAGAGTCAGTGGTATTATAAAGAAAGGGTCAGTGGTTTTATAAAGAAAGAGTCAGGTGTATAATAAAGAAAGTGTCAGTTGTATTGAAAAGAAAGTGTCAGTGGTAATAAAAAGAAAGAGTCAGTGGTATTATAAAGAAGGAGTCAGTCGTATAATAAAGAAAGTGAGAGTGGTATTTTAAAGAAAATGTCAGTGGTATTAAAAGAAAGAGTCAGTGGTATTATAAAGAAAGTGTCAGTTGTATTATATAGAAGTAGTCAGTGGTATAATAAAGAAAGTGTCAGTGGTATTATGAAGAAAGAGTCTGTGGTATTATAAAGAAAGGGTGAGTGGTATTATTAATAAAGTGTCAGTTGTATTAAAAAGAAAGAGTCAGTGGTATTATAAAGAAAGAGGCAGTGGCATTATAATAAAGGGTCAGTGGTATTATCAAGAAGGGTCAATGGTATTATAAAGATGGTGTCAGTGGTATTATAAAGAATGGGTCGGTGGTATTACAAAGAAAGTGTCAGTAGTATTAAAAAGAGAGTCAGTTGTTTTATACAGAAAGTGTCAGTGGTATTATAAAGAAGGGTCAGTGGTATTATATAGAAAGTGTCAGTGGTATTAAAAAGAAAGTGTCATTGGTATTATAAAGAAAGAGTCAGTGGTTTTATAAAGAAAGTGTCAATCGTATTAAAAAGAAAGAGTCAGTGGTATTATAAAGAAAGTGTCAGTGGTATTATATAGAAGGAGTCAGTGGTATTATAAAGAAAGTGTCAGTGGTATTAAAAAGAAAGAGTCAGTGGTATTATAAAGAAAGGGTATGTGGTATTATAAAGAAAGGGTGAGTGGTATTATTAAGAAAGTGTCAGTTGTATTTAAAAGAAAGAGTCAGTGGTAATATAAAGAAAGAGGCAGTGGTATTATAAAGAAGGGTCAGCGGTATTATAAAGAAGGGTCACTGGTATTATAAAGAAAGTGTCGGTGGTATTATAAAGAAAGGGTCGGTGGTATTATAAAGAAAGTGTCAGTAGTATTAAAAAGAAAGAGTCAGTCGTATTATAAAGAAAGGGTCAGTGGTATTATAAAGAGATTCAGTTGATTATAAAGAAAGGGTCATTGGTATCATTAAGAAAGTGTCAGTGGTATTATAAAGAAGGTTTCAGTGGTATTATAAAGAAAGAGTCAGTGGTATTATAAAGAAAGGGTCAGTGGTATTATAAAGAAAGAGTCAGGTGTATAATAAAGAAAGTGTCAGTGGTATTGAAAAGAAAGTGTCAGTGGTAATAAAAAGAAAGAGTCAGTGGTATTATAAAGAAGGAGTCAGTGGTATTATATAGAAAGTGTCAGTGGTATTAAAAAGAAAGAGTCAGTGGTATTATAAAGAAAGAGTCTGTGGTATTATAAAGAAAGGGTGAGTGGTATTATTAATAAAGTGTCAGTTGTATTAAAAAGAAAGAGTCAGTGGTATTATAAAGAAAGAGGCAGTGGCATTATAATAAAGGGTCAGTGGTATTATCAAGAAGGGTCAATGGTATTATAAAGATGGTGTCAGTGGTATTATAAAGAATGGGTCGGTGGTATTACAAAGAAAGTGTCAGTAGTATTAAAAAGAGAGTCAGTTGTTTTATGCAGAAAGTGTCAGTGGTATTATAAAGAAGGGTCAGTGGTATTATATAGAAAGTGTCAGTGGTATTAAAAAGAAAGTGTCATTGGTATTATAAAGAAAGAGTCAGTGGTTTTATGAAGAAAGTGTCAATCGTATTAAAAAGAAAGAGTCAGTGGTATTATAAAGAAAGTGTCAGTGGTATTATATAGAAGGAGTCAGTGGTATAATAAAAAAAGTGTCAGTGGTATTAAAAAGAAGGAGTCAGTGGTATTATAAAGAAAGGGTATGTGGTATTATAAAGAAAGGGTGAGTGGTATTATTAAGAAAGTGTCAGTTGCATTAAAAAGAAAGAGTCAGTGGTATTATAAAGAAAGAGGCAGTGGTATTATAAAGAAGGGTCAGCGGTATTATAAAGAAGGGTCACTGGTATTATAAAGAAAGAGTCGGTGGTATTACAAAGAAAGGGTCGGTGGTATTATAAAGAAAGTGTCGGTGGTATTATAAAGAAAGGGTCGGTGGTATTATAAAGAAAGTGTCAGTAGTATTAAAAAGAAAGTGTCAGTGGTATTATAAAGAAAGTGTCAGTGGTATTTAAAAGAAAGTGAGAGTGGTATTTTAAAGAAAGTGTCAGTGGTATTAAAAGAAAGAGTCAGTGGTATTATAAAGAAAGTGTCAGTGGTATTATATAGAAGTAGTCAGTGGTATAATAAAGAAAGTGTCAGTGGTATTAAAAAGAAAGAGTCAGTGGTATTATGAAGAAAGAGTCTGTGGTATTATAAAGAAAGGGTGAGTGGTATTATTAATAAAGTGTCAGTTGTATTAAAAAGAAAGAGTCAGTGGTATTATAAAGAAAGAGGCAGTGGCATTATAATAAAGGGTCAGTGGTATTATCAAGAAGGGTCAATGTTATTATAAAGATGGTGTCAGTGGTATTATAAAGAATGGGTCGGTGGTATTACAAAGAAAGTGTCAGTAGTATTAAAAAGAGAGTCAGTTGTTTTATACAGAAAGTGTCAGTGGTATTATAAAGAAGGGTCAGTGGTATTATATAGAAAGTGTCAGTGGTATTAAAAAGAAAGTGTCATTGGTATTATAAAGAAAGAGTCAGTGGTTTTATGAAGAAAGTGTCAATCGTATTAAAAAGAAAGAGTCAGTGGTATTATAAAGAAAGAGTCAGTGGTATTATATAGAAGGAGTCAGTGGTATAATAAAGAAAGTGTCAGTGGTATTAAAAAGAAGGAGTCAGTGGTATTATAAAGAAAGGGTATGTGGTATTATAAAGAAAGGGTGAGTGGTATTATTAAGAAAGTGTCAGTTGCATTAAAAAGAAAGAGTCAGTGGTATTATAAAGAAAGAGGCAGTGGTATTATAAAGAAGGGTCAGTGGTATTATAAAGAAGGGTCAGTGGTATTATAAAGAAAGAGTCGGTGGTATTACAAAGAAAGGGTCGGTGGTATTATAAAGAAAGTGTCGGTGGTATTATAAAGAAAGGGTCGGTGGTATTATAAAGAAAGTGTCAGTAGTATTAAAAAGAAAGTGTCAGTGGTATTATAAAGAAAGTGTCAGTGGTATTTAAAAGAAAGTGTCAGTGGTATTATAAAGAAAGTGTCAGTGGTATTAAAAGAAAGAGTCAGTGGTATTATAAAAAAAGTGTCAGTGGTATTATATAGAAGTAGTCAGTGGTATAATAAAGAAAGTGTCAGTGGTATTAAAAAGAAAGAGTCAGTGGTATTATGAAGAAAGAGTCTGTGGTATTATTAAGAAAGGGTGAGTGGTATTATTAATACAGTGTCAGTTGTATTAAAAAGAAAGAGTCAGTGGTATTATAAAGAAAGAGGCAGTGGCATTATAATAAAGGGTAAGTGGTATTATAAAGAAAGTGTCAGTGGTATTTAAAAGAAAGTGTGAGTGGTATTAAAAAGAAAGTGTCAGTGGTTTTAAAAGAAGAGTCAGTGGTATTATATGAAAGGGTCAGTGGTATTATAAAGAAAGGGTCAGTGGTATTAAAAAGAAAGGTTCAGTGGTATTATAAATAAAATGTCAGTGGTATTATAAAGAAAGGGTTAGTGGTGTTATAAAGAAAGAGTCAGTGGTATAATAAAGAAAGTGTAAGTGGTATTATAAAGAAAGAGTCAGTGGTATAAAAAAGAGTCAGTGGTATTGTAAAAAAGGAGTTAGTGGCATAATAAAGAAAGTTTCAGTGGTATTAAAAAGAAAGTGTCAGTGGTATTATAAAGAAGGAGTCAGTGGTTGGATTATAAAGAAAGTGTCAGTGGTATTAAAAAGAAAGAGTCAGTGGTATTATAAAGAAGGGGTATGTGGTATTATAAAGAAAGGGTGAGTGGTATTATTAAGAAAGTGTCAGTGGTATTAAAAAGAAAGAGTCAGTGGTAATATAAAGAAAGAGGCAGTGGTATTATAAAGAAGGGTCAGCGGTATTATAAAGAAGGGTCACTGGTATTATAAAGAAAGTGTCGGTGGTATTATAAAGAAAGGGTCGGTGGTATTTTAAAGAAAGTGTCAGTAGTATTAAAAAGAAAGAGTCAGTCGTATTATAAAGAAAGGGTCAGTGGTATTATAAAGAAAGATTCAGTGGATTATAAAGAAAGGGTCAGTGGTATAATAAAGAAAGTGTCAGTGGTATTATAAAGAAAGTTTCAGTGGTATTATAAGGAAAGAGTCAGTGGTATTATAAAGAAAGGGTCAGTGGTATTATAAAGAAAGAGTCAGGTGTATAATAAAGAAAGTGTCAGTGGTATTGAAAAGAAAGTGTCAGTGGTAATAAAAAGAAAGAGTCAGTGGTATTATAAAGAAGGAGTCTGTGGTATTATAAAGAATGTGAGAGTGGTATTTTAAAGAAAATGTCAGTGGTATTAAAAGAAAGAGTCAGTGTTATTATAAAGAAAGTGTCAGTTGTATTATATAGAAGTAGTCAGTGGTATAATAAAGAAAGTGTCAGTGGTATTAAAAAGAAAGAGTCAGTGGTATTATGAAGAAAGAGTCTGTGGTATTATAAAGAAAGGGTGAGTGGTATTATTAATAAAGTGTCAGTTGTATTAAAAAGAAAGAGTCAGTGGTATTATAAAGAAAGAGGCAGTGGCATTATAATAAAGGGTCAGTGGTATTATCAAGAAGGGTCAATGGTATTATAAAGATGGTGTCAGTGGTATTATAAAGAATGGGTCGGTGGTATTACAAAGAAAGTGTCAGTAGTATTAAAAAGAGAGTCAGTTGTTTGATACAGAAAGTGTCAGTGGTATTATAAAGAAGGGTCAGTGGTATTATATAGAAAGTGTCAGTGGTATTAAAAAGAAAGTGTCATTGGTATTATAAAGAAAGAGTCAGTGGTTTTATAAAGAAAGTGTCAATCGTATTAAAAAGAAAGAGTCAGTGGTATTATAAAGAAAGTGTCAGTGGTATTATATAGAAGGAGTCAGTGGTATAATAAAGAAAGTGTCAGTGGTATTAAAAAGAAAGAGTCAGTGGTATTATAAAGAAAGGGTATGTGGTATTATAAAGAAAGGGTGAGTGGTATTATTAAGAAAGTGTCAGTTGCATTAAAAAGAAAGAGTCAGTGGTATTATAAAGAAAGAGGCAGTGGTATTATAAAGAATGGTCAGCGGTATTATAATGAAGGGTCACTGGTATTATAAATAAAGTGTCGGTGGTATTATAAAGAAAGGGTCGGTGGTATTATAAAGAAAGGGTCAGTGGTATTATAAAGAAAGAGTCAGGTGTATAATAAAGAAAGTGTCAGTGGTATTGAAAAGAAAGTGTCAGTGGTAATAAAAAGAAAGAGTCAGTGGTACTATAAAGAAGGAGTCAGTGGTATAATAAAGAAAGTGAGAGTGGTATTTTAAAGAAAGTGTCAGTGGTATTAAAAAGAAAGAGTCAGTGGTATTATAAAGAAAGTGTCAGTGGTATTATATAGAAGTAGTCAGTGGTATAATTAAGAAAGTGTCAGTGGTATTTAAAAGAAAGAGTCAGTGGTATTATAAAGAAAGAGTCTGTGGTATTATAATGAAAGGGTGAGTGGTATTATTAAGAAAGTGTCAGTTGTATTGAAAAGAAAGAGTCAGTGGTATAAAAAGAAAGTGTCAGTGGTATTGTAAAAAAGGAGTCAGTGGCATAATAAAGAAAATTTCAGTGGTATTAAAAAGAAATAGTCAGTGGTATTATAAAGAAATGGTCAGTGGTATTATAAAGAAAGAGTCAGGTGTATAATAAAGAACATTTCAGTGGTATTATAAAGAAAGAGTCAGTGGTATTATAAAGAAAGGGTCAGTGGTATTATAAAGAAAGCGTCAGGTGTATAATAAAGAAAGTGTCAGTGGTATTAAAAAGAAAGAGTCAGTGGTATTATAAAGAAAGAGTCAGTGGTATTATAAAGAAAGGGTCAGTGGTATTATAAAGAAACAGTCAGGTGTATAATAAAGAAAGTGTCAGTGGTATTGAAAAGAAAGTGTCAGTGGTAATAAAAAGAAAGAGTCATTGGTATTATCAAGAAGGAGTCAGTGGTATAATAAAGAAAGTGAGAGTGGTATTTTCAGAAAAGTGTCAGTGGTATTAAAAGAAAGAGTCAGTGGTATTATAAAGAAAGTGTCAGTGGTATTATATAGAAGTAGTCAGTGGTATAATAAAGAAAGTGTCAGTGGTATTAAAAAGAAAGAGTCAGTGGTATTATGAAGAAAGAGTCTGTGGTATTATAAAGAAAGAGGCAGTGGCATTATTAATAAAGTGTCAGTTGTATTAAAAAGAAAGAGTCAGTGGTATTATAAAGAAAGAGGCAGTGGCATTATAATAAAGGGTCAGTGGTATTATCAAGAAGGGTCAATGGTATTATAAAGATGGTGTCAGTGGTATTATAAAGAATGGGTCGGTGGTATTACAAAGAAAGCGTCAGTAGTATTAAAAAGAGAGTCAGTTGTTTTATACAGAAAGTGTCAGTGGTATTATAAAGAAGGGTCAGTGGTATTATATAGAAAGTGTCAGTGGTATTAAAAAGAAAGTGTCATTGGAATTATAAAGAAAGAGTCAGTGGTTTTATAAAGAAAGTGTCAATCGTATTAAAAAGAAAGAGTCAGTGGTATTATAAAGAAAGTGTCAGTGGTATTATATAGAAGGAGTCAGTGGTATTATAAAGAAAGTGTCAGTGGTATTAAAAAGAAAGAGTCAGTGGTATTATAAAGAAAGGGTATGTGGTATTATAAAGAAAGGGTGAGTGGTATTATTAAGAAAGTGTCAGTTGTATTTAAAAGAAAGAGTCAGTGGTATTATAAAGAAAGAGGCAGTGGTATTATAAAGAAGGGTCAGCGGTATTATAAAGAAGGGTCACTGGTATTATAAAGAAAGTGTCGGTGGTATTATAAAGAAAGGGTCGGTGGTATTATAAAGAAAGTGTCAGTAGTATTAAAAAGAAAGAGTCAGTCGTATTATAAAGAAAGGGTCAGTGGTATTATAAAGAAAGATTCAGTTGATTATAAAGAAAGGGTCATTGGTATTATAAAGAAAGAGTCAGTGGTATTATCAAGAAGGGTCAATGGTATTATAAAGAAAGAGTCAGTGGTATTATAAAGAAAGAGTCAGTGGTATTATAAAGAAGGAGTCAGTGGTATAATAAAGAAAGTGAGAGTGGTATTTTAAAGAAAGTGTCAGTGGTATTAAAAGAAAGAGTCAGTGGTAATATAAAGAAAGAGTCTGTGGTATTATAAAGAAAGGGTCAGTGGTATTATTAATAAAGTGTCAGTTGTATTAAAAAGAAAGAGTCAGTGGTATTATAAAGAAAGAGGCAGTGGCATTATAATAAAGGGTCAGTGGTATTATCAAGAAGGGTCAATGGTATTATAAAGATAGTGTCAGTGGTATTATAAAGAATGGGTCGGTGGTATTACAAAGAAAGTGTCAGTAGTATTAAAAAGAGAGTCAGTTGTTTTATGCAGAAAGTGTCAGTGGTATTATAAAGAAGGGTCAGTGGTATTATATAGAAAGTGTCAGTGGTATTAAAAAGAAAGTGTCAGTGGTATTATAAAGAAAGAGTCAGTGGTTTTATGAAGAAAGTGTCAATCGTATTAAAAAGAAAGAGTCAGTGGTATTATAAAGAAAGTGTCAGTGGTATTATATAGAAGGAGTCAGTGGTATAATAAAAAAAGTGTCAGTGGTATTAAAAAGAAGGAGTCAGTGGTATTATAAAGAAAGGGTATGTGGTATTATAAAGAAAGGGTGAGTGGTATTATTAAGAAAGTGTAAGTTGCATTAAAAAGAAAGAGTCAGTGGTATTATAAAGAAAGAGGCAGTGGTATTATAAAGAAGGGTCAGCGGTATTATAAAGAAGGGTCACTGGTATTATAAAGAAAGAGTCGGTGGTATTACAAAGAAAGGGTCGGTGGTATTATAAAGAAAGTGTCGGTGGTATTATAAAGAAAGGGTCGGTGGTATTATAAAGAAAGTGTCAGTAGTATTAAAAAGAAAGTGTCAGTGGTATTATAAAGAAAGTTTCAGTGGTATTTAAAAGAAAGTGTGAGTGGTATTAAAAAGAAAGTGTCAGTGGTTTTAAAAGAAGAGTCAGGTGTATAATAAAGAAAGTGTCAGTGGTATTGAAAAGAAAGTGTCAGTGGTATTAAAAAGAAAGGGTCAGTGGTATTATAAAAAAGGATCAGTGGTATTATACAGAAAGAGTCAGTGGTATTATAAATAAAATGTCAGTGGTATTATAAAGAAAGGGTTAGTGGTGTTATAAAGAAAGGGTCAGTGGTATTAAAAAGAAAGGTTCAGTGGTATTATAAATAAAATGTCAGTGGTATTATAAAGAAAGGGTTAGTGGTGTTATAAAGAAAGAGTCAGTGGTATAATAAAGAAAGTGTAAGTGGTATTATAAAGAAACAGTCAGTGGTATAAAAAAGAGTCAGTGGTATTGTAATAAAGGAGTTAATGGCATAATAAAGAAAGTTTCAGTGGTATTAAAAAGAAATAGTCTGTGGTATTATAAAGAATTGGTCATGGTATTATAAAGAAAGAGTCAGGTGTATAATAAAGAAAGAGTCAGTCATATTATAAAGAAAGGGTCAGTGGTATTATAAAGAAAGGGTCAGTGGTATTGAAAGAAGGAGTCAGTGGTATTAAAAAGATAGTGTCAGTGGTATTATAAAGAAAGATTCTGTGGAATTATAAAGATAGTGTCAGTGACATTATAAAGAAAGTGTCAGTGGTATTAAAAAGAAAGAGTCAGTGGTATTATAAGGAAAGTGTCAGTGGTATTATATAGAAGGAGTCAGTGGTATAATAAAGAAAGTGTCAGTGGTATTAAAAAGAAAGTGTCAGTGGTATTATAAAGAAAGGGTCAGTGGTATTATCAAGAAAGAGTCAGGTGTATAATAAAGAAAGAGTCAGTCATATTATAAAGAAAGGGTCAGTGGTATTATAAAGAAAGGGTCAGTGGTATTGAAAGAAGGAGTCAGTGGTATTTAAAAGATAGTGTCAGTGGTATTATAAAGAAAGATTCTGTGGAATTATAAAGATAGTGTCAGTGACATTATAAAAAAAGTGTCAGTGGTATTAAAAAGAAAGAGTCAGTGGTATTATAAGGAAAGTGTCAGTGGTATTATATAGAAGGAGTCAGTGGTATAATAAAGAAAGTATCAGTGGTATTAAAAAGAAAGTGTCAGTGGTATTATAAAGAAAGGGTCAGTGGTATTATCAAGAAAGGGTGAGTGGTATTATTAAAAAAGTGTCAGTTGTATTAAAAAGAAAGAGTCAGTGGTATTATAAAGAAAGAGGCAGTGGCATTATAATAAAGGGTCAGTGGTATTATCAAGAAGGGTCAATGGTATTATAAAGATGGTGTCAGTGGTATTATAAACAATGGGTCGGTGGTATTACAAAGAAAGTGTCAGTAGTATTAAAAAGAGAGTCAGTTGTTTTATACAGAAAGTGTCAGTGGTATTATAAAGAAGGGTCAGTGGTATTATATAGAAAGTTTCAGTGGTATTAAAAAGAAAGTGTCATTGGTATTATAAAGAAAGAGTCAGTGGTTTCATAAAGAAAGTGTCAATCGTATTAAAAAGAAAGAGTCAGTGGTATTATAAAGAAAGTGTCAGTGGTATTATATAGAAAGAGTCAGTGGTTGGATTATAAAGAAAGTGTCAGTGGTATTAAAAAGAAAGAGTCAGTGGTATTATAAAGAAAGGGTATGTGGTATTATAAAGAAAGGGTGAGTGGTATTATTAAGAAAGTGTCAGTTGTATTTAAAAGAAAGAGTCAGTGGTAATATAAAGAAAGAGGCAGTGGTATTATAAAGAAGGGTCAGCGGTATTATAAAGAAGGGTCACTGGTATTATAAAGAATGTATCGGTGGTATTATAAAGAAAGGGTCGGTGGTATTATAAAGAAAGTGTCAGTAGTATTAAAAAGAAAGAGTCAGTCGTATTATAAAGAAAGGGTCAGTGGTATTATAAAGAAAGATTCAGTGGATTATAAAGAAAGGGTCAGTGGTATCATAAAGAAAGTGTCAGTGGTATTATAGAGAAAGTTTCAGTGGTATTATAAGGAAAGAGTCAGTGGTATTATAAAGAAAGTGTCAGTGGTATTATAAAGAAAGAGTCAGGTGTATAATAAAGAAAGTGTCAGTTGTATTGAAAAGAAAGTGTCAGTGGTAATAAAAAGAAAGAGTCAGTGGTATTATAAAGAAGGAGTCAGT
This sequence comes from Gari tellinella, assembly GCA_922989275.2. Classification (NCBI taxonomy): domain Eukaryota; kingdom Metazoa; phylum Mollusca; class Bivalvia; order Cardiida; family Psammobiidae; genus Gari; species Gari tellinella. Next base: position 34,011,678 of record OV277861.1, on the reverse strand, counting down.
GGTATAATAAAGAAAGTGAGAGTGGTATTTTAAAGAAAATGTCAGTGGTATTAAAAGAAAGAGTCAGTGGTATTATAAAGAAAGTGTCAGTTGTATTATATAGAAGTAGTCAGTGGTATAATAAAGAAAGTGTCAGTGGTATTATAAAGAAAGGGTCTGTGGTATTATAAAGAAAGGGTGAGTGGTATTATTAATAAAGTGTCAGTTGTATTAAAAAGAAAGAGTCAGTGGTATTATAAAGAAAGAGGCAGTGGCATTATAATAAAGGGTCAGTGGTATTATCAAGAAGGGTCAATGGTATTATAAAGATGGTGTCAGTGGTATTATAAAGAATGGGTCGGTGGTATTACAAAGAAAGTGTCAGTAGTATTAAAAAGAGAGTCAGTTGTTTTATACAGAAAGTGTCAGTGGTATTATAAAGAAGGGTCAGTGGTATTATATAGAAAGTGTCAGTGGTATTAAAAAGAAAGTGTCATTGGTATTATAAAGAAAGAGTCAGTGGTTTTATAAAGAAAAGTGTCAATCGTATTAAAAAGAAAGAGTCAGTGGTATTATAAAGAAAGTGTCAGTGGTATTATATAGAAGGAGTCAGTGGTATAATAAAGAAAGTGTCAGTGGTATTAAAAAGAAAGAGTCAGTGGTATTATAAAGAAAGGGTATGTGGTATTATAAAGAAAGGGTGAGTGGTATTATTAAGAAAGTGTCAGTTGCATTAAAAAGAAAGAGTCAGTGGTATTATAAAGAAAGAGGCAGTGTTATTATAAAGAAGGGTCAGCGGTATTATAAAGAAGGGTCACTGGTATTATAAAGAAAGTGTCGGTGGTATTATAAAGAAAGGGTCGGTGGTATTATAAAGAAAGTGTCGGTGGTATTATAAAGAAAGGGTCGGTGGTATTATAAAGAAAGTGTCAGTAGTATTAAAAAGAAAGTGTCAGTGGTATTATAAAGAAAGGGTATGTGGTATTATAAAGAAAGGGTGAGTGGTATTATTAAGAAAGTGTCAGTTGCATTAAAAAGAAAGAGTCAGTGGTATTATAAAGAAAGGGTATGTGGTATTATAAAGAAAGGGTGAGTGGTATTATTAAGAAAGTGTCAGTTGTATTTAAAAGAAAGAGTCAGTGGTAATATAAAGAAAGAGGCAGTGGTATTATAAAGAAAGTGTCAGTGGTATTATATAGAAAGTGTCAGTGGTATTAAAAAGAAAGAGTCAGTGGTATTATGAAGAAAGAGTCTGTGGTATTATAAAGAAAGGGTGAGTGGTATTATTAATAAAGTGTCAGTTGTATTAAAAAGAAAGAGTCAGTGGTATTATAAAGAAAGAGGCAGTGGCATTATAATAAAGGGTCAGTGGTATTATCAAGAAGGGTCAATGGTATTATAAAGATGGTGTCAGTGGTATTATAAAGAATGGGTCGGTGGTATTACAAAGAAAGTGTCAGTAGTATTAAAAAGAGAGTCAGTTGTTTTATGCAGAAAGTGTCAGTGGTATTATAAAGAAGGGTCAGTGGTATTATATAGAAAGTGTCAGTGGTATTAAAAAGAAAGTGTCATTGGTATTATAAAGAAAGAGTCAGTGGTTTTATAAAGAAAGTGTCAGTGGTATTATATAGAAGTAGTCAGTGGTATAATTAAGAAAGTGTCAGTGGTATTTAAAAGAAAGAGTCAGTGGTATTATAAAGAAAGAGTCTGTGGTATTATAATGAAAGGGTGAGTGGTATTATTAAGAAAGTGTCAGTTGTATTGAAAAGAAAGAGTCAGTGGTATAAAAAGAAAGTGTCAGTGGTATTGTAAAAAAGGAGTCCGTGGCATAATAAAGAAAGTTTCAGTGGTATTAAAAAGAAATAGTCAGTGGTATTATAAAGAAATGGTCAGTGGTATTATAAAGAAAGAGTCAGGTGTATAATAAAGAACATTTCAGTGGTATTATAAAGAAAGAGTCAGTGGTATTATAAAGAAAGGGTCAGTGGTATTATAAAGAAAGCGTCAGGTGTATAATAAAGAAAGTGTCAGTGGTATTAAAAAGAAAGAGTCAGTGGTATTATAAAGAAAGAGTCAGTGGTATTATAAAGAAAGGGTCAGTGGTATTATAAAGAAAGAGTCAGGTGTATAATAAAGTAAGTGTCAGTGGTATTGAAAAGAAAGTGTCAGTGGTATTAAAAAGAAAGGGTCAGTGGTATTATAAAAAAAGGATCAGTGGTATTATACAGAAAGAGTCAGTGGTATAATAAAGAAAGGAGTCAATGGTATTATATAGAAAGTGTCAGTGGTATTATAAAGAAAGGGTCAGTGGTATTAAAAAGAAAGGTTCAGTGGTATTATAAATAAAATGTCAGTGGTATTATAAAGAAAGGGTTAGTGGTGTTATAAAGAAAGAGTCAGTGGTATAATAAAGAAAGTGTAAGTGGTATTATAAAGAAACAGTCAGTGGTATAAAAAAGAGTCAGTGGTATTGTAATAAAGGAGTTAATGGCATAATAAAGAAAGTTTCAGTGGTATTAAAAAGAAATAGTCTGTGGTATTATAAAGAATTGGTCATGGTATTATAAAGAAAGAGTCAGGTGTATAATAAAGAAAGAGTCAGTCATATTATAAAGAAAGGGTCAGTGGTATTATAAAGAAAGGGTCAGTGGTATTGAAAGAAGGAGTCAGTGGTATTAAAAAGATAGTGTCAGTGGTATTATAAAGAAAGATTCTGTGGAATTATAAAGATAATGTCAGTGATATTATAAAGAAAGTGTCAGTGGTATTAAAAAGAAAGAGTCAGTGGTATTATAAGTAAAGTGTCAGTGGTATTATATAGAAGGAGTCAGTGGTATAATAAAGAAAGTGTCAGTGGTATTAAAAAGAAAGTGTCAGTGGTATTATAAAGAAAGGGTCAGTGGTATTATCAAGAAAGAGTCAGGTGTATAATAAAGAAAGAGTCAGTCATATTATAAAGAAAGGGTCAGTGGTATTATAAAGAAAGGGTCAGTGGTATTGAAAGAAGGAGTCAGTGGTATTTAAAAGATAGTGTCAGTGGTATTATAAAGAAAGATTCTGTGGAATTATAAAGATAGTGTCAGTGACATTATAAAGAAAGTGTCAGTGGTATTAAAAAAGAAAGAGTCAGCGGTATTATAAGGAAAGTGTCAGTGGTATTATATAGAAGGAGTCAGTGGTATAATAAAGAAAGTATCAGTGGTATTAAAAAGAAAGTGTCAGTGGTATTATAAAGAAAGGGTCAGTGGTATTATCAAGAAAGGGTGAGTGGTATTATTAAAAAAGTGTCAGTTGTATTAAAAAGAAAGAGTCAGTGGTATTATAAAGAAAGAGGCAGTGGCATTATAATAAAGGGTCAGTGGTATTATCAAGAAGGGTCAATGGTATTATAAAGATGGTGTCAGTGGTATTATAAACAATGGGTCGGTGGTATTACAAAGAAAGTGTCAGTAGTATTAAAAAGAGAGTCAGTTGTTTTATACAGAAAGTGTCAGTGGTATTATAAAGAAGGGTCAGTGGTATTATATAGAAAGTGTCAGTGGTATTAAAAAGAAAGTGTCATTGGTATTATAAAGAAAGAGTCAGTGGTTTCATAAAGAAAGTGTCAATCGTATTAAAAAGAAAGAGTCAGTGGTATTATAAAGAAAGTGTCAGTGGTATTATATAGAAGGAGTCAGTGGTTGGATTATAAAGAAAGTGTCAGTGGTATTAAAAAGAAAGAGTCAGTGGTATTACAAAGAAAGGGTATGTGGTATTATAAAGAAAGGGTGAGTGGTATTATTAAGAAAGTGTCAGTTGTATTTAAAAGAAAGAGTCAGTGGTAATATAAAGAAAGAGGCAGTGGTATTATAAAGAAGGGTCAGCGGTATTATAAAGAAGGGTCACTGGTATTATAAAGAATGTATCGGTGGTATTATAAAGAAAGGGTCGGTGGTATTATAAAGAAAGTGTCAGTAGTATTAAAAAGAAAGAGTCAGTCGTATTATAAAGAAAGGGTCAGTGGTATTATAAAGAAAGATTCAGTGGATTATAAAGAAAGGGTCAGTGGTATCATAAAGAAAGTGTCAGTGGTATTATAGAGAAAGTTTCAGTGGTATTATAAGGAAAGAGTCAGTGGTATTATAAAGAAAGGGTCAGTGGTATTATAAAGAAAGAGTCAGGTGTATAATAAAGAAAGTGTCAGTTGTATTGAAAAGAAAGTGTCAGTGGTAATAAAAAGAAAGAGTCAGTGGTATTATAAAGAAGGAGTCAGTGGTATAATAAAGAAAGTGAGAGTGGTATTTTAAAGAGAATGTCAGTGGTATTAAAAGAAAGAGTCAGTGGTATTATAAAGAAAGTGTCAGTTGTATTATATAGAAGTAGTCAGTGGTATAATAAAGAAAGTGTCAGTGGTATTATGAAGAAAGAGTCTGTGGTATTATAAAGAAAGGGTGAGTGGTATTATTAATAAAGTGTCAGTTGTATTAAAAAGAAAGAGTCAGTGGTATTATAAAGAAAGAGGCAGTGGCATTATAATAAAGGGTCAGTGGTATTATCAAGAAGGGTCAGTCGTATTATAAAGAAAGGGTCAGTGGTATTATATAGAAAGTGTCAGTGGTATTAAAAAGAAAGTGTCAGTAGTATTAAAAAGAGAGTCAGTTGTTTTATACAGAAAGTGTCAGTGGTATTATAAAGAAGGGTCAGTGGTATTATATAGAAAGTGTCAGTGGTATTAAAAAGAAAGTGTCATTGGTATTATAAAGAAAGAGTCAGTGGTTTTATAAAGAAAGTGTCAATCGTATTAAAAAGAAAGAGTCAGTGGTATTATAAAGAAAGTGTCAGTGGTATTATATAGAAGGAGTCAGTGGTATAATAAAGAAAGTGTCAGTGGTATTAAAAAGAAAGAGTCAGTGGTATTATAAAGAAAGGGTATGTGGTATTATAAAGAAAGGGTGAGTGGTATTATTAAGAAAGTGTCAGTTGCATTAAAAAGAAAGAGTCAGTGGTATTATAAAGAAAGAGGCAGTGGTATTATAAAGAAGGGTCAGCGGTATTATAAAGAAGGGTCACTGGTATTATAAAGAAAGTGTCGGTGGTATTATAAAGAAAGGGTCGGTGGTATTATAAAGAAAGTGTCGGTGGTATTATAAAGAAAGGGTCGGTGGTATTATAAAGAAAGTGTCAGTAGTATTAAAAAGAAAGTGTCAGTGGTATTATAAAGAAAGGGTATGTGGTATTATAAAGAAAGGGTGAGTGGTATTATTAAGAAAGTGTCAGTTGCATTAAAAAGAAAGAGTCAGTGGTATTATGAAGAAAGGGTATGTGGTATTATAAAGAAAGGGTGAGTGGTATTATTAAGAAAGTGTCAGTTGTATTTAAAAGAAAGAGTCAGTGGTAATATAAAGAAAGAGGCAGTGGTATTATAAAGAAGGAGTCAGTGGTATAATATAGAAAGTGTCAGTGGTATTAAAAAGAAAGAGTCAGTGGTATTATGAAGAAAGAGTCTGTGGTATTATAAAGAAAGGGTGAGTGGTATTATTAATAAAGTGTCAGTTGTATTAAAAAGAAAGAGTCAGTGGTATTATAAAGAAAGAGGCAGTGGCATTATAATAAAGGGTCAGTGGTATTATCAAGAAGGGTCAATGGTATTATAAAGATGGTGTCAGTGGTATTATAAAGAATGGGTCGGTGGTATTACAAAGAAAGTGTCAGTAGTATTAAAAAGAGAGTCAGTTGTTTTATGCAGAAAGTGTCAGTGGTATTATAAAGAAGGGTCAGTGGTATTATATAGAAAGTGTCAGTGGTATTAAAAAGAAAGTGTCATTGGTATTATAAAGAAAGAGTCAGTGGTTTTATAAAGAAAGTGTCAGTGGTATTATAAAGAAGTAGTCAGTGGTATAATTAAGAAAGTGTCAGTGGTATTTAAAAGAAAGAGTCAGTGGTATTATAAAGAAAGAGTCTGTGGTATTATAATGAAAGGGTGAGTGGTATTATTAAGAAAGTGTCAGTTGTATTGAAAAGAAAGAGTCAGTGGTATAAAAAGAAAGTGTCAGTGGTATTGTAAAAAAGGAGTCCGTGGCATAATAAAGAAAGTTTCAGTGGTATTAAAAAGAAATAGTCAGTGGTATTATAAAGAAATGGTCAGTGGTATTATAAAGAAAGAGTCAGGTGTATAATAAAGAACATTTCAGTGGTATTATAAAGAAAGAGTCAGTGGTATTATAAAGAAAGGGTCAGTGGTATTATAAAGAAAGAGTCAGGTGTATAATAAAGAAAGTGTCAGTGGTATTAAAAAGAAAGAGTCAGTGGTATTATAAAGAAAGAGTCAGTGGTATTATAAAGAAAGGGTCAGTGGTATTATAAAGAAAGAGTCAGGTGTATAATAAAGAAAGTGTCAGTGGTATTGAAAAGAAAGTGTCAGTGGTAATAAAAAGAAAGAGTCAGTGGTATTATAAAGAAGGAGTCAGTGGTATAATAAAGAAAGTGAGAGTGGTATTTTTAGAAAAGTGTCAGTGGTATTAAAAGAAAGAGTCAGTGGTATTATAAAGAAAGTGTCAGTGGTATTATATAGAAGTAGTCAGTGGTATAATAAAGAAAGTGTCAGTGGTATTAAAAAGAAAGAGTCAGTGGTATTATGAAGAATGGGTCGGTGGTATTATAAAGAAAGGGTGAGTGGTATTATTAATAAAGTGTCAGTTGTATTAAAAAGAAAGAGTCAGTGGTATTATAAAGAAAGAGGCAGTGGCATTATAATAAAGGGTCAGTGGTATTATCAAGAAGGGTCAATGGTATTATAAAGATGGTGTCAGTGGTATTATAAAGAATGGGTCGGTGGTATTACAAAGAAAGCGTCAGTAGTATTAAAAAGAGAGTCAGTTGTTTTATACAGAAAGTGTTAGTGGTATTATAAAGAAGGGTCAGTGGTATTATATAGAAAGTGTCAGTGGTATTAAAAAGAAAGTGTCATTGGTATTATAAAGAAAGAGTCAGTGGTTTTATAAAGAAAGTGTCAATCGTATTAAAAAGAAAGAGTCAGTGGTATTATAAAGAAAGTGTCAGTGGTATTATATAGAAGGAGTCAGTGGTATAATAAAGAAAGTGTCAGTGGTATTAAAAAGAAAGAGTCAGTGGTATTATAAAGAAAGGGTATGTGGTATTATAAAGAAAGGGTGAGTGGTATTATTAAGAAAGTGTCAGTTGTATTTAAAAGAAAGAGTCAGTGGTAATATAAAGAAAGAGGCAGTGGTATTATAAAGAAGGGTCAGCGGTATTATAAAGAAGGGTCACTGGTATTATAAAGAAAGTGTCGGTGGTATTATAAAGAAAGGGTCGGTGGTATTATAAAGAAAGTGTCAGTAGTATTAAAAAGAAAGAGTCAGTCGTATTATAAAGAAAGGGTCAGTGGTATTATAAAGAAAGATTCAGTCGATTATAAAGAAAGGGTCATTGGTATCATAAAGAAAGTGTCAGTGGTATTATAAAGAAAGTTTCAGTGGTATTATAAAGAAAGAGTCATTGGTATTATAAAGAAAGGGTCAGTGGTATTATAAAGAAAGAGTCAGGTGTATAATAAAGAAAGTGTCAGTGGTATTGAAAAGAAAGTGTCAGTGGTAATAAAAAGAAAGAGTCAGTGGTATTATAAAGAAGGAGTCAGTGGTATAATAAAGAAAGTGAGAGTGGTATTTTAAAGAAAGTGTCAGTGGTATGAAAAGAAAGAGTCAGTGGTATTATAAAGAAAGTGTCAGTGGTATTATATAGAAGTAGTCAGTGGTATAATAAAGAAAGTGTCAGTGGTATTAAAAAGAAAGAGTCAGTGGTATTATGAAGAAAGAGTCTGTGGTATTATAAAGAAAGGGTGAGTGGTATTATTAATAAAGTGTCAGTTGTATTAAAAAGAAAGAGTCAGTGGTATTATAAAGAAAGAGGCAGTGGCATTATAATAAAGGGTCAGTGGTATTATCAAGATGGGTCAATGGTATTATAAAGATGGTGTCAGTGGTATTATAAAGAATGGGTCGGTGGTATTACAAAGAAAGTGTCAGTAGTATTAAAAAGAGAGTCAGTTGTTTTATGCAGAAAATGTCAGTGGTATTATAAAGAAGGGTCAGTGGTATTATATAGAAAGTGTCAGTGGTATTAAAAAGAAAGTGTCATTGGTATTATAAAGAAAGAGTCAGTGGTTTTATGAAGAAAGTGTCAATCGTATTAAAAAGAAAGAGTCAGTGGTATTATAAAGAAAGTGTCAGTGGTATTATATAGAAGGAGTCAGTGGTATAATAAAGAAAGTGTCAGTGGTATTAAAAAGAAGGAGTCAGTGGTATTATAAAGAAAGGGTATGTGGTATTATAAAGAAAGGGTGAGTGGTATTATTAAGAAAGTGTCAGTTGCATTAAAAAGAAAGAGTCAGTGGTATTATAAAGAAAGAGGCAGTGGTATTATAAAGAAGGGTCAGCGGTATTATAAAGAAGGGTCACTGGTATTATAAAGAAATAGTCGGTGGTATTACAAAGAAAGGGTCGGTGGTATTATAAAGAAAGTGTCGGTGGTATTATAAAGAAAGGGTCGGTGGTATTATAAAGAAAGAGTCAGTGGTATTATAAAGAAAGGGTCAGTGGTATTATAAAGAAAGAGTCAGGTGTATAATAAAGAAAGGGTCAGTGGTATTATAAAGAAAGTGTCAGTGGTAATAAAAAGAAAGAGTCAGTGGTACTATAAAGAAGGAGTCAGTGGTATAATAAAGAAAGTGAGAGTGGTATTTTAAAGAAAGTGTCAGTGGTATTAAAAAGAAAGAGTCAGTGGTATTATAAAGAAAGTGTCAGTGGTATTATATAGAAGTAGTCAGTGGTATAATAAAGAAAGTGTCAGTGGTATTTAAAAGAAAGAGTCAGTGGTATTATAAAGAAAGAGTCTGTGGTATTATAAAGAAAGGGTGAGTGGTATTATTAAGAAAGTGTCAGTTGTATTGAAAAGAAAGAGTCAGTGGTATAAAAAGAAAGAGTCAGTGGTATTGTAAAAAAGGAGTCAGTGGCATAATAAAGAAAGTTTCAGTGGTATTAAAAGGAAAGAGTCAGTGGTATTATAAAGAAATGGTCAGTGGTATTATAAAGAAAGAGTCAGGTGTATAATAAAGAAAGGGTCAGTCGTATTATAAAGAAAGGGTCAGTGGTATTATAAAGAAAGATTCAGTGGAATTATAAAGAAAGGGTCAGTGGTATTATAAAGAAAGTGTCAGTGGTATTAAAAAGAACATTTCAGTGGTATTATAAAGAAAGAGTCAGTGGTATTATAAAGAAAGGGTCAGTGGTAATCAAAAGAAAGAGTCAGTGGTACTATAAAGAAGGAGTCAGTGGTATTATAAAGAAAGTGTCAGTGGTATTATATAGAAGTAGTCAGTGGTATAATAAAGAAAGTGAGAGTCGTATTTTAAAGAAAGTGTCAGTGGTATTATAAAGAAAGAGTCAGTGGTATTATAAAGAAAGTGTCAGTGGTATTATATAGAATTAGTCAGTGGTATAATTAAGAAAGTGTCAGTGGTATTTAAAAGAAAGAGTCAGTGGTATTATAAAGAAAGAGTCTGTGGTATTATAATGAAAGGGTGAGTGGTATTATTAAGAAAGTGTCAGTTGTATCGAAAAGAAAGAGTCAGTGGTATAAAAAGAAAGTGTCAGTGGTATTGTAAAAAAGGAGTCAGTGGCATAATAAAGAAAGTTTCAGTGGTATTAAAAAGAAATAGTCAGTGGTATTATAAAGAAATGGTCAGTGGTATTATATAAAAAAGTCAGGTGTATAATAAAGAACATTTCAGTGGTATTATAAAGAAAGAGTCAGTGGTATTATAAAGAAAGGGTCAGTGGTATTATAAAGAAAGCGTCAGGTGTATAATAAAGAAAGTGTCAGTGGTATTAAAAAGAAAGAGTCAGTGGTACTATAAAGAAGGAGTCAGTGGTATAATAAAGAAAGTGAGAGTGGTATTTTAAAGAAAGTGTCAGTGGTATTATAAAGAAAGAGTCAGTGGTATTATAAAGAAAGTGTCAGTGGTATTATATAGAAGTAGTCAGTGGTATAATAAAGATAGTGTCAGTGTTATTAAAAAGAAAGAGTCAGTGGTAATCAAAAGAAAGAGTCAGTGGTACTATAAAGAAGGAGTCAGTGGTATAATAAAGAAAGTGTCACTAGTATTATAAAGAAAGAGTCAGTGGTTTAAAAAAAAAGAGTCAGTGGTATTGTTAAAAAGTAGTCAGTGGCATAATAAAGAAAGTTTCAGTGGTAATCAAAAGAAAGAGTCAGTGGTACTATAAAGAAGTTGTCAGTGGTATAATAAAGAAAGTGTCACTAGTATTATAAAGAAAGAGTCAGTGGTTTAAAAAAAAGAGTCAGTGGTATTGTTAAAAAGTAGTCAGTGGCATAATAAAGAAAGTTTCAGTGGTATTAAAAAGAAAGAGTCAGTGGTATTATAAAGAAATGGTCAGTGGTATTATAAAGAAAGTGTCAGGTGTATAATAAAGAAAGAGTCAGTCGTATTATAAAGAAAGGGTCAGTGGTATTATAAAGAAAGATTCAGTGGATTATAAAGAAAGAGTCAGTGGTAACATAAAGAAAGTGTCAGTGGTATTAAAAAGAACATTTCAGTGGTATTATAAAGAAAGAGTCAGTGGTATTATAAAGAAATGGTCAGTGGTAATCAAAAGAAAGAGTCAGTGGTACTATAAAGAAGGAGTCAGTGGTATTATAAAGAAAGTGTCAGTGGTATTATAAAGAAGGAGTCAGTTGTATAATAAAGAAAGTGAGAGTCGTATTTTAAAGAAAGTGTCAGTGGTATTAAAAAGAAAGAGTCAGTGGCATTATAAAGAAAGTGTCAGTGGTATTATAAACAAAGAGTCAAGTGTATAATAAAGAAAGAGTCAGTCGTATTATAAAGAAAGGGTCAGTGGTATTATAAAGAAAGATTCAGTGGATTATAAAGAAAGGGTCAGTGGTAACATAAAGAAAGTGTCAGTGGTATTATAAAGAAAGAGTCAGTGGTATTATAAAGAAAGGGTCAGTGGTATTATAAAGAAAGAGTCAGGTGTATAATAAAGAAAGTGTCAGTGGTATTGAAAAGAAAGTGTCAGTGGTTATAAAAAGAAAGAGTCAGTGGTACTATAAAGAAGGAGTCAGTGGTATAATAAAGAAAGTGAGAGTGGTATTTTAAAGAAAGTGTCAGTGGTATTAAAAAGAAAGAGTCAGTGGTATTATAAAGAAAGTGTCAGTGGTATTATATAGAAGTAGTCAGTGGTATAATAAAGAAAGTGTCAGTGTTATTAAAAAGAAAGAGTCAGTGGTAATCAAAAGAAAGAGTCAGTGGTACTATAAAGAAGGAGTCAGTGGTATAATAAAGAAAGTGTCAGTGGTATTATAAAGAAAGAGTCAGTGGTATAAAAGAAAGAGTCAGTGGTATTGTAAAAAAGTAGTCAGTGGCATAATAAAGAAAGTTTCAGTGGTATTAAAAAGAAAGAGTCAGTGGTATTATAAAGAAATTGTCAGTTGTATTATAAAGAAAGAGTCAGGTGTATAATAAAGAAAGAGTCAGTCGTATTATAAAGAAATGGTCAGTGGTATTATAAAGAAAGATTCAGTGGATTATAAAGAAAGGGTCAGTGGTAACATAAAGAAAGTGTCAGTGGTATTATAAAGAAAGTTTCAGTGGTATTATAAAGAAAGAGTCAGTGGTATTATAAAGAAAGGGTCAGTGGTATTATAAAGAAAGAGTCAGGTGTATAATAAAGAAAGTGTCAGTGGTATTGAAAAGAAAGTGTCAGTGGTAATAAAAAGAAAGAGTCATTGGTACTATAAAGAAGGAGTCAGTGGTATAATAAAGAAAGTGAGAGTGGTATTTTAAAGAAAGTGTCAGTGGTATTAAAAAGAAAGAGTCAGTGGTATTATAAAGAAAGTGTCAGTGGTATTATATAGAATTAGTCAGTGGTATAATTAAGAAAGTGTCATTGGTATTTAAAAGAAAGAGTCAGTGGTATTATAAAGAAAGAGTCTGTGGTATTATAAAGAAAGGGTGAGTGGTATTATTAAGAAAGTGTCAGTTGTATTGAAAAGAAAGAGTCAGTGGTATAAAAAGAAAGTGTCAGTGGTATTGTAAAAAAGGAGTCAGTGGCATAATAAAGAAAGTTTCAGTGGTATTAAAAAGAAAGAGTCAGTGGTATTATAAAGAAATGGTCAGTGGTACTATAAAGAAAGAGTCAGGTGTATAATAAAGAACATTTCAGTAGTATTATAAAGAAAGAGTCAGTGGTTTTATAAAGAAAGGGTCAGTGGTATTATAAAGAAAGCGTCAGGTGTATAATAAAGACAGTGTCAGTGGTATTATAAAGAAAGTGTCAGCGGTATTAAAAAGAAAGAGTCAGTGGTACTATAAAGAAGGAGTCAGTGGTATTATAAAGAAACATTCAGTGGAATTATAAAGAAAGGGTCAGTGGTATCATAAAGAAAGTGTCAGTGGTATTATTAAGAACATTTCAGTGGTATTATAAAGAAAGAGTCAGTGGTATTATAAAGAAAAGGTCAGTGGTATTATAAAGAAAGATTCAGTGGAATTATAAAGAAAGGGTCAGTGGTATCATAAAGAAAGTGTCAGTGGTATTATAAAGAACATTTCAGTGGTATTATAAAGAAAGAGTCAGTGGTATTATAAAGAAAGGGTCAGTGGTATTATAAAGAAGGAGTCAGGTGTATAATAAAGAAAGTGTCAGTGGTATTATAAAGAAATTGTCAGCGGTATTAAAAAGAAAGAGTCAGTGGTACTATAAAGAAGGAGTCAGTGGTATAATAAAGAAATTGAAAGTCGTATTTTAAAGAAAGTGTCAGTGGTATTATCAAGAAGGGTCAATGGTATTATAATGATGGTGTCAGTGGTATTATAAAGAATGGGTCGGTGGTATTACAAAGAAAGTGTCAGTAGTATTAAAAAGAGAGTCAGTTGTTTTATACAGAAAGTGTCAGTGGTATTATAAAGAAGGGTCAGTGGTATTATATAGAAAGTGTCAGTGGTATTAAAAAGAAAGTGTCATTGGTATTATAAAGAAAGAGTCAGTGGTATTATAAAGAAAGTGTCAATCGTATTAAAAAGAAAGAGTCAGTGGTATTATAAAGAAAGTGTCAGTGGTATTATATAGAAAGAGTCAGTGGTATTATAAAGAAAGTGTCAGTGGTATTAAAAAGAAAGAGTCAGTGGTATTATAAAGAAAGGGTATGTGGTATTATAAAGAAAGGGTGAGTTGTATTATTAAGAAAGTGTCAGTTGTATTTAAAAGAAAGAGTCAGTGGTAATATAAAGAAAGAGGCAGTGGTATTATAAAGAAGGGTCAGCGGTATTATAAAGAAGGGTCACTGGTATTATAAAGAAAGAGTCAGTGGTATTATAAAGAAAGGGTCGGTGGTATTATAAAGAAAGTGTCAGTAGTATTAAAAAGAAAGAGTCAGTGGTATTATAAAGAAAGGGTCAGTGGTATTAAAAAGAAAGAGTCAGTGGTTTTATAAAGAAATGGTCAGTGGTATTATAAAGAAAGTGTCAGGTGTATAATAAAGAAAGAGTCAGTCGTATTATAAAGAAAGGGTCAGTGGTATTATAAAGAAAGATTCAGTGGATTATAAAGAAAGAGTCAGTGGTAACATAAAGAAAGTGTCAGTGGTATTATGAAGAAAGTTTCAGTGGTATTATAAAGAAAGAGTCAGTGGTATTATAAAGAAATGGTCAGTGGTATTATAAAGAAAGAGTCAGGTGTATAATAAAGAAAGTGTCAGTGGTATCATAAAGAAAGTGTCAGTGGTAATAAAAAGAAAGAGTCAGTGGTACTATAAAGAAGGAGTCAGTGGTATAATAAAGAAAGTGAGAGTGGTATTTTCAAGAAAGTGTCAGTGGTATTAAAAAGAAAGAGTCAGTGGTATTATAAAGAAAGTGTCAGTGGTATTATATAGAAGTAGTCAGTGGTATAATTAAGAAAGTGTCAGTGGTATTAAAAAGAAAGAGTCAGTGGTATTATAAAGAAAGAGTCTGTGGTATTATAAAGAAAGGGTGAGTGGTATTATTAAGAAAGTGTCAGTTGTATTGAAAAGAAAGAGTCAGTGGTATAAAAAGAAAGAGTCAGTGGTATTGTCAAAAAGGAGTCAGTGGCATAATAAAGAAAGTTTCAGTGGTATTAAAAGGAAAGAGTCAGTGGTATTATAAAGAAATGGTCAGTGGTATCATAAAGAAAGAGTCAGGTGTATAATAAAGAAAGGGTCAGTCGTATTATAAAGAAAGGGTCAGTGGTATTATAAAGAAAGATTCAGTGGAATTATAAAGAAAGGGTCAGTGGTATCATAAAGAAAGTTTCAGTGGTATTAAAAAGAACATTTCAGTGGTATTATAAAGAAAGAGTCAGTGGTATTATAAAGAAAGGGTCAGTGGTAATCAAAAGAAAGAGTCAGTGGTACTATAAAGAAGGAGTCAGTGGTATTATAAAGAAAGTGTCAGTGGTATTATATAGAAGTAGTCAGTGGTATAATAAAGAAAGTGAGAGTCGTATTTTAAAGAAAGTGTCAGTGGTATTAAAAAGAAAGAGTCAGTGGTATTATAAAGAAAGTGTCAGTGGTATTATATAGAAGTAGTCAGTGGTATAATAAAGAAAGTGTCAGTGTTATTAAAAGAGAGAGTCTGTGGTAATCAAAAGAAAGAGTCAGTGGTACTATAAAGAAGGAGTCAGGGGTATAATAAAGAAAGTGTCACTGGTATTATAAAGAAAGAGTCAGTGGTATAAAAGAAAGAGTCAGTGGTATTGTAAAAAAGTAGTCAGTGGCATAATAAAGAAAGGGTCAGTGGTATTATAAAGAAAGAGTCAGTGGTATTATAAAGAAAGTGTCAGTAGTATTAAAAAGAGAGTCAGTTGTTTTATACAGAAAGTGTCAGTGGTATTATAAAGAAGGGTCAGTGGTATTATATAGAAAGTGTCAGTGGTATTAAAAAGAAAGTGTCAGTGGTATTATAAAGAAAGAGTCAGTGGTTTTATAAAGAAAGTGTCAATCGTATTAAAAAGAAAGAGTCAGTGGTATTATAAAGAAAGTGTCAGTGGTATTATATAGAAGGAGTCAGTGGTATTATAAAGAAAGTGTCAGTGGTATTATAAAGAAAGAGTCAGTGGTATTATAAAGAAAGGGTATGTGGTATTATAAAGAAAGGGTGAGTTGTATTATTAAGAAAGTGTCAGTTGTATTTAAAAGAAAGAGTCAGTGGTAATATAAAAAAAGAGGCAGTGGTATTATAAAGAAGGGTCAGCGGTATTATAAAGAAGGGTCACTGGTATTATAAAGAAAGTGTCGGTGGTATTATAAAGAAAGGGTCGGTGGTATTATAAAGAAAGTGTCAGTAGTATTAAAAAGAAAGAGTCAGTGGTATTATAAAGAAAGTGTCAGTGGTATTAAAAAGAAAGAGTCAGTGGTATTATAAAGAAATGGTCAGTGGTATTATAAAGAAAGTGTCAGGTGTATAATAAAGAAAGAGTCAGTCGTATTATAAAGAAAGGGTCAGTGGTATTATAAAGAAAGATTCAGTGGATTATAAAGAAAGAGTCAGTGGTAACATAAAGAAAGTGTCAGTGGTATTATGAAGAAAATTTCAGTGGAATTATAAAGAAAGAGTCAGTGGTATTATAAAGAAAGGGTCAGTGGTATTATAAAGAAAGAGTCAGGTGTATAATAAAGAAAGTGTCAGTGGTATCATAAAGAAAGTGTCAGTGGTAATAAAAAGAAAGAGTCAGTGGTACTATAAAGAAGGAGTCAGTGGTATAATAAAGAAAGTGAGAGTGGTATTTTCAAGAAAGTGTCAGTGGTATTAAAAAGAAAGAGTCAGTGGTATTATAAAGAAAGTGTCAGTGGTATTATATAGAAGTAGTCAGTGGTATAATTAAGAAAGTGTCAGTGGTATTAAAAAGAAAGAGTCAGTGGTATTATAAAGAAAGAGTCTGTGGTATTATAAAGAAAGTGTGAGTGGTATTATTAAGAAAGTGTCAGTGGTATTATAAAGAAAGAGTCAGTGGTATAAAAAGAAAGAGTCAGTGGTATTGTAAAAAAGGAGTCAGTGGCATAATAAAGAAAGTTTCAGTGGTATTAAAAGGAAAGAGTCAGTGGTATTATAAAGAAATGGTCAGTGGTATTATAAAGAAAGAGTCAGGTGTATAATAAAGAAATGGGTCAGTCGTATTATAAAGAAAGGGTCAGTGGTATTATAAAGAAAGATTCAGTGGAATTATAAAGAAAGGGTCAGTGGTATCATAAAGAAAGTTTCAGTGGTATTAAAAAGAACATTTCAGTGGTATTATAAAGAAAGAGTCAGTGGTATTATAAAGAAAGGGTCAGTGGTAATCAAAAGAAAGAGTCAGTGGTACTATAAAGAAGGAGTCAGTGGTATTATAAAGAAAGTGTCAGTGGTATTATATAGAAGTAGTCAGTGGTATAATAAAGAAAGTGAGAGTCGTATTTTAAAGAAAGTGTCAGTGGTATTAAAAAGAAAGAGTCAGTGGTATTATAAAGAAAGTGTCAGTGGTATTATATAGAAGTAGTCAGTGGTATAATAAAGAAAGTGTCAGTGTTATTAAAAGAGAGAGTCTGTGGTAATCAAAAGAAAGAGTCAGTGGTACTATAAAGAAGGAGTCAGGGGTATAATAAAGAAACTGTCACTGGTATTATAAAGAAAGAGTCAGTGGTATAAAAGAAAGAGTCAGTGGTATTGTAAAGAAAGGGTCAGTGGTATTAAAAAGAAAGAGTCAGTGGTATTATAAAGAAATGGTCAGTGGTATTATAAAGAAAGATTCAGTGGATTATAAAGAAAGAGTCAGTGGTAACATAAAGAAAGTGTCAGTGGTATTATGACGAAAATTTCAGTGGTATTATAAAGAAAGAGTCAGTGGTATTATAAAGAAAGGGTCAGTGGTATTATAAAGAAAGAGTCAGGTGTATAATAAAGAAAGGGTCGGTGGTATTATAAAGAAAGTGTCAGTAGTATTAAAAAGAAAGAGTCAGTCGTATTATAAAGAAAGGGTCAGTGGTATTAAAAAGAAAGAGTCAGTGGTATTATAAAGAAATGGTCAGTGGTATTATAAAGAAAGTGTCAGGTGTATAATAAAGAAAGAGTCAGTCGTATTATAAAGAAAGGGTCAGTGGTATTATAAAGAAAGATTCAGTGGATTATAAAGAAAGAGTCAGTGGTAACATAAAGAAAGTGTCAGTGGTATTATGAAGAAAATTTCAGTGGTATTATAAAGAAAGAGTCAGTGGTATTATAAAGAAAGGGTCAGTGGTATTATAAAGAAAGAGTCAGGTGTATAATAAAGAAAGTGTCAGTGGTATCATAAAGAAAGTGTCAGTGGTAATAAAAAGAAAGAGTCAGTGGTACTATAAAGAAGGAGTCAGTGGTATAATAAAGAAAGTGAGAGTGGTATTTTCAAGAAAGTGTCAGTGGTATTAAAAAGAAAGAGTCAGTGGTATAAAAGAAAGAGTCAGTGGTATTGTAAAGAAAGGGTCAGTGGTATTAAAAAGAAAGAGTCAGTGGTATTATAAAGAAATGGTCAGTGGTATTATAAAGAAAGATTCAGTGGATTATAAAGAAAGAGTCAGTGGTAACATAAAGAAAGTGTCAGTGGTATTATGACGAAAATTTCAGTGGTATTATAAAGAAAGAGTCAGTGGTATTATAAAGAAAGGGTCAGTGGTATTATAAAGAAAGAGTCAGGTGTATAATAAAGAAAGGGTCGGTGGTATTATAAAGAAAGTGTCAGTAGTATTAAAAAGAAAGAGTCAGTCGTATTATAAAGAAAGGGTCAGTGGTATTAAAAAGAAAGAGTCAGTGGTATTATAAAGAAATGGTCAGTGGTATTATAAAGAAAGTGTCAGGTGTATAATAAAGAAAGAGTCAGTCGTATTATAAAGAAAGGGTCAGTGGTATTATAAAGAAAGATTCAGTGGATTATAAAGAAAGAGTCAGGTGTATAATAAAGAAAGAGTCAGTGGTAACATAAAGAAAGTGTCAGGTGTATAATAAAGAAAGTGTCAGTGGTATCATAAAGAAAGTGTCAGTGGTAATAAAAAGAAAGAGTCAGTGGTACTATAAAGAAGGAGTCAGTGGTATAATAAAGAAAGTGAGAGTGGTATTTTCAAGAAAGTGTCAGTGGTATTAAAAAGAAAGAGTCAGTGGTATTATAAAGAAAGTGTCAGTGGTATTATATAGAAGTAGTCAGTGGTATAATTAAGAAAGTGTCAGAGGTATTAAAAAGAAAGAGTCAGTGGTATTATAAAGAAAGAGTCTGTGGTATTATAAAGAAAGGGTGAGTGGTATTATTAAGAAAGTGTCAGTTGTATTGAAAAGAAAGAGTCAGTGGTATAAAAAGAAAGAGTCAGTGGTATTGTAAAAAAGGAGTCAGTGGCATAATAAAGAAAGTTTCAGTGGTATTAAAAGGAAAGAGTCAGTGGTATTATAAAGAAATGGTCAGTGGTATTATAAAGAAAGAGTCAGGTGTATAATAAAGAAAGGGTCAGTCGTATTATAAAGAAAGGGTCAGTGGTATTATAAAGAAAGAGTCAGGTGTATAATAAAGAAAGTGTCAGTGGTATCATAAAGAAAGTGTCAGTGGTAATAAAAAGAAAGAGTCAGTGGTACTATAAAGAAGGAGTCAGTGGTATAATAAAGAAAGTGAGAGTGGTATTTTCAAGAAAGTGTCAGTGGTATTAAAAAGAAAGAGTCAGTGGTATTATAAAGAAAGTGTCAGTGGTATTATATAGAAGTAGTCAGTGGTATAATTAAGAAAGTGTCAGTGGTATTAAAAAGAAAGAGTCAGTGGTATTATAAAGAAAGAGTCTGTGGTATTATAAAGAAAGGGTGAGTGGTATTATTAAGAAAGTGTCAGTTGTATTGAAAAGAAAGAGTCAGTGGTATAAAAAGAAAGAGTCAGTGGTATTGTCAAAAAGGAGTCAGTGGCATAATAAAGAAAGTTTCAGTGGTATTAAAAGGAAAGAGTCAGTGGTATTATAAAGAAATGGTCAGTGGTATTATAAAGAAAGAGTCAGGTGTATAATAAAGAAAGGGTCAGTCGTATTATAAAGAAAGGGTCAGTGGTATTATAAAGAAAGATTGAGTGGAATTATAAAGAAAGGGTCAGTGGTATCATAAAGAAAGTTTCAGTGGTATTAAAAAGAACATTTCAGTGGTATTATAAAGAAAGAGTCAGTGGTATTATAAAGAAAGGGTCAGTGGTAATCAAAAGAAAGAGTCAGTGGTACTATAAAGAAGGAGTCAGTGGTATTATAAAGAAAGTGTCAGTGGTATTATATAGAAGTAGTCAGTGGTATAATAAAGAAAGTGAGAGTCGTATTTTAAAGAAAGTGTCAGTGGTATTAAAAAGAAAGAGTCAGTGGTATTATAAAGAAAGTGTCAGTGGTATTATATAGAAAGAGTCAGTGGTATAATAAAGAAAGTGTCAGTGTTATTAAAAGAGAGAGTCTGTGGTAATCAAAAGAAAGAGTCAGTGGTACTATAAAGAAGGAGTCAGGGGTATAATAAAGAAACTGTCACTGGTATTATAAAGAAAGAGTCAGTGGTATAAAAGAAAGAGTCAGTGGTATTGTAAAAAAGTAGTCAGTGGCATAATAAAGAAAGTTTCAGTGGTATTATAAAGAATGGGTCGGTGGTATTACAAAGAAAGTGTCAGTAGTATTAAAAAGAGAGTCAGTTGTTTTATACAGAAAGTGTCAGTGGTATTATAAAGAAGGGTCAGTGGTATTATATAGAAAGTGTCAGTGGTATTAAAAAGAAAGTGTCATTGGTATTATAAAGAAAGAGTCAGTGGTATTATAAAGAAAGTGTCAATCGTATTAAAAAGAAAGAGTCAGTGGTATTATAAAGAAAGTGTCAGTGGTATTATATAGAAGGAGTCAGTGGTATTATAAAGAAAGTGTCAGTGGTATTAAAAAGAAAGAGTCAGTGGTATTATAAAGAAAGGGTATGTGGTATTATAAAGAAAGGGTGAGTTGTATTATTAAGAAAGTGTCAGTTGTATTTAAAAGAAAGAGTCAGTGGTAATATAAAAAAAGAGGCAGTGGTATTATAAAGAAGGGTCAGCGGTATTATAAAGAAGGGTCACTGGTATTATAAAGAAAGTGTCGGTGGTATTATAAAGAAAGGGTCGGTGGTATTATAAAGAAAGTGTCAGTAGTATTAAAAAGAAAGAGTCAGTCGTATTATAAAGAAAGGGTCAGTGGTATTAAAAAGAAAGAGTCAGTGGTATTATAAAGAAATGGTCAGTGGTATTATAAAGAAAGTGTCAGGTGTATAATAAAGAAAGAGTCAGTCGTATTATAAAGAAAGGGTCAGTGGTATTATAAAGAAAGATTCAGTGGATTATAAAGAAAGAGTCAGTGGTAACATAAAGAAAGTGTCAGTGGTATTATGAAGAAAATTTCAGTGGAATTATAAAGAAAGAGTCAGTGGTATTATAAAGAAAGGGTCAGTGGTATTATAAAGAAAGAGTCAGGTGTATAATTAAGAAAGTGTCAGTTGTATTGAAAAGAAAGAGTCAGTGGTATAAAAAGAAAGAGTCAGTGGTATTGTCAAAAAGGAGTCAGTGGCATAATAAAGAAAGTGAGAGTGGTATTTTCAAGAAAGTGTCAGTGGTATTAAAAAGAAAGAGTCAGTGGTATTATAAAGAAAGTGTCAGTGGTATTATATAGAAGTAGTCAGTGGTATAATTAAGAAAGTGTCAGTGGTATTAAAAAGAAAGAGTCAGTGGTATTATAAAGAAAGAGTCTGTGGTATTATAAAGAAAGGGTGAGTGGTATTATTAAGAAAGTGTCAGTTGTATTGAAAAGAAAGAGTCAGTGGTATAAAAAGAAAGAGTCAGTGGTATTGTAAAAAAGGAGTCAGTGGCATAATAAAGAAAGTGTCAGTGGTATTAAAAGGAAAGAGTCAGTGGTATTATAAAGAAATGGTCAGTGGTATTATAAAGAAAGAGTCAGGTGTATAATAAAGAAATGGGTCAGTCGTATTATAAAGAAAGGGTCAGTGGTATTATAAAGAAAGATTCAGTGGAATTATAAAGAAAGGGTCAGTGGTATCATAAAGAAAGTTTCAGTGGTATTAAAAAGAACATTTCAGTGGTATTATAAAGAAAGAGTCAGTGGTATTATAAAGAAAGGGTCAGTGGTAATCAAAAGAAAGAGTCAGTGGTACTATAAAGAAGGAGTCAGTGGTATTATAAAGAAAGTGTCAGTGGTAATATATAGAAGTAGTCAGTGGTATAATAAAGAAAGTGAGAGTCGTATTTTAAAGAAAGTGTCAGTGGTATTAAAAAGAAAGAGTCAGTGGTATTATAAAGAAAGTGTCAGTGGTATTATATAGAAGTAGTCAGTGGTATAATAAAGAAAGTGTCAGTGTTATTAAAAGAGAGAGTCTGTGGTAATCAAAAGAAAGAGTCAGTGGTACTATAAAGAAGGAGTCAGGGGTATAATAAAGAAACTGTCACTGGTATTATAAAGAAAGAGTCAGTGGTATAAAAGAAAGAGTCAGTGGTATTATAAAGAAAGGGTCAGTGGTATTAAAAAGAAAGAGTCAGTGGTATTATAAAGAAATGGTCAGTGGTATTATAAAGAAAGATTCAGTGGATTATAAAGAAAGAGTCAGTGGTAACATAAAGAAAGTGTCAGTGGTATTATGACGAAAATTTCAGTGGTATTATAAAGAAAGAGTCAGTGGTATTATAAAGAAAGTGTCAGTGGTATTATAAAGAAAGAGTCAGGTGTATTATAAAGAAAGGGTCGGTGGTATTATAAAGAAAGTGTCAGTAGTATTAAAAAGAAAGAGTCAGTGGTATTATAAAGAAAGGGTCAGTGGTATTAAAAAGAAAGAGTCAGTGGTATTATAAAGAAATGGTCAGTGGTATTATAAAGAAAGTGTCAGGTGTATAATAAAGAAAGAGTCAGTCGTATTATAAAGAAAGGGTCAGTGGTATTATAAAGAAAGATTCAGTGGATTATAAAGAAAGAGTCAGTGGTAACATAAAGAAAGTGTCAGTGGTATTATGAAGAAAGTTTCAGTGGTATTATAAAGAAAGAGTCAGTGGTATTATAAAGAAAGGGTCAGTGGTATTATAAAGAAAGAGTCAGGTGTATAATAAAGAAAGTGTCAGTGGTATCATAAAGAAAGTGTCAGTGGTAATAAAAAGAAAGAGTCAGTGGTACTATAAAGAAGGAGTCAGTGGTATAATAAAGAAAGTGAGAGTGGTATTTTCAAGAAAGTGTCAGTGGTATTAAAAAGAAAGAGTCAGTGGTATTATAAAGAAAGTGTCAGTGGTATTATATAGAAGTAGTCAGTGGTATAATTAAGAAAGTGTCAGTGGTATTAAAAAGAAAGAGTCAGTGGTATTATAAAGAAAGAGTCTGTGGTATTATAAAGAAAGGGTGAGTGGTATTATTAAGAAAGTGTCAGTTGTATTGAAAAGAAAGAGTCAGTGGTATAAAAAGAAAGAGTCAGTGGTATTGTAAAAAAGGAGTCAGTGGCATAATAAAGAAAGTTTCAGTGGTATTAAAAGGAAAGAGTCAGTGGTATTATAAAGAAATGGTCAGTGGTATTATAAAGAAAGAGTCAGGTGTATAATAAAGAAAGGGTCAGTCGTATTATAAAGAAAGGGTCAGTGGTATTATAAAGAAAGATTCAGTGGAATTATAAAGAAAGGGTCAGTGGTATCATAAAGAAAGTTTCAGTGGTATTAAAAAGAACATTTCAGTGGTATTATAAAGAAAGAGTCAGTGGTATTATAAAGAAAGGGTCAGTGGTAATCAAAAGAAAGAGTCAGTGGTACTATAAAGAAGGAATCAGTGGTATTATAAAGAAAGTGTCAGTGGTATTATATAGAAGTAGTCAGTGGTATAATAAAGAAAGTGAGAGTCGTATTTTAAAGAAAGTGTCAGTGGTATTAAAAAGAAAGAGTCAGTGGTATTATAAAGAAAGTGTCAGTGGTATTATATAGAAGTAGTCAGTGGTATAATAAAGAAAGTGTCAGTGTTATTAAAAGAGAGAGTCTGTGGTAATCAAAAGAAAGAGTCAGTGGTACTATAAAGAAGGAGTCAGTGGTATAATAAAGAAACTGTCACTGGTATTATAAAGAAAGAGTCAGTGGTATAAAAGAAAGAGTCAGTGGTATTGTAAAAAAGTAGTCAGTGGCATAATAAAGAAAGTTTCAGTGGTATTAAAAAGAAAGAGTCAGTGGTATTATAAAGAAATTGTCAGTTGTATTATAAAGAAAGAGTCAGGTGTATAATAAAAAAAGAGTCAGTCGTATTATAAAGAAAGGGTCAGTGGTATTATAAAGAAAGATTCAGTGGATTATAAAGAAAGGGTCAGTGGTAACATAAAGAAAGTGTCAGTGGTATTATAAAGAAAGTTTCAGTGGTATTATAAAGAAAGAGTCAGTGGTATTATAAAGAAAGGGTCAGTGGTATTATAAAGAAAGAGTCAGGTGTATAATAAAGAAAGTGTCAGTGGTATTGAAAAGAAAGTGTCAGTGGTAATAAAAAGAAAGAGTCAGTGGTACTATAAAGAAGGAGTCAGTGGTATAATAAAGAAAGTGAGAGTGGTATTTTAAAGAAAGTGTCAGTGGTATTAAAAAGAAAGAATCAGTGGTATTATAAAGAAAGTGTCAGTGGTATTATATAGAAGTAGTCAGTGGTATAATTAAGAAAGTGTCAGTGGTATTTAAAAGAAAGAGTCAGTGGTATTATAAAGAAAGAGTCGGTGGTATTATAATGAAAGGGTGAGTGGTATTATTAAGAAAGTGTCAGTTGTATTGAAAAGAAAGAGTCAGTGGTATAAAAAGAAAGTGTCAGTGGTATTGTAAAAAAGGAGTCAGTAGCATAATAAAGAAAGTTTCAGTGGTATTAAAAAGAAATAGTCAGTGGTATTATAAAGAAAGGGTCAGTTGTATTATAAAGAAAGAGTCAGGTGTATAATAAAGAACATTTCAGTGGTATTATAAAGAAAGAGTCAGTGGTATTATAAAGAAAGGGTCAGTGGTATTATAAAGAAAGCGTCAGGTGTATAATAAAGAAAGTGTCAGTGGTATTAAAAAGAAAGAGTCAGTGGTACTATAAAGAAGGAGTCAGTGGTATAATAAAGAAAGTGAGAGTGGTATTTTAAAGAAAGTGTCAGTGGTATTATAAAGAAAGAGTCAGTGGTATTATAAAGAAAGTGTCAGTGGTATTATATAGAAGTAGTCAGTGGTATTATAAAGATAGTGTCAGTGTTATTAAAAAGAAAGAGTCAGTGGTAATCAAAAGAAAGAGTCAGTGGTACTATAAAGAAGGAGTCAGTGGTATAATAAAGAAAGTGTCACTAGTATTATAAAGAAAGAGTCAGTGGTTTAAAAAAAAAGAGTCAGTGGTATTGTAAAAAAGTAGTCAGTGGCATAATAAAGAAAGTTTCAGTGGTATTAAAAAGAAAGAGTCAGTGGTATTATAAAGAAATGGTCAGTGGTATTATAAAGAAAGTGTCAGTTGTATAATAAAGAAAGAGTCAGTCGTATTATAAAGAAAGGGTCAGTGGTATTATAAAGAAAGATTCAGTGGATTATAAAGAAAGAGGCAGTGGTAACATAAAGAAAGTGTCAGTGGTATTAAAAAGAACATTTCAGTGGTATTATAAAGAAAGAGTCAGTGGTATTATAAAGAAAGGGTCAGTGGTAATCAAAAGAAAGAGTCAGTGGTATTATAAAGAAGGAGTCAGTGGTATTATAAAGAAAGTGTCAGTGGTATTATATAGAAGTAGTCAGTGGTATCATAAAGAAAGTGAGAGTCGTATTATAAAGAAAGTGTCAGTGGTATTAAAAAGAAAGAGTCAGTGGCATTATAAAGAAAGTGTCAGTGGTATTATAAAGAAATTGTCAAGTGTATCATTAAGAAAGAGTCAGTCGTATTATAAAGAAAGTGTCAGTGGTATTATAAAGAAAGTTTCAGTGGTATTATAAAGAAAGAGTCAGTGGTATTATAAAGAAAGGGTCAGTGGTATTATAAAGAAAGAGTCAGGTGTATAATAAAGAAAGTGTCAGTGGTATTGAAAAGAAAGTGTCAGTGGTAATAAAAAGAAAGAGTCAGTGGTACTATAAAGAAGGAGTCAGTGGTATAATAAAGAAAGTGAGAGTGGTATTTTAAAGAAAGTGTCAGTGGTATTATAAAGAAAGAGTCAGTGGTATTATAAAGAAAGTGTCAGTGGTATTATATAGAAGTAGTCAGTGGTATAATAAAGAAAGTGTCAGTGTTATTAAAAAGAAAGAGTCAGTGGTAATCAAAAGAAAGAGTCAGTGGTACTATAAAGAAGGAGTCAGGGGTATAATAAAGAAACTGTCACTGGTATTATAAAGAAAGTGTCAGTGGTATAAAAGAAAGAGTCAGTGGTATTGTAAAAAAGTAGTCAGTGGCATAATAAAGAAAGTTTCAGTGGTATTAAAAAGAAAGAGTCAGTGGTATTATAAAGAAATTGTCAGTTGTATTATAAAGAAAGAGTCAGGTGTATAATAAAGAAAGAGTCAG
The DNA here is from genome assembly GCA_922989275.2 of Gari tellinella. Lineage (NCBI taxonomy): Eukaryota > Metazoa > Mollusca > Bivalvia > Cardiida > Psammobiidae > Gari > Gari tellinella. Next base: position 33,986,130 of record OV277861.1, on the reverse strand, counting down.
TCGTATTATAAAGAAAGGGTCAGTGGTATTATAAAGAAAGATTCAGTGGATTATAAAGAAAGGGTCAATGGTAACATAAAGAAAGTGACAGTGGTATTATAAAGAAAGTTTCAGTGGTATTATAAAGAAAGAGTCAGTGGTATTATAAAGAAAGGGTCAGTGGTATTATAAAGAAAGAGTCAGGTGTATAATAAAGAAAGTGTCAGTGGTATTGAAAAGAAAGTGTCAGTGGTAATAAAAAGAAAGAGTCAGTGGTACTATAAAGAAGGAGTCAGTGGTATAATAAAGAAAGTGAGAGTGGTATTTTAAAGAAAGTGTCAGTGGTATTAAAAAGAAAGAGTCAGTGGTATTATAAAGAAAGTGTCAGTGGTATTATATAGAAGTAGTCAGTGGTATAATTAAGAAAGTGTCAGTGGTATTTAAAAGAAAGAGTCAGTGGTATTATAAAGAAAGTGTCAGTGGTATTATAATGAAAGGGTGAGTGGTATTATTAAGAAAGTGTCAGTTGTATTGAAAAGAAAGAGTCAGTGGTATAAAAAGAAAGTGTCAGTGGTATTGTAAAAAAGGAGTCAGTGGCATAATAAAGAAAGTTTCAGTGGTATTAAAAAGAAAGAGTCAGTGGTATTATAAAGAAATGGTCAGTGGTATTATAAAGAAAGAGTCAGGTGTATAATAAAGAACATTTCAGTGGTATTATAAAGAAAGAGTCAGTGGTATTATAAAGAAAGGGTCAGTGGTATTATAAAGAAAGCGTCAGGTGTATAATAAAGAAAGTGTCAGTGGTATTAAAAAGAAAGAGTCAGTGGTATTATAAAAAAAGAGTCAGTGGTATTATAAAGAAAGGGTCAGTGGTATTATAAAGAAAGAGTCAGGTGTATAATAAAGAAAGTGTCAGTGGTATTGAAAAGAAAGTGTCAGTGGTAATAAAAAGAAAGAGTCAGTGGTATTATAAAGAAGGAGTCAGTGGTATAATAAAGAAAGTGAGAGTGGTATTTTAAGAAAAGTGTCAGTGGTATTAAAAGAAAGAGTCTGTGGTATTATAAAGAAAGTGTCAGTGGTATTATATAGAAGTAGTCAGTGGTATAATAAAGAAAGTGTCAGTGGTATTAAAAAGAAAGAGTCAGTGGTATTATAAAGAAAGAGTCTGTGGTATTATAAAGAAAGGGTGAGTGGTATTATTAATAAAGTGTCAGTTGTATTAAAAAGAAAGAGTCAGTGGTATTATAAAGAAAGAGGCAGTGGCATTATAATAAAGGGTCAGTGGTATTATCAAGAAGGGTCAATGGTATTATAAAGATGGTGTCAGTGGTATTATAAAGAATGGGTCGGTGGTATTACAAAGAAAGCGTCAGTAGTATTAAAAAGAGAGTCAGTTGTTTTATACAGAAAGTGTCAGTGGTATTATAAAGAAGGGTCAGTGGTATTATATAGAAAGTGTCAGTGGTATTAAAAAGAAAGTGTCATTGGTATTATAAAGAAAGAGTCAGTGGTTTTATAAAGAAAGTGTCAATCGTATTAAAAAGAAAGAGTCAGTGGTATTATAAAGAAAGTGTCAGTGGTATTATATAGAAGGAGTCAGTGGTTGGATTATAAAGAAAGTGTCAGTGGTATTAAAAAGAAAGAGTCAGTGGTATTATAAAGAAAGGGTATGTGGTATTATAAAGAAAGGGTGAGTGGTATTATTAAGAAAGTGTCAGTTGTATTTAAAAGAAAGAGTCAGTGGTAATATAAAGAAAGAGGCAGTGGTATTATAAAGAAGGGTCAGCGGTATTATAAAGAAGGTTCACTGGTATTATAAAGAATGTATCGGTGGTATTATAAAGAAAGGGTCGGTGGTATTATAAAGAAAGTGTCAGTAGTATTAAAAAGAAAGAGTCAGTCGTATTATAAAGAAAGGGTCAGTGGTATTATAAAGAAAGATTCAGTGGATTATAAAGAAAGGGTCAGTGGTATCATAAAGAAAGTGTCAGTGGTATTATAGAGAAAGTTTCAGTGGTATTATAAGGAAAGAGTCAGTGGTATTATAAAGAAAGGGTCAGTGGTTTTATAAAGAAAGAGTCAGGTGTATAATAAAGAAAGTGTCAGTTGTATTGAAAAGAAAGTGTCAGTGGTATTATAAAGAAAGTGTCAGTGGTATTATAAAGAAAGTGTCAGTGGTATAATAAAGAAAGTGAGAGTGGTATTTTAAAGAAAATGTCAGTGGTATTAAAAGAAAGAGTCAGTGGTATTATAAAGAAAGTGTCAGTTGTATTATATAGAAGTAGTCAGTGGTATAATAAAGAAAGTGTCAGTGGTATTATGAAGAAAGAGTCTGTGGTATTATAAAGAAAGGGTGAGTGGTATTATTAATAAAGTGTCAGTTGTATTAAAAAGAAAGAGTCAGTGGTATTATAAAGAAAGAGGCAGTGGCATTATAATAAAGGGTCAGTGGTATTATCAAGAAGGGTCAATGGTATTATAAAGATGGTGTCAGTGGTATTATAAAGAATGGGTCGGTGGTATTACAAAGAAAGTGTCAGTAGTATTAAAAAGAGAGTCAGTTGTTTTATACAGAAAGTGTCAGTGGTATTATAAAGAAGGGTCAGATGTATTATATAGAAAGTGTCAGTGGTATTAAAAAGAAAGTGTCATTGGTATTATAAAGAAAGAGTCAGTGGTTTTATAAAGAAAGTGTCAATCGTATTAAAAAGAAAGAGTCAGTGGTATTATAAAGAAAGTGTCAGTGGTATTATATAGAAGGAGTCAGTGGTATAATAAAGAAAGTGTCAGTGGTATTAAAAAGAAAGAGTCAGTGGTATTATAAAGAAAGGGTATGTGGTATTATAAAGAAAGGGTGAGTGGTATTATTAAGAAAGTGTCAGTTGCATTAAAAAGAAAGAGTCAGTGGTATTATAAAGAAAGAGGCAGTGTTATTATAAAGAAGGGTCAGCGGTATTATAAAGAAGGGTCACTGGTATTATAAAGAAAGTGTCGGTGGTATTATAAAGAAAGGGTCGGTGGTATTATAAAGAAAGTGTCGGTGGTATTATAAAGAAAGGGTCAGTGGTATTATAAAGAAAGTGTCAGTAGTATTAAAAAGAAAGTGTCAGTGGTATTATAAAGAAAGGGTATGTGGTATTATAAAGAAAGGGTGAGTGGTATTATTAAGAAAGTGTCAGTTGCATTAAAAAGAAAGAGTCAGTGGTATTATAAAGAAAGGGTATGTGGTATTATAAAGAAAGGGTGAGTGGTATTATTAAGAAAGTGTCAGTTGTATTTAAAAGAAAGAGTCAGTGGTAATATAAAGAAAGAGGCAGTGGTATTATAAAGAAAGTGTCAGTGGTATTATATAGAAAGTGTCAGTGGTATTAAAAAGAAAGAGTCAGTGGTATTATGAAGAAAGAGTCTGTGGTATTATAAAGAAAGGGTGAGTGGTATTATTAATAAAGTGTCAGTTGTATTAAAAAGAAAGAGTCAGTGGTATTATAAAGAAAGAGGCAGTGGCATTATAATAAAGGGTCAGTGGTATTATCAAGAAGGGTCAATGGTATTATAAAGATGGTGTCAGTGGTATTATAAAGAATGGGTCGGTGGTATTACAAAGAAAGTGTCAGTAGTATTAAAAAGAGAGTCAGTTGTTTTATGCAGAAAGTGTCAGTGGTATTATAAAGAAGGGTCAGTGGTATTATATAGAAAGTGTCAGTGGTATTAAAAAGAAAGTGTCATTGGTATTATAAAGAAAGAGTCAGTGGTATTATAAAGAAAGTGTCAGTGGTATTATATAGAAGTAGTCAGTGGTATAATTAAGAAAGTGTCAGTGGTATTTAAAAGAAAGAGTCAGTGGTATTATAAAGAAAGAGTCTGTGGTATTATAATGAAAGGGTGAGTGGTATTATTAAGAAAGTGTCAGTTGTATTGAAAAGAAAGAGTCAGTGGTATAAAAAGAAAGTGTCAGTGGTATTGTAAAAAAGGAGTCCGTGGCATAATAAAGAAAGTTTCAGTGGTATTAAAAAGAAATAGTCAGTGGTATTATAAAGAAATGGTCAGTGGTATTATAAAGAAAGAGTCAGGTGTATAATAAAGAACATTTCAGTGGTATTATAAAGAAAGAGTCAGTGGTATTATAAAGAAAGGGTCAGTGGTATTATAAAGAAAGCGTCAGGTGTATAATAAAGAAAGTGTCAGTGGTATTAAAAAGAAAGAGTCAGTGGTATTATAAAGAAAGAGTCAGTGGTATTATAAAGAAAGGGTCAGTGGTATTATAAAGAAAGAGTCAGGTGTATAATAAAGAAAGTGTCAGTGGTATTGAAAAGAAAGTGTCAGTGGTATTAAAAAGAAAGGGTCAGTGGTATTATAAAAAAAGGATCAGTGGTATTATACAGAAAGAGTCAGTGGTATAATAAAGAAAGGAGTCAATGGTATTATATAGAAAGTGTCAGTGGTATTATAAAGAAAGGGTCAGTGGTATTAAAAAGAAAGGTTCAGTGGTATTATAAATAAAATGTCAGTGGTATTATAAAGAAAGGGTTAGTGGTGTTATAAAGAAAGAGTCAGTGGTATAATAAAGAAAGTGTAAGTGGTATTATAAAGAAACAGTCAGTGGTATAAAAAAGAGTCAGTGGTATTGTAATAAAGGAGTTAATGGCATAATAAAGAAAGTTTCAGTGGTATTAAAAAGAAATAGTCTGTGGTATTATAAAGAATTGGTCATGGTATTATAAAGAAAGAGTCAGGTGTATAATAAAGAAAGAGTCAGTCATATTATAAAGAAAGGGTCAGTGGTATTATAAAGAAAGGGTCAGTGGTATTGAAAGAAGGAGTCAGTGGTATTAAAAAGATAGTGTCAGTGGTATTATAAAGAAAGATTCTGTGGAATTATAAAGATAGTGTCAGTGACATTATAAAGAAAGTGTCAGTGGTATTAAAAAGAAAGAGTCAGTGGTATTATAAGGAAAGTGTCAGTGGTATTATATAGAAGGAGTCAGTGGTATAATAAAGATAGTGTCAGTGGTATTATAAAGAAAGATTCTGTGGTATTATAAAGAAAGGGTCAGTGGTATTATCAAGAAAGAGTCAGGTGTATAATAAAGAAAGAGTCACTCATATTATAAAGAAAGGGTCAGTGGTATTATAAAGAAAGGGTCAGTGGTATTGAAAGAAGGAGTCAGTGGTATTTAAAAGATAGTGTCAGTGGTATTATAAAGAAAGATTCTGTGGAATTATAAAGATAGTGTCAGTGACATTATAAAGAAAGTGTCAGTGGTATTAAAAAGAAAGAGTCAGTGGTATTATAAGGAAAGTGTCAGTGGTATTATATAGAAGGAGTCAGTGGTATAATAAAGAAAGTATCAGTGGTATTAAAAAGAAAGTGTCAGTGGTATTATAAAGAAAGGGTCAGTGGTATTATCAAGAAAGGGTGAGTGGTATTATTAAAAAAGTGTCAGTTGTATTAAAAAGAAAGAGTCAGTGGTATTATAAAGAAAGAGGCAGTGGCATTATAATAAAGGGTCAGTGGTATTATCAAGAAGGGTCAATGGTATTATAAAGATGGTGTCAGTGGTATTATAAACAATGGGTCGGTGGTATTACAAAGAAAGTGTCAGTAGTATTAAAAAGAGAGTCAGTTGTTTTATACAGAAAGTGTCAGTGGTATTATAAAGAAGGGTCAGTGGTATTATATAGAAAGTGTCAGTGGTATTAAAAAGAAAGTGTCATTGGTATTATAAAGAAAGAGTCAGTGGTTTCATAAAGAAAGTGTCAATCGTATTAAAAAGAAAGAGTCAGTGGTATTATAAAGAAAGTGTCAGTGGTATTATATAGAAGGAGTCAGTGGTTGGATTATAAAGAAAGTGTCAGTGGTATTAAAAAGAAAGAGTCAGTGGTATTACAAAGAAAGGGTATGTGGTATTATAAAGAAAGGGTGAGTGGTATTATTAAGAAAGTGTCAGTTGTATTTAAAAGAAAGAGTCAGTGGTAATATAAAGAAAGAGGCAGTGGTATTATAAAGAAGGGTCAGCGGTATTATAAAGAAGGGTCACTGGTATTATAAAGAATGTATCGGTGGTATTATAAAGAAAGGATCGGTGGTATTATAAAGAAAGTGTCAGTAGTATTAAAAAGAAAGAGTCAGTCGTATTATAAAGAAAGGGTCAGTGGTATTATAAAGAAAGATTCAGTGGATTATAAAGAAAGGGTCAGTGGTATCATAAAGAAAGTGTCAGTGGTATTATAGAGAAAGTTTCAGTGGTATTATAAGGAAAGAGTCAGTGGTATTATAAAGAAAGGGTCAGTGGTTTTATAAAGAAAGAGTCAGGTGTATAATAAAGAAAGTGTCAGTTGTATTGAAAAGAAAGTGTCAGTGGTAATAAAAAGAAAGAGTCAGTGGTATTATAAAGAAGGAGTCAGTGGTATAATAAAGAAAGTGAGAGTGGTATTTTAAAGAAAATGTCAGTGGTATTAAAAGAAAGAGTCAGTGGTATTATAAAGAAAGTGTCAGTTGTATTATATAGAAGTAGTCAGTGGTATAATCTAGAAAGTGTCAGTGGTATTATGAAGAAAGAGTCTGTGGTATTATAAAGAAAGGGTGAGTGGTATTATTAATAAAGTGTCAGTTGTATTAAAAAGAAAGAGTCAGTGGTATTATAAAGAAAGAGGCAGTGGCATTATAATAAAGGGTCAGTGGTATTATCAAGAAGGGTCAATGGTATTATAAAGATGGTGTCAGTGGTATTATAAAGAATGGGTCGGTGGTATTACAAAGAAAGTGTCAGTAGTATTAAAAAGAGAGTCAGTTGTTTTATACAGAAAGTGTCAGTGGTATTATAAAGAAGGGTCAGTGGTATTATATAGAAAGTGTCAGTGGTATTAAAAAGAAAGTGTCATTGGTATTATAAAGAAAGAGTCAGTGGTTTTATAAAGAAAGTGTCAATCGTATTAAAAAGAAAGAGTCAGTGGTATTATAAAGAAAGTGTCAGTGGTATTATAAAGAAGGAGTCAGTGGTATAATAAAGAAAGTGTCAGTGGTATTAAAAAGAAAGAGTCAGTGGTATTATAAAGAAAGGGTATGTGGTATTATAAAGAAAGGGTGAGTGGTATTATTAAGAAAGTGTCAGTTGTATTTAAAAGAAAGAGTCAGTGGTAATATAAAGAAAGAGGCAGTGGTATTATAAAGAAGGGTCAGCGGTATTATAAAGAAGGGTCACTGGTATTATAAAGAAAGTGTCGGTGGTATTATAAAGAAAGGGTCGGTGGTATTATAAAGAAAGTGTCAGTAGTATTAAAAAGAAAGAGTCAGTCGTATTATAAAGAAAGGGTCAGTGGTATTATAAAGAGATTCAGTTGATTATAAAGAAAGGGTCATTGGTATCATTAAGAAAGTGTCAGTGGTATTATAAAGAAAGTGTCAGTGGTATTATAAAGAAAGAGTCAGTGGTATTATAAAGAAAGGGTCAGTGGTATTATAAAGAAAGAGTCAGGTGTATAATAAAGAAAGTGTCAGTGGTATTGAAAAGAAAGTGTCAGTGGTAATAAAAAGAAAGAGTCAGTGGTATTATAAAGAAGGAGTCAGTGGTATAATATAGAAAGTGTCAGTGGTATTAAAAAGAAAGAGTCAGTGGTATTATGAAGAAAGAGTCTGTGGTATTATAAAGAAAGGGTGAGTGGTATTATTAATAAAGTGTCAGTTGTATTAAAAAGAAAGAGTCAGTGGTATTATAAAGAAAGAGGCAGTGGCATTATAATAAAGGGTCAGTGGTATTATCAAGAAGGGTCAATGGTATTATAAAGATGGTGTCAGTGGTATTATAAAGAATGGGTCGGTGGTATTACAAAGAAAGTGTCAGTAGTATTAAAAAGAGAGTCAGTTGTTTTATGCAGAAAGTGTCAGTGGTATTATAAAGAAGGGTCAGTGGTATTATATAGAAAGTGTCAGTGGTATTAAAAAGAAAGTGTCATTGGTATTATAAAGAAAGAGTCAGTGGTTTTATGAAGAAAGTGTCAATCGTATTAAAAAGAAAGAGTCAGTGGTATTATAAAGAAAGTGTCAGTGGTATTATATAGAAGGAGTCAGTGGTATAATAAAGAAAGTGTCAGTGGTATTAAAAAGAAGGAGTCAGTGGTATTATAAAGAAAGGGTATGTGGTATTATAAAGAAAGGGTGAGTGGTATTATTAAGAAAGTGTCAGTTGCATTAAAAAGAAAGAGTCAGTGGTATTATAAAGAAAGAGGCAGTGGTATTATAAAGAAGGGTCAGCGGTATTATAAAGAAGGGTCACTGGTATTATAAAGAAAGAGTCGGTGGTATTACAAAGAAAGGGTCGGTGGTATTATAAAGAAAGTGTCGGTGGTATTATAAAGAAAGGGTCGGTGGTATTATAAAGAAAGTGTCAGTAGTATTAAAAAGAAAGTGTCAGTGGTATTATAAAGAAAGTGTCAGTGGTATTTAAAAGAAAGTGAGAGTGGTATTTTAAAGATGGTGTCAGTGGTATTAAAAGAAAGAGTCAGTGGTATTATAAAGAAAGTGTCAGTGGTATTATATAGAAGTAGTCAGTGGTATAATAAAGAAAGTGTCAGTGGTATTAAAAAGAAAGAGTCAGTGGTATTATGAAGAAAGAGTCTGTGGTATTATAAAGAAAGGGTGAGTGGTATTATTAATAAAGTGTCAGTTGTATTAAAAAGAAAGAGTCAGTGGTATTATAAAGAAAGAGGCAGTGGCATTATAATAAAGGGTCAGTGGTATTATCAAGAAGGGTCAATGTTATTATAAAGATGGTGTCAGTGGTATTATAAAGAATGGGTCGGTGGTATTACAAAGAAAGTGTCAGTTGTATTAAAAAGAGAGTCAGTTGTTTTATGAAGAAAGTGTCAGTGGTATTATAAAGAAGGGTCAGTGGTATTATATAGAAAGTGTCAGTGGTATTAAAAAGAAAGTGTCATTGGTATTATAAAGAAAGAGTCAGTGGTTTTATGAAGAAAGTGTCAATCGTATTAAAAAGAAAGAGTCAGTGGTATTATAAAGAAAGTGTCAGTGGTATTATATAGAAGGAGTCAGTGGTATAATAAAAAAAGTGTCAGTGGTATTAAAAAGAAGGAGTCAGTGGTATTATAAAGAAAGGGTATGTGGTATTATAAAGAAAGGGTGAGTGGTATTATTAAGAAAGTGTCAGTTGCATTAAAAAGAAAGAGTCAGTGGTATTATAAAGAAAGAGGCAGTGGTATTATAAAGAAGGGTCAGCGGTATTATAAAGAAGGGTCACTGGTATTATAAAGAAAGAGTCGGTGGTATTACAAAGAAAGAGTCAGTGGTATTATAAAGAAAGTGTCGGTGGTATTATAAAGAAAGGGTCGGTGGTATTATAAAGAAAGTGTCAGTAGTATTAAAAAGAAAGTGTCAGTGGTATTATAAAGAAAGTGTCAGTGGTATTTAAAAGAAAGTGAGAGTGGTATTTTAAAGAAAGTGTCAGTGGTATTAAAAGAAAGAGTCAGTGGTATTATAAAAAAAGTGTCAGTGGTATTATATAGAAGTAGTCAGTGGTATAATAAAGAAAGTGTCAGTGGTATTAAAAAGAAAGAGTCAGTGGTATTATGAAGAAAGAGTCTGTGGTATTATTAAGAAAGGGTGAGTGGTATTATTAATACAGTGTCAGTTGTATTAAAAAGAAAGAGTCAGTGGTATTATAAAGAAAGAGGCAGTGGCATTATAATAAAGGGTCAGTGGTATTATAAAGAAAGTGTCAGTGGTATTAAAAAGAAAGAGTCAGTGGTATTATAAAGAAAGTGTCAGTGGTTTTAAAAGAAGAGTCAGTGGTATTATATGAAAGGGTCAGTGGTATTATAAAGAAACGGTCAGTGGTATTAAAAAGAAAAGGTCAGTGGTATTATAAAAAAAGGATCAGTGGTATTATACAGAAAGAGTCAGTGGTATAATAAAGAAAGGAGTCAATGGTATTATATAGAAAGTGTCAGTGGTATTATAAAGAAAGGGTCAGTGGTATTAAAAAGAAAGGTTCAGTGGTATTATAAATAAAATGTCAGTGGTATTATAAAGAAAGTGTCAGTGGTATTATAAAGAAAGAGTCAGTGGTATAATAAAGAAAGTGTAAGTGGTATTATAAAGAAAGAGTCAGTGGTATAAAAAAGAGTCAGTGGTATTGTAAAAAAGGAGTTAGTGGCATAATAAAGAAAGTTTCAGTGGTATTAAAAAGAAAGTGTCAGTGGTATTATAAAGAAGGAGTCAGTGGTTGGATTATAAAGAAAGTGTCAGTGGTATTAAAAAGAAAGAGTCAGTGGTATTATAAAGAAGGGGTATGTGGTATTATAAAGAAAGGGTGAGTGGTATTATTAAGAAAGTGTCAGTTGTATTTAAAAGAAAGAGTCAGTGGTAATATAAAGAAAGAGGCAGTGGTATTATAAAGAAGGGTCAGCGGTATTATAAAGAAGGGTCACTGGTATTATAAAGAAAGTGTCGGTGGTATTATAAAGAAAGGGTCGGTGGTATTTTAAAGAAAGTGTCAGTCGTATTAAAAAGAAAGAGTCAGTCGTATTATAAAGAAAGGGTCAGTGGTATTATAAAGAAAGATTCAGTGGATTATAAAGAAAGGGTCAGTGGTATCATAAAGAAAGTGTCAGTGGTATTATAAAGAAAGTTTCAGTGGTATTATAAGGAAAGAGTCAGTGGTATTATAAAGAAAGGGTCAGTGGTATTATAAAGAAAGAGTCAGGTGTATAATAAAGAAAGTGTCAGTGGTATTGAAAAGAAAGTGTCAGTGGTAATAAAAAGAAAGAGTCAGTGGTATTATAAAGAAGGAGTCTGTGGTATAATAAAGAATGTGAGAGTGGTATTTTAAAGAAAATGTCAGTGGTATTAAAAGAAAGAGTCAGTGTTATTATAAAGAAAGTGTCAGTTGTATTATATAGAAGTAGTCAGTGGTATAATAAAGAAAGTGTCAGTGGTATTAAAAAGAAAGTGTCAGTGGTATTATGAAGAAAGAGTCTGTGGTATTATAAAGAAAGGGTGAGTGGTATTATTAATAAAGTGTCAGTTGTATTAAAAAGAAAGAGTCAGTGGTATTATAAAGAAAGAGGCAGTGGCATTATAATAAAGGGTCAGTGGTATTATCAAGAAGGGTCAATGGTATTATAAAGATGGTGTCAGTGGTATTATAAAGAATGGGTCGATGGTATTACAAAGAAAGTGTCAGTAGTATTAAAAAGAGAGTCAGTTGTTTGATACAGAAAGTGTCAGTGGTATTATAAAGAAGGGTCAGTGGTATTATATAGAAAGTGTCAGTGGTATTAAAAAGAAAGTGTCATTGGTATTATAAAGAAAGAGTCAGTGGTTTTATAAAGAAAGTGTCAATCGTATTAAAAAGAAAGAGTCAGTGGTATTATAAAGAAAGTGTCAGTGGTATTATATAGAAGGAGTCAGTGGTATAATAAAGAAAGTGTCAGTGGTATTAAAAAGAAATAGTGAGTGGTATTATAAAGAAAGGGTATGTGGTATTATAAAGAAAGGGTGAGTGGTATTATTAAGAAAGTGTCAGTTGCATTAAAAAGAAAGAGTCAGTGGTATTATAAAGAAAGAGGCAGTGGTATTATAAAGAATGGTCAGCGGTATTATAAAGAAGGGTCACTGGTATTATAAATAAAGTGTCGGTGGTATTATAAAGAAAGGGTCGGTGGTATTATAAAGAAAGGGTCAGTGGTATTATAAAGAAAGAGTCAGGTGTATAATAAAGAAAGTGTCAGTGGTATTGAAAAGAAAGTGTCAGTGGTAATAAAAAGAAAGAGTCAGTGGTACTATAAAGAAGGAGTCAGTGGTATAATAAAGAAAGTGAGAGTGGTATTTTAAAGAAAGTGTCAGTGGTATTAAAAAGAAAGAGTCAGTGGTATTATAAAGAAAGTGTCAGTGGTATTATATAGAAGTAGTCAGTGGTATAATTTAGAAAGTGTCAGTGGTATTTAAAAGAAAGAGTCAGTGGTATTAAAAAGAAAGGTTCAGTGGTATTATAATGAAAGGGTGAGTGGTATTATTAAGAAAGTGTCAGTTGTATTGAAAAGAAAGAGTCAGTGGTATAAAAAGAAAGTGTCAGTGGTATTGTAAAAAAGGAGTCAGTGGCATAATAAAGAAAATTTCAGTGGTATTAAAAAGAAATAGTCAGTGGTATTATAAAGAAATGGTCAGTGGTATTATAAAGAAAGAGTCAGGTGTATAATAAAGAACATTTCAGTGGTATTATAAAGAAAGAGTCAGTGGTATTATAAAGAAAGGGTCAGTGGTATTATAAAGAAAGCGTCAGGTGTATAATAAAGAAAGTGTCAGTGGTATTAAAAAGAAAGAGTCAGTGGTATTATAAAGAAAGAGTCAGTGGTATTATAAAGAAAGGGTCAGTGGTATTATAAAGAAACAGTCAGGTGTATAATAAAGAAAGTGTCAGTGGTATTGAAAAGAAAGTGTCAGTGGTATTAAAAAGAAAGAGTCAGTGGTATTATCAAGAAGGAGTCAGTGGTATAATAAAGAAAGTGAGAGTGGTATTTTCAGAAAAGTGTCAGTGGTATTAAAAGAAAGAGTCAGTGGTATTATAAAGAAAGTGTCAGTGGTATTATATAGAAGTAGTCAGTGGTATAATAAAGAAAGTGTCAGTGGTATTAAAAAGAAAGAGTCAGTGGTATTATGAAGAAAGAGTCTGTGGTATTATAAAGAAAGAGGCAGTGGCATTATTAATAAAGTGTCAGTTGTATTAAAAAGAAAGAGTCAGTGGTATTATAAAGAAAGAGGCAGTGGCATTATAATAAAGGGTCAGTGGTATTATCAAGAAGGGTCAATGGTATTATAAAGATGGTGTCAGTGGTATTATAAAGAATGGGTCGGTGGTATTACAAAGAAAGCGTCAGTAGTATTAAAAAGAGAGTCAGTTGTTTTATACAGAAAGTGTCAATGGTATTATAAAGAAGGGTCAGTGGTATTATATAGAAAGTGTCAGTGGTATTAAAAAGAAAGTGTCAGTGGTATTATAAAGAAAGAGTCAGTGGTATTATAAAGAAAGTGTCAATCGTATTAAAAAGAAAGAGTCAGTGGTATTATAAAGAAAGTGTCAGTGGTATTATATAGAAGGAGTCAGTGGTATAATAAAGAAAGTGTCAGTGGTATTAAAAAGAAAGAGTCAGTGGTATTATAAAGAAAGGGTATGTGGTATTATAAAGAAAGGGTGAGTGGTATTATTAAGAAAGTGTCAGTTGTATTTAAAAGAAAGAGTCAGTGGTAATATAAAGAAAGAGGCAGTGGTATTATAAAGAAGGGTCAGCGGTATTATAAAGAAGGGTCACTGGTATTATAAAGAAAGTGTCGGTGGTATTATAAAGAAAGGGTCGGTGGTATTATAAAGAAAGTGTCAGTAGTATTAAAAAGAAAGAGTCAGTCGTATTATAAAGAAAGGGTCAGTGGTATTATAAAGAAAGATTCAGTTGATTATAAAGAAAGGGTCAGTGGTATTATAAAGAAAGTGTCAGTGGTATTATAAAGAAAGTGTCAGTGGTATTATAAAGAAAGAGTCAGTGGTATTATAAAGAAAGAGTCAGTGGTATTATAAAGAAGGAGTCAGTGGTATAATAAAGAAAATGAGAGTGGTATTTTAAAGAAAGTGTCAGTGGTATTAAAAGAAAGAGTCAGTGGTATTATGAAGAAAGAGTCTGTGGTATTATAAAGAAAGGGTGAGTGGTATTATTAATAAAGTGTCAGTTGTATTAAAAAGAAAGAGTCAGTGGTATTATAAAGAAAGAGGCAGTGGCATTATAATAAAGGGTCAGTGGTATTATCAAGAAGGGTCAATGGTATTATAAAGATGGTGTCAGTGGTATTATAAAGAATGGGTCGGTGGTATTACAAAGAAAGTGTCAGTAGTATTAAAAAGAGAGTCAGTTGTTTTATGCAGAAAGTGTCAGTGGTATTATAAAGAAGGGTCAGTGGTATTATATAGAAAGTGTCAGTGGTATTAAAAAGAAAGTGTCATTGGTATTATAAAGAAAGAGTCAGTGGTTTTATGAAGAAAGTGTCAATCGTATTAAAAAGAAAGAGTCAGTGGTATTATAAAGAAAGTGTCAGTGGTATTATATAGAAGGAGTCAGTGGTATAATAAAAAAAGTGTCAGTGGTATTAAAAAGAAGGAGTCAGTGGTATTATAAAGAAAGGGTATGTGGTATTATAAAGAAAGGGTGAGTGGTATTATTAAGAAAGTGTAAGTTGCATTAAAAAGACAGAGTCAGTGGTATTATAAAGAAAGAGGCAGTGGTATTATAAAGAAGGGTCAGCGGTATTATAAAGAAGGGTCACTGGTATTATAAAGAAAGAGTCGGTGGTATTACAAAGAAAGGGTCGGTGGTATTATAAAGAAAGTGTCGGTGGTATTATAAAGAAAGGGTCGGTGGTATTATAAAGAAAGTGTCAGTAGTATTAAAAAGAAAGTGTCAGTGGTATTATAAAGAAAGTGTCAGTGGTATTTAAAAGAAAGTGTGAGTGGTATTAAAAAGAAAGTGTCAGTGGTTTTAAAAGAAGAGTCAGGTGTATAATAAAGAAAGTGTCAGTGGTATTGAAAAGAAAGTGTCAGTGGTATTAAAAAGAAAGGGTCAGTGGTATTATAAAAAAGGATCAGTGGTATTATACAGAAAGAGTCAGTGGTATAATAAAGAAAGGAGTCAATGGTATTATATAGAAAGTGTCAGTGGTATTATAAAGAAAGGGTCAGTGGTATTAAAAAGAAAGGTTCAGTGGTATTATAAATAAAATGTCAGTGGTATTATAAAGAAAGGGTTAGTGGTGTTATAAAGAAAGAGTCAGTGGTATAATAAAGAAAGTGTAAGTGGTATTATAAAGAAACAGTCAGTGGTATAAAAAAGAGTCAGTGGTATTGTAATAAAGGATTTAATGGCATAATAAAGAAAGTTTCAGTGGTATTAAAAAGAAATAGTCTGTGGTATTATAAAGAATTGGTCATGGTATTATAAAGAAAGAGTCAGGTGTATAATAAAGAAAGAGTCAGTCATATTATAAAGAAAGGGTCAGTGGTATTATAAAGAAAGGGTCAGTGGTATTGAAAGAAGGAGTCAGTGGTATTAAAAAGATAGTGTCAGTGGTATTATAAAGAAAGATTCTGTGGAATTATAAAGATAGTGTCAGTGACATTATAAAGAAAGTGTCAGTGGTATTAAAAAGAAAGAGTCAGTGGTATTATAAGGAAAGTGTCAGTGGTATTATATAGAAGGAGTCAGTGGTATAATAAAGAAAGTGTCAGTGGTATTAAAAAGAAAGTGTCAGTGGTATTATAAAGAAAGGGTCAGTGGTATTATCAAGAAAGAGTCAGGTGTATAATAAAGAAAGAGTCACTCATATTATAAAGAAAGGGTCAGTGGTATTATAAAGAAAGGGTCAGTGGTATTGAAAGAAGGAGTCAGTGGTATTTAAAAGATAGTGTCAGTGGTATTATAAAGAAAGATTCTGTGGAATTATAAAGATAGTGTCAGTGACATTATAAAGAAAGTGTCAGTGGTATTATAAAGAAAGAGTCAGTGGTATTATAAAGAAAGTGTCAGTGGTATTATATAGAAGGAGTCAGTGGTATTATAAAGAAAGTATCAGTGGTATTAAAAAGAAAGTGTCAGTGGTATTATAAAGAAAGGGTCAGTGGTATTATCAAGAAAGGGTGAGTGGTATTATTAAAAAAGTGTCAGTTGTATTAAAAAGAAAGAGTCAGTGGTATTATAAAGAAAGAGGCAGTGGCATTATAATAAAGGGTCAGTGGTATTATCAAGAAGGGTCAATGGTATTATAAAGATGGTGTCAGTGGTATTATAAACAATGGGTCGGTGGTATTACAAAGAAAGTGTCAGTAGTATTAAAAAGAGAGTCAGTTGTTTTATACAGAAAGTGTCAGTGGTATTATAAAGAAGGGTCAGTGGTATTATATAGAAAGTTTCAGTGGTATTAAAAAGAAAGTGTCATTGGTATTATAAAGAAAGAGTCAGTGGTTTCATAAAGAAAGTGTCAATCGTATTAAAAAGAAAGAGTCAGTGGTATTATAAAGAAAGTGTCAGTGGTATTATATAGAAGGAGTCAGTGGTTGGATTATAAAGAAAGTGTCAGTGGTATTAAAAAGAAAGAGTCAGTGGTATTATAAAGAAACGGTATGTGGTATTATAAAGAAAGGGTGAGTGGTATTATTAAGAAAGTGTCAGTTGTATTTAAAAGAAAGAGTCAGTGGTAATATAAAGAAAGAGGCAGTGGTATTATAAAGAAGGGTCAGCGGTATTATAAAGAAGGGTCACTGGTATTATAAAGAATGTATCGGTGGTATTATAAAGAAAGGGTCGGTGGTATTATAAAGAAAGTGTCAGTAGTATTAAAAAGAAAGAGTCAGTCGTATTATAAAGAAAGGGTCAGTGGTATTATAAAGAAAGATTCAGTGGATTATAAAGAAAGGGTCAGTGGTATCATAAAGAAAGTGTCAGTGGTATTATAGAGAAAGTTTCAGTGGTATTATAAGGAAAGAGTCAGTGGTATTATAAAGAAAGGGTCAGTGGTTTTATAAAGAAAGAGTCAGGTGTATAATAAAGAAAGTGTCAGTTGTATTGAAAAGAAAGTGTCAGTGGTAATAAAAAGAAAGAGTCAGTGGTATTATAAAGAAGGAGTCAGTGGTATAATAAAGAAAGTGAGAGTGGTATTTTAAAGAAAATGTCAGTGGTATTAAAAGAAAGAGTCAGTGGTATTATAAAGAAAGTGTCAGTTGTATTATATAGAAGTAGTCAGTGGTATAATAAAGAAAGTGTCAGTGGTATTATGAAGAAAGAGTCTGTGGTATTATAAAGAAAGGGTGAGTGGTATTATTAATAAAGTGTCAGTTGTATTAAAAAGAAAGAGTCAGTGGTATTATAAAGAAAGAGGCAGTGGCATTATAATAAAGGGTCAGTGGTATTATCAAGAAGGGTCAATGGTATTATAAAGATGGTGTCAGTGGTATTATAAAGAATGGGTCGGTGGTATTACAAAGAAAGTGTCAGTAGTATTAAAAAGAGAGTCAGTTGTTTTATACAGAAAGTGTCAGTGGTATTATAAAGAAGGGTCAGTGGTATTATATAGAAAGTGTCAGTGGTATTAAAAAGAAAGTGTCATTGGTATTATAAAGAAAGAGTCAGTGGTTT
Organism: Gari tellinella; assembly: GCA_922989275.2. Lineage (NCBI taxonomy): Eukaryota > Metazoa > Mollusca > Bivalvia > Cardiida > Psammobiidae > Gari > Gari tellinella. The sequence continues at coordinate 33,968,964 of OV277861.1, read as the reverse complement.
TATAAAGAAAGTGTCAATCGTATTAAAAAGAAAGAGTCAGTGGTATTATAAAGAAAGTGTCAGTGGTATTATATAGAAGGAGTCAGTGGTATAATAAAGAAAGTGTCAGTGGTATTAAAAAGAAAGAGTCAGTGGTATTATAAAGAAAGGGTATGTGGTATTATAAAGAAAGGGTGAGTGGTATTATTAAGAAAGTGTCAGTTGCATTAAAAAGAAAGAGTCAGTGGTATTATAAAGAAAGAGGCAGTGTTATTATAAAGAAGGGTCAGCGGTATTATAAAGAAGGGTCACTGGTATTATAAAGAAAGTGTCGGTGGTATTATAAAGAAAGGGTCGGTGGTATTATAAAGAAAGTGTCGGTGGTATTATAAAGAAAGGGTCGGTGGTATTATAAAGAAAGTGTCAGTAGTATTAAAAAGAAAGTGTCAGTGGTATTATAAAGAAAGGGTATGTGGTATTATAAAGAAAGGGTGAGTGGTATTATTAAGAAAGTGTCAGTTGCATTAAAAAGAAAGAGTCAGTGGTATTATAAAGAAAGGGTATGTGGTATTATAAAGAAAGGGTGAGTGGTATTATTAAGAAAGTGTCAGTTGTATTTAAAAGAAAGAGTCAGTGGTAATATAAAGAAAGAGGCATTGGTATTATAAAGAAGGAGTCAGTGGTATAATATAGAAAGTGTCAGTGGTATTAAAAAGAAAGAGTCAGTGGTATTATGAAGAAAGAGTCTGTGGTATTATAAAGAAAGGGTGAGTGGTATTATTAATAAAGTGTCAGTTGTATTAAAAAGAAAGAGTCAGTGGTATTATAAAGAAAGAGGCAGTGGCATTATAATAAAGGGTCAGTGGTATTATCAAGAAGGGTCAATGGTATTATAAAGATGGTGTCAGTGGTATTATAAAGAATGGGTCGGTGGTATTACAAAGAAAGTGTCAGTAGTATTAAAAAGAGAGTCAGTTGTTTTATGCAGAAAGTGTCAGTGGTATTATAAAGAAGGGTCAGTGGTATTATATAGAAAGTGTCAGTGGTATTAAAAAGAAAGTGTCATTGGTATTATAAAGAAAGAGTCAGTGGTTTTATAAAGAAAGTGTCAGTGGTATTATATAGAAGTAGTCAGTGGTATAATTAAGAAAGTGTCAGTGGTATTTAAAAGAAAGAGTCAGTGGTATTATAAAGAAAGAGTCTGTGGTATTATAATGAAAGGGTGAGTGGTATTATTAAGAAAGTGTCAGTTGTATTGAAAAGAAAGAGTCAGTGGTATAAAAAGAAAGTGTCAGTGGTATTGTAAAAAAGGAGTCCGTAGCATAATAAAGAAAGTTTCAGTGGTATTAAAAAGAAATAGTCAGTGGTATTATAAAGAAATGGTCAGTGGTATTATAAAGAAAGAGTCAGGTGTATAATAAAGAACATTTCAGTGGTATTATAAAGAAAGAGTCAGTGGTATTATAAAGAAAGGGTCAGTGGTATTATAAAGAAAGCGTCATGTGTATAATAAAGAAAGTGTCAGTGGTATTAAAAAGAAAGAGTCAGTGGTATTATAAAGAAAGAGTCAGTGGTATTATAAAGAAAGGGTCAGTGGTATTATAAAGAAAGAGTCAGGTGTATAATAAAGAAAGTGTCAGTGGTATTGAAAAGAAAGTGTCAGTGGTATTAAAAAGAAAGGGTCAGTGGTATTATAAAAAAAGGATCAGTGGTATTATACAGAAAGAGTCAGTGGTATAATAAAGAAAGGAGTCAATGGTATTATATAGAAAGTGTCAGTGGTATTATAAAGAAAGGGTCAGTGGTATTAAAAAGAAAGGTTCAGTGGTATTATAAATAAAATGTCAGTGGTATTATAAAGAAAGGGTTAGTGGTGTTATAAAGAAAGAGTCAGTGGTATAATAAAGAAAGTGTAAGTGGTATTATAAAGAAACAGTCAGTGGTATAAAAAAGAGTCAGTGGTATTGTAATAAAGGAGCTAATGGCATAATAAAGAAAGTTTCAGTGGTATTAAAAAGAATTGGTCATGGTATTATAAAGAAAGAGTCAGGTGTATAATAAAGAAAGAGTCAGTCATATTATAAAGAAAGGGTCAGTGGTATTATAAAGAAAGGGTCAGTGGTATTGAAAGAAGGAGTCAGTGGTATTAAAAAGATAGTGTCAGTGGTATTATAAAGAAAGATTCTGTGGAATTATAAAGATAGTGTCAGTGACATTATAAAGAAAGTGTCAGTGGTATTAAAAAGAAAGAGTCAGTGGTATTATAAGGAAAGTGTCAGTGGTATTATATAGAAGGAGTCAGTGGTATAATAAAGAAAGTGTCAGTGGTATTAAAAAGAAAGTGTCAGTGGTATTATAAAGAAAGGGTCAGTGGTATTATCAAGAAAGAGTCAGGTGTATAATAAAGAAAGAGTCACTCATATTATAAAGAAAGGGTCAGTGGTATTATAAAGAAAGGGTCAGTGGTATTGAAAGAAGGAGTCAGTGGTATTTAAAAGATAGTGTCAGTGGTATTATAAAGAAAGATTCTGTGGAATTATAAAGATAGTGTCAGTGACATTATAAAGAAAGTGTCAGTGGTATTAAAAAGAAAGAGTCAGTGGTATTATAAGGAAAGTGTCAGTGGTATTATATAGAAGGAGTCAGTGGTATAATAAAGAAAGTATCAGTGGTATTAAAAAGAAAGTGTCAGTGGTATTATAAAGAAAGGGTCAGTGGTATTATCAAGAAAGGGTGAGTGGTATTATTAAAAAAGTGTCAGTTGTATTAAAAAGAAAGAGTCAGTGGTATTATAAAGAAAGAGGCAGTGGCATTATAATAAAGGGTCAGTGGTATTATCAAGAAGGGTCAATGGTATTATAAAGATGGTGTCAGTGGTATTATAAACAATGGGTCGGTGGTATTACAAAGAAAGTGTCAGTAGTATTAAAAAGAGAGTCAGTTGTTTTATACAGAAAGTGTCAGTGGTATTATAAAGAAGGGTCAGTGGTATTATATAGAAAGTGTCAGTGGTATTAAAAAGAAAGTGTCATTGGTATTATAAAGAAAGAGTCAGTGGTTTCATAAAGAAAGTGTCAATCGTATTAAAAAGAAAGAGTCAGTGGTATTATAAAGAAAGTGTCAGTGGTATTATATAGAAGGAGTCAGTGGTTGGATTATAAAGAAAGTGTCAGTGGTATTAAAAAGAAAGAGTCAGTGGTATTACAAAGAAAGGGTATGTGGTATTATAAAGAAAGGGTGAGTGGTATTATTAAGAAAGTGTCAGTTGTATTTAAAAGAAAGAGTCAGTGGTAATATAAAGAAAGAGGCAGTGGTATTATAAAGAAGGGTCAGCGGTATTATAAAGAAGGGTCACTGGTATTATAAAGAATGTATCGGTGGTATTATAAAGAAAGGGTCGGTGGTATTATAAAGAAAGTGTCAGTAGTATTAAAAAGAAAGAGTCAGTCGTATTATAAAGAAAGGGTCAGTGGTATTATAAAGAAAGATTCAGTGGATTATAAAGAAAGGGTCAGTGGTATCATAAAGAAAGTGTCAGTGGTATTATAGAGAAAGTTTCAGTGGTATTATAAGGAAAGAGTCAGTGGTATTATAAAGAAAGGGTCAGTGGTTTTATAAAGAAAGAGTCAGGTGTATAATAAAGAAAGTGTCAGTTGTATTGAAAAGAAAGTGTCAGTGGTAATAAAAAGAAAGAGTCAGTGGTATTATAAAGAAGGAGTCAGTGGTATAATAAAGAAAGTGAGAGTGGTATTTTAAAGAAAATGTCAGTGGTATTAAAAGAAAGAGTCAGTGGTATTATAAAGAAAGTGTCAGTTGTATTATATAGAAGTAGTCAGTGGTATAATAAAGAAAGTGTCAGTGGTATTATGAAGAAAGAGTCTGTGGTATTATAAAGAAAGGGTGAGTGGTATTATTAATAAAGTGTCAGTTGTATTAAAAAGAAAGAGTCAGTGGTATTATAAAGAAAGAGGCAGTGGCATTATAATAAAGGGTCAGTGGTATTATCAAGAAGGGTCAATGGTATTATAAAGATGGTGTCAGTGGTATTATAAAGAATGGGTCGGTGGTATTACAAAGAAAGTGTCAGTAGTATTAAAAAGAGAGTCAGTTGTTTTATACAGAAAGTGTCAGTGGTATTATAAAGAAGGGTCAGTGGTATTATATAGAAAGTGTCAGTGGTATTAAAAAGAAAGTGTCATTGGTATTATAAAGAAAGAGTCAGTGGTTTTATAAAGAAAGTGTCAATCGTATTAAAAAGAAAGAGTCAGTGGTATTATAAAGAAAGTGTCAGTGGTATTATATAGAAGGAGTCAGTGGTATAATAAAGAAAGTGTCAGTGGTATTAAAAAGAAAGAGTCAGTGGTATTATAAAGAAAGGGTATGTGGTATTATAAAGAAAGGGTGAGTGGTATTATTAAGAAAGTGTCAGTTGCATTAAAAAGAAAGAGTCAGTGGTATTATAAAGAAAGAGGCAGTGGTATTATAAAGAAGGGTCAGCGGTATTATAAAGAAGGGTCACTGGTATTATAAAGAAAGTGTCGGTGGTATTATAAAGAAAGGGTCGGTGGTATTATAAAGAAAGTGTCGGTGGTATTATAAAGAAAGGGTCGGTGGTATTATAAAGAAAGTGTCAGTAGTATTAAAAAGAAAGAGTCAGTGGTATTATAAAGAAAGGGTATGTGGTATTATAAAGAAAGGGTGAGTGGTATTATTAAGAAAGTGTCAGTTGCATTAAAAAGAAAGAGTCAGTGGTATTATAAAGAAAGGGTATGTGGTATTATAAAGAAAGGGTGAGTGGTATTATTAAGAAAGTGTCAGTTGTATTTAAAAGAAAGAGTCAGTGGTAATATAAAGAAAGAGGCAGTGGTATTATAAAGAAGGAGTCAGTGGTATAATATAGAAAGTGTCAGTGGTATTAAAAAGAAATAGTCAGTGGTATTATGAAGAAAGAGTCTGTGGTATTATAAAGAAAGGGTGAGTGGTATTATTAATAAAGTGTCAGTTGTATTAAAAAGAAAGAGTCAGTGGTATTATAAAGAAAGAGGCAGTGGCATTATAATAAAGGGTCAGTGGTATTATCAAGAAGGGTCAATGGTATTATAAAGATGGTGTCAGTGGTATTATAAAGAATGGGTCGGTGGTATTACAAAGAAAGTGTCAGTAGTATTAAAAAGAGAGTCAGTTGTTTTATGCAGAAAGTGTCAGTGGTATTATAAAGAAGGGTCAGTGGTATTATATAGAAAGTGTCAGTGGTATTAAAAAGAAAGTGTCATTGGTATTATAAAGAAAGAGTCAGTGGTTTTATAAAGAAAGTGTCAGTGGTATTATATAGAAGTAGTCAGTGGTATAATTAAGAAAGTGTCAGTGGTATTTAAAAGAAAGAGTCAGTGGTATTATAAAGAAAGAGTCTGTGGTATTATAATGAAAGGGTGAGTGGTATTATTAAGAAAGTGTCAGTTGTATTAAAAAGAAAGAGTCAGTGGTATAAAAAGAAAGTGTCAGTGGTATTGTAAAAAAGGAGTCCGTGGCATAATAAAGAAAGTTTCAGTGGTATTAAAAAGAAATAGTCAGTGGTATTATAAAGAAATGGTCAGTGGTATTATAAAGAAAGAGTCAGGTGTATAATAAAGAACATTTCAGTGGTATTATAAAGAAAGAGTCAGTGGTATTATAAAGAAAGGGTCAGTGGTATTATAAAGAAAGCGTCAGGTGTATAATGAAGAAAGTGTCAGTGGTATTAAAAAGAAAGAGTCAGTGGTATTATAAAGAAAGAGTCAGTGGTATTATAAAGAAAGGGTCAGTGGTATTATAAAGAAAGAGTCAGGTGTATAATAAAGAAAGTGTCAGTGGTATTGAAAAGAAAGTGTCAGTGGTAATAAAAAGAAAGAGTCAGTGGTATTATCAAGAAGGAGTCAGTGGTATAATAAAGAAAGTGAGAGTGGTATTTTTAGAAAAGTGTCAGTGGTATTAAAAGAAAGAGTCAGTGGTATTATAAAGAAAGTGTCAGTGGTATTATATAGAAGTAGTCAGTGGTATAATAAAGAAAGTGTCAGTGGTATTAAAAAGAAAGAGTCAGTGGTATTATGAAGAAAGAGTCTGTGGTATTATAAAGAAAGGGTGAGTGGTATTATTAATAAAGTGTCAGTTGTATTAAAAAGAAAGAGTCAGTGGTATTATCAAGAAGGGTCAATGGTATTATAAAGATGGTGTCAGTGGTATTATAAAGAATGGGTCGGTGGTATTACAAAGAAAGTGTCAGTAGTATTAAAAAGAGAGTCAGTTGTTTTATGCAGAAAGTGTCAGTGGTATTATAAAGAAGGGTCAGTGGTATTATATAGAAAGTGTCAGTGGTATTAAAAAGAAAGTGTCATTGGTATTATAAAGAAAGAGTCAGTGGTTTTATAAAGAAAGTGTCAGTGGTATTATATAGAAGTAGTCAGTGGTATAATTAAGAAAGTGTCAGTGGTATTTAAAAGAAAGAGTCAGTGGTATTATAAAGAAAGAGTCTGTGGTATTATAATGAAAGGGTGAGTGGTATTATTAAGAAAGTGTCAGTTGTATTGAAAAGAAAGAGTCAGTGGTATAAAAAGAAAGTGTCAGTGGTATTGTAAAAAAGGAGTCCGTGGCATAATAAAGAAAGTTTCAGTGGTATTAAAAAGAAATAGTCAGTGGTATTATAAAGAAATGGTCAGTGGTATTATAAAGAAAGAGTCAGGTGTATAATAAAGAACATTTCAGTGGTATTATAAAGAAAGAGTCAGTGGTATTATAAAGAAAGGGTCAGTGGTATTATAAAGAAAGCGTCAGGTGTATAATGAAGAAAGTGTCAGTGGTATTAAAAAGAAAGAGTCAGTGGTATTATAAAGAAAGAGTCAGTGGTATTATAAAGAAAGGGTCAGTGGTATTATAAAGAAAGAGTCAGGTGTATAATAAAGAAAGTGTCAGTGGTATTGAAAAGAAAGTGTCAGTGGTAATAAAAAGAAAGAGTCAGTGGTATTATCAAGAAGGAGTCAGTGGTATAATAAAGAAAGTGAGAGTGGTATTTTTAGAAAAGTGTCAGTGGTATTAAAAGAAAGAGTCAGTGGTATTATAAAGAAAGTGTCAGTGGTATTATATAGAAGTAGTCAGTGGTATAATAAAGAAAGTGTCAGTGGTATTAAAAAGAAAGAGTCAGTGGTATTATGAAGAAAGAGTCTGTGGTATTATAAAGAAAGGGTGAGTGGTATTATTAATAAAGTGTCAGTTGTATTAAAAAGAAAGAGTCAGTGGTATTAAAAAGAAAGAGGCAGTGGCATTATAATAAAGGGTCAGTGGTATTATCAAGAAGGGTCAATGGTATTATAAAGATGGTGTCAGTGGTATTATAAAGAATGGGTCGGTGGTATTACAAAGAAAGCGTCAGTAGTATTAAAAAGAGAGTCAGTTGTTTTATACAGAAAGTGTCAGTGGTATTATAAAGAAGGGTCAGTGGTATTATATAGAAAGTGTCAGTGGTATTAAAAACAAAGTGTCATTGGTATTATAAAGAAAGAGTCAGTGGTTTTATAAAGAAAGTGTCAATCGTATTAAAAAGAAAGAGTCAGTGGTATTATAAAGAAAGTGTCAGTGGTATTATATAGAAGGAGTCAGTGTTATAATAAAGAAAGTGTCAGTGGTATTAAAAAGAAAGAGTCAGTGGTATTATAAAGAAAGGGTATGTGGTATTATAAAGAAAGGGTGAGTGGTATTATTAAGAAAGTGTCAGTTGTATTTAAAAGAAAGAGTCAGTGGTAATATAAAGAAAGAGGCAGTGGTATTATAAAGAAGGGTCAGCGGTATTATAAAGAAGGGTCACTGGTATTATAAAGAAAGTGTCGGTGGTATTATAAAGAAAGGGTCAGTGGTATTATAAAGAAAGTGTCAGTAGTATTAAAAAGAAAGAGTCAGTCGTATTATAAAGAAAGGGTCAGTGGTATTATAAAGAAAGATTCAGTTGATTATAAAGAAAGGGTCATTGGTATCATAAAGAAAGTGTCAGTGGTATTATAAAGAAAGTGTCAGTGGTATTATAAAGAAAGAGTCATTGGTATTATAAAGAAAGGGTCAGTGGTATTATAAAGAAAGAGTCAGGTGTATAATAAAGAAAGTGTCAGTGGTATTGAAAAGAAAGTGTCAGTGGTAATAAAAAGAAAGTGTCAGTGGTATTATAAAGAAGGAGTCAGTGGTATAATAAAGAAAGTGAGAGTGGTATTTTAAAGAAAGTGTCAGTGGTATGAAAAGAAAGTGTCAGTGGTATTATAAAGAAAGGGTCAGTGGTATTATATAGAAGTAGTCAGTGGTATAATAAAGAAAGTGTCAGTGGTATTAAAAAGAAAGAGTCAGTGGTATTATGAAGAAAGAGTCTGTGGTATTATAAAGAAAGGGTGAGTGGTATTATTAATAAAGTGTCAGTTGTATTAAAAAGAAAGAGTCAGTGGTATTATAAAGAAAGAGGCAGTGGCATTATAATAAAGGGTCAGTGGTATTATCAAGAAGGGTCAATGGTATTATAAAGATGGTGTCAGTGGTATTATAAAGAATGGGTCGGTGGTATTACAAAGAAAGTGTCAGTAGTATTAAAAAGAGAGTCAGTTGTTTTATGCAGAAAATGTCAGTGGTATTATAAAGAAGGGTCAGTGGTATTATAAAGAAAGTGTCAGTGGTATTAAAAAGAAAGTGTCAGTGGTATTATAAAGAAAGAGTCAGTGGTTTTATGAAGAAAGTGTCAATCGTATTAAAAAGAAAGAGTCAGTGGTATTATAAAGAAAGTGTCAGTGGTATTATATAGAAGGAGTCAGTGGTATAATAAAAAAAGTGTCAGTGGTATTAAAAAGAAGGAGTCAGTGGTATTATAAAGAAAGGGTATGTGGTATTATAAAGAAAGGGTGAGTGGTATTATTAAGAAAGTGTCAGTTGCATTAAAAAGAAAGAGTCAGTGGTATTATAAAGAAAGAGGCAGTGGTATTATAAAGAAGGGTCAGCGGTATTATAAAGAAGGGTCACTGGTATTATAAAGAAATAGTCGGTGGTATTACAAAGAAAGGGTCGGTGGTATTATAAAGAAAGTGTCGGTGGTATTATAAAGAAAGGGTCGGTGGTATTATAAAGAAAGAGTCAGTGGTATTATAAAGAAAGGGTCAGTGGTATTATAAAGAAAGAGTCAGGTGTATAATAAAGAAAGGGTCAGTGGTATCATAAAGAAAGTGTCAGTGGTAATAAAAAGAAAGAGTCAGTGGTACTATAAAGAAGGAGTCAGTGGTATAATAAAGAAAGTGAGAGTGGTATTTTCAAGAAAGTGTCAGTTGTATTAAAAAGAAAGAGTCAGTGGTATTATAAAGAAAGTGTCAGTGGTATTATATAGAAGTAGTCAGTGGTATAATTAAGAAAGTGTCAGTGGTATTTAAAAGAAAGAGTCAGTGGTATTATAAAGAAAGAGTCTGTGGTATTATAAAGAAAGGGTGAGTGGTATTATTAAGAAAGTGTCAGTTGTATTGAAAAGAAAGAGTCAGTGGTATAAAAAGAAAGAGTCAGTGGTATTGTAAAAAAGGAGTCAGTGGCATAATAAAGAAAGTTTCAGTGGTATTAAAAGGAAAGAGTCAGTGGTATTATAAAGAAATGGTCAGTGGTATTATAAAGAAAGAGTCAGTGGTATTATAAAGAAAGAGTCAGTGGTATAAAAAGAAAGAGTCAGTGGTATTATAAAGAAAGATTCAGTGGTATTATAAAGAAATGGTCAGTGGTATTATAAAGAAAGTGTCAGTGGTATTAAAAAGAACATTTCAGTGGTATTATAAAGAAAGAGTCAGTGGTATTATAAAGAAAGGGTCAGTGGTAATCAAAAGAAAGAGTCAGTGGTACTATAAAGAAGGAGTCAGTGGTATTATAAAGAAAGTGTCAGTGGTATTATATAGAAGTAGTCAGTGGTATAATAAAGAAAGTGAGAGTCGTATTTTAAAGAAAGTGTCAGTGGTATTATAAAGAAAGAGTCAGTGGTATTATAAAGAAAGTGTCAGTGGTATTATATAGATGTAGTCAGTGGTATAATTAAGAAAGTGTCAGTGGTATTTAAAAGAAAGAGTCAGTGGTATTATAAAGAAAGAGTCTGTGGTATTATAATGAAAGGGTGAGTGGTATTATTAAGAAAGTGTCAGTTGTATCGAAAAGAAAGAGTCAGTGGTATAAAAAGAAAGTGTCAGTGGTATTGTAAAAAAGGAGTCAGTGGCATAATAAAGAAAGTTTCAGTGGTATTAAAAAGAAATAGTCAGTGGTATTATAAAGAAATGGTCGGTGGTATTATAAAGAAAAAGTCAGGTGTATAATAAAGAACATTTCAGTGGTATTATAAAGAAAGAGTCAGTGGTATTATAAAGAAAGGGTCAGTGGTATTATAAAGAAAGCGTCAGGTGTATAATAAAGAAAGTGTCAGTGGTATTAAAAAGAAAGAGTCAGTGGTACTATAAAGAAGGAGTCAGTGGTATAATAAAGAAAGTGAGAGTGGTATTTTAAAGAAAGTGTCAGTGGTATTATAAAGAAAGAGTCAGTGGTATTATAAAGAAAGGGTCAGTGGTATTATATAGAAGTAGTCAGTGGTATAATAAAGATAGTGTCAGTGTTATTAAAAAGAAAGAGTCAGTGGTAATCAAAAGAAAGAGTCAGTGGTACTATAAAGAAGGAGTCAGTGGTATAATAAAGAAAGTGTCACTAGTATTATAAAGAAAGAGTCAGTGGTTTAAAAAAAAAAGAGTCAGTGGTATTGTTAAAAAGTAGTCAGTGGCATAATAAAGAAAGTTTCAGTGGTAATCAAAAGAAAGAGTCAGTGGTACTATAAAGAAGTTGTCAGTGGTATAATAAAGAAAGTGTCACTAGTATTATAAAGAAAGAGTCAGTGGTTTAAAAAAAAGAGTCAGTGGTATTGTTAAAAAGTAGTCAGTGGCATAATAAAGAAAGTTTCAGTGGTATTAAAAAGAAAGAGTCAGTGGTATTATAAAGAAATGGTCAGTGGTATTATAAAGAAAGTGTCAGGTGTATAATAAAGAAAGAGTCAGTCGTATTATAAAGAAAGGGTCAGTGGTATTATAAAGAAAGATTCAGTGGATTATAAAGAAAGAGTCAGTGGTATTATAAAGAAAGGGTCAGTGGTAATCAAAAGAAAGAGTCAGTGGTACTATAAAGAAGGAGTCAGTGGTATTATAAAGAAAGTGTCAGTGGTATTATATAGAAGTAGTCAGTGGTATAATAAAGAAAGTGAGAGTCGTATTTTAAAGAAAGTGTCAGTGGTATTAAAAAGAAAGAGTCAGTGGCATTATAAAGAAAGTGTCAGTGGTATTATAAACAAAGAGTCAAGTGTATAATAAAGAAAGAGTCAGTCGTATTATAAAGAAAGGGTCAGTGGTATTATAAAGAAAGATTCAGTGGATTATAAAGAAAGGGTCAGTGGTAACATAAAGAAAGTGTCAGTGGTATTATAAAGAAAGAGTCAGTGGTATTATAAAGAAAGGGTCAGTGGTATTATAAAGAAAGAGTCAGGTGTATAATAAAGAAAGTGTCAGTGGTATTGAAAAGAAAGTGTCAGTGGTTATAAAAAGAAAGAGTCAGTGGTACTATAAAGAAGGAGTCAGTGGTATAATAAAGAAAGTGAGAGTGGTATTTTAAAGAAAGTGTCAGTGGTATTAAAAAGAAAGAGTCAGTGGTATTATAAAGAAAGTGTCAGTGGTATTATATAGAAGTAGTCAGTGGTATAATAAAGAAAGTGTCAGTGTTATTAAAAAGAAAGAGTCAGTGGTAATCAAAAGAAAGAGTCAGTGGTACTATAAAGAAGGAGTCAGTGGTATAATAAAGAAAGTGTCAGTGGTATTATAAAGAAAGAGTCAGTGGTATAAAAGAAAGAGTCAGTGGTATTGTAAAAAAGTAGTCAGTGGCATAATAAAGAAAGTTTCAGTGGTATTAAAAAGAAAGAGTCAGTGGTATTATAAAGAAATTGTCAGTTGTATTATAAAGAAAGAGTCAGGTGTATAATAAAGAAAGAGTCAGTCGTATTATAAAGAAATGGTCAGTGGTATTATAAAGAAAGATTCAGTGGATTATAAAGAAAGGGTCAGTGGTAACATAAAGAAAGTGTCAGTGGTATTATAAAGAAAGTTTCAGTGGTATTATAAAGAAAGAGTCAGTGGTATTATAAAGAAAGGGTCAGTGGTATTATAAAGAAAGAGTCAGGTGTATAATAAAGAAAGTGTCAGTGGTATTGAAAAGAAAGTGTCAGTGGTAATAAAAAGAAAGAGTCATTGGTACTATAAAGAAGGAGTCAGTGGTATAATAAAGAAAGTGAGAGTGGTATTTTAAAGAAAGTGTCAGTGGTATTAAAAAGAAAGAGTCAGTGGTATTATAAAGAAAGTGTCAGTGGTATTATATAGAAGTAGTCAGTGGTATAATTAAGAAAGTGTCAGTGGTATTTAAAAGAAAGAGTCAGTGGTATTATAAAGAAAGAGTCAGTGGTATTATAAAGAAAGGGTGAGTGGTATTATTAAGAAAGTGTCAGTTGTATTGAAAAGAAAGAGTCAGTGGTATAAAAAGAAAGTGTCAGTGGTATTTTAAATAAGGAGTCAGTGGCATAATAAAGAAAGTTTCAGTGGTATTAAAAAGAAAGAGTCAGTGGTATATAAAGAAATGGTCAGTGGTACTATAAAGAAAGAGTCAGGTGTATAATAAAGAACATTTCAGTAGTATTATAAAGAAAGAGTCAGTGGTTTTATAAAGAAAGGGTCAGTGGTATTATAAAGAAAGCGTCAGGTGTATAATAAAGACAGTGTCAGTGGTATTATAAAGAAAGTGTCAGCGGTATTAAAAAGAAAGAGTCAGTGGTACTATAAAGAAGGAGTCAGTGGTATTATAAAGAAACATTCAGTGGAATTATAAAGAAAGGGTCAGTGGTATCATAAAGAAAGTGTCAGTGGTATTATTAAGAACATTTCAGTGGTATTATAAAGAAAGAGTCAGTGGTATTATAAAGAAAAGGTCAGTGGTATTATAAAGAAAGATTCAGTGGAATTATAAAGAAAGGGTCAGTGGTATCATAAAGAAAGTGTCAGTGGTATTATAAAGAACATTTCAGTGGTATTATAAAGAAAGAGTCAGTGGTATTATAAAAAAAGGGTCAGTGGTATTATAAAGAAAGAGTCAGGTGTATAATAAAGAAAGTGTCAGTGGTATTATAAAGAAATTGTCAGCGGTATTAAAAAGAAAGAGTCATTGGTACTATAAAGAAGGAGTCAGTGGTATAATAAAGAAATTGAAAGTCGTATTTTAAAGAAAGTGTCAGTGGTATTATCAAGAAGGGTCAATGGTATAATAATGATGGTGTCAGTGGTATTATAAAGAATGGGTCGGTGGTATTACAAAGAAAGTGTCAGTAGTATTAAAAAGAGAGTCAGTTGTTTTATACAGAAAGTGTCAGTGGTATTATAAAGAAGGGTCAGTGGTATTATATAGAAAGTGTCAGTGGTATTAAAAAGAAAGTGTCATTGGTATTATAAAGAAAGAGTCAGTGGTTTTATAAAGAAAGTGTCAATCGTATTAAAAAGAAAGAGTCAGTGGTATTATAAAGAAAGTGTCAGTGGTATTATATAGAAGGAGTCAGTGGTATAATAAAGAAAGTGTCAGTGGTATTAAAAAGAAAGAGTCAGTGGTATTATAAAGAAAGGGTATGTGGTATTATAAAGAAAGGGTGAGTTGTATTATTAAGAAAGTGTCAGTTGTATTTAAAAGAAAGAGTCAGTGGTAATATAAAGAAAGAGGCAGTGGTATTATAAAGAAGGGTCAGCGGTATTATAAAGAAGGGTCACTGGTATTATAAAGAAAGTGTCGGTGGTATTATAAAGAAAGGGTCGGTGGTATTATAAAGAAAGTGTCAGTGGTATTAAAAAGAAAGAGTCAGTGGTATTATAAAGAAAGGGTCAGTGGTATTAAAAAGAAAGAGTCAGTGGTTTTATAAAGAAATGGTCAGTGGTATTATAAAGAAAGTGTCAGGTGTATAATAAAGAAAGAGTCAGTCGTATTATAAAGAAAGGGTCAGTGGTATTATAAAGAAAGATTCAGTGGATTATAAAGAAAGAGTCAGTGGTAACATAAAGAAAGTGTCAGTGGTATTATGAAGAAAATTTCAGTGGTATTATAAAGAAAGAGTCAGTGGTATTATAAAGAAAGGGTCAGTGGTATTATAAAGAAAGAGTCAGGTGTATAATAAAGAAAGTGTCAGTGGTATCATAAAGAAAGTGTCAGTGGTAATAAAAAGAAAGAGTCAGTGGTACTATAAAGAAGGAGTCAGTGGTATAATAAAGAAAGTGAGAGTGGTATTTTCAAGAAAGTGTCAGTGGTATTAAAAAGAAAGAGTCAGTGGTATTATAAAGAAAGTGTCAGTGGTATTATATAGAAGTAGTCAGTGGTATAATTAAGAAAGTGTCAGTGGTATTAAAAAGAAAGAGTCAGTGGTATTATAAAGAAAGAGTCAGTGGTATTATAAAGAAAGGGTGAGTGGTATTATTAAGAAAGTGTCAGTTGTATTGAAAAGAAAGAGTCAGTGGTATAAAAAGAAAGAGTCAGTGGTATTGTCAAAAAGGAGTCAGTGGCATAATAAAGAAAGTTTCAGTGGTATTAAAAGGAAAGAGTCAGTGGTATTATAAAGAAATGGTCAGTGGTATTATAAAGAAAGAGTCAGGTGTATAATAAAGAAAGAGTCAGTCGTATTATAAAGAAAGGGTCAGTGGTATTATAAAGAAAGATTCAGTGGAATTATAAAGAAAGGGTCAGTGGTATCATAAAGAAAGTTTCAGTGGTATTAAAAAGAACATTTCAGTGGTATTATAAAGAAAGAGTCAGTGGTATTATAAAGAAAGGGTCAGTGGTAATCAAAAGAAAGAGTCAGTGGTACTATAAAGAAGGAGTCAGTGGTATTATAAAGAAAGTGTCAGTGGTATTATATAGAAGTAGTCAGTGGTATAATAAAGAAAGTGAGAGTCGTATTTTAAAGAAAGTGTCAGTGGTATTAAAAAGAAAGAGTCAGTGGTATTATAAAGAAAGTGTCAGTGGTATTATATAGAAGTAGTCAGTGGTATAATAAAGAAAGTGTCAGTGTTATTAAAAGAGAGAGTCTGTGGTAATCAAAAGAAAGAGTCAGTGGTACTATAAAGAAGGAGTCAGGGGTATAATAAAGAAACTGTCACTGGTATTATAAAGAAAGAGTCAGTGGTATAAAAGAAAGAGTCAGTGGTATTGTAAAAAAGTAGTCAGTGGCATAATAAAGAAAGTGTCAGTGGTATTAAAAAGAATGGGTCGGTGGTATTACAAAGAAAGTGTCAGTAGTATTAAAAAGAGAGTCAGTTGTTTTATACAGAAAGTGTCAGTGGTATTATAAAGAAGGGTCAGTGGTATTATATAGAAAGTGTCAGTGGTATTAAAAAGAAAGTGTCATTGGTATTATAAAGAAAGAGTCAGTGGTTTTATAAAGAAAGTGTCAATCGTATTAAAAAGAAAGAGTCAGTGGTATTATAAAGAAAGTGTCAGTGGTATTATATAGAAGGAGTCAGTGGTATAATAAAGAAAGTGTCAGTGGTATTAAAAAGAAAGAGTCAGTGGTATTATAAAGAAAGGGTATGTGGTATTATAAAGAAAGGGTGAGTTGTATTATTAAGAAAGTGTCAGTTGTATTTAAAAGAAAGAGTCAGTGGTAATATAAAAAAAGAGGCAGTGGTATTATAAAGAAGGGTCAGCGGTATTATAAAGAAGGGTCACTGGTATTATAAAGAAAGTGTCGGTGGTATTATAAAGAAAGGGTCGGTGGTATTATAAAGAAATTGTCAGTAGTATTAAAAAGAAAGAGTCAGTCGTATTATAAAGAAAGGGTCAGTGGTATTAAAAAGAAAGAGTCAGTGGTATTATAAAGAAATGGTCAGTGGTATTATAAAGAAAGTGTCAGGTGTATAATAAAGAAAGAGTCAGTCGTATTATAAAGAAAGGGTCAGTGGTATTATAATGAAAGATTCAGTGGATTATAAAGAAAGAGTCAGTGGTAACATAAAGAAAGTGTCAGTGGTATTATGAAGAAAATTTCAGTGGTATTATAAAGAAAGAGTCAGTGGTATTATAAAGAAAGGGTCAGTGGTATTATAAAGAAAGAGTCAGGTGTATAATAAAGAAAGTGTCAGTGGTATCATAAAGAAAGTGTCAGTGGTAATAAAAAGAAAGAGTCAGTGGTACTATAAAGAAGGAGTCAGTGGTATAATAAAGAAAGTGAGAGTGGTATTTTCAAGAAAGTGTCAGTGGTATTAAAAAGAAAGAGTCAGTGGTATTATAAAGAAAGTGTCAGTGGTATTATATAGAAGTAGTCAGTGGTATAATTAAGAAAGTGTCAGTGGTATTAAAAAGAAAGAGTCAGTGGTATTATAAAGAAAGAGTCTGTGGTATTATAAAGAAAGGGTGAGTGGTATTATTAAGAAAGTGTCAGTTGTATTGAAAAGAAAGAGTCAGTGGTATAAAAAGAAAGAGTCAGTGGTATTGTAAAAAAGGAGTCAGTGGTATTATAAAGAAAGTTTCAGTGGTATTAAAAGGAAAGAGTCAGTGGTATTATAAAGAAATGGTCAGTGGTATTATAAAGAAAGAGTCAGGTGTATAATAAAGAAATGGGTCAGTCGTATTATAAAGAAAGGGTCAGTGGTATTAAAAAGAAAGAGTCAGTGGTATTATAAAGAAAGGGTCAGTGGTATTATAAAGAAAGTTTCAGTGGTATTAAAAAGAACATTTCAGTGGTATTATAAAGAAAGAGTCAGTGGTATTATAAAGAAAGGGTCAGTGGTAATCAAAAGAAAGAGTCAGTGGTACTATAAAGAAGGAGTCAGTGGTATTATAAAGAAAGTGTCAGTGGTATTATATAGAAGTAGTCAGTGGTATAATAAAGAAAGTGAGAGTCGTATTTTAAAGAAAGTGTCAGTGGTATTAAAAAGAAAGAGTCAGTGGTATTATAAAGAAAGTGTCAGTGGTATTATATAGAAGTAGTCAGTGGTATAATAAAGAAAGTGTCAGTGTTATTAAAAGAGAGAGTCTGTGGTAATCAAAAGAAAGAGTCAGTGGTACTATAAAGAAGGAGTCAGGGGTATAATAAAGAAACTGTCACTGGTATTATAAAGAAAGAGTCAGTGGTATAAAAGAAAGAGTCAGTGGTATTGTAAAGAAAGGGTCAGTGGTATTATAAAGAAAGAGTCAGTGGTATTATAAAGAAAGGGTCAGTGGTATTATAAAGAAAGATTCAGTGGATTATAAAGAAAGAGTCAGTGGTAACATAAAGAAAGTGTCAGTGGTATTATGAAGAAAATTTCAGTGGTATTATAAAGAAAGAGTCAGTGGTATTATAAAGAAAGGGTCAGTGGTATTATAAAGAAAGAGTCAGGTGTATAATAAAGAAAGGGTCGGTGGTATTATAAAGAAAGTGTCAGTAGTATTAAAAAGAAAGAGTCAGTCGTATTATAAAGAAAGGGTCAGTGGTATTAAAAAGAAAGAGTCAGTGGTATTATAAAGAAATGGTCAGTGGTATTATAAAGAAAGTGTCAGGTGTATAATAAAGAAAGAGTCAGTCGTATTATAAAGAAAGGGTCAGTGGTATTATAAAGAAAGATTCAGTGGATTATAAAGAAAGAGTCAGTGGTAACATAAAGAAAGTGTCAGTGGTATTATGAAGAAAATTTCAGTGGTATTATAAAGAAAGAGTCAGTGGTATTATAAAGAAAGGGTCAGTGGTATTATAAAGAAAGAGTCAGGTGTATAATAAAGAAAGTGTCAGTGGTATCATAAAGAAAGTGTCAGTGGTAATAAAAAGAAAGAGTCAGTGGTACTATAAAGAAGGAGTCAGTGGTATAATAAAGAAAGTGAGAGTGGTATTTTCAAGAAAGTGTCAGTGGTATTAAAAAGAAAGAGTCAGTGGTGTTATAAAGAAAGTGTCAGTAGTATTATATAGAAGTAGTCAGTGGTATAATTAAGAAAGTGTCAGTGGTATTAAAAAGAAAGAGTCAGTGGTATTATAAAGAAAGAGTCTGTGGTATTATAAAGAAAGGGTGAGTGGTATTATTAAGAAAGTGTCAGTTGTATTGAAAAGAAAGAGTCAGTGGTATAAAAAGAAAGAGTCAGTGGTATTGTAAAAAAGGAGTCAGTGGCATAATAAAGAAAGTTTCAGTGGTATTAAAAGGAAAGAGTCAGTGGTATTATAAAGAAATGGTCAGTGGTATTATAAAGAAAGAGTCAGGTGTATAATAAAGAAAGGGTCAGTCGTATTATAAAGAAAGGGTCAGTGGTATTATAAAGAAAGATTCAGTGGAATTATAAAGAAAGGGTCAGTGGTATCATAAAGAAAGTTTCAGTGGTATTAAAAAGAACATTTCAGTGGTATTATAAAGAAAGAGTCAGTGGTATTATAAAGAAAGGGTCAGTGGTAATCAAAAGAAAGAGTCAGTGGTACTATAAAGAAGGAGTCAGTGGTAATATAAAGAAAGTGTCAGTGGTATTATATAGAAGTAGTCAGTGGTATAATAAAGAAAGTGTCAGTGGTATTATAAAGAAAGTGTCAGTGGTATTAAAAAGAAAGAGTCAGTGGTATTATAAAGAAAGTGTCAGTGGTATTATATAGAAGTAGTCAGTGGTATAATAAAGAAAGTGTCAGTGTTATTAAAAGAGAGAGTCTGTGGTAATCAAAAGAAAGAGTCAGTGGTACTATAAAGAAGGAGTCAGGGGTATAATAAAGAAACTGTCACTGGTATTATAAAGAAAGAGTCAGTGGTATAAAAGAAAGAGTCAGTGGTATTGTAAAAAAGTAGTCAGTGGCATAATAAAGAAAGTTTCAGTGGTATTAAAAAGAAAGAGTCAGTGGTATTATAAAGAAATTGTCAGTGGTATTATAAAGAAAGAGTCAGGTGTATAATAAAGAAAGAGTCAGTCGTATTATAAAGAAAGGGTCAGTGGTATTATAAAGAAAGATTCAGTGGATTATAAAGAAAGGGTCAGTGGTAACATAAAGAAAGTGTCAGTGGTATTATAAAGAAAGTTTCAGTGGTATTATAAAGAAAGAGTCAGTGGTATTATAAAGAAAGGGTCAGTGGTATTAAAAAGAAAGAGTCAGGTGTATAATAAAGAAAGTGTCAGTGGTATTGAAAAGAAAGTGTCAGTGGTAATAAAAAGAAAGAGTCAGTGGTACTATAAAGAAGGAGTCAGTGGTATAATAAAGAAAGTGAGAGTGGTATTTTAAAGAAAGTGTCAGTGGTATTAAAAAGAAAGAATCAGTGGTATTATAAAGAAAGTGTCAGTGGTATTATATAGAAGTAGTCAGTGGTATAATTAAGAAAGTGTCAGTGGTATTTAAAAGAAAGAGTCAGTGGTATTATAAAGAAAGAGTCTGTGGTATTATAATGAAAGGGTGAGTGGTATTATTAAGAAAGTGTCAGTTGTATTGAAAAGAAAGAGTCAGTGGTATAAAAAGAAAGTGTCAGTGGTATTGTAAAAAAGGAGTCAGTAGCATAATAAAGAAAGTTTCAGTGGTATTAAAAAGAAATAGTCAGTGGTATTATAAAGAAATGGTCAGTTGTATTATAAAGAAAGAGTCAGGTGTATAATAAAGAACATTTCAGTGGTATTATAAAGAAAGAGTCAGTGGTATTATAAAGAAAGGGTCAGTGGTATTATAAAGAAAGCGTCAGGTGTATAATAAAGAAAGTGTCAGTGGTATTAAAAAGAAAGAGTCAGTGGTACTATAAAGAAGGAGTCAGTGGTATAATAAAGAAAGTGAGAGTGGTATTTTAAAGAAAGTGTCAGTGGTATTATAAAGAAAGAGTCAGTGGTATTATAAAGAAAGTGTCAGTGGTATTATATAGAAGTAGTCAGTGGTATAATAAAGATAGTGTCAGTGTTATTAAAAAGAAAGAGTCAGTGGTAATCAAAAGAAAGAGTCAGTGGTACTATAAAGAAGGAGTCAGTGGTATAATAAAGAAAGTGTCACTAGTATTATAAAGAAAGAGTCAGTGGTTTAAACAAAAGAGTCAGTGGTATTGTAAAAAAGTAGTCAGTGGCATAATAAAGAAAGTTTCAGTGGTATTAAAAAGAAAGAGTCAGTGGTATTATAAAGAAATGGTCAGTGGTATTATAAAGAAAGTGTCAGGTGTATAATAAAGAAAGAGTCAGTCGTATTATAAAGAAAGGGTCAGTGGTATTATAAAGAAAGATTCAGTGGATTATAAAGAAAGAGGCAGTGGTAACATAAAGAAAGTGTCAGTGGTATTAAAAAGAACATTTCAGTGGTATTATAAAGAAAGAGTCAGTGGTATTATAAAGAAAGGGTCAGTGGTAATCAAAAGAAAGAGTCAGTGGTACTATAAAGAAGGAGTCAGTGGTATTATAAAGAAAGTGTCAGTGGTATTATATAGAAGTAGTCAGTGGTATCATAAAGAAAGTGAGAGTCGTATTTTAAAGAAAGTGTCAGTGGTATTAAAAAGAAAGAGTCAGTGGTATTATAAAGAAAGTGTCAGTGGTATTATAAAGAAATTGTCAAGTGTATCATTAAGAAAGAGTCAGTCGTATTATAAAGAAAGTGTCAGTGGTATTATAAAGAAAGTTTCAGTGGTATTATAAAGAAAGAGTCAGTGGTATTATAAAGAAAGGGTCAGTGGTATTATAAAGAAAGAGTCAGGTGTATAATAAAGAAAGTGTCAGTGGTATTGAAAAGAAAGTGTCAGTGGTAATAAAAAGAAAGAGTCAGTGGTACTATAAAGAAGGAGTCAGTGGTATAATAAAGAAAGTGAGAGTGGTATTTTAAAGAAAGTGTCAGTGGTATTAAAAAGAAAGAGTCAGTGGTATTATAAAGAAAGTGTCAGTGGTATTATATAGAAGTAGTCAGTGGTATAATAAAGAAAGTGTCAGTGTTATTAAAAAGAAAGAGTCAGTGGTAATCAAAAGAAAGAGTCAGTGGTACTATAAAGAAGGAGTCAGGGGTATAATAAAGAAACTGTCACTGGTATTATAAAGAAAGTGTCAGTGGTATAAAAGAAAGAGTCAGTGGTATTGTAAAAAAGTAGTCAGTGGCATAATGAAGAAAGTTTCAGTGGTATTAAAAAGAAAGAGTCAGTGGTATTATAAAGAAAGGGTCAGTGGTATTATAAAGAAAGAGTCAGGTGTATAATAAAGAAAGGGTCAGTCGTATTATAAAGAAAGGGTCAGTGGTATTATAAAAAAAGATTCAGTGGAATTATAAAGAAAGGGTCAGTGGTATCATAAAGAAAGTTTCAGTGGTATTAAAAAGAACATTTCAGTGGTATTATAAAGAAAGAGTCAGTGGTATTATAAAGAAAGGGTCAGTGGTAATCAAAAGAAAGAGTCAGTGGTACTATAAAGAAGGAGTCAGTGGTATTATAAAGAAAGTGTCAGTGGTATTATATAGAAGTAGTCAGTGGTATAATAAAGAAAGTGAGAGTCGTATTTTAAAGAAAGTGTCAGTGGTATTAAAAAGAAAGAGTCAGTGGTATTATAAAGAAAGTGTCAGTGGTATTATATAGAAGTAGTCAGTGGTATAATAAAGAAAGTGTCAGTGTTATTAAAAGAGAGAGTCTGTGGTAATCAAAAGAAAGAGTCAGTGGTACTATAAAGAAGGAGTCAGGGGTATAATAAAGAAACTGTCACTGGTATTATAAAGAAAGAGTCAGTGGTATAAAAGAAAGAGTCAGTGGTATTGTAAAAAAGTAGTCAGTGGCATAATAAAGAAAGTTTCAGTGGTATTAAAAAGAAAGAGTCAGTGGTATTATAAAGAAATTGTCAGTTGTATTATAAAGAAAGAGTCAGGTGTATAATAAAGAAAGAGTCAGTCGTATTATAAAGAAAGGGTCAGTGGTATTATAAAGAAAGATTCAGTGGATTATAAAGAAAGGGTCAGTGGTAACATAAAGAAAGTGTCAGTGGTATTATAAAGAAAGTTTCAGTGGTATTATAAAGAAAGAGTCAGTGGTATTATAAAGAAAGGGTCAGTGGTATTATAAAGAAAGAGTCAGGTGTATAATAAAGAAAGTGTCAGTGGTATTGAAAAGAAAGTGTCAGTGGTAATAAAAAGAAAGAGTCAGTGGTACTATAAAGAAGGAGTCAGTGGTATAATAAAGAAAGTGAGAGTGGTATTTTAAAGAAAGTGTCAGTGGTATTAAAAAGAAGGAGTCAGTGGTATTATAAAGAAAGTGTCAGTGGTATTATATAGAAGTAGTCAGTGGTATAATTAAGAAAGTGTCAGTGGTATTTAAAAGAAAGAGTCAGTGGTATTATAAAGAAAGAGTCTGTGGTATTATAATGAAAGGGTGAGTGGTATTATTAAGAAAGTGTCAGTTGTATTGAAAAGAAAGAGTCAGTGGTATAAAAAGAAAGTGTCAGTGGTATTGTAAAAAAGGAGTCAGTGGCATAATAAAGAAAGTTTCAGTGGTATTAAAAAGAAAGAGTCAGTGGTATTATAAAGAAATGGTCAGTGGTATTATAAAGAAAGAGTCAGGTGTATAATAAAGAACATTTCAGTGGTATTATAAAGAAAGAGTCAGTGGTATTATAAAGAAAGGGTCAGTGGTATTATAAAGAAAGCGTCAGGTGTATAATAAAGAAAGTGTCAGTGGTATTAAAAAGAAAGAGTCAGTGGTATTATAAAAAAAGAGTCAGTGGTATTATAAAGAAAGGGTCAGTGGTATTATAAAGAAAGAGTCAGGTGTATAATAAAGAAAGTGTCAGTGGTATTGAAAAGAAAGTGTCAGTGGTAATAAAAAGAAAGAGTCAGTGGTATTATCAAGAAGGAGTCAGTGGTATAATAAAGAAAGTGAGAGTGGTATTTTAAGAAAAGTGTCAGTGGTATTAAAAGAAAGAGTCTGTGGTATTATAAAGAAAGTGTCAGTGGTATTATATAGAAGTAGTCAGTGGTATAATAAAGAAAGTGTCAGTGGTATTAAAAAGAAAGAGTCAGTGGTATTATGAAGAAAGAGTCTGTGGTATTATAAAGAAAGGGTGAGTGGTATTATTAATAAAGTGTCAGTTGTATTAAAAAGAAAGAGTCAGTGGTATTATAAAGAAGATAGGCAGTGGCATTATAATAAAGGGTCAGTGGTATTATCAAGAAGGGTCAATGGTATTATAAAGATGGTGTCAGTGGTATTATAAAGAATGGGTCGGTGGTATTACAAAGAAAGCGTCAGTAGTATTAAAAAGAGAGTCAGTTGTTTTATACAGAAAGTGTCAGTGGTATTATAAAGAAGGGTCAGTGGTATTATATAGAAAGTGTCAGTGGTATTAAAAAGAAAGTGTCATTGGTATTATAAAGAAAGAGTCAGTGGTTTTATAAAGAAAGTGTCAATCGTATTAAAAAGAAAGAGTCAGTGGTATTATAAAGAAAGAGTCAGTGGTATTATATAGAAGGAGTCAGTGGTTGGATTATAAAGAAAGTGTCAGTGGTATTAAAAAGAAAGAGTCAGTGGTATTATAAAGAAAGGGTATGTGGTATTATAAAGAAAGGGTGAGTGGTATTATTAAGAAAGTGTCAGTTGTATTTAAAAGAAAGAGTCAGTGGTAATATAAAGAAAGAGGCAGTGGTATTATAAAGAAGGGTCAGCGGTATTATAAAGAAGGGTCACTGGTATTATAAAGAATGTATCGGTGGTATTATAAAGAAAGGGTCGGTGGTATTATAAAGAAAGTGTCAGTAGTATTAAAAAGAAAGAGTCAGTCGTATTATAAAGAAAGGGTCAGTGGTATTATAAAGAAAGATTCAGTGGATTATAAAGAAAGGGTCAGTGGTATCATAAAGAAAGTGTCAGTGGTATTATAGAGAAAGTTTCAGTGGTATTATAAGGAAAGAGTCAGTGGTATTATAAAGAAAGGGTCAGTGGTTTTATAAAGAAAGAGTCAGGTGTATAATAAAGAAAGTGTCAGTTGTATTTAAAAGAAAGTGTCAGTGGTAATAAAAAGAAAGAGTCAGTGGTATTATAAAGAAGGAGTCAGTGGTATAATAAAGAAAGTGAGAGTGGTATTTTAAAGAAAATGTCAGTGGTATTAAAAGAAAGAGTCAGTGGTATTATAAAGAAAGTGTCAGTTGTATTATATAGAAGTAGTCAGTGGTATAATAAAGAAAGTGTCAGTGGTATTATGAAGAAAGAGTCTGTGGTATTATAAAGAAAGGGTGAGTGGTATTATTAATAAAGTGTCAGTTGTATTAAAAAGAAAGAGTCAGTGGTATTATAAAGAAAGAGGCAGTGGCATTATAATAAAGGGTCAGTGGTATTATCAAGAAGGGTCAATGGTATTATAAAGATGGTGTCAGTGGTATTATAAAGAATGGGTCGGTGGTATTACAAAGAAAGTGTCAGTAGTATTAAAAAGAGAGTCAGTTGTTTTATACAGAAAGTGTCAGTGGTATTATAAAGAAGGGTCAGTGGTATTATATAGAAAGTGTCAGTGGTATTAAAAAGAAAGTGTCATTGGTATTATAAAGAAAGAGTCAGTGGTGTTATAAAGAAAGTGTCAATCGTATTAAAAAGAAAGAGTCAGTGGTATTATAAAGAAAGTGTCAGTGGTATTATATAGAAGGAGTCAGTGGTATAATAAAGAAAGTGTCAGTGGTATTAAAAAGAAAGAGTCAGTGGTATTATAAAGAAAGGGTATGTGGTATTATAAAGAAAGGGTGAGTGGTATTATTAAGAAAGTGTCAGTTGCATTAAAAAGAAAGAGTCAGTGGTATTATAAAGAAAGAGGCAGTGTTATTATAAAGAAGGGTCAGCGGTATTATAAAGAAGGGTCACTGGTATTATAAAGAAAGTGTCGGTGGTATTATAAAGAAAGGGTCGGTGGTATTATAAAGAAAGTGTCGGTGGTATTATAAAGAAAGGGTCGGTGGTATTATAAAGAAAGTGTCAGTAGTATTAAAAAGAAAGTGTCAGTGGTATTATAAAGAAAGGGTATGTGGTATTATAAAGAAAGGGTGAGTGGTATTATTAAGAAAGTGTCAGTTGCATTAAAAAGAAAGAGTCAGTGGTATTATAAAGAAAGGGTATGTGGTATTATAAAGAAAGGGTGAGTGGTATTATTAAGAAAGTGTCAGTTGTATTTAAAAGAAAGAGTCAGTGGTAATATAAAGAAAGAGGCAGTGGTATTATAAAGAAAGAGTCAGTGGTATTATATAGAAAGTGTCAGTGGTATTAAAAAGAAAGAGTCAGTGGTATTATGAAGAAAGAGTCTGTGGTATTATAAAGAAAGGGTGAGTGGTATTATTAATAAAGTGTCAGTTGTATTAAAAAGAAAGAGTCAGTGGTATTATAAAGAAAGAGGCAGTGGCATTATAATAAAGGGTCAGTGGTATTATCAAGAAGGGTCAATGGTATTATAAAGATGGTGTCAGTGGTATTATAAAGAATGGGTCGGTGGTATTACAAAGAAAGTGTCAGTAGTATTAAAAAGAGAGTCAGTTGTTTTATGCAGAAAGTGTCAGTGGTATTATAAAGAAGGGTCAGTGGTATTATATAGAAAGTGTCAGTGGTATTAAAAAGAAAGTGTCATTGGTATTATAAAGAAAGAGTCAGTGGTTTTATAAAGAAAGTGTCAGTGGTATTATATAGAAGTAGTCAGTGGTATAATTAAGAAAGTGTCAGTGGTATTTAAAAGAAAGAGTCAGTGGTATTATAAAGAAAGAGTCTGTGGTATTATAATGAAAGGGTGAGTGGTATTATTAAGAAAGTGTCAGTTGTATTGAAAAGAAAGAGTCAGTGGTATAAAAAGAAAGTGTCAGTGGTATTGTAAAAAAGGAGTCCGTGGCATAATAAAGAAAGTTTCAGTGGTATTAAAAAGAAATAGTCAATGGTATTATAAAGAAATGGTCAGTGGTATTATAAAGAAAGAGTCAGGTGTATAATAAAGAACATTTCAGTGGTATTATAAAGAAAGAGTCAGTGGTATTATAAAGAAAGGGTCAGTGGTATTATAAAGAAAGCGTCAGGTGTATAATAAAGAAAGTGTCAGTGGTATTATAAAGAAAGAGTCAGTGGTATTATAAAGAAAGAGTCAGTGGTATTATAAAGAAAGGGTCAGTGGTATTATAAAGAAAGAGTCAGGTGTATAATAAAGAAAGTGTCAGTGGTATTGAAAAGAAAGTGTCAGTGGTATTAAAAAGAAAGGGTCAGTGGTATTATAAAAAAAGGATCAGTGGTATTATACAGAAAGAGTCAGTGGTATAATAAAGAAAGGAGTCAATGGTATTATATAGAAAGTGTCAGTGGTATTATAAAGAAAGGGTCAGTGGTATTAAAAAGAAAGGTTCAGTGGTATTATAAATAAAATGTCAGTGGTATTATAAAGAAAGGGTTAGTGGTGTTATAAAGAAAGAGTCAGTGGTATAATAAAGAAAGTGTAAGTGGTATTATAAAGAAACAGTCAGTGGTATAAAAAAGAGTCAGTGGTATTGTAATAAAGGAGTTAATGGCATAATAAAGAAAGTTTCAGTGGTATTAAAAAGAAATAGTCTGTGGTATTATAAAGAATTGGTCATGGTATTATAAAGAAAGAGTCAGGTGTATAATAAAGAAAGAGTCAGTCATATTATAAAGAAAGGGTCAGTGGTATTATAAAGAAAGGGTCAGTGGTATTGAAAGAAGGAGTCAGTGGTATTAAAAAGATAGTGTCAGTGGTATTATAAAGAAAGATTCTGTGGAATTATAAAGATAGTGTCAGTGACATTATAAAGAAAGTGTCAGTGGTATTAAAAAGAAAGAGTCAGTGGTATTATAAGGAAAGTGTCAGTGGTATTATATAGAAGGAGTCAGTGGTATAATAAAGAAAGTGTCAGTGGTATTAAAAAGAAAGTGTCAGTGGTATTATAAAGAAAGGGTCAGTGGTATTATCAAGAAAGAGTCAGGTGTATAATAAAGAAAGAGTCAGTCATATTATAAAGAAAGGGTCAGTGGTATTATAAAGAAAGGGTCAGTGGTATTGAAAGAAGGAGTCAGTGGTATTTAAAAGATAGTGTCAGTGGTATTATAAAGAAAGATTCTGTGGAATTATAAAGATAGTGTCAGTGACATTATAAAGAAAGTGTCAGTGGTATTAAAAAGAAAGAGTCAGTGGTATTATAAGGAAAGTGTCAGTGGTATTATATAGAAGGAGTCAGTGGTATAATAAAGAAAGTATCAGTGGTATTAAAAAGAAAGTGTCAGTGGTATTATAAAGAAAGGGTCAGTGGTATTATCAAGAAAGGGTGAGTGGTATTATTAAAAAAGTGTCAGTTGTATTAAAAAGAAAGAGTCAGTGGTATTATAAAGAAAGAGGCAGTGGCATTATAATAAAGGGTCAGTGGTATTATCAAGAAGGGTCAGTGGTATTATATAGAAAGTGTCAGTGGTATTAAAAAGAAAGTGTCATTGGTATTATAAAGAAAGAGTCAGTGGTTTCATAAAGAAAGTGTCAATCGTATTAAAAAGAAAGAGTCAGTGGTATTATAAAGAAAGTGTCAGTGGTATTATATAGAAGGAGTCAGTGGTTGGATTATAAAGAAAGTGTCAGTGGTATTAAAAAGAAAGAGTCAGTGGTATTACAAAGAAAGGGTATGTGGTATTATAAAGAAAGGGTGAGTGGTATTATTAAGAAAGTGTCAGTTGTATTTAAAAGAAAGAGTCAGTGGTAATATAAAGAAAGAGGCAGTGGTATTATAAAGAAGGGTCAGCGGTATTATAAAGAAGGGTCACTGGTATTATAAAGAATGTATCGGTGGTATTATAAAGAAAGGGTCGGTGGTATTATAAAGAAAGTGTCAGTAGTATTAAAAAGAAAGAGTCAGTCGTATTATAAAGAAAGGGTCAGTGGTATTATAAAGAAAGATTCAGTGGATTATAAAGAAAGGGTCAGTGGTATCATAAAAAAAGTGTCAGTGGTATTATAGAGAAAGTTTCAGTGGTATTATAAGGAAAGAGTCAGTGGTATTATAAAGAAAGGGTCAGTGGTTTTATAAAGAAAGAGTCAGGTGTAAAATAAAGAAAGTGTCAGTTGTATTGAAAAGAAAGTGTCAGTGGTAATAAAAAGAAAGAGTCAGAGGTATTATAAAGAAGGAGTCAGTGGTATAATAAAGAAAGTGAGAGTGGTATTTTAAAGAAAATGTCAGTGGTATTAAAAGTAAGAGTCAGTGGTATTATAAAGAAAGTGTCAGTTGTATTATATAGAAGTAGTCAGTGGTATAATAAAGAAAGTGTCAGTGGTATTATGAAGAAAGAGTCTGTGGTATTATAAAGAAAGGGTGAGTGGTATTATTAATAAAGTGTCAGTTGTATTAAAAAGAAAGAGTCAGTGGTATTATAAAGAAAGAGGCAGTGGCATTATAATAAAGGGTCAGTGGTATTATCAAGAAGGGTCAATGGTATTATAAAGATGGTGTCAGTGGTATTATAAAGAATGGGTCGGTGGTATTACAAAGAAAGTGTCAGTAGTATTAAAAAGAGAGTCAGTTGTTTTATACAGAAAGTGTCAGTGGTATTATAAAGAAGGGTCAGTGGTATTATATAGAAAGTGTCAGTGGTATTAAAAAGAAAGTGTCATTGGTATTATAAAGAAAGAGTCAGTGGTTTTATAAAGAAAGTGTCAATCGTATTAAAAAGAAAGAGTCAGTGGTATTATAAAGAAAGTGTCAGTGGTATTATATAGAAGGAGTCAGTGGTATAATAAAGAAAGTGTCAGTGGTATTAAAAAGAAAGAGTCAGTGGTATTATAAAGAAAGGGTATGTGGTATTATAAAGAAAGGGTGAGTGGTATTATTAAGAAAGTGTCAGTTGTATTTAAAAGAAAGAGTCAGTGGTAATATAAAGAAAGAGCAGTGGTATTATAAAGAAGGGTCAGCGGTATTATAAAGAAGGGTCACTGGTATTATAAAGAAAGTGTCGGTGGTATTATAAAGAAAGGGTCGGTGGTATTATAAAGAAAGTGTCAGTAGTATTAAAAAGAAAGAGTCAGTCGTATTATAAAGAAAGGGTCAGTGGTATTATAAAGAGATTCAGTTGATTATAAAGAAAGGGTCATTGGTATCATTAAGAAAGTGTCAGTGGTATTATAAAGAAAGTTTCAGTGGTATTATAAAGAAAGAGTCAGTGGTATTATAAAGAAAGGGTCAGTGGTATTATAAAGAAAGAGTCAGGTGTATAATAAAGAAAGTGTCAGTGGTATTGAAAAGAAAGTGTCAGTGGTAATAAAAAGAAAGAGTCAGTGGTATTATAAAGAAGGAGTCAGTGGTATAATATAGAAAGTGTCAGTGGTATTAAAAAGAAAGAGTCAGTGGTATTATGAAGAAAGAGTCTGTGGTATTATAAAGAAAGGGTGAGTGGTATTATTAATAAAGTGTCAGTTGTATTAAAAAGAAAGAGTCAGTGGTATTATAAAGAAAGAGGCAGTGGCATTATAATAAAGGGTCAGTGGTATTATCAAGAAGGGTCAATGGTATTATAAAGATGGTGTCAGTGGTATTATAAAGAATGGGTCGGTGGTATTACAAAGAAAGTGTCAGTAGTATTAAAAAGAGAGTCAGTTGTTTTATGCAGAAAGTGTCAGTGGTATTATAAAGAAGGGTCAGTGGTATTATATAGAAAGTGTCAGTGGTATTAAAAAGAAAGTGTCATTGGTATTATAAAGAAAGAGTCAGTGGTTTTATGAAGAAAGTGTCAATCGTATTAAAAAGAAAGAGTCAGTTGTATTATAAAGAAAGTGTCAGTGGTATTATATAGAAGGAGTCAGTGGTATAATAAAAAAAGTGTCAGTGGTATTAAAAAGAAGGAGTCAGTGGTATTATAAAGAAAGGGTATGTGGTATTATAAAGAAAGGGTGAGTGGTATTATTAAGAAAGTGTCAGTTGCATTAAAAAGAAAGAGTCAGTGGTATTATAAAGAAAGAGGCAGTGGTATTATAAAGAAGGGTCAGCGGTATTATAAAGAAGGGTCACTGGTATTATAAAGAAAGAGTCGGTGGTATTACAAAGAAAGGGTCGGTGGTATTATAAAGAAAGTGTCGGTGGTATTATAAAGAAAGGGTCGGTGGTATTATAAAGAAAGTGTCAGTAGTATTAAAAAGAAAGTGTCAGTGGTATTATAAAGAAAGTGTCAGTGGTATTTAAAAGAAAGTGAGAGTGGTATTTTAAAGAAAGTGTCAGTGGTATTAAAAGAAAGAGTCAGTGGTATTATAAAGAAAGTGTCAGTGGTATTATATAGAAGTAGTCAGTGGTATAATAAAGAAAGTGTCAGTGGTATTAAAAAGAAAGAGTCAGTGGTATTATGAAGAAAGAGTCTGTGGTATTATAAAGAAAGGGTGAGTGGTATTATTAATAAAGTGTCAGTTGTATTAAAAAGAAAGAGTCAGTGGTATTATAAAGAAAGAGGCAGTGGCATTATAATAAAGGGTCAGTGGTATTATCAAGAAGGGTAAATGTTATTATAAAGATGGTGTCAGTGGTATTATAAAGAATGGGTCGGTGGTATTACAAAGAAAGTGTCAGTAGTATTAAAAAGAGAGTCAGTTGTTTTATGCAGAAAGTGTCAGTGGTATTATAAAGAAGGGTCAGTGGTATTATATAGAAAGTGTCAGTGGTATTAAAAAGAAAGTGTCATTGGTATTATAAAGAAAGAGTCAGTGGTATTATGAAGAAAGTGTCAATCGTATTAAAAAGAAAGAGTCAGTGGTATTATAAAGAAAGTGTCAGTGGTATTATATAGAAGGAGTCAGTGGTATAATAAAAAAAGTGTCAGTGGTATTAAAAAGAAGGAGTCAGTGGTATTATAAAGAAAGGGTATGTGGTATTATAAAGAAAGGGTGAGTGGTATTATTAAGAAAGTGTCAGTTGCATTAAAAAGAAAGAGTCAGTGGTATTATAAAGAAAGAGGCAGTGGTATTATAAAGAAGGGTCAGCGGTATTATAAAGAAGGGTCACTGGTATTATAAAGAAAGAGTCGGTGGTATTACAAAGAAAGGGTCGGTGGTATTATAAAGAAAGTGTCGGTGGTATTATAAAGAAAGGGTCGGTGGTATTATAAAGAAAGGGTCAGTGGTATTATAAAGAAAGTGTCAGTGGTATTATAAAGAAAGTGTCAGTGGTATTTAAAAGAAAGTGAGAGTGGTATTTTAAAGAAAGTGTCAGTGGTATTAAAAGAAAGAGTCAGTGGTATTATAAAAAAAGTGTCAGTGGTATTATATAGAAGTAGTCAGTGGTATAATAAAGAAAGTGTCAGTGGTATTAAAAAGAAAGAGTCAGTGGTATTATGAAGAAAGAGTCTGTGGTATTATTAAGAAAGGGTGAGTGGTATTATTAATAAAGTGTCAGTTGTATTAAAAAGAAAGAGTCAGTGGTATTATAAAGAAAGAGGCAGTGGCATTATAATAAAGGGTCAGTGGTATTATAAAGAAAGAGTCAGTGGTATAATAAAGAAAGTGTCAGTGGTATTAAAAAGAAAGTGTCAGTGGTTTTAAAAGAAGAGTCAGTGGTATTATATGAAAGGGTCAGTGGTATTATAAAGAAACGGTCAGTGGTATTAAAAAGAAAAGGTCAGTGGTATTATAAAAAAAGGATCAGTGGTATTATACAGAAAGAGTCAGTGGTATAATAAAGAAAGGAGTCAATGGTATTATATAGAAAGTGTCAGTGGTATTATAAAGAAAGGGTCAGTGGTATTAAAAAGAAAGGTTCAGTGGTATTATAAATAAAATGTCAGTGGTATTATAAAGAAAGGGTTAGTGGTGTTATAAAGAAAGAGTCAGTGGTATAATAAAGAAAGTGTCAGTGGTATTATAAAGAAAGAGTCAGTGGTATAAAAAAGAGTCAGTGGTATTGTAAAAAAGGAGTTAGTGGCATAATAAAGAAAGTTTCAGTGGTATTAAAAAGAAAGTGTCAGTGGTATTATAAAGAAGGAGTCAGTGGTTGGATTATAAAGAAAGTGTCAGTGGTATTAAAAAGAAAGAGTCAGTGGTATTATAAAGAAGGGGTATGTGGTATTATAAAGAAAGGGTGAGTGGTATTATTAAGAAAGTGTCAGTTGTATTTAAAAGAAAGAGTCAGTGGTAATATAAAGAAAGAGGCAGTGGTATTATAAAGAAGGGTCAGCGGTATTATAAAGAAGGGTCACTGGTATTATAAAGAAAGTGTCGGTGGTATTATAAAAAAAGGGTCGGTGGTATTTTAAAGAAAGTGTCAGTAGTATTAAAAAGAAAGAGTCAGTCGTATTATAAAGAAAGGGTCAGTGGTATTATAAAGAAAGATTCAGTGGATTATAAAGAAAGGGTCAGTGGTATCATAAAGAAAGTGTCAGTGGTATTATAAAGAAAGTTTCAGTGGTATTATAAGGAAAGAGTCAGTGGTATTATAAAGAAAGGGTCAGTGGTATTATAAAGAAAGAGTCAGGTGTATAATAAAGAAAGTGTCAGTGGTATTGAAAAGAAAGTGTCAGTGGTAATAAAAAGAAAGAGTCAGTGGTATTATAAAGAAGGAGTCTGTGGTATAATAAAGAATGTGAGAGTGGTATTTTAAAGAAAATGTCAGTGGTATTAAAAGAAAGAGTCAGTGTTATTATAAAGAAAGTGTCAGTTGTATTATATAGAAGTAGTCAGTGGTATAATAAAGAAAGTGTCAGTGGTATTAAAAAGAAAGAGTCAGTGGTATTATGAAGAAAGAGTCTGTGGTATTATAAAGAAAGGGTGAGTGGTATTATTAATAAAGTGTCAGTTGTATTAAAAAGAAAGAGTCAGTGGTATTATAAAGAAAGAGGCAGTGGCATTATAATAAAGGGTCAGTGGTATTATCAAGAAGGGTCAATGGTATTATAAAGATGGTGTCAGTGGTATTATAAAGAATGGGTCGGTGGTATTACAAAGAAAGTGTCAGTAGTATTAAAAAGAGAGTCAGTTGTTTGATACAGAAAGTGTCAGTGGTATTATAAAGAAGGGTCAGTGGTATTATATAGAAAGTGTCAGTGGTATTAAAAAGAAAGTGTCATTGGTATTATAAAGAAAGAGTCAGTGGTTTTATAAAGAAAGTGTCAATCGTATTAAAAAGAAAGAGTCAGTGGTATTATAAAGAAAGTGTCAGTGGTATTATATAGAAGGAGTCAGTGGTATAATAAAGAAAGTGTCAGTGGTATTAAAAAGAAAGAGTCAGTGGTATTATAAAGAAAGGGTATGTGGTATTATAAAGAAAGGGTGAGTGGTATTATTAAGAAAGTGTCAGTTGCATTAAAAAGAAAGAGTCAGTGGTATTATAAAGAAAGAGGCAGTGGTATTATAAAGAATGGTCAGCGGTATTATAAAGAAGGGTCACTGGTATTATAAATAAAGTGTCGGTGGTATTATAAAGAAAGGGTCGGTGGTATTATAAAGAAAGGGTCAGTGGTATTATAAAGAAAGAGTCAGGTGTATAATAAAGAAAGTGTCAGTGGTATTGAAAAGAAAGTGTCAGTGGTAATAAAAAGAAAGAGTCAGTGGTACTATAAAGAAGGAGTCAGTGGTATAATAAAGAAAGTGAGAGGTGTATTTTAAAGAAAGTGTCAGTGGTATTAAAAACAAAGAGTCAGTGGTATTATAAAGAAAGTGTCAGTGGTATTATATAGAAGTAGTCAGTGGTATAATTAAGAAAGTGTCAGTGGTATTTAAAAGAAAGAGTCAGTGGTATTATAAAGAAAGAGTCTGTGGTATTATAATGAAAGGGTGAGTGGTATTATTAAGAAAGTGTCAGTTGTATTGAAAAGAAAGAGTCAGTGGTATAAAAAGAAAGTGTCAGTGGTATTGTAAAAAAGGAGTCAGTGGCATAATAAAGAAAATTTCAGTGGTATTAAAAAGAAATAGTCAGTGGTATTATAAAGAAATGGTCAGTGGTATTATAAAGAAAGAGTCAGGTGTATAATAAAGAACATTTCAGTGGTATTATAAAGAAAGAGTCAGTGGTATTATAAAGAAAGGGTCAGTGGTATTATAAAGAAAGCGTCAGGTGTATAATAAAGAAAGTGTCAGTGGTATTAAAAAGAAAGAGTCAGTGGTATTATAAAGAAAGAGTCAGTGGTATTATAAAGAAAGGGTCAGTGGTATTATAAAGAAACAGTCAGGTGTATAATAAAGAAAGTGTCAGTGGTATTGAAAAGAAAGTGTCAGTGGTAATAAAAAGAAAGAGTCAGTGGTATTATCAAGAAGGAGTCAGTGGTATAATAAAGAAAGTGAGAGTGGTATTTTCAGAAAAGTGTCAGTGGTATTAAAAGAAAGAGTCAGTGGTATTATAAAGAAAGTGTCAGTGGTATTATATAGAAGTAGTCAGTGGTATAATAAAGAAAGTGTCAGTGGTATTAAAAAGAAAGAGTCAGTGGTATTATGAAGAAAGAGTCTGTGGTATTATAAAGAAAGAGGCAGTGGCATTATAATAAAGGGTCAGTTGTATTAAAAAGAAAGAGTCAGTGGTATTATAAAGAAAGAGGCAGTGGTATTATAATAAAGGGTCAGTGGTATTATCAAGAAGGGTCAATGGTATTATAAAGATGGTGTCAGTGGTATTATAAAGAATGGGTCGGTGGTATTACAAAGAAAGCGTCAGTAGTATTAAAAAGAGAGTCAGTTGTTTTATACAGAAAGTGTCAATGGTATTATAAAGAAGGGTCAGTGGTATTATATAGAAAGTGTCAGTGGTATTAAAAAGAAAGTGTCATTGGAATTATAAAGAAAGAGTCAGTGGTTTTATAAAGAAAGTGTCAATCGTATTAAAAAGAAAGAGTCAGTGGTATTATAAAGAAAGTGTCAGTGGTATTATATAGAAGGAGTCAGTGGTATAATAAAGAAAGTGTCAGTGGTATTAAAAAGAAAGAGTCAGTGGTATTATAAAGAAAGGGTATGTGGTATTATAAAGAAAGGGTGAGTGGTATTATTAAGAAAGTGTCAGTTGTATTTAAAAGAAAGAGTCAGTGGTATTATAAAGAAAGAGGCAGTGGTATTATAAAGAAGGGTCAGCGGTATTATAAAGAAGGGTCACTGGTATTATAAAGAAAGTGTCGGTGGTATTATAAAGAAAGGGTCGGTGGTATTATAAAGAAAGTGTCAGTAGTATTAAAAAGAAAGAGTCAGTCGTATTATAAAGAAAGGGTCAGTGGTATTATAAAGAAAGATTCAGTTGATTATAAAGAAAGAGTCATTGGTATTATAAAGAAAGTGTCAGTGGTATTATTAAGAAAGTTTCAGTGGTATTATAAAGAAAGAGTCAGTGGTATTATAAAGAAAGAGTCAGTGGTATTATAAAGAAGGAGTCAGTGGTATAATAAAGAAAATGAGAGTGGTATTTTAAAGAAAGTGTCAGTGGTATTAAAAGAAAGAGTCAGTGGTATTATGAAGAAAGAGTCTGTGGTATTATAAAGAAAGGGTGAGTGGTATTATTAATAAAGTGTCAGTTGTATTAAAAAGAAAGAGTCAGTGGTATTATAAAGAAAGAGGCAGTGGCATTATAATAAAGGGTCAGTGGTATTATCAAGAAGGGTCAATGGTATTATAAAGATGGTGTCAGTGGTATTATAAAGAATGGGTCGGTGGTATTACAAAGAAAGTGTCAGTAGTATTAAAAAGAGAGTCAGTTGTTTTATGCAGAAAGTGTCAGTGGTATTATAAAGAAGGGTCAGTGGTATTATATAGAAAGTGTCAGTGGTATTAAAAAGAAAGTGTCATTGGTATTATAAAGAAAGAGTCAGTGGTTTTATGAAGAAAGTGTCAATCGTATTAAAAAGAAAGAGTCAGTGGTATTATAAAGAAAGTGTCAGTGGTATTATATAGAAGGAGTCAGTGGTATAATAAAAAAAGTGTCAGTGGTATTAAAAAGAAGGAGTCAGTGGTATTATAAAGAAAGGGTATGTGGTATTATAAAGAAAGGGTGAGTGGTATTATTAAGAAAGTGTAAGTTGCATTAAAAAGAAAGAGTCAGTGGTATTATAAAGAAAGAGGCAGTGGTATTATAAAGAAGGGTCAGCGGTATTATAAAGAAGGGTCACTGGTATTATAAAGAAAGAGTCGGTGGTATTACAAAGAAAGGGTCGGTGGTATTATAAAGAAAGTGTCGGTGGTATTATAAAGAAAGGGTCGGTGGTATTATAAAGAAAGTGTCAGTAGTATTAAAAAGAAAGTGTCAGTGGTATTATAAAGAAAGTGTCAGTGGTATTATAAAGAAAGTGTGAGTGGTATTAAAAAGAAAGTGTCAGTGGTTTTAAAAGAAGAGTCAGGTGTATAATAAAGAAAGTGTCAGTGGTATTAAAAAGAAAGAGTCAGTGGTATTATAAAGAAAGGGTCAGTGGTATTATAAAAAAGGATCAGTGGTATTATACAGAAAGAGTCAGTGGTATAATAAAGAAAGGAGTCAAT
This sequence comes from Gari tellinella, assembly GCA_922989275.2. Lineage (NCBI taxonomy): Eukaryota > Metazoa > Mollusca > Bivalvia > Cardiida > Psammobiidae > Gari > Gari tellinella. The sequence goes on along the minus strand of OV277861.1, from coordinate 33,932,550 downwards.
GGTATTATATAGAAAGTGTCAGTGGTATTATAAAGAAAGGGTCAGTGGTATTAAAAAGAAAGGTTCAGTGGTATTATAAATAAAATGTCAGTGGTATTATAAAGAAAGGGTTAGTGGTGTTATAAAGAAAGAGTCAGTGGTATAATAAAGAAAGTGTAAGTGGTATTATAAAGAAACAGTCAGTGGTATAAAAAATAGTCAGTGGTATTGTAATAAAGGATTTAATGGCATAATAAAGAAAGTTTCAGTGGTATTAAAAAGAAATAGTCTGTGGTATTATAAAGAATTGGTCATGGTATTATAAAGAAAGAGTCAGGTGTATAATAAAGAAAGAGTCAGTCATATTATAAAGAAAGGGTCAGTGGTATTATAAAGAAAGGGTCAGTGGTATTGAAAGAAGGAGTCAGTGGTATTAAAAAGATAGTGTCAGTGGTATTATAAAGAAAGATTCTGTGGAATTATAAAGATAGTGTCAGTGACATTATAAAGAAAGTGTCAGTGGTATTAAAAAGAAAGAGTCAGTGGTATTATAAGGAAAGTGTCAGTGGTATTATATAGAAGGAGTCAGTGGTATAATAAAGAAAGTGTCAGTGGTATTAAAAAGAAAGTGTCAGTGGTATTATAAAGAAAGGGTCAGTGGTATTATCAAGAAAGAGTCAGGTGTATAATAAAGAAAGAGTCAGTCATATTATAAAGAAAGGGTCAGTGGTATTATAAAGAAAGGGTCAGTGGTATTGAAAGAAGGAGTCAGTGGTATTTAAAAGATAGTGTCAGTGGTATTATAAAGAAAGATTCTGTGGAATTATAAAGATAGTGTCAGTGACATTATAAAGAAAGTGTCAGTGGTATTAAAAAGAAAGAGTCAGTGGTATTATAAAGAAAGTGTCAGTGGTATTATATAGAAAGAGTCAGTGGTATTATAAAGAAAGTATCAGTGGTATTAAAAAGAAAGTGTCAGTGGTATTATAAAGAAAGGGTCAGTGGTATTATCAAGAAAGTGTGAGTGGTATTATTAAAAAAGTGTCAGTTGTATTAAAAAGAAAGAGTCAGTGGTATTATAAAGAAAGAGGCAGTGGCATTATAATAAAGGGTCAGTGGTATTATCAAGAAGGGTCAATGGTATTATAAAGATGGTGTCAGTGGTATTATAAACAATGGGTCGGTGGTATTACAAAGAAAGTGTCAGTAGTATTAAAAAGAGAGTCAGTTGTTTTATACAGAAAGTGTCAGTGGTATTATAAAGAAGGGTCAGTGGTATTATATAGAAAGTTTCAGTGGTATTAAAAAGAAAGTGTCATTGGTATTATAAAGAAAGAGTCAGTGGTTTCATAAAGAAAGTGTCAATCGTATTAAAAAGAAAGAGTCAGTGGTATTATAAAGAAAGTGTCAGTGGTATTATATAGAAGGAGTCAGTGGTTGGATTATAAAGAAAGTGTCAGTGGTATTAAAAAGAAAGAGTCAGTGGTATTATAAAGAAAGGGTATGTGGTATTATAAAGAAAGGGTGAGTGGTATTATTAAGAAAGTGTCAGTTGTATTTAAAAGAAAGAGTCAGTGGTAATATAAAGAAAGAGGCAGTGGTATTATAAAGAAGGGTCAGCGGTATTATAAAGAAGGGTCACTGGTATTATAAAGAATGTATCGGTGGTATTATAAAGAAAGGGTCGGTGGTATTATAAAGAAAGTGTCAGTAGTATTAAAAAGAAAGAGTCAGTCGTATTATAAAGAAAGGGTCAGTGGTATTATAAAGAAAGATTCAGTGGATTATAAAGAAAGGGTCAGTGGTATCATAAAGAAAGTGTCAGTGGTATTATAGAGAAAGTTTCAGTGGTATTATAAGGAAAGAGTCAGTGGTATTATAAAGAAAGGGTCAGTGGTTTTATAAAGAAAGAGTCAGGTGTATAATAAAGAAAGTGTCAGTTGTATTGAAAAGAAAGTGTCAGTGGTAATAAAAAGAAAGAGTCAGTGGTATTATAAAGAAGGAGTCAGTGGTATAATAAAGAAAGTGAGAGTGGTATTTTAAAGAAAATGTCAGTGGTATTAAAAGAAAGAGTCAGTGGTATTATAAAGAAAGTGTCAGTTGTATTATATAGAAGTAGTCAGTGGTATAATAAAGAAAGTGTCAGTGGTATTATGAAGAAAGAGTCTGTGGTATTATAAAGAAAGGGTGAGTGGTATTATTAATAAAGTGTCAGTTGTATTAAAAAGAAAGAGTCAGTGGTATTATAAAGAAAGAGGCAGTGGCATTATAATAAAGGGTCAGTGGTATTATCAAGAAGGGTCAATGGTATTATAAAGATGGTGTCAGTGGTATTATAAAGAATGGGTCGGTGGTATTACAAAGAAAGTGTCAGTAGTATTAAAAAGAGAGTCAGTTGTTTTATACAGAAAGTGTCAGTGGTATTATAAAGAAGGGTCAGTGGTATTATATAGAAAGTGTCAGTGGTATTAAAAAGAAAGTGTCATTGGTATTATAAAGAAAGAGTCAGTGGTTTTATAAAGAAAGTGTCAATCGTATTAAAAAGAAAGAGTCAGTGGTATTATAAAGAAAGTGTCAGTGGTATTATATAGAAGGAGTCAGTGGTATAATAAAGAAAGTGTCAGTGGTATTAAAAAGAAAGAGTCAGTGGTATTATAAAGAAAGGGTATGTGGTATTATAAAGAAAGGGTGAGTGGTATTATTAAGAAAGTGTCAGTTGCATTAAAAAGAAAGAGTCAGTGGTATTATAAAGAAAGAGGCAGTGTTATTATAAAGAAGGGTCAGCGGTATTATAAAGAAGGGTCACTGGTATTATAAAGAAAGTGTCGGTGGTATTATAAAGAAAGAGTCAGTGGTATTATAAAGAAAGTGTCAGTGGTATTATAAAGAAAGGGTCGGTGGTATTATAAAGAAAGTGTCAGTAGTATTAAAAAGAAAGTGTCAGTGGTATTATAAAGAAAGGGTATGTGGTATTATAAAGAAAGGGTGAGTGGTATTATTAAGAAAGTGTCAGTTGCATTAAAAAGAAAGAGTCAGTGGTATTATAAAGAAAGGGTATGTGGTATTATAAAGAAAGGGTGAGTGGTATTATTAAGAAAGTGTCAGTTGTATTTAAAAGAAAGAGTCAGTGGTAATATAAAGAAAGAGGCAGTGGTATTATAAAGAAGGAGTCAGTGGTATAATATAGAAAGTGTCAGTGGTATTAAAAAGAAAGAGTCAGTGGTATTATGAAGAAAGAGTCTGTGGTATTATAAAGAAAGGGTGAGTGGTATTATTAATAAAGTGTCAGTTGTATTAAAAAGAAAGAGTCAGTGGTATTATAAAGAAAGAGGCAGTGGCATTATAATAAAGGGTCAGTGGTATTATCAAGAAGGGTCAATGGTATTATAAAGATGGTGTCAGTGGTATTATAAAGAATGGGTCGGTGGTATTACAAAGAAAGTGTCAGTAGTATTAAAAAGAGAGTCAGTTGTTTTATGCAGAAAGTGTCAGTGGTATTATAAAGAAGGGTCAGTGGTATTATATAGAAAGTGTCAGTGGTATTAAAAAGAAAGTGTCATTGGTATTATAAAGAAAGAGTCAGTGGTTTTATAAAGAAAGTGTCAGTGGTATTATATAGAAGTAGTCAGTGGTATAATTAAGAAAGTGTCAGTGGTATTTAAAAGAAAGAGTCAGTGGTATTATAAAGAAAGAGTCTGTGGTATTATAATGAAAGGGTGAGTGGTATTATTAAGAAAGTGTCAGTTGTATTGAAAAGAAAGAGTCAGTGGTATAAAAAGAAAGTGTCAGTGGTATTGTAAAAAAGGAGTCCGTGGCATAATAAAGAAAGTTTCAGTGGTATTAAAAAGAAATAGTCAGTGGTATTATAAAGAAATGGTCAGTGGTATTATAAAGAAAGAGTCAGGTGTATAATAAAGAACATTTCAGTGGTATTATAAAGAAAGAGTCAGTGGTATTATAAAGAAAGGGTCAGTGGTATTATAAAGAAAGCGTCAGGTGTATAATAAAGAAAGTGTCAGTGGTATTAAAAAGAAAGAGTCAGTGGTATTATAAAGAAAGAGTCAGTGGTATTATAAAGAAAGGGTCAGTGGTATTATAAAGAAAGAGTCAGGTGTATAATAAAGAAAGTGTCAGTGGTATTGAAAAGAAAGTGTCAGTGGTATTAAAAAGAAAGGGTCAGTGGTATTATAAAAAAAGGATCAGTGGTATTATACAGAAAGAGTCAGTGGTATAATAAAGAAAGGAGTCAATGGTATTATATAGAAAGTGTCAGTGGTATTATAAAGAAAGGGTCAGTGGTATTAAAAAGAAAGGTTCAGTGGTATTATAAATAAAATGTCAGTGGTATTATAAAGAAAGGGTTAGTGGTGTTATAAAGAAAGAGTCAGTGGTATAATAAAGAAAGTGTAAGTGGTATTATAAAGAAACAGTCAGTGGTATAAAAAAGAGTCAGTGGTATTGTAATAAAGGAGTTAATGGCATAATAAAGAAAGTTTCAGTGGTATTAAAAAGAAATAGTCTGTGGTATTATAAAGAATTGGTCATGGTATTATAAAGAAAGAGTCAGGTGTATAATAAAGAAAGAGTCAGTCATATTATAAAGAAAGGGTCAGTGGTATTATAAAGAAAGGGTCAGTGGTATTGAAAGAAGGAGTCAGTGGTATTAAAAAGATAGTGTCAGTGGTATTATAAAGAAAGATTCTGTGGAATTATAAAGATAGTGTCAGTGACATTATAAAGAAAGTGTCAGTGGTATTAAAAAGAAAGAGTCAGTGGTATTATAAGGAAAGTGTCAGTGGTATTATATAGAAGGAGTCAGTGGTATAATAAAGAAAGTGTCAGTGGTATTAAAAAGAAAGTGTCAGTGGTATTATAAAGAAAGGGTCAGTGGTATTATCAAGAAAGAGTCAGGTGTATAATAAAGAAAGAGTCAGTCATATTATAAAGAAAGGGTCAGTGGTATTATAAAGAAAGGGTCAGTGGTATTGAAAGAAGGAGTCAGTGGTATTTAAAAGATAGTGTCAGTGGTATTATAAAGAAAGATTCTGTGGAATTATAAAGATAGTGTCAGTGACATTATAAAGAAAGTGTCAGTGGTATTAAAAAGAAAGAGTCAGTGGTATTATAAGGAAAGTGTCAGTGGTATTATATAGAAGGAGTCAGTGGTATAATAAAGAAAGTATCAGTGGTATTAAAAAGAAAGTGTCAGTGGTATTATAAAGAAAGGGTCAGTGGTATTATCAAGAAAGGGTGAGTGGTATTATTAAAAAAGTGTCAGTTGTATTAAAAAGAAAGAGTCAGTGGTATTATAAAGAAAGAGGCAGTGGCATTATAATAAAGGGTCAGTGGTATTATCAAGAAGGGTCAATGGTATTATAAAGATGGTGTCAGTGGTATTATAAACAATGGGTCGGTGGTATTACAAAGAAAGTGTCAGTAGTATTAAAAAGAGAGTCAGTTGTTTTATACAGAAAGTGTCAGTGGTATTATAAAGAAGGGTCAGTGGTATTATATAGAAAGTGTCAGTGGTATTAAAAAGAAAGTGTCATTGGTATTATAAAGAAAGAGTCAGTGGTTTCATAAAGAAAGTGTCAATCGTATTAAAAAGAAAGAGTCAGTGGTATTATAAAGAAAGTGTCAGTGGTATTATATAGAAGGAGTCAGTGGTTGGATTATAAAGAAAGTGTCAGTGGTATTAAAAAGAAAGAGTCAGTGGTATTACAAAGAAAGGGTATGTGGTATTATAAAGAAAGGGTGAGTGGTATTATTAAGAAAGTGTCAGTTGTATTTAAAAGAAAGAGTCAGTGGTAATATAAAGAAAGAGGCAGTGGTATTATAAAGAAGGGTCACTGGTATTATAAAGAATGTATCGGTGGTATTATAAAGAAAGGGTCGGTGGTATTATAAAGAAAGTGTCAGTAGTATTAAAAAGAAAGAGTCAGTCGTATTATAAAGAAAGGGTCAGTGGTATTATAAAGAAAGATTCAGTGGATTATAAAGAAAGGGTCAGTGGTATCATAAAGAAAGTGTCAGTGGTATTATAGAGAAAGTTTCAGTGGTATTATAAGGAAAGAGTCAGTGGTATTATAAAGAAAGGGTCAGTGGTTTTATAAAGAAAGAGTCAGGTGTATAATAAAGAAAGTGTCAGTTGTATTGAAAAGAAAGTGTCAGTGGTAATAAAAAGAAAGAGTCAGTGGTATTATAAAGAAGGAGTCAGTGGTATAATAAAGAAAGTGAGAGTGGTATTTTAAAGAAAATGTCAGTGGTATTAAAAGAAAGAGTCAGTGGTATTATAAAGAAAGTGTCAGTTGTATTATATAGAAGTAGTCAGTGGTATAATAAAGAAAGTGTCAGTGGTATTATGAAGAAAGAGTCTGTGGTATTATAAAGAAAGGGTGAGTGATATTATTAATAAAGTGTCAGTTGTATTAAAAAGAAAGAGTCAGTGGTATTATAAAGAAAGAGGCAGTGGCATTATAATAAAGGGTCAGTGGTATTATCAAGAAGGGTCAATGGTATTATAAAGATGGTGTCAGTGGTATTATAAAGAATGGGTCGGTGGTATTACAAAGAAAGTGTCAGTAGTATTAAAAAGAGAGTCAGTTGTTTTATACAGAAAGTGTCAGTGGTATTATAAAGAAGGGTCAGTGGTATTATATAGAAAGTGTCAGTGGTATTAAAAAGAAAGTGTCATTGGTATTATAAAGAAAGAGTCAGTGGTTTTATAAAGAAAGTGTCAATCGTATTAAAAAGAAAGAGTCTGTGGTATTATAAAGAAAGTGTCAGTGGTATTATATAGAAGGAGTCAGTGGTATAATAAAGAAAGTGTCAGTGGTATTAAAAAGAAAGAGTCAGTGGTATTATAAAGAAAGGGTATGTGGTATTATAAAGAAAGGGTGAGTGGTATTATTAAGAAAGTGTCAGTTGCATTAAAAAGAAAGAGTCAGTGGTATTATAAAGAAAGAGGCAGTGGTATTATAAAGAAGGGTCAGCGGTATTATAAAGAAGGGTCACTGGTATTATAAAGAAAGTGTCGGTGGTATTATAAAGAAAGGGTCGGTGGTATTATAAAGAAAGTGTCGGTGGTATTATAAAGAAAGGGTCGGTGGTATTATAAAGAAAGTGTCAGTAGTATTAAAAAGAAAGTGTCAGTGGTATTATAAAGAAAGGGTATGTGGTATTATAAAGAAAGGGTGAGTGGTATTATTAAGAAAGTGTCAGTTGCATTAAAAAGAAAGAGTCAGTGGTATTATAAAGAAAGGGTATGTGGTATTATAAAGAAAGGGTGAGTGGTATTATTAAGAAAGTGTCAGTTGTATTTAAAAGAAAGAGTCAGTGGTAATATAAAGAAAGAGGCAGTGGTATTATAAAGAAGGAGTCAGTGGTATTATAAAGAAAGTGTCAGTGGTATTAAAAAGAAAGAGTCAGTGGTATTATAAAGAAAGAGGCAGTGGCATTATAATAAAGGGTCAGTGGTATTATCAAGAAGGGTCAATGGTATTATAAAGATGGTGTCAGTGGTATTATAAAGAATGGGTCGGTGGTATTACAAAGAAAGTGTCAGTAGTATTAAAAAGAGAGTCAGTTGTTTTATGCAGAAAGTGTCAGTGGTATTATAAAGAAGGGTCAGTGGTATTATATAGAAAGTGTCAGTGGTATTAAAAAGAAAGTGTCATTGGTATTATAAAGAAAGAGTCAGTGGTTTTATAAAGAAAGTTTCAGTGGTATTATATAGAAGTAGTCAGTGGTATAATTAAGAAAGTGTCAGTGGTATTTAAAAGAAAGAGTCAGTGGTATTATAAAGAAAGAGTCTGTGGTATTATAATGAAAGGGTGAGTGGTATTATTAAGAAAGTGTCAGTTGTATTGAAAAGAAAGAGTCAGTGGTATAAAAAGAAAGTGTCAGTGGTATTGTAAAAAAGGAGTCCGTGGCATAATAAAGAAAGTTTCAGTGGTATTAAAAAGAAATAGTCAGTGGTATTATAAAGAAATGGTCAGTGGTATTATAAAGAAAGAGTCAGGTGTATAATAAAGAACATTTCAGTGGTATTATAAAGAAAGAGTCAGTGGTATTATAAAGAAAGGGTCAGTGGTATTATAAAGAAAGCGTCAGGTGTATAATAAAGAAAGTGTCAGTGGTATTATAAAGAAAGAGTCAGTGGTATTATAAAGAAAGAGTCAGTGGTATTATAAAGAAAGTGTCAGTGGTATTATAAAGAAAGAGTCAGGTGTATAATAAAGAAAGTGTCAGTGGTATTGAAAAGAAAGTGTCAGTGGTAATAAAAAGAAAGAGTCAGTGGTATTATCAAGAAGGAGTCAGTGGTATAATAAAGAAAGTGAGAGTGGTATTTTTAGAAAAGTGTCAGTGGTATTAAAAGAAAGAGTCAGTGGTATTATAAAGAAAGTGTCAGTGGTATTATATAGAAGTAGTCAGTGGTATAATAAAGAAAGTGTCAGTGGTATTAAAAAGAAAGAGTCAGTGGTATTATGAAGAAAGAGTCTGTGGTATTATAAAGAAAGGGTGAGTGGTATTATTAATAAAGTGTCAGTTGTATTAAAAAGAAAGAGTCAGTGGTATTATAAAGAAAGAGGCAGTGGCATTATAATAAAGGGTCAGTGGTATTATCAAGAAGGGTCAATGGTATTATAAAGATGGTGTCAGTGGTATTATAAAGAATGGGTCGGTGGTATTACAAAGAAAGCGTCAGTAGTATTAAAAAGAGAGTCAGTTGTTTTATACAGAAAGTGTCAGTGGTATTATAAAGAAGGGTCAGTGGTATTATATAGAAAGTGTCAGTGGTATTAAAAAGAAAGTGTCATTGGTATTATAAAGAAAGAGTCAGTGGTTTTATAAAGAAAGTGTCAATCGTATTAAAAAGAAAGAGTCAGTGGTATTATAAAGAAAGTGTCAGTGGTATTATATAGAAGGAGTCAGTGTTATAATAAAGAAAGTGTCAGTGGTATTAAAAAGAAAGAGTCAGTGGTATTATAAAGAAAGGGTATGTGGTATTATAAAGAAAGGGTGAGTGGTATTATTAAGAAAGTGTCAGTTGTATTTAAAAGAAAGAGTCAGTGGTAATATAAAGAAAGAGGCAGTGGTATTATAAAGAAGGGTCAGCGGTATTATAAAGAAGGGTCACTGGTATTATAAAGAAAGTGTCGGTGGTATTATAAAGAAAGGGTCGGTGGTATTATAAAGAAAGTGTCAGTAGTATTAAAAAGAAAGAGTCAGTCGTATTATAAAGAAAGGGTCAGTGGTATTATAAAGAAAGATTCAGTTGATTATAAAGAAAGGGTCAGTGGTATCATAAAGAAAGTGTCAGTGGTATTATAAAGAAAGTTTCAGTGGTATTATAAAGAAAGAGTCATTGGTATTATAAAGAAAGGGTCAGTGGTATTATAAAGAAAGAGTCAGGTGTATAATAAAGAAAGTGTCAGTGGTATTGAAAAGAAAGTGTCAGTGGTAATAAAAAGAAAGAGTCAGTGGTATTATAAAGAAGGAGTCAGTGGTATAATAAAGAAAGTGAGAGTGGTATTTTAAAGAAAGTGTCAGTGGTATGAAAAGAAAGAGTCAGTGGTATTATAAAGAAAGTGTCAGTGGTATTATATAGAAGTAGTCAGTGGTATAATAAAGAAAGTGTCAGTGGTATTAAAAAGAAAGAGTCAGTGGTATTATGAAGAAAGAGTCTGTGGTATTATAAAGAAAGGGTGAGTGGTATTATTAATAAAGTGTCAGTTGTATTAAAAAGAAAGAGTCAGTGGTATTATAAAGAAAGAGGCAGTGGCATTATAATAAAGGGTCAGTGGTATTATCAAGAAGGGTCAATGGTATTATAAAGATGGTGTCAGTGGTATTATAAAGAATGGGTCGGTGGTATTACAAAGAAAGTGTCAGTAGTATTAAAAAGAGAGTCAGTTGTTTTATGCAGAAAATGTCAGTGGTATTATAAAGAAGGGTCAGTGGTATTATATAGAAAGTGTCAGTGGTATTAAAAAGAAAGTGTCATTGGTATTATAAAGAAAGAGTCAGTGGTTTTATGAAGAAAGTGTCAATCGTATTAAAAAGAAAGAGTCAGTGGTATTATAAAGAAAGTGTCAGTGGTATTATATAGAAGGAGTCAGTGGTATAATAAAAAAAGTGTCAGTGGTATTAAAAAGAAGGAGTCAGTGGTATTATAAAGAAAGGGTATGTGGTATTATAAAGAAAGGGTGAGTGGTATTATTAAGAAAGTGTCAGTTGCATTAAAAAGAAAGAGTCAGTGGTATTATAAAGAAAGAGGCAGTGGTATTATAAAGAAGGGTCGGCGGTATTATAAAGAAGGGTCACTGGTATTATAAAGAAATAGTCGGTGGTATTACAAAGAAAGGGTCGGTGGTATTATAAAGAAAGTGTCGGTGGTATTATAAAGAAAGGGTCGGTGGTATTATAAAGAAAGAGTCAGTGGTATTATAAAGAAAGGGTCAGTGGTATTATAAAGAAAGAGTCAGGTGTAAAATAAAGAAAGGGTCAGTGGTATCATAAAGAAAGTGTCAGTGGTAATAAAAAGAAAGAGTCAGTGGTACTATAAAGAAGGAGTCAGTGGTATAATAAAGAAAGTGAGAGTGGTATTTTCAAGAAAGTGTCAGTGGTATTAAAAAGAAAGAGTCAGTGGTATTATAAAGAAAGTGTCAGTGGTATTATATAGAAGTAGTCAGTGGTATAATTAAGAAAGTGTCAGTGGTATTTAAAAGAAAGAGTCAGTGGTATTATAAAGAAAGAGTCTGTGGTATTATAAAGAAAGGGTGAGTGGTATTATTAAGAAAGTGTCAGATGTATTGAAAAGAAAGAGTCAGTGGTATAAAAAGAAAGAGTCAGTGGTATTGTAAAAAAGGAGTCAGTGGCATAATAAAGAAAGTTTCAGTGGTATTAAAAGGAAAGAGTCAGTGGTATTATAAAGAAATGGTCAGTGGTATTATAAAGAAAGAGTCAGGTGTATAATAAAGAAAGGGTCAGTCGTATTATAAAGAAAGGGTCAGTGGTATTATAAAGAAAGATTCAGTGGAATTATAAAGAAAGGGTCAGTGGTATCATAAAGAAAGTGTCAGTGGTATTAAAAAGAACATTTCAGTGGTATTATAAAGAAAGTGTCAGTGGTATTATAAAGAAAGGGTCAGTGGTAATCAAAAGAAAGAGTCAGTGGTACTATAAAGAAGGAGTCAGTGGTATTATAAAGAAAGTGTCAGTGGTATTATATAGAAGTAGTCAGTGGTATAATAAAGAAAGTGAGAGTCGTATTTTAAAGAACGTGTCAGTGGTATTATAAAGAAAGAGTCAGTGGTATTATAAAGAAAGTGTCAGTGGTATTATATAGATGTAGTCAGTGGTATAATTAAGAAAGTGTCAGTGGTATTTAAAAGAAAGAGTCAGTGGTATTATAAAGAAAGAGTCTGTGGTATTATAATGAAAGGGTGAGTGGTATTATTAAGAAAGTGTCAGTTGTATCGAAAAGAAAGAGTCAGTGGTATAAAAAGAAAGTGTCAGTGGTATTGTAAAAAAGGAGTCAGTGGCATAATAAAGAAAGTTTCAGTGGTATTAAAAAGAAATAGTCAGTGGTATTATAAAGAAATGGTCAGTGGTATTATAAAGAAAAAGTCAGGTGTATAATAAAGAACATTTCAGTGGTATTATAAAGAAAGAGTCAGTGGTATTATAAAGAAAGGGTCAGTGGTATTATAAAGAAAGCGTCAGGTGTATAATAAAGAAAGTGTCAGTGGTATTAAAAAGAAAGAGTCAGTGGTACTATAAAGAAGGAGTCAGTGGTATTATAAAGAAAGTGTCAGTGGTATTATATAGAAGTAGTCAGTGGTATAATAAAGATAGTGTCAGTGTTATTAAAAAGAAAGAGTCAGTGGTAATCAAAAGAAAGAGTCAGTGGTACTATAAAGAAGGAGTCAGTGGTATAATAAAGAAAGTGTCACTAGTATTATAAAGAAAGAGTCAGTGGTTTAAAAAAAAAAGAGTCAGTGGTATTGTTAAAAAGTAGTCAGTGGCATAATAAAGAAAGTTTCAGTGGTAATCAAAAGAAAGAGTCAGTGGTACTATAAAGAAGTTGTCAGTGGTATAATAAAGAAAGTGTCACTAGTATTATAAAGAAAGAGTCAGTGGTTTAAAAAAAAGAGTCAGTGGTATTGTTAAAAAGTAGTCAGTGGCATAATAAAGAAAGTTTCAGTGGTATTAAAAAGAAAGAGTCAGTGGTATTATAAAGAAATGGTCAGTGGTATTATAAAGAAAGTGTCAGGTGTATAATAAAGAAAGAGTCAGTCGTATTATAAAGAAAGGGTCAGTGGTATTATAAAGAAAGATTCAGTGGATTATAAAGAAAGAGTCAGTGGTAACATAAAGAAAGTGTCAGTGGTATTAAAAAGAACATTTCAGTGGTATTATAAAGAAAGAGTCAGTGGTATTATAAAGAAATGGTCAGTGGTAATCAAAAGAAAGAGTCAGTGGTACTATAAAGAAGGAGTCAGTGGTATTATAAAGAAAGTGTCAGTGGTATTATATAGAAGTAGTCAGTGGTATAATAAAGAAAGTGAGAGTCGTATTTTAAAGAAAGTGTCAGTGGTATTAAAAAGAAAGAGTCAGTGGCATTATAAAGAAAGTGTCAGTGGTATTAAAAACAAAGAGTCAAGTGTATAATAAAGAAAGAGTCAGTCGTATTATAAAGAAAGGGTCAGTGGTATTATAAAGAAAGATTCAGTGGATTATAAAGAAAGGGTCAGTGGTAACATAAAGAAAGTGTCAGTGGTATTATAAAGAAAGAGTCAGTGGTATTATAAAGAAAGGGTCAGTGGTATTATAAAGAAAGAGTCAGGTGTATAATAAAGAAAGTGTCAGTGGTATTGAAAAGAAAGTGTCAGTGGTTATAAAAAGAAAGAGTCAGTGGTACTATAAAGAAGGAGTCAGTGGTATAATAAAGAAAGTGAGAGTGGTATAATAAAGAAAGTGTCAGTGTTATTAAAAAGAAAGAGTCAGTGGTAATCAAAAGAAAGAGTCAGTGGTACTATAAAGAAGGAGTCAGTGGTATAATAAAGAAACTGTCACTGGTATTATAAAGAAAGAGTCAGTGGTATAAAAGAAAGAGTCAGTGGTATTGTAAAAAAGTAGTCAGTGGCATAATAAAGAAAGTTTCAGTGGTATTAAAAAGAAAGAGTCAGTGGTATTATAAAGAAATTGTCAGTTGTATTATAAAGAAAGAGTCAGGTGTATAATAAAGAAAGAGTCAGTCGTATTATAAAGAAATGGTCAGTGGTATTATAAAGAAAGATTCAGTGGATTATAAAGAAAGGGTCAGTGGTAACATAAAGAAAGTGTCAGTGGTATTATAAAGAAAGTTTCAGTGGTATTATAAAGAAAGAGTTAGTGGTATTATAAAGAAAGGGTCAGTGGTATTATAAAGAAAGAGTCAGGTGTATAATAAAGAAAGTGTCACTGGTATTGAAAAGAAAGTGTCAGTGGTAATAAAAAGAAAGAGTCATTGGTACTATAAAGAAGGAGTCAGTGGTATAATAAAGAAAGTGAGAGTGGTATTTTAAAGAAAGTGTCAGTGGTATTAAAAAGAAAGAGTCAGTGGTATTATAAAGAAAGTGTCAGTGGTATTATATAGAAGTAGTCAGTGGTATAATTAAGAAAGTGTCAGTGGTATTTAAAAGAAAGAGTCAGTGGTATTATAAAGAAAGAGTCTGTGGTATTATAAAGAAAGGGTGAGTGGTATTATTAAGAAAGTGTCAGTTGTATTGAAAAGAAAGAGTCAGTGGTATAAAAAGAAAGTGTCAGTGGTATTGTAAAAAAGGAGTCAGTGGCATAATAAAAAAAGTTTCAGTGGTATTAAAAAGAAAGAGTCAGTGGTATTATAAAGAAATGGTCAGTGGTACTATAAAGAAAGAGTCAGGTGTATAATAAAGAACATTTCAGTAGTATTATAAAGAAAGAGTCAGTGGTTTTATAAAGAAAGGGTCAGTGGTATTATAAAGAAAGCGTCAGGTGTATAATAAAGACAGTGTCAGTGGTATTATAAAGAAAGTGTCAGCGGTATTAAAAAGAAAGAGTCAGTGGTACTATAAAGAAGGAGTCAGTGGTATTATAAAGAAACATTCAGTGGAATTATAAAGAAAGGGTCAGTGGTATCATAAAGAAAGTGTCAGTGGTATTATTAAGAACATTTCAGTGGTATTATAAAGAAAGAGTCAGTGGTATTATAAAGAAAAGGTCAGTGGTATTATAAAGAAAGATTCAGTGGAATTAAAAAGAAAGGGTCAGTGGTATCATAAAGAAAGTGTCAGTGGTATTATAAAGAACATTTCAGTGGTATTATAAAGAAAGAGTCAGTGGTATTATAAAGAAAGGGTCAGTGGTATTATAAAGAAAGAGTCAGGTGTATAATAAAGAAAGTGTCAGTGGTATTATAAAGAAAGTGTCAGTGGTATTAAAAAGAAAGAGTCATTGGTACTATAAAGAAGGAGTCAGTGGTATAATAAAGAAATTGAAAGTCGTATTTTAAAGAAAGTGTCAGTGGTATTATCAAGAAGGGTCAATGGTATTATAATGATGGTGTCAGTGGTATTATAAAGAATGGGTCGGTGGTATTACAAAGAAAGTGTCAGTAGTATTAAAAAGAGAGTCAGTTGTTTTATACAGAAAGTGTCAGTGGTATTATAAAGAAGGGTCAGTGGTATTATATAGAAAGTGTCAGTGGTATTAAAAAGAAAGTGTCATTGGTATTATAAAGAAAGAGTCAGTGGTTTTACAAAGAAAGTGTCAATCGTATTAAAAAGAAAGAGTCAGTGGTATTATAAAGAAAGTGTCAGTGGTATTATATAGAAGGAGTCAGTGGTATAATAAAGAAAGTGTCAGTGGTATTAAAAAGAAAGAGTCAGTGGTATTATAAAGAAAGGGTATGTGGTATTATAAAGAAAGGGTGAGTTGTATTATTAAGAAAGTGTCAGTTGTATTTAAAAGAAAGAGTCAGTGGTAATATAAAGAAAGAGGCAGTGGTATTATAAAGAAGGGTCAGCGGTATTATAAAGAAGGGTCACTGGTATTATAAAGAAAGTGTCGGTGGTATTATAAAGAAAGGGTCGGTGGTATTATAAAGAAAGTGTCAGTAGTATTATAAAGAAAGTGTCAGTGGTATTATAAAGAAAGTGTCAGTGGTATTAAAAAGAAAGAGTCAGTGGTTTTATAAAGAAATGGTCAGTGGTATTATAAAGAAAGTGTCAGGTGTATAATAAAGAAAGAGTCAGTCGTATTATAAAGAAAGGGTCAGTGGTATTATAAAGAAAGATTCAGTGGATTATAAAGAAAGAGTCAGTGGTAACATAAAGAAAGTGTCAGTGGTATTATGAAGAAAATTTCAGTGGTATTATAAAGAAAGAGTCAGTGGTATTATAAAGAAAGGGTCAGTGGTATTATAAAGAAAGAGTCAGGTGTATAATAAAGAAAGTGTCAGTGGTATCATAAAGAAAGTGTCAGTGGTAATAAAAAGAAAGAGTCAGTGGTACTATAAAGAAGGAGTCAGTGGTATAATAAAGAAAGTGAGAGTGGTATTTTCAAGAAAGTGTCAGTGGTATTAAAAAGAAAGAGTCAGTGGTATTATAAAGAAAGTGTCAGTGGTATTAGATAGAAGTAGTCAGTGGTATAATTAAGAAAGTGTCAGTGGTATTAAAAAGAAAGAGTCAGTGGTATTATAAAGAAAGAGTCTGTGGTATTATAAAGAAAGGGTGAGTGGTATTATTAAGAAAGTGTCAGTTGTATTGAAAAGAAAGAGTCAGTGGTATAAAAAGAAAGAGTCAGTGGTATTGTCAAAAAGGAGTCAGTGGCATAATAAAGAAAGTTTCAGTGGTATTAAAAGGAAAGAGTCAGTGGTATTATAAAGAAATGGTCAGTGGTATTATAAAGAAAGAGTCAGGTGTATAATAAAGAAAGGGTCAGTCGTATTATAAAGAAAGGGTCAGTGGTATTATAAAGAAAGATTCAGTGGAATTATAAAGAAAGGGTCAGTGGTATCATAAAGAAAGTTTCCGTGGTATTAAAAAGAACATTTCAGTGGTATTATAAAGAAAGAGTCAGTGGTATTATAAAGAAAGGGTCAGTGGTAATCAAAAGAAAGAGTCAGTGGTACTATAAAGAAGGAGTCAGTGGTATTATAAAGAAAGTGTCAGTGGTATTATATAGAAGTAGTCAGTGGTATAATAAAGAAAGTGAGAGTCGTATTTTAAAGAAAGTGTCAGTGGTATTAAAAAGAAAGAGTCAGTGGTATTATAAAGAAAGTGTCAGTGGTATTATATAGAAGTAGTCAGTGGTATAATAAAGAAAGTATCAGTGTTATTAAAAGAGAGAGTCTGTGGTAATCAAAAGAAAGAGTCAGTGGTACTATAAAGAAGGAGTCAGGGGTATAATAAAGAAACTGTCACTGGTATTATAAAGAAAGAGTCAGTGGTATAAAAGAAAGAGTCAGTGGTATTGTAAAAAAGTAGTCAGTGGCATAATAAAGAAAGTTTCAGTGGTATTAAAAAGAATGGGTCGGTGGTATTACAAAGAAAGTGTCAGTAGTATTAAAAAGAGAGTCAGTTGTTTTATACAGAAAGTGTCAGTGGTATTATAAAGAAGGGTCAGTGGTATTATATAGAAAGTGTCAGTGGTATTAAAAAGAAAGTGTCATTGGTATTATAAAGAAAGAGTCAGTGGTTTTATAAAGAAAGTGTCAATCGTATTAAAAAGAAAGAGTCAGTGGTATTATAAAGAAAGTGTCAGTGGTATTATATAGAAGGAGTCAGTGGTATAATAAAGAAAGTGTCAGTGGTATTAAAAAGAAAGAGTCAGTGGTATTATAAAGAAAGGGTATGTGGTATTATAAAGAAAGGGTGAGTTGTATTATTAAGAAAGTGTCAGTTGTATTTAAAAGAAAGAGTCAGTGGTAATATAAAAAAAGAGGCAGTGGTATTATAAAGAAGGGTCAGCGGTATTATAAAGAAAGAGTCAGTGGTATTATAAAGAAAGTGTCAGTGGTATTATATAGAAGTAGTCAGTGGTATAATAAAGAAAGTGTCAGTGTTATTAAAAGAGAGAGTCTGTGGTAATCAAAAGAAAGAGTCAGTGGTACTATAAAGAAGGAGTCAGGGGTATAATAAAGAAACTGTCACTGGTATTATAAAGAAAGAGTCAGTGGTATAAAAGAAAGAGTCAGTGGTATTGTAAAGAAAGGGTCAGTGGTATTAAAAAGAAAGAGTCAGTGGTATTATAAAGAAATGGTCAGTGGTATTATAAAGAAAGATTCAGTGGATTATAAAGAAAGAGTCAGTGGTAACATAAAGAAAGTGTCAGTGGTATTATGAAGAAAATTTCAGTGGTATTATAAAGAAAGAGTCAGTGGTATTATAAAGAAAGGGTCAGTGGTATTATAAAGAAAGAGTCAGGTGTATAATAAAGAAAGGGTCGGTGGTATTATAAAGAAAGTGTCAGTAGTATTAAAAAGAAAGAGTCAGTCGTATTATAAAGAAAGGGTCAGTGGTATTAAAAAGAAAGAGTCAGTGGTATTATAAAGAAATGGTCAGTGGTATTATAAAGAAAGTGTCAGGTGTATAATAAAGAAAGAGTCAGTCGTATTATAAAGAAAGGGTCAGTGGTATTATAAAGAAAGATTCAGTGGATTATAAAGAAAGAGTCAGTGGTAACATAAAGAAAGTGTCAGTGGTATTATGAAGAAAATTTCAGTGGTATTATAAAGAAAGAGTCAGTGGTATTATAAAGAAAGGGTCAGTGGTATTATAAAGAAAGAGTCAGGTGTATAATAAAGAAAGTGTCAGTGGTATCATAAAGAAAGTGTCAGTGGTAATCAAAAGAAAGAGTCAGTGGTACTATAAAGAAGGAGTCAGTGGTATTATAAAGAAAGTGTCAGTGGTATTATATAGAAGTAGTCAGTGGTATAATAAAGAAAGTGAGAGTCGTATTTTAAAGAAAGTGTCAGTGGTATTAAAAAGAAAGAGTCAGTGGTATTATAAAGAAAGTGTCAGTGGTATTATATAGAAGTAGTCAGTGGTATAATAAAGAAAGTGTCAGTGTTATTAAAAGAGAGAGTCTGTGGTAATCAAAAGAAAGAGTCAGTGGTACTATAAAGAAGGAGTCAGGGGTATAATAAAGAAACTGTCACTGGTATTATAAAGAAAGAGTCAGTGGTATAAAAGAAAGAGTCAGTGGTATTGTAAAAAAGTAGTCAGTGGCATAATAAAGAAAGTTTCAGTGGTATTAAAAAGAAAGAGTCAGTGGTATTATAAAGAAATTGTCAGTTGTATTATAAAGAAAGAGTCAGGTGTATAATAAAGAAAGAGTCAGTCGTATTATAAAGAAAGGGTCAGTGGTATTATAAAGAAAGATTCAGTGGATTATAAAGAAAGGGTCAGTGGTAACATAAAGAAAGTGTCAGTGGTATTATAAAGAAAGTTTCAGTGGTATTATAAAGAAAGAGTCAGTGGTATTATAAAGAAAGGGTCAGTGGTATTATAAAGAAAGAGTCAGGTGTATAATAAAGAAAGTGTCAGTGGTATTGAAAAGAAAGTGTCAGTGGTAATAAAAAGAAAGAGTCAGTGGTACTATAAAGAAGGAGTCAGTGGTATAATAAAGAAAGTGAGAGTGGTATTTTAAAGAAAGTGTCAGTGGTATTAAAAAGAAAGAATCAGTGGTATTATAAAGAAAGTGTCAGTGGTATTATATAGAAGTAGTCAGTGGTATAATTAAGAAAGTGTCAGTGGTATTTAAAAGAAAGAGTCAGTGGTATTATAAAGAAAGAGTCTGTGGTATTATAATGAAAGGGTGAGTGGTATTATTAAGAAAGTGTCAGTTGTATTGAAAAGAAAGAGTCAGTGGTATAAAAAGAAAGTGTCAGTGGTATTGTAAAAAAGGAGTCAGTAGCATAATAAAGAAAGTTTCAGTGGTATTAAAAAGAAATAGTCAGTGGTATTATAAAGAAATGGTCAGTTGTATTATAAAGAAAGAGTCAGGTGTATAATAAAGAACATTTCAGTGGTATTATAAAGAAAGAGTCAGTGGTATTATAAAGAAAGGGTCAGTGGTATTATAAAGAAAGCGTCAGGTGTATAATAAAGAAAGTGTCAGTGGTATTAAAAAGAAAGAGTCAGTGGTACTATAAAGAAGGAGTCAGTGGTATAATAAAGAAAGTGAGAGTGGTATTTTAAAGAAAGTGTCAGTGGTATTATAAAGAAAGAGTCAGTGGTATTATAAAGAAAGTGTCAGTGGTATTATATAGAAGTAGTCAGTGGTATAATAAAGATAGTGTCAGTGTTATTAAAAAGAAAGAGTCAGTGGTAATCAAAAGAAAGAGTCAGTGGTCCTATAAAGAAGGAGTCAGTGGTATAATAAAGAAAGTGTCACTAGTATTATAAAGAAAGAGTCAGTGGTTTAAAAAAAAAGAGTCAGTGGTATTGTAAAAAAGTAGTCAGTGGCATAATAAAGAAAGTTTCAGTGGTATTAAAAAGAAAGAGTCAGTGGTATTATAAAGAAATGGTCAGTGGTATTATAAAGAAAGTGTCAGGTGTATAATAAAGAAAGAGTCAGTCGTATTATAAAGAAAGGGTCAGTGGTATTATAAAGAAAGATTCAGTGGATTATAAAGAAAGAGGCAGTGGTAACATAAAGAAAGTGTCAGTGGTATTAAAAAGAACATTTCAGTGGTATTATAAAGAAAGAGTCAGTGGTATTATAAAGAAAGGGTCAGTGGTAATCAAAAGAAAGAGTCAGTGGTACTATAAAGAAGGAGTCAGTGGTATTATAAAGAAAGTGTCAGTGGTATTATATAGAAGTAGTCAGTGGTATCATAAAGAAAGTGAGTGTCGTATTTTAAAGAAAGTGTCAGTGGTATTAAAAAGAAAGAGTCAGTGGCATTATAAAGAAAGTGTCAGTGGTATTATAAAGAAATTGTCAAGTGTATCATTAAGAAAGATTCAGTCGTATTATAAAGAAAGTGTCAGTGGAATTATAAACAAAGTTTCAGTGGTATTATAAAGAAAGAGTCAGTGGTATTATAAAGAAAGGGTCAGTGGTATTATAAAGAAAGAGTCAGGTGTATAATAAAGAAAGTGTCAGTGGTATTGAAAAGAAAGTGTCAGTGGTAATAAAAAGAAAGAGTCAGTGGTACTATAAAGAAGGAGTCAGTGGTATAATAAAGAAAGTGAGAGTGGTATTTTAAAGAAAGTGTCAGTGGTATTAAAAAGAAAGAGTCAGTGGTATTATAAAGAAAGTGTCAGTGGTATTATATAGAAGTAGTCAGTGGTATAATAAAGAAAGTGTCAGTGTTATTAAAAAGAAAGAGTCAGTGGTAATCAAAAGAAAGAGTCAGTGGTACTATAAAGAAGGAGTCAGGGGTATAATAAAGAAACTGTCACTGGTATTATAAAGAAAGTGTCAGTGGTATAAAAGAAAGAGTCAGTGGTATTGTAAAAAAGTAGTCAGTGGCATAATAAAGAAAGTTTCAGTGGTATTAAAAAGAAAGAGTCAGTGGTATTATAAAGAAATTGTCAGTTGTATTATAAAGAAAGAGTCAGGTGTATAATAAAGAAAGAGTCAATCGTATTATAAAGAAAGGGTCAGTGGTATTATAAAGAAAGATTCAGTGGATTATAAAGAAAGGGTCAATGGTAACATAAAGAAAGTGACAGTGGTATTATAAAGAAAGTTTCAGTGGTATTATAAAGAAAGAGTCAGTGGTATTATAAAGAAAGGGTCAGTGGTATTATAAAGAAAGAGTCAGGTGTATAATAAAGAAAGTGTCAGTGGTATTGAAAAGAAAGTGTCAGTGGTAATAAAAAGAAAGAGTCAGTGGTACTATAAAGAAGGAGTCAGTGGTATAATAAAGAAAGTGAGAGTGGTATTTTAAAGAAAGTGTCAGTGGTATTAAAAAGAAAGAGTCAGTGGTATTATAAAGAAAGTGTCAGTGGTATTATAAAGAAATTGTCAAGTGTATCATTAAGAAAGATTCAGTCGTATTATAAAGAAAGTGTCAGTGGAATTATAAACAAAGTTTCAGTGGTATTATAAAGAAAGAGTCAGTGGTATTATAAAGAAAGGGTCAGTGGTATTATAAAGAAAGAGTCAGGTGTATAATAAAGAAAGTGTCAGTGGTATTGAAAAGAAAGTGTCAGTGGTAATAAAAAGAAAGAGTCAGTGGTACTATAAAGAAGGAGTCAGTGGTATAATAAAGAAAGTGAGAGTGGTATTTTAAAGAAAGTGTCAGTGGTATTAAAAAGAAAGAGTCAGTGGTATTATAAAGAAAGTGTCAGTGGTATTATATAGAAGTAGTCAGTGGTATAATAAAGAAAGTGTCAGTGGTATTAAAAAGAAAGAGTCAGTGGTATTATGAAGAAAGAGTCTGTGGTATTATAAAGAAAGGGTGAGTGGTATTATTAATAAAGTGTCAGTTGTATTAAAAAGAAAGAGTCAGTGGTATTATAAAGAAAGAGGCAGTGGCATTATAATAAAGGGTCAGTGGTATTATCAAGAAGGGTCAATGGTATTATAAAGATGGTGTCAGTGGTATTATAAAGAATGGGTCGGTGGTATTACAAAGAAAGCGTCAGTAGTATTAAAAAGAGAGTCAGTTGTTTTATACAGAAAGTGTCAGTGGTATTATAAAGAAGGGTCAGTGGTATTATATAGAAAGTGTCAGTGGTATTAAAAAGAAAGTGTCATTGGTATTATAAAGAAAGAGTCAGTGGTTTTATAAAGAAAGTGTCAATCGTATTAAAAAGAAAGAGTCAGTGGTATTATAAAGAAAGTGTCAGTGGTATTATATAGAAGGAGTCAGTGGTATAATAAAGAAAGTGTCAGTGGTATTAAAAAGAAAGAGTCAGTGGTATTATAAAGAAAGGGTATGTGGTATTATAAAGAAAGGGTGAGTGGTATTATTAAGAAAGTGTCAGTTGTATTTAAAAGAAAGAGTCAGTGGTAATATAAAGAAAGAGGCAGTGGTATTATAAAGAAGGGTCAGCGGTATTATAAAGAAGGGTCACTGGTATTATAAAGAAAGTGTCGGTGGTATTATAAAGAAAGGGTCGGTGGTATTATAAAGAAAGTGTCAGTAGTATTAAAAAGAAAGAGTCAGTCGTATTATAAAGAAAGGGTCAGTGGTATTATAAAGAAAGATTCAGTTGATTATAAAGAAAGGGTCATTGGTATCATTAAGAAAGTGTCAGTGGTATTATAAAGAAAGTTTCAGTGGTATTATAAAGAAAGAGTCAGTGGTATTATAAAGAAAGGGTCAGTGGTATTATAAAGAAAGAGTCAGGTGTATAATAAAGAAAGTGTCAGTGGTATTGAAAAGAAAGTGTCAGTGGTAATAAAAAGAAAGAGTCAGTGGTATTATAAAGAAGGAGTCAGTGGTATAATAAAGAAAGTGTCAGTGGTATTAAAAAGAAAGAGTCAGTGGTATTATGAAGAAAGAGTCTGTGGTATTATAAAGAAAGGGTGAGTGGTATTATTAATAAAGTGTCAGTTGTATTAAAAAGAAAGAGTCAGTGGTATTATAAAGAAAGAGGCAGTAGCATTATAATAAAGGGTCAGTGGTATTATCAAGAAGGGTCAATGGTATTATAAAGATGGTGTCAGTGGTATTATAAAGAATGGGTCGGTGGTATTACAAAGAAAGTGTCAGTAGTTTTAAAAAGAGAGTCAGTTGTTTTATGCAGAAAGTGCCAGTGGTATTATAAAGAAGGGTCAGTGGTATTATATAGAAAGTGTCAGTGGTATTAAAAAGAAAGTGTCATTGGTATTATAAAGAAAGAGTCAGTGGTTTTATGAAGAAAGTGTCAATCGTATTAAAAAGAAAGAGTCAGTGGTATTATAAAGAAAGTGTCAGTGGTATTATATAGAAGGAGTCAGTGGTATAATAAAAAAAGTGTCAGTGGTATTAAAAAGAAGGAGTCAGTGGTATTATAAAGAAAGGGTATGTGGTATTATAAAGAAAGGGTGAGTGGTATTATTATGAAAGTGTCAGTTGCATTAAAAAGAAAGAGTCAGTGGTATTATAAAGAAAGAGGCAGTGGTATTATAAAGAAGGGTCAGCGGTATTATAGAGAAGGGTCACTGGTATTATAAAGAAAGAGTCGGTGGTATTACAAAGAAAGGGTCGGTGGTATTATAAAGAAAGTGTCGGTGGTATTATAAAGAAAGGGTCGGTGGTATTATAAAGAAAGTGTCAGTAGTATTAAAAAGAAAGTGTCAGTGGTATTATAAAGAAAGTGTCAGTGGTTTTAAAAGAAGAGTCAGTGGTATTATAAGAAAGGGTCAGTGGTATTATAAAGAAACGGTCAGTAGTATTAAAAAGAAAGGGTCAGTGGTATTATAAAAAAAGGATCAGTGGTATTATACAGAAAGAGTCAGTGGTATAATAAAGAAAGGAGTCAATGGTATTATATAGAAAGTGTCAGTGGTATTATAAAGAAAGGGTCAGTGGTATTAAAAAGAAAGGTTCAGTGGTATTATAAATAAAATGTCAGTGGTATTATAAAGAAATGGTTAGTGGTGTTATTAAGAAAGAGTCAGTGGTATAATAAAGAAAGTGTAAGTGGTATTATAAAGAAAGAGTCAGTGGTATAAAAAAGAGTGAGTGGTATTGTAAAAAAGGAGTTAGTGGCATAATAAAGAAAGTTTCAGTGGTATTAAAAAGAAAGTGTCAGTGGTATTATAAAGAAGGAGTCAGTGATCGGATTATAAAGAAAGTGTCAGTGGTATTAAAAAGAAAGAGTCAGTGGTATTATAAAGAAAGGGTATGTGGTATTATAAAGAAAGGGTGAGTGGTATTATTAAGAAAGTGTCAGTTGTATTTAAAAGAAAGAGTCAGTGGTAATATAAAGAAAGAGGCAGTGGTATTATAAAGAAGGGTCAGCGGTATTATAAAGAAGGGTCACTGGTATTATAAAGAAAGTGTCGGAGGTATTATAAAGAAAGGGTCGGTGGTATTATAAAGAAAGTGTCAGTAGTATTAAAAAGAAAGAGTCAGTCGTATTATAAAGAAAGGGTCAGTGGTATTATAAAGAAAGATTCAGTGGCTTATAAAGAAAGGGTCAGTGGTATCATAAAGAAAGTGTCAGTGGTATTATAAAGAAAGTTTCAGTGGTATTATAAGGAAAGAGTCAGTGGTATTATAAAGAAAGGGTCAGTGGTATTATAAAGAAAGAGTCAGGTGTATAATAAAGAAAGTGTCAGTGGTATTGAAAAGAAAGTGTCAGTGGTAATAAAAAGAAAGAGTCAGTGGTATTATAAAGAAGGAGTCAGTGGTATAATAAAGAAAGTGAGAGTGGTATTTTAAAGAAAATGTCAGTGGTATTAAAAGAAAGAGTCAGTGGTATTATAAAGAAAGTGTCAGTTGTATTATATAGAAGTAGTCAGTGGTATAATAAAGAAAGTGTCAGTGGTATTAAAAAGAAAGAGTCAGTGGTATTATGAAGAAAGAGTCTGTGGTATTATAAAGAAAGGGTGAGTGGTATTATTAATAAAGTGTCAGTTGTATTAAAAAGAAAGAGTCAGTGGTATTATAAAGAAAGAGGCAGTGGCATTATAATAAAGGGTCAGTGGTATTATCAAGAAGGGTCAATGGTATTATAAAGATGGTGTCAGTGGTATTATAAAGAATGGGTCGGTGGTATTACAAAGAAAGTGTCAGTAGTATTAAAAAGAGAGTCAGTTGTTTTATGCAGAAAGTGTCAGTGGTATTATAAAGAAGGGTCAGTGGTATTATATAGAAAGTGTCAGTGGTATTAAAAAGAAAGTGTCATTGGTATTATAAAGAAAGAGTCAGTGGTTTTATGAAGAAAGTGTCAATCGTATTAAAAAGAAAGAGTCAGTGGTATTATAAAGAAAGTGTCAGTGGTATTATATAGAAGGAGTCAGTGGTATAATAAAAAAAGTGTCAGTGGTATTAAAAAGAAGGAGTCAGTGGTATTATAAAGAAAGGGTATGTGGTATTATAAAGAAAGGGTGAGTGGTATTATTAAGAAAATGTCAGTTGCATTAAAAGGAAAGAGTCAGTGGTATTATAAAGAAAGAGGCAGTGGTATTATAAAGAAGGGTCAGAGGTATTATAAAGAAGGGTCACTGGTATTATAAAGAAAGAGTCGGTGGTATTACAAAGAAAGGGTCGGTGGTATTATAAAGAAAGTGTCGGTGGTATTATAAAGAAAGGGTCGGTGGTATTATAAAGAAAGTGTCAGTAGTATTAAAAAGAAAGTGTCAGTGGTATTATAAAGAAAGTGTCAGTGGTATTTAAAAGAAAGTTTGAGTGGTATTAAAAAGAAAGTGTGAGTGGTTTTAAGAGAAGAGTCAGTGGTATTATAAGAAAGGGTCAGTGGTATTATAAAGAAACGGTCAGTGGTATTAAAAAGAAAGGGTCAGTGGTATTATAAAAAAAGGATCAGTGGTATTATACAGAAAGAGTCAGTGGTATAATAAAGAAAGGAGTCAATGGTATTATATAGAAAGTGTCAGTGGTATTATAAAGAAAGGGTCAGTGGTATTAAAAAGAAAGGTTCAGTGGTATTATAAATAAAATGTCAGTGGTATTATAAAGAAAGGGTTAGTGGTGTTATAAAGAAAGAGTCAGTGGTATAATCAAGAAAGTGTAAGTGGTATTATAAAGAAACAGTCAGTGGTATAAAAAAGAGTCAGTGGTATTGTAAAAAAGGAGTTAGTGGCATAATAAAGAAAGTTTCAGTGGTATTAAAAAGAAAGTGTCTGTGGTATTATAAAGAAATGGTCATGGTATTATAAAGAAAGAGTCAGGTGTATAATAAAGAAAGAGTCAGTCATATTATAAAGAAAGGGTCAGTGGTATTATAAAGAAAGGGTGAGTGGTATTATTAATAAAGTGTCAGTTGTATTAAAAAGAAAGAGTCAGTGGTATTATAAAGAAAGAGGCAGTGGCATTATAATAAAGGGTCAGTGGTATTATTAAGAAGGGTCAATGGTATTATAAAGATGGTGTCAGTGGTATTATAAAGAATGGGTCGGTGGTATTACAAAGAAAGTGTCAGTAGTATTAAAAAGAGAGTCAGTTGTTTTATACAGAAAGTGTCAGTGGTATTATAAAGAAGGGTCAGTGGTATTATATAGAAAGTGTCAGTGGTATTAAAAAGAAAGTGTCATTGGTATTATAAAGAAAGAGTCAGTGGTTTCATAAAGAAAGTGTCAATCGTATTAAAAAGAAAGAGTCAGTGGTATTATAAAGAAAGTGTCAGTGGTATTATATAGAAGGAGTCAGTGGTTGGATTATAAAGAAAGTGTCAGTGGTATTAAAAAGAAAGAGTCAGTGGTATTATAAAGAAAGGGTATGTGGTATTATAAAGAAAGGGTGAGTGGTATTATTAAGAAAGTGTCAGTTGTATTTAAAAGAAAGAGTCAGTGGTAATATAAATAAAGAGGCAGTGGTATTATAAAGAAGGGTCAGCGGTATTATAAAGAAGGGTCACTGGTATTATAAAGAATGTATCGGTGGTATTATAAAGAACGGGTCGGTGGTATTATAAAGAAAGTGTCAGTAGTATTAAAAGAAAGAGTCAGTCGTATTATAAAGAAAGGGTCAGTGGTATTATAAAGAAAGATTCAGTGGATTATAAAGAAAGGGTCAGTGGTATCATAAAGAAAGTGTCAGTGGTATTATAAAGAAAGTTTCAGTGGTATTATAAGGAAAGAGTCAGTGGTATTATAAAGAAAGGGTCAGTGGTATTATAAAGAAAGAGTCAGGTGTATAATAAAGAAAGTGTCAGTGGTATTGAAAAGAAAGTGTCAGTGGTAATAAAAAGAAAGAGTCAGTGGTATTATAAAGAAGGAGTCAGTGGTATAATAAAGAAAGTGAGAGTGGTATTTTAAAGAAAATGTCAGTGGTATTAAAAGAAAGAGTCAGTGGTATTATAAAGAAAGTGTCAGTTGTATTATATAGAAGTAGTCAGTGGTATAATAAAGAAAGTGTCAGTTGTATTATGAAGAAAGAGTCTGTGGTATTATAAAGAAAGGGTGAGTGGTATTATTAATAAAGTGTCAGTTGTATTAAAAAGAAAGAGTCAGTGGTATTATAAAGAAAGAGGCAGTGGCATTATAATAAAGGGTCAGTGGTATTATCAAGAAGGGTCAATGGTATTATAAAGATGGTGTCAGTGGTATTATAAAGAATGGGTCGGTGGTATTACAAAGAAAGTGTCAGTAGTATTAAAAAGAGAGTCAGTTGTTTTATACAGAAAGTGTCAGTGGTATTATAAAGAAGGGTCAGTGGTATTATATAGAAAGTGTCAGTGGTATTAAAAAGAAAGTGTCATTGGTATTATAAAGAAAGAGTCAGTGGTTTTATAAAGAAAGTGTCAATCGTATTAAAAAGAAAGAGTCAGTGGTATTATAAAGAAAGTGTCAGTGGTATTATATAGAAGGAGTCAGTGGTATAATAAAGAAAGTGTCAGTGGTATTAAAAAGAAAGAGTCAGTGGTATTATAAAGAAAGGGTATGTGGTATTATAAAGAAAGGGTGAGTGGTATTATTAAGAAAGTGTCAGTTGCATTAAAAAGAAAGAGTCAGTGGTATTATAAAGAAAGAGGCAGTGGTATTATAAAGAAGGGTCAGCGGTATTATAAAGAAGGGTCACTGGTATTATAAAGAAAGTGTCGGTGGTATTATAAAGACAGGGTCGGTGGTATTATAAAGAAAGTGTCGGAGGTATTATAAAGAAAGGGTTGGTGGTATTATAAAGAAAGTGTCAGTAGAATTAAAAAGAAAGTGTCAGTGGTATTATAAAGAAAGTGTCAGTGGTATTTAAAAGAAAGTGTGAGTGGTATTAAAAATAAAGTGTCAGTGGTTTTAAAAGAAGAGTCAGTGGTATTATAAGAAAGGGTCAGTGGTATTATAAATAAAATGTCAGTGGTATTATAAAGAAAGGGTTAGTGGTGTTATAAAGAAAGAGTCAGTGGTATAATAAAGAAAGTGTAAGTGGTATTATAAAGAAAGAGCCAGTGGTATAAAAAAGAGTCAGTGGTATTGTAAAAAAGGAGTTAGTGGCATAATAAAGAAAGTTTCAGTGGTATTAAAAAGAAAGTGTCAGTGGTATTATATAGAAGGAGTCAGTGGTTGGATTATAAAGAAAGTGTCAGTGGTATTAAAAAGAAAGAGTCAGTGGTATTATAAAGAAAGGGTATGTGGTATTATAAAGAAAGGGTGAGTGGTATTATTAAGAAAGTGTCAGTTGTATTTAAAAGAAAGAGTCAGTGGTAATATAAAGAAAGAGGCAGTGGTATTATAAAGAAGGGTCAGCGGTATTATAAAGAAGGGTCACTGGTATTATAAAGAAAGTGTCGGTGGTATTATAAAGAAAGGGTCGGTGGTATTTTAAAGAAAGTGTCAGTAGTATTAAAAAGAAAGAGTCAGTCGTATTATAAAGAAAGGGTCAGTGGTATTATAAAGAAAGATTCAGTGGATTATAAAGAAAGGGTCAGTGGTATCATAAAGAAAGTGTCAGTGGTATTATAAAGAAAGTTTCAGTGGTATTATAAGGAAAGAGTCAGTGGTATTATAAAGAAAGGGTCAGTGGTATTATAAAGAAAGAGTCAGGTGTATAATAAAGAAAGTGTCATTGGTATTGAAAAGAAAGTGTCAGTGGTAATAAAAAGAAAGAGTCAGTGGTATTATAAAGAAGGAGTCAGTGGTATAATAAAGAAAGTGAGAGTGGTATTTTAAAGAAAAGGTCAGTGGTATTAAAAGAAAGAGTCAGTGGTATTATAAAGAAAGTGTCAGTTGTATTATATAGAAGTAGTCAGTGGTATAATAAAGAAAGTGTCAGTGGTATTAAAAAGAAAGAGTCAGTGGTATTATGAAGAAAGAGTCTGTGGTATTATAAAGAAAGGGTGAGTGGTATTATTAATAAAGTGTCAGTTGTATTAAAAAGAAAGAGTCAGTGGTATTATAAAGAAAGAGGCTGTGGCATTATAATAAAGGGTCAGTGGTATTATCAAGAAGGGTCAATGGTATTATAAAGATGGTGTCAGTGGTATTATATAGAAGTAGTCAGTGGTATAATTAAGAAAGTGTCAGTGGTATTTAAAAGAAAGAGTCAGTGGTATTATAAAGAAAGAGTCTGTGGTATTATAAAGAAAGGGTGAGTGGTATTATTAAGAAAGTGTCAGTTGTATTGAAAAGAAAGAGTCAGTGGTATAAAAAGAAAGAGTCAGTGGTATTGTAAAAAAGGAGTCAGTGGCATAATAAAGAAAGTTTCAGTGGTATTAAAAGGAAAGAGTCAGTGGTATTATAAAGAAATGGTCAGTGGTATTATAAAGAAAGAGTCAGGTGTATAATAAAGAAAGGGTCAGTCGTATTATAAAGAAAGGGTCAGTGGTATTATAAAGAAAGATTCAGTGGAATTATAAAGAAAGGGTCAGTGGTATCATAAAGAAAGTTTCAGTGGTATTAAAAAGAACATTTCAGTGGTATTATAAAGAAAGAGTCAGTGGTATTATAAAGAAAGGGTCAGTGGTAATCAAAAGAAAGAGTCAGTGGTACTATAAAGAAGGAGTCAGTGGTATTATAAATAAAGTGTCAGTGGTATTATATAGAAGTAGTCAGTGGTATAATAAAGAAAGTGAGAGTCGTATTTTAAAGAAAGTGTCAGTGGTATTAAAAAGAAAGAGTCAGTGGCATTATAAAGAAAGTGTAAGTGGTATTATAAAGAAAGAGTTAAGTGTATAATAAAGAAAGAGTCAGTCGTATTATAAAGAAAGGGTCAGTGGTATTATAAAGAAAGATTCAGTGGATTATAAAGAAAGGGTCAGTGGTAACATAAAGAAAGTGTCAGCGGTATTATAAAGAAAGTTTCAGTGGTATTATAAAGAAAGAGTCAGTGGTATTATAAAGAAAGGGTCAGTGGTATTATAAAGAAAGAGTCAGGTGTATAATAAAGAAGGTGTCAGTGGTACTGAAAAGAAAGTGTCAGTGGTTATAAAAAGAAAGAGTCAGTGGTACTATAAAGAAGGAGTCAGTGGTATAATAAAGAAAGTGAGAGTGGTATTTTAAAGAAAGTGTCAGTGGTATTAAAAAGAAAGAGTCAGTGGTATTATAAAGAAAGTGTCAGTGGTATTATATAGAAGTAGTCAGTGGTATAATAAAGAAAGTGTCAGTGTTATTAAAAGAGAGAGTCTGTGGTAATCAAAAGAAAGAGTCAGTGGAACTATAAAGAAGGAGTCAGGGGTATAATAAAGAAACTGTCACTGGTATTATAAAGAAAGAGTCAGTGGTATAAAAGAAAGAGTCAGTGGTATTGTAAAAAAGTAGTCAGTGGCATAATAAAGAAAGTTTCAGTGGTATTAAAAAGAAAGAGTCAGTGGTATTATAAAGAAATTGTCAGTTGTATTATAAAGAAAGAGTCAGGTGTATAATAAAGAAAGAGTCAGTCGTATTATAAAGAAAGGGTCAGTGGTATTATAAAGAAAGATTCAGTGGATTATAAAGAAAGGGTCAGTGGTAACATAAAGAAAGTGTCAGTGGTATTATAAAGAAAGTTTCAGTGGTATTATAAAGAGAGAGTCAGTGGTATTATAAAGAAAGGGTCAGTGGTATTATAAAGAAAGAGTCAGGTGTATAATAAAGAAAGTGTCAGTGGTATTGAAAAGAAAGTGTCAGTGGTAATAAAAAGAAAGAGTCAGTCGTACTATAAAGAAGGAGTCAGTGGTATAATAAAGAAAGTGAGAGTGGTATTTTAAAGAAAGTGTCAGTGGTATTAAAAAGAAAGAATCAGTGGTATTATAAAGAAAGTGTCAGTGGTATTATATAGAAGTAGTCAGTGGTATAATTAAGAAAGTGTCAGTGGTATTTAAAAGAAAGAGTCAGTGGTATTATAAAGAAAGAGTCTGTGGTATTATAATGAAAGGGTGAGTGGTATTATTAAGAAAGTGTCAGTTGTATTGAAAAGAAAGAGTCAGTGGTATAAAAAGAAAGTGTCAGTGGTATTGTAAAAAAGGAGTCAGTAGCATAATAAAGAAAGTTTCAGTGGTATTAAAAAGAAATAGTCAGTGGTATTATAAAGAAATGGTCAGTTGTATTATAAAGAAAGAGTCAGGTGTATAATAAAGAACATTTCAGTGGTATTATAAAGAAAGAGTCAGTGGTATTATAAAGAAAGGGTCAGTGGTATTATAAAGAAAGCGTCAGGTGTATAATAAAGAAAGTGTCAGTGGTATTAAAAAGAAAGAGTCAGTGGTACTATAAAGAAGGAGTCAGTGGTATAATAAAGAAAGTGAGAGTGGTATTTTAAAGAAAGAGTCAGTGGTATTATAAAGAAAGAGTCAGTGGTATTATAAAGAAAGTGTCAGTGGTATTATATAGAAGTAGTCAGTGGTATAATAAAGATAGTGTCAGTGTTATTAAAAAGAAAGAGTCAGTGGTAATCAAAAGAAAGAGTCAGTGGTACTATAAAGAAGGAGTCAGTGGTATAATAAAGAAAGTGTCACTAGTATTATAAAGAAAGAGTCAGTGGTGTAAAAAAAAAGAGTCAGTGGTATTGTAAAAAAGTAGTCAGTGGCATAATAAAGAAAGTTTCAGTGGTATTAAAAGGAAAGAGTCAGTGGTATTATAAAGAAATGGTCAGTGGTATTATAAAGAAAGTGTCAGGTGTATAATAAAGAAAGAGTCAGTCGTATTATAAAGAAAGGGTCAGTGGTATTATAAAGAAAGATTCAGTGGATTATATAGAAAGAGTCAATGGTAACATAAAGAAAGTGTCAGTGGTATTAAAAAGAACATTTCAGTGGTATTATAAAGAAAGATTCAGTGGTATTATAAAGAAAGGGTCAGTGGTAATCAAAAGAAAGAGTCAGTGGTACTATAAAGAAGGAGTCAGTGGTATTATAAAGAAAGTGTCAGTGGTATTATATAGAAGTAGTCAGTGGTATAATAAAGAAAGTGAGAGTCGTATTTTAAAGAAAGTGTCAGTGGTATTAAAAAGAAAGAGTCAGTGGCATTATAAAGAAAGTGTCAGTGGTATTATAAAGAAATTGTCAAGTGTATAATTAAGAAAGAGTCAGTCGTATTATAAAGAAAGTGTCAGTGGTATTATAAAGAAAGTTTCAGTGGTATTATAAAGAAAGAGTCAGTGGTATTATAAAGAAAGGGTCAGTGATATTATAAAGAAAGAGTCAGGTGTATAATAAAGAAAGTGTCAGTGGTATTGAAAAGAAAGTGTCAGTGGTTATAAAAAGAAAGAGTCAGTGGTACTATAAAGAAGGAGTCAGTGGTATAATAAAGAAAGTGAGAGTGGTATTTTAAAGAAAGTGTCAGTGGTATTAAAAAGAAAGAGTCAGTGGTATTATAAAGAAAGTGTCAGTGGTATTATATAGAAGTAGTCAGTGGTATAATAAAGAAAGTGTCAGTGTTATTAAAAAGAAAGAGTCAGTGGTAATCAAAAGAAAGAGTCAGTGGTACTATAAAGAAGGAGTCAGGGGTATAATAAAGAAACTGTCACTGGTATTATAAAGAAAGTGTCAGTGGTATAAAAGAAAGAGTCAGTGGTATTGTAAAAAAGTAGTCAGTGGCATAATAAAGAAAGTTTCAGTGGTATTAAAAAGAAAGAGTCAGTGGTATTATAAAGAAATTGTCAGTTGTATTATAAAGAAAGAGTCAGGTGTATAATAAAGAAAGAGTCAGTCGTATTATAAAGAAAGGGTCAGTGGTATTATAAAGAAAGATTCAGTGGATTATAAAGAAAGGGTCAGTGGTAACATAAAGAAAGTGACAGTGGTATTATAAAGAAAGTTTCAGTGGTATTATAAAGAAAGAGTCAGTGGTATTATAAAGAAAGGGTCAGTGGTATTATAAAGAAAGAGTCAGGTGTATAATAAAGAAAGTGTCAGTGGTATTGAAAAGAAAGTGTCAGTGGTAATAAAAAGAAAGAGTCAGTGGTACTATAAAGAAGGAGTCAGTGGTATAATAAAGAAAGTGAGAGTGGTATTTTAAAGAAAGTGTCAGTGGTATTAAAAAGAAAGAGTCAGTGGTATTATAAAGAAAGTGTCAGTGGTATTATATAGAAGTAGTCAGTGGTATAATTAAGAAAGTGTCAGTGGTATTTAAAAGAAAGAGTCAGTGGTATTATAAAGAAAGAGTCAGGTGTATAATAAAGAACATTTCAGTGGTATTATAAAGAAAGAGTCAGTGGTATTATAAAGAAAGGGTCAGTGGTATTATAAAGAAAGCGTCAGGTGTATAATAAAGAAAGTGTCAGTGGTATTAAAAAGAAAGAGTCAGTGGTATTATAAAGAAAGAGTCAGTGGTATTATAAAGAAAGGGTCAGTGGTATTATAAAGAAAGAGTCAGGTGTATAATAAAGAAAGTGTCAGTGGTATTGAAAAGAAAGTGTCAGTGGTAATAAAAAGAAAGAGTCAGTGGTATTATCAAGAAGGAGTCAGTGGTATAATAAAGAAAGTGAGAGTGGTATTTTCAGAAAAGTGTCAGTGGTATTAAAAGAAAGAGTCAGTGGTATTATAAAGAAAGTGTCAGTGGTATTATATAGAAGTAGTCAGTGGTATAATAAAGAAAGTGTCAGTGGTATTAAAAAGAAAGAGTCAGTGGTATTATGAAGAAAGAGTCTGTGGTATTATAAAGAAAGGGAGAGTTGTATTATTAATAAAGTGTCAGTTGTATTAAAAAGAAAGAGTCAGTGGTATTATAAAGAAAGAGGCAGTGGCATTATAATAAAGGGTCAGTGGTATTATCAAGAAGGGTCAATGGTATTATAAAGATGGTGTCAGTGGTATTATAAAGAATGGGTCGGTGGTATTACAAAGAAAGCGTCAGTAGTATTAAAAAGAGAGTCAGTTGTTTTATACAGAAAGTGTCAGTGGTATTATAAAGAAGGGTCAGTGGTATTATATAGAAAGTGTCAGTGGTATTAAAAAGAAAGTGTCATTGGTATTATAAAGAAAGAGTCAGTGGTTTTATAAAGAAAGTGTCAATCGTATTAAAAAGAAAGAGTCAGTGGTATTATAAAGAAAGTGTCAGTGGTATTATATAGAAGGAGTCAGTGGTATAATAAAGAAAGTGTCAGTGGTATTAAAAAGAAAGAGTCAGTGGTATTATAAAGAAAGGGTATGTGGTATTATAAAGAAAGGGTGAGTGGTATTATTAAGACAGTGTCAGTTGTATTTAAAAGAAAGAGTCAGTGGTAATATAAAGAAAGAGGCAGTGGTATTATAAAGAAGGGTCAGCGGTATTATAAAGAAGGGTCACTGGTATTATAAAGAAAGTGTCGGTGGTATTATAAAGAAAGGGTCGGTGGTATTATAAAGAAAGTGTCAGTAGTATTAAAAAGAAAGAGTCAGTCGTATTATAAAGAAAGGGTCAGTGGTATTATAAAGAAAGATTCAGTTGATAATAAAGAAAGGATCATTGGTATCATAAAGAAAGTGTCAGTGGTATTATTAAGAAAGTGTCAATCGTATTAAAAAGAAAGAGTCAGTGGTATTATAAAGAAAGTGTCAGTGGTATTATATAGAAGGAGTCAGTGGTATAATAAAAAAAGTGTCAGTGGTATTAAAAAGAAGGAGTCAGTGGTATTATAAAGAAAGGGTATGTGGTATTATAAAGAAAGGGTGAGTGGTATTATTAAGAAAGTGTAAGTTGCATTAAAAAGAAAGAGTCAGTGGTATTATAAAGAAAGAGGCAGTGGTATTATAAAGAAGGGTCAGCGGTATTATAAAGAAGGGTCACTGGTATTATAAAGAAAGAGTCGGTGGTATTACAAAGAAAGGGTCGGTGGTATTATAAAGAAAGTGTCGGTGGTATTATAAAGAAAGGGTCGGTGGTATTATAAAGAAAGTGTCAGTAGTATTAAAAAGAAAGTGTCAGTGGTATTATAAAGAAAGTGTCAGTGGTATTTAAAAGAAAGTGTGAGTGGTATTAAAAAGAAAGTGTCAGTGGTTTTAAAAGAAGAGTCAGGTGTATAATAAAGAAAGTGTCAGTGGTATTGAAAAGAAAGTGTCAGTGGTATTAAAAAGAAAGGGTCAGTGGTATTATAAAAAAAGGATCAGTGGTATTATACAGAAAGAGTCAGTGGTATAATAAAGAAAGGAGTCAATGGTATTATATAGAAAGTGTCAGTGGTATTATAAAGAAAGGGTCAGTGGTATTATAAAGAAAGGTTCAGTGGTATTATAAATAAAATGTCAGTGGTATTATAAAGAAAGGGTCAGTGGTATTATAAAGAAAGAGTCAGTGGTATAATAAAGAAAGTGTAAGTGGTATTATAAAGAAACAGTCAGTGGTATAAAAAAGAGTCAGTGGTATTGTAATAAAGGAGTTAGTGGCATAATAAAGAAAGAGTCAGTGGTATTAAAAAGAAAGAGTCAGTGGTATTATAAAGAATTGGTCATGGTATTATAAAGAAAGAGTCAGGTGTATAATAAAGAAAGAGTCAGTCATATTATAAAGAAAGGGTCAGTGGTATTATAAAGAAAGGGTCAGTGGTATTGAAAGAAGGAGTCAGTGGTATTAAAAAGATAGTGTCAGTGGTATTATAAAGAAAGTGTCAGTGGAATTATAAAGATAGTGTCAGTGACATTATAAAGAAAGTGTCAGTGGTATTAAAAAGAAAGAGTCAGTGGTATTATAAGGAAAGTGTCAGTGGTATTATATAGAAGGAGTCAGTGGTATAATAAAGAAAGTGTCAGTGGTATTAAAAAGAAAGTGTCAGTGGTATTATAAAGAAAGGGTCAGTGGTATTATAAAGAAAGAGTCAGGTGTATAATAAAGAAAGAGTCAGTCATATTATAAAGAAAGGGTCAGTGGTATTATAAAGAAAGGGTCAGTGGTATTGAAAGAAGGAGTCAGTGGTATTTAAAAGATAGTGTCAGTGGTATTATAAAGAAAGATTCTGTGGAATTATAAAGATAGTGTCAGTGACATTATAAAGAAAGTGTCAGTGGTATTAAAAAGAAAGAGTCAGTGGTTTTATAAGGAAAGTGTCAGTGGTATTATATAGAAGGAGTCAGTGGTATAATAAAGAAAGTGTTAGTGGTATTAAAAAGAAAGTGTCAGTGGTATTATAAAGAAAGGGTCAGTGGTATTATCAAGAAAGGGTGAGTGGTATTATTAAAAAAGTGTCAGTTGTATTAAAAAGAAAGAGTCAGTGGTATTATAAAGAAAGAGGCAGTGGCATTATAATAAAGGGTCAGTGGTATTATCAAGAAGGGTCAATGGTATTATAAAGATGGTGTCAGTGGTATTATAAAGAATGGGTCGGTGGTATTACAAAGAAAGTGTCAGTAGTATTAAAAAGAGAGTCAGTTGTTTTATACAGAAAGTGTCAGTGGTATTATAAAGAAGGGTCAGCGGTATTATATAGAAAGTGTCAGTGGTATTAAAAAGAAAGTGTCATTGGTATTATAAAGAAAGAGTCAGTGGTTTCATAAAGAAAGTGTCAATCGTATTAAAAAGAAAGAGTAGGTGGTATTATAAAGAAAGTGTCAGTGGTATTATATAGAAGGAGTCAGTGGTTGGATTATAAAGAAAGTGTCAGTGGTATTAAAAAGAAAGAGTCAGTGGTATTATAAAGAAAGGGTATGTGGTATTATAAAGAAAGGGTGTGTGGTATTATTAAGAAAGTGTCAGTTGTATTTAAAAGAAAGAGTCAGTGGAAATATAAAGAAAGAGGCAGTGGTATTATAAAGAAGGGTCAGCGGTATTATAAAGAAGGGTCACTGGTATTATAAAGAATGTATCGGTGGTATTATAAAGAAAGGGTCGGTGGTATTATAAAGAAAGTGTCAGTAGTATTAAAAAGAAAGAGTCAGTCGTATTATAAAGAAAGGGTCAGTGGTATTATAAAGAAAGATTCAGTGGATTATAAAGAAAGGGTCAGTGGTATCATAAAGAAAGTGTCAGTGGTATTATAGAGAAAGTTTCAGTGGTATTATAAGGAAAGAGTCAGTGGTATTATAAAGAAAGGGTCAGTTGTATTATATAGAAGTAGTCAGTGGTATAATAAAGAAAGTGTCAGTGGTATTATGAAGAAAGAGTCTGTGGTATTATAAAGAAAGGGTGAGTGGTATTATTAATAAAGTGTCAGTTGTATTAAAAAGAAAGAGTCAGTGGTATTATAAAGAAAGAGGCAGTGGCATTATAATAAAGGGTCAGTGGTATTATCAAGAAGGGTCAATGGTATTATAAAGATGGTGTCAGTGGTATTATAAAGAATGGGTCGGTGGTATTACAAAGAAAGTGTCAGTAGTATTAAAAAGAGAGTCAGTTGTTTTATGCAGAAAGTGTCAGTGGTATTATAAAGAAGGGTCAGTGGTATTATATAGAAAGTGTCAGTGGTATTAAAAAGAAAGTGTCATTGGTATTATAAAGAAAGAGTCAGTGGTTTTATGAAGAAAGTGTCAATCGTATTAAAAAGAAAGAGTCAGTGGTATTATAAAGAAAGTGTCAGTGGTATTATATAGAAGGAGTCAGTGGTATAATAAAAAAAGTGTCAGTGGTATTAAAAAGAAGGAGTCAGTGGTATTATAAAGAAAGGGTATGTGGTATTATAAAGAAAGGGTGAGTGGTATTATTAAGAAAGTGTCAGTTGCATTAAAAAGAAAGAGTCAGTGGTATTATAAAGAAAGAGGCAGTGGTATTATAAAGAAGGGTCAGCGGTATTATAAAGAAGGGTCACTGGTATTATAAAGAAAGAGTCTGTGGTATTACAAAGAAAGGGTCGGTGGTATTATAAAGAAAGTGTCGGTGGTATTATAAAGAAAGGGTCGGTGGTATTATAAAGAAAGTGTCAGTAGTATTAAAAAGAAAGTGTCAGTGGTATTATAAAGAAAGTGTCAGTGGTATTTAAAAGAAAGTGAGAGTGGTATTTTAAAGAAAGTGTCAGTGGTATTAAAAGAAAGAGTCAGTGGTATTATAAAGAAAGTGTCAGTGGTATTATATAGAAGTAGTCAGTGGTATAATAAAGAAAGTGTCAGTGGTATTAAAAAGAAAGAGTCAGTGGTATTATGAAGAAAGAGTCTGTGGTATTATAAAGAAAGGGTGAGTGGTATTATAAATAAAGTGTCAGTTGTATTAAAAAGAAAGAGTCAGTGGTATTATAAAGAAAGAGGCAGTGGCATTATAATAAAGGGTCAGTGGTATTATCAAGAAGGGTCAATGGTATTATAAAGATGGTGTCAGTGGTATTATAAAGAATGGGTCGGTGGTATTACAAAGAAAGTGTCAGTAGTATTAAAAAGAGAGTCAGTTGTTTTATACAGAAAGTGTCAGTGGTATTATAAAGAAGGGTCAGCGGTATTATATAGAAAGTGTCAGTGGTATTAAAAAGAAAGTGTCATTGGTATTATAAAGAAAGAGTCAGTGGTTTCATAAAGAAAGTGTCAATCGTATTAAAAAGAAAGAGTAGGTGGTATTATAAAGAAAGTGTCAGTGGTATTATATAGAAGGAGTCAGTGGTTGGATTATAAAGAAAGTGTCAGTGGTATTAAAAAGAAAGAGTCAGTGGTATTATAAAGAAAGGGTATGTGGTATTATAAAGAAAGGGTGTGTGGTATTATTAAGAAAGTGTCAGTTGTATTTAAAAGAAAGAGTCAGTGGTAATATAAAGAAAGAGGCAGTGGTATTATAAAGAAGGGTCAGCGGTATTATAAAGAAGGGTCACTGGTATTATAAAGAATGTATCGGTGGTATTATAAAGAAAGGGTCGGTGGTATTATAAAGAAAGTGTCAGTAGTATTAAAAAGAAAGAGTCAGTCGTATTATAAAGAAAGGGTCAGTGGTATTATAAAGAAAGATTCAGTGGATTATAAAGAAAGGGTCAGTGGTATCATAAAGAAAGTGTCAGTGGTATTATAGAGAAAGTTTCAGTGGTATTATAAGGAAAGAGTCAGTGGTATTATAAAGAAAGGGTCAGTTGTATTATATAGAAGTAGTCAGTGGTATAATAAAGAAAGTGTCAGTGGTATTATGAAGAAAGAGTCTGTGGTATTATAAAGAAAGGGTGAGTGGTATTATTAATAAAGTGTCAGTTGTATTAAAAAGAAAGTGTCAGTGGTATTATAAAGAAAGAGGCAGTGGCATTATAATAAAGGGTCAGTGGTATTATCAAGAAGGGTCAATGGTATTATAAAGATGGTGTCAGTGGTATTATAAAGAATGGGTCGGTGGTATTACAAAGAAAGTGTCAGTAGTATTAAAAAGAGAGTCAGTTGTTTTATGCAGAAAGTGTCAGTGGTATTATAAAGAAGGGTCAGTGGTATTATATAGAAAGTGTCAGTGGTATTAAAAAGAAAGTGTCATTGGTATTATAAAGAAAGAGTCAGTGGTTTTATGAAGAAAGTGTCAATCGTATTAAAAAGAAAGAGTCAGTGGTATTATAAAGAAAGTGTCAGTGGTATTATATAGAAGGAGTCAGTGGTATAATAAAAAAAGTGTCAGTGGTATTAAAAAGAAGGAGTCAGTGGTATTATAAAGAAAGGGTATGTGGTATTATAAAGAAAGGGTGAGTGGTATTATTAAGAAAGTGTCAGTTGCATTAAAAAGAAAGAGTCAGTGGTATTATAAAGAAAGAGGCAGTGGTATTATAAAGAAGGGTCAGCGGTATTATAAAGAAGGGTCACTGGTATTATAAAGAAAGAGTCTGTGGTATTACAAAGAAAGGGTCGGTGGTATTATAAAGAAAGTGTCGGTGGTATTATAAAGAAAGGGTCGGTGGTATTATAAAGAAAGTGTCAGTAGTATTAAAAAGAAAGTGTCAGTGGTATTATAAAGAAAGTGTCAGTGGTATTTAAAAGAAAGTGAGAGTGGTATTTTAAAGAAAGTGTCAGTGGTATTAAAAGAAAGAGTCAGTGGTATTATAAAGAAAGTGTCAGTGGTATTATATAGAAGTAGTCAGTGGTATAATAAAGAAAGTGTCAGTGGTATTAAAAAGAAAGAGTCAGTGGTATTATGAAGAAAGAGTCTGTGGTATTATAAAGAAAGGGTGAGTGGTATTATTAATAAAGTGTCAGTTGTATTAAAAAGAAAGAGTCAGTGGTATTATAAAGAAAGAGGCAGTGGCATTATAATAAAGGGTCAGTGGTATTATAAAGAAAGTGTCAGTGGTATTTAAAAGAAAGTGTGAGTGGTATTAAAAAGAAAGTGTCAGTGGTTTTAAAAGAAGAGTCAGTGGTATTATAAGAAAGGGTCAGTGGTATTATAAAGAAACGGTCAGTGGTATTAAAAAGAAAAGGTCAGTGGTATTATAAAAAAAGGATCAGTGGTATTATACAGAAAGAGTCAGTGGTATAATAAAGAAAGGAGTCAATGGTATTATATAGAAAGTGTCAGTGGTATTATAAAGAAAGGGTCAGTGGTATTAAAAAGAAAGGTTCAGTGGTATTATAAATAAAATGTCAGTGGTATTATAAAGAAAGGGTTAGTGGTGTTATAAAGAAAGAGTCAGTGGTATAATAAAGAAAGTGTAAGTGGTATTATAAAGAAAGAGTCAGTGGTATAAAAAAGAGTCAGTGGTATTGTAAAAAAGGAGTTAGTGGCATAATAAAGAAAGTTTCAGTGGTATTAAAAAGAAAGTGTCAGTGGTATTATAAAGAAGGAGTCAGTGGTTGGATTATAAAGAAAGTGTCAGTGGTATTAAAAAGAAAGAGTCAGTGGTATTATAAAGAAAGGGTATGTGGTATTATAAAGAAAGGGTGAGTGGTATTATTAAGAAAGTGTCAGTTGTATTGAAAAGAAAGAGTCAGTGGTAATATAAAGAAAGAGGCAGTGGTATTATAAAGAAGGGTCAGCGGTATTATAAAGAAGGGTCACTGGTATTATAAAGAAAGTGTCGGTGGTATTATAAAGAAAGGGTCGGTGGTATTTTAAAGAAAGTGTCAGTAGTATTAAAAAGAATGAGTCAGTCGTATTATAAAGAAAGGGTCAGTGGTATTATAAAGAAAGATTCAGTGGATTATAAAGAAAGGGTCAGTGGTATCATAAAGAAAGTGTCAGTGGTATTATAAAGAAAGTTTCAGTGGTATTATAAGGAAAGAGTCAGTGGTATTATAAAGAAAGGGTCAGTGGTATTATAAAGAAAGAGTCAGGTGTATAATAAAGAAAGTGTCAGTGGTATTGAAAAGAAAGTGTCAGTGGTAATAAAAAGAAAGAGTCAGTGGTATTATAAAGAAGGAGTCTGTGGTATAATAAAGAATGTGAGAGTGGTATTTTAAAGAAAATGACAGTGGTATTAAAAGAAAGAGTCAGTGTTATTATAAAGAAAGTGTCAGTTGTATTATATAGAAGTAGTCAGTGGTATAATAAAGAAAGTGTCAGTGGTATTAAAAAGAAAGAGTCAGTGGTATTATGAAGAAAGAGTCTGTGGTATTATAAAGAAAGGGTGAGTGGTATTATTAATAAAGTGTCAGTTGTATTAAAAAGAAAGAGTCAGTGGTATTATAAAGAAAGAGGCAGTGGCATTATAATAAAGGGTCAGTGGTATTATCAAGAAGGGTCAATGGTATTATAAAGAATTGGTCGGTGGTATTACAAAGAAAGTGTCAGTAGTATTAAAAAGAGAGTCAGTTGTTTTATACAGAAAGTGTCAGTGGTATTATAAAGAAGGGTCAGTGGTATTATATAGAAAGTGTCAGTGGTATTAAAAAGAAAGTGTCATTGGTATTATAAAGAAAGAGTCAGTGGTTTTATAAAGAAAGTGTCAATCGTATTAAAAAGAAAGAGTCAGTGGTATTATAAAGAAAGTGTCAGTGGTATTATATAGAAGGAGTCAGTGGTATAATAAAGAAAGTGTCAGTGGTATTAAAAAGAAAGAGTCAGTGGTATTATAAAGAAAGGGTATGTGGTATTATAAAGAAAGGGTGAGTGGTATTATTAAGAAAGTGTCAGTTGCATTAAAAAGAAAGAGTCAGTGGTATTATAAAGAAAGAGGCAGTGGTATTATAAAGAATGGTCAGCGGTATTATAAAGAAAGGTCACTGGTATTATAAATAAAGTGTCGGTGGTATTATAAAGAAAGGGTCGGTGGTATTATAAAGAAAGGGTCAGTGGTATTATAAAGAAAGAGTGAGGTGTATAATAAAGAAAGTGTCAGTGGTATTGAAAAGAAAGTGTCAGTGGTAATAAAAAGAAAGAGTCAGTGGTACTATAAAGAAGGAGTCAGTGGTATAATAAAGAAAGTGAGAGTGGTATTTTAAAGAAAGTGTCAGTGGTATTAAAAAGAAAGAGTCAGTGGTATTATAAAGAAAGTGTCAGTGGTATTATATAGAAGTAGTCAGTGGTATAATTAAGAAAGTGTCAGTGGTATTTAAAAGAAAGAGTCAGTGGTATTATAAAGAAAGAGTCTGTTGTATTATAATGAAAGGGTGAATGGTATTATTAAGAAAGTGTCAGTTGTATTGAAAAGAAAGAGTCAGTGGTATAAAAAGAAAGTGTCAGTGGTATTGTAAAAAAGGAGTCAGTGGCATTATTAAGAAAGTGTCAGTGGTATTAAAAAGAAATAGTCAGTGGTATTATAAAGAAATGGTCAGTGGTATTATAAAGAAAGAGTCAGGTGTATAATAAAGAACATTTCAGTGGTATTATAAAGAAAGAGTCAGTGGTATTATAAAGAAAGGGTCAGTGGTATTATAAAGAAAGCGTCAGGTGTATAATAAAGAAAGTGTCAGTGGTATTAAAAAGAAAGAGTCAGTGGTATTATAAAGAAAGAGTCTGTTGTATTATAATGAAAGGGTGAGTGGTATTATTAAGAAAGTGTCAGTTGTATTGAAAAGAAAGAGTCAGTGGTATAAAAAGAAAGTGTCAGTGGTATTGTAAAAAAGGAGTCAGTGGCATTATTAAGAAAGTTTCAGTGGTATTAAAAAGAAATAGTCAGTGGTATTATAAAGAAATGGTCAGTGGTATTATAAAGAAAGAGTCAGGTGTATAATAAAGAACATTTCAGTGGTATTATAAAGAAAGAGTCAGTGGTATTATAAAGAAAGGGTCAGTGGTATTATAAAGAAAGCGTCAGGTGTATAATAAAGAAAGTGTCAGTGGTATTAAAAAGAAAGAGTCAGTGGTATTATAAAGAAAGAGTCAGTGGTATTATAAAGAAAGGGTCAGTGGTATTATAAAGAAAGAGTCAGTGGTATAATAAAGAAAGTGTCAGTGGTATTAAAAAGAAAGAGTCAGTGGTATTATAAAGAAAGGGTATGTGGTATTATAAAGAAAGGGTGAGTGGTATTATTAAGAAAGTGTCAGTTGCA
This sequence comes from Gari tellinella, assembly GCA_922989275.2. Taxonomy (NCBI): domain Eukaryota; kingdom Metazoa; phylum Mollusca; class Bivalvia; order Cardiida; family Psammobiidae; genus Gari; species Gari tellinella. The sequence continues at coordinate 33,889,294 of OV277861.1, read as the reverse complement.
TTAAAAAGAAAGAGTCAGTGGTATTATAAAGAAAGAGGCAGTGGTATTATAAAGAATGGTCAGCGGTATTATAAAGAAGGGTCACTGGTATTATAAATAAAGTGTCGGTGGTATTATAAAGAAAGGGTCGGTGGTATTATAAAGAAAGGGTCAGTGGTATTATAAAGAAAGAGTCAGGTGTATAATAAAGAAAGTGTCAGTGGTATTGAAAAGAAAGTGTCAGTGGAAATAAAAAGAAAGAGTCAGTGGTACTATAAAGAAGGAGTCAGTGGTATAATAAAGAAAGTGAGAGTGGTATTTTAAAGAAAGTGTCAGTGGTATTAAAAAGAAAGAGTCAGTGGTATTATAAAGAAAGTGTCAGTGGTATTATATAGAAGTAGTCAGTGGTATAATTAAGAAAGTGTCAGTGGTATTTAAAAGAAAGAGTCAGTGGTATTATAAAGAAAGAGTCTGTGGTATTATAATGAAAGGGTGAGTGGTATTATTAAGAAAGTGTCAGTTGTATTGAAAAGAAAGAGTCAGTGGTATAAAAAGAAAGTGTCAGTGGTATTGTAAAAAAGGAGTCAGTGGCATTATTAAGAAAGTTTCAGTGGTATTAAAAAGAAATAGTCAGTGGTATTATAAAGAAATGGTCAGTGGTATTATAAAGAAAGAGTCAGGTGTATAATAAAGAACATTTCAGTGGTATTATAAAGAAAGAGTCAGTGGTATTATAAAGAAAGGGTCAGTGGTATTATAAAGAAAGCGTCAGGAGTATAATAAAGAAAGTGTCAGTGGTATTAAAAAGAAAGAGTCAGTGGTATTATAAAGAAAGAGTCAGTGGTATTATAAAGAAAGGGTCAGTGGTATTATAAAGAAAGAGTCAGGTGTATAATAAAGAAAGTGTCAGTGGTATTGAAAAGAAAGTGTCAGTGGTAATAAAAAGAAAGAGTCAGTGGTATTATCAAGAAGGAGTCAGTGGTATAATAAAGAAAGTGAGAGTGGTATTTTCAGAAAAGTGTCAGTGGTATTAAAAGAAAGAGTCAGTGGTATTATAAAGAAAGTGTCAGTGGTAGTATATAGAAGTAGTCAGTGGTATAATAAAGAAAGTGTCAGTGGTATTAAAAAGAAAGAGTCAGTGGTATTATGAAGAAAGAGTCTGTGGTATTATAAAGAAAGGGAGAGTTGTATTATAAATAAAGTGTCAGTTGTATTAAAAAGAAAGAGTCAGTGGTATTATAAAGAAAGAGGCAGTGGCATTATAATAAAGGGTCAGTGGTATTATCAAGAAGGGTCAATGGTATTATAAAGATGGTGTCAGTGGTATTATAAAGAATGGGTCGGTGGTATTACAAAGAAAGCGTCAGTAGTATTAAAAAGAGAGTCAGTTGTTTTATACAGAAAGTGTCAGTGGTATTATAAAGAAGGGTCAGTGGTATTATATAGAAAGTGTCAGTGGTATTAAAAAGAAAGTGTCATTGGTATTATAAAGAAAGAGTCAGTGGTTTTATAAAGAAAGTGTCAATCGTATTAAAAAGAAAGAGTCAGTGGTATTATAAAGAAAGTGTCAGTGGTATTATATAGAAGGAGTCAGTGGTATAATAAAGAAAGTGTCAGTGGTATTAAAAAGAAAGAGTCAGTGGTATTATAAAGAAAGGGTATGTGGTATTATAAAGAAAGGGTGAGTGGTATTATTAAGAAAGTGTCAGTTGTATTTAAAAGAAAGAGTCAGTGGTAATATAAAGAAAGAGGCAGTGGTATTATAAAGAAGGGTCAGCGGTATTATAAAGAAGGGTCACTGGTATTATAAAGAATGTATCGGTGGTATTATAAAGAAAGGGTCGGTGGTATTATAAAGAAAGTGTCAGTAGTATTAAAAAGAAAGAGTCAGTCGTATTATAAAGAAAGGGTCAGTGGTATTATAAAGAAAGATTCAGTGGATTATAAAGAAAGGGTCAGTGGTATCATAAAGAAAGTGTCAGTGGTATTATAGAGAAAGTTTCAGTGGTATTATAAGGAAAGAGTCAGTGGTATTATAAAGAAAGGGTCAGTGGTTTTATAAAGAAAGAGTCAGGTGTATAATAAAGAAAGTGTCAGTGGTATTGAAAAGAAAGTGTCAGTGGTAATAAAAAGAAAGAGTCAGTGGTATTATAAAGAAGGAGTCAGTGGTATAATAAAGAAAGTGAGAGTGGTATTTTAAAGAAAATGTCAGTGGTATTAAAAGAAAGAGTCAGTGGTATTATAAAGAAAGTGTCAGTTGTATTATATAGAAGTAGTCAGTGGTATAATAAAGAAAGTGTCAGTGGTATTATGAAGAAAGAGTCTGTGGTATTATAAAGAAAGGGTGAGTGGTATTATTAATAAAGTGTCAGTTGTATTAAAAAGAAAGAGTCAGTGGTATTATAAAGAAAGAGGCAGTGGCATTATAATAAAGGGTCAGTGGTATTATCAAGAAGGGTCAATGGTATTATAAAGATGGTGTCAGTGGTATTATAAAGAATGGGTCGGTGGTATTACAAAGAAAGTGTCAGTAGTATTATATAGAAGTAGTCAGTGGTATAATAAAGAAAGTATCAGTGGTATTAAAAAGAAAGAGTCAGTGGTATTATAAAGAAAGGGTATGTGGTATTATAAAGAAAGGGTGAGTGGTATTATTAAGAAAGTGTCAGTTGCATTAAAAAGAAAGAGTCAGTGGTATTATAAAGAAAGAGGCAGTGGTATTATAAAGAAGGGTCAGCGGTATTATAAAGAAGGGTCACTGGTATTATAAATAAAGTGTCGGTGGTATTATAAAGAAAGGGTCGGTGGTATTATAAAGAAAGGGTCAGTGGTATTATAAAGAAAGAGTCAGGTGTATAATAAAGAAAGTGTCAGTGGTATTGAAAAGAAAGTGTCAGTGGTAATAAAAAGAAAGAGTCAGTGGTACTTTAAAGAAGGAGTCAGTGGTATAATAAAGAAAGTGAGAGTGGTATTTTAAAGAAAGTGTCAGTGGTATTAAAAAGAAAGAGTCAGTGGTATTATAAAGAAAGTGTCAGTGGTATTATATAGAAGTAGTCAGTGGTATAATTAAGAAAGTGTCAGTGGTATTTAAAAGAAAGAGTCAGTGGTATTATAAAGAAAGAGTCTGTGGTATTATAATGAAAGGGTGAGTGGTATTATTAAGAAAGTGTCAGTTGTATTGAAAAGAAAGAGTCAGTGGTATAAAAAGAAAGTGTCAGTGGTATTGTAAAAAAGGAGTCAGTGGTATAATAAAAAAAGTGTCAGTGGTATTAAAAAGAAGGAGTCAGTGGTATTATAAAGAAAGGGTATGTGGTATTATAAAGAAAGGGTGAGTGGTATTATTAAGAAAGTGTCAGTTGCATTAAAAAGAAAGAGTCAGTGGTATTATAAAGAAGGGTCAGCGGTATTATAAAGAAGGGTCACTGGTATTATAAAGAAATAGTCGGTGGTATTACAAAGAAAGGGTCGGTGGTATTATAAAGAAAGTGTCGGTGGTATTATAAAGAAAGGGTCGGTGGTATTATAAAGAAAGAGTCAGTGGTATTATAAAGAAAGGGTCAGTGGTATTATAAAGAAAGAGTCAGGTGTATAATAAAGAAAGGGTCAGTGGTATCATAAAGAAAGTGTCAGTGGTAATAAAAAGAAAGAGTCAGTGGTACTATAAAGAAGGAGTCAGTGGTATAATAAAGAAAGTGAGAGTGGTATTTTCAAGAAAGTGTCAGTGGTATTAAAAAGAAAGAGTCAGTGGTATTATAAAGAAAGTGTCAGTGGTATTATATAGAAGTAGTCAGTGGTATAATTAAGAAAGTGTCAGTGGTATTTAAAAGAAAGAGTCAGTGGTATTATAAAGAAAGAGTCTGTGGTATTATAAAGAAAGGGTGAGTGGTATTATTAAGAAAGTGTCAGTTGTATTGAAAAGAAAGAGTCAGTGGTATAAAAAGAAAGAGTCAGTGGTATTGTAAAAAAGGAGTCAGTGGCATAATAAAGAAAGTTTCAGTGGTATTAAAAGGAAAGAGTCAGTGGTATTATAAAGAAATGGTCAGTGGTATTATAAAGAAAGTGTCAGGTGTATAATAAAGAAAGGGTCAGTCGTATTATAAAGAAAGGGTCAGTGGTATTATAAAGAAAGATTCAGTGGAATTATAAAGAAAGGGTCAGTGGTATCATAAAGAAAGTGTCAGTGGTATTAAAAAGAACATTTCAGTGGTATTATAAAGAAAGAGTCAGTGGTATTATAAAGAAAGGGTCAGTGGTAATCAAAAGAAAGAGTCAGTGGTACTATAAAGAAGGAGTCAGTGGTATTATAAAGAAAGTGTCAGTGGTATTATATAGAAGTAGTCAGTGGTATAATAAAGAAAGTGAGAGTGGTATTTTAAAGAAAGTGTCAGTGGTATTATAAAGAAAGAGTCAGTGGTATTATAAAGAAAGTGTCAGTGGTATTATATAGATGTAGTCAGTGGTATAATTAAGAAAGTGTCAGTGGTATTTAAAAGAAAGAGTCAGTGGTATTATAAAGAAAGAGTCTGTGGTATTATAATGAAAGGGTGAGTGGTATTATTAAGAAAGTGTCAGTTGTATTGAAAAGAAAGAGTCAGTGGTATAAAAAGAAAGTGTCAGTGGTATTGTAAAAAAGGAGTCAGTGGCATAATAAAGAAAGTTTCAGTGGTATTAAAAAGAAATAGTCAGTGGTATTATAAAGAAATGGTCAGTGGTATTATAAAGAAAAAGTCAGGTGTATAATAAAGAACATTTCAGTGGTATTATAAAGAAAGAGTCAGTGGTATTATAAAGAAAGGGTCAGTGGTATTATAAAGAAAGCGTCAGGTGTATAATAAAGAAAGTGTCAGTGGTATTAAAAAGAAAGAGTCAGTGGTACTATAAAGAAGGAGTCAGTGGTATAATAAAGAAAGTGAGAGTGGTATTTTAAAGAAAGTGTCAGTGGTATTATAAAGAAAGAGTCAGTGGTATTATAAAGAAAGTGTCAGTGGTATTATATAGAAGTAGTCAGTGGTATAATAAAGATAGTGTCAGTGTTATTAAAAAGAAAGAGTCAGTGGTAATCAAAAGAAAGAGTCAGTGGTACTATAAAGAAGGAGTCAGTGGTATAATAAAGAAAGTGTCACTAGTATTATAAAGAAAGAGTCAGTGGTTTAAAAAAAAAGAGTCAGTGGTACTGTTAAAAAGTAGTCAGTGGCATAATAAAGAAAGTTTCAGTGGTAATCAAAAGAAAGAGTCAGTGGTACTATAAAGAAGGAGTCAGTGGTATAATAAAGAAAGTGTCACTAGTATTATAAAGAAAGAGTCAGTGGTTTAAAAAAAAGAGTCAGTGGTATTGTTTAAAAGTAGTCAGTGGCATAATAAAGAAAGTTTCAGTGGTATTAAAAAGAAAGAGTCAGTGGTATTATAAAGAAATGGTCAGTGGTATTATAAAGAAAGTGTCAGGTGTATTATAAAGAAAGAGTCAGTCGTATTATAAAGAAAGGGTCAGTGGTATTATAAAGAAAGATTCAGTGGATTATAAAGAAAGAGTCAGTGGTAACATAAAGAAAGTGTCAGTGGTATTAAAAAGAACATTTCAGTGGTATTATAAAGATGGAGTCAGTGGTATTATAAAGAAATGGTCAGTGGTAATCAAAAGAAAGAGTCAGTGGTACTATAAAGAAGGAGTCAGTGGTATTATAAAGAAAGTGTCAGTGGTATTATATAGAAGTAGTCAGTGGTATAATAAAGAAAGTGAGAGTCGTATTTTAAAGAAAGTGTCAGTGGTATTAAAAAGAAAGAGTCAGTGGCATTATAAAGAAAGTGTCAGTGGTATTATAAACAAAGAGTCAAGTGTATAATAAAGAAAGAGTCAGTCGTATTATAAAGAAAGGGTCAGTGGTATTATAAAGAAAGATTCAGTGGATTATAAAGAAAGGGTCAGTGGTAACATAAAGAAAGTGTCAGTGGTATTATAAAGAAAGAGTCAGTGCTATTATAAAGAAAGGGTCAGTGGTATTATAAAGAAAGAGTCAGGTGTATAATAAAGAAAGTGTCAGTGGTATTGAAAAGAAAGTGTCAGTGGTTATAAAAAGAAAGAGTCAGTGGTACTATAAAGAAGGAGTCAGTGGTATAATAAAGAAAGTGAGAGTGGTATTTTAAAGAAAGTGTCAGTGGTATTAAAAAGAAAGAATCAGTGGTATTATAAAGAAAGTGTCAGTGGTATTATATAGAAGTAGTCAGGGGTATAATAAAGAAAGTGTCAGTGTTATTAAAAAGAAAGAGTCAGTGGTAATCAAAAGAAAGAGTCAGTGGTACTATAAAGAAGGAGTCAGTGGTATAATAAAGAAACTGTCACTGGTATTATAAAGAAAGAGTCAGTGGTATAAAAGAAAGAGTCAGTGGTATTGTAAAAAAGTAGTCAGTGGCATAATAAAGAAAGTTTCAGTGGTATTAAAAAGAAAGAGTCAGTGGTATTATAAAGAAATTGTCAGTTGTATTATAAAGAAAGAGTCAGGTGTATAATAAAGAAAGAGTCAGTCGTATTATAAAGAAAGGGTCAGTGGTATTATAAAGAAAGATTCAGTGGATTATAAAGAAAGGGTCAGTGGTATTATAAAGAAAGTGTCAGTGGTATTATAAAGAAAGTTTCAGTGGTATTATAAAGAAAGAGTCAGTGGTATTATAAAGAAAGGGTCAGTGGTATTATAAAGAAAGAGTCAGGTGTATAATAAAGAAAGTGTCAGTGGTATTGAAAAGAAAGTGTCAGTGGTAATAAAAAGAAAGAGTCATTGGTACTATAAAGAAGGAGTCAGTGGTATAATAAAGAAAGTGAGAGTGGTATTTTAAAGAAAGTGTCAGTGGTATTAAAAAGAAAGAGTCAGTGGTATTATAAAGAAAGTGTCAGTGGTATTATATAGAAGTAGTCAGTGGTATAATTAAGAAAGTGTCAGTGGTATTTAAAAGAAAGAGTCAGTGGAATTATAAAGAAAGACTCTGTGGTATTATAAAGAAAGGGTGAGTGGTATTATTAAGAAAGTGTCAGTTGTATTGAAAAGAAAGAGTCAGTGGTATAAAAAGAAAGTGTCAGTGGTATTGTAAAAAAGGAGTCAGTGGCATAATAAAGAAAGTTTCAGTGGTATTAAAAAGAAAGAGTCAGTGGTATTATAAAGAAATAGTCAGTGGTACTATAAAAAAAGAGTCAGGTGTATAATAAAGAACATTTCAGTAGTATTATAAAGAAAGAGTCAGTGGTTTTATAAAGAAAGGGTCAGTGGTATTATAAAGAAAGCGTCAGGTGTATAATAAAGACAGTGTCAGTGGTATTATAAAGAAAGTGTCAGCGGTATTAAAAAGAAAGAGTCAGTGGTACTATAAAGAAGGAGTCAGTGGTATTAAAAAGAAACATTCAGTGGAATTATAAAGAAAGGGTCAGTGGTATCATAAAGAAAGTGTCAGTGGTATTATTAAGAACATTTCAGTGGTATTATAAAGAAAGAGTCAGTGGTATTATAAAGAAAAGGTCAGTGGTATTATAAAGAAAGATTCAGTGGAATTATAAAGAAAGGGTCAGTGGTATCATAAAGAAAGTGTCAGTGGTATTATAAAGAACATTTCAGTGGTATTATAAAGAAAGAGTCAGTGGTATTATAAAGAAAGGGTCAGTGGTATTATAAAGAAAGAGTCAGGTGTATAATAAAGAAAGTGTCAGTGGTATTATAAAGAAATTGTCAGCGGTATTAAAAAGAAAGAGTCATTGGTACTATAAAGAAGGAGTCAGTGGTATAATAAAGAAATTGAAAGTCGTATTTTAAAGAAAGTGTCAGTGGTATTATCAAGAAGGGTCAATGGTATTATAATGATGGTGTCAGTGGTATTATAAAGAATGGGTCGGTGGTATTACAAAGAAAGTGTCAGTAGTATTAAAAAGAGAGTCAGTTGTTTTATACAGAAAGTGTCAGTGGTATTATAAAGAAGGGTCAGTGGTATTATATAGAAAGTGTCAGTGGTATTAAAAAGAAAGAGTCAGTCGTATTATAAAGAAAGGGTCAGTGGTATTAAAAAGAAAGAGTCAGTGGTATTATAAAGAAATGGTCAGTGGTATTATAAAGAAAGTGTCAGGTGTATAATAAAGAAAGAGTCAGTCGTATTATAAAGAAAGGGTCAGTGGTATTATAAAGAAAGATTCAGTGGATTATAAAGAAAGAGTCAGTGGTAACATAAAGAAAGTGTCAGTGGTATTATGAAGAAAATTTCAGTGGTATTATAAAGAAAGAGTCAGTGGTATTATAAAGAAAGGGTCAGTGGTATTATAAAGAAAGAGTCAGGTGTATAATAAAGAAAGTGTCAGTGGTATCATAAAGAAAGTGTCAGTGGTAATAAAAAGAAAGAGTCAGTGGTACTATAAAGAAGGAGTCAGTGGTATAATAAAGAAAGTGAGAGTGGTATTTTCAAGAAAGTGTCAGTGGTATTAAAAAGAAAGAGTCAGTGGTATTATAAAGAAAGTGTCAGTGGTATTATATAGAAGTAGTCAGTGGTATAATTAAGAAAGTGTCAGTGGTATTAAAAAGAAAGAGTCAGTGGTATTATAAAGAAAGAGTCTGTGGTATTATAAAGAAAGGGTGAGTGGTATTATTAAGAAAGTGTCAGTTGTATTGAAAAGAAAAAGTCAGTGGTATAAAAAGAAAGAGTCAGTGGTATTGTAAAAAAGGAGTCAGTGGCATAATAAAGAAAGTTTCAGTGGTATTAAAAGGAAAGAGTCAGTGGTATTATAAAGAAATGGTCAGTGGTATTATAAAGAAAGAGTCAGGTGTATAATAAAGAAAGGGTCAGTCGTATTATAAAGAAAGGGTCAGTGGTATTATAAAGAAAGATTCAGTGGAATTATAAAGAAAGGGTCAGTGGTATCATATAGAAAGTTTCAGTGGTATTAAAAAGAACATTTCAGTGGTATTATAAAGAAACAGTCAGTGGTATTATAAAGAAAGGGTCAGTGGTAATCAAAAGAAAGTGTCAGTGGTACTATAAAGAAGGAGTCAGTGGTATTATAAAGAAAGTGTCAGTGGTATTATATAGAAGTAGTCAGTGGTATAATAAAGAAAGTGAGAGTCGTATTTTAAAGAAAGTGTCAGTGGTATTAAAAAGAAAGAGTCAGTGGTATTATAAAGAAAGTGTCAGTGGTATTATATAGAAGTAGTCAGTGGTATAATAAAGAAAGTGTCAGTGTTATTAAAAGAGAGAGTCTGTGGTAATCAAAAGAAAGAGTCAGTGGTACTATAAAGAAGGAGTCAGGGGTATAATAAAGAAACTGTCACTGGTATTATAAAGAAAGAGTCAGTGGTATAAAATAAAGAGTCAGTGGTATTGTAAAAAAGTAGTCAGTGGCATAATAAAGAAAGTTTCAGTGGTATTAAAAAGAATGGGTCGGTGGTATTACAAAGAAAGTGTCAGTAGTATTAAAAAGAGAGTCAGTTGTTTTATACAGAAAGTGTCAGTGGTATTATAAAGAAGGGTCAGTGGTATTATATAGAAAGTGTCAGTGGTATTAAAAAGAAAGTGTCATTGGTATTATAAAGAAAGAGTCAGTGGTTTTATAAAGAAAGTGTCAATCGTATTAAAAAGAAAGAGTCAGTGGTATTATAAAGAAAGTGTCAGTGGTATTATATAGAAGGAGTCAGTGGTATAATAAAGAAAGTGTCAGTGGTATTAAAAAGAAAGAGTCAGTGGTATTATAAAGAAAGGGTATGTGGTATTATAAAGAAAGGGTGAGTTGTATTATTAAGAAAGTGTCAGTTGTATTTAAAAGAAAGAGTCAGTGGTAATATAAAGAAAGAGGCAGTGGTATTATAAAGAAGGGTCAGCGGTATTATAAAGAAGGGTCACTGGTATTATAAAGAAAGTGTCGGTGGTATTATAAAGAAAGGGTCGGTGGTATTATAAAGATAGTGTCAGTAGTATTAAAAAGAAAGAGTCAGTCGTATTATAAAGAAAGGGTCAGTGGTATTAAAAAGAAAGAGTCAGTGGTATTATAAAGAAATGGTCAGTGGTATTATAAAGAAAGTGTCAGGTGTATAATAAAGAAAGAGTCAGTCGTATTATAAAGAAAGGGTCAGTGGTATTAAAAAGAAAGAGTCAGTGGTATTATAAAGAAAGGGTCAGTGGTATTATAAAGAAAGATTCAGTGGATTATAAAGAAAGAGTCAGTGGTAACATAAAGAAAGTGTCAGTGGTATTATGAAGAAAATTTCAGTGGTATTATAAAGAAAGAGTCAGTGGTATTATAAAGAAAGGGTCAGTGGTATTATAAAGAAAGAGTCAGGTGTATAATAAAGAAAGTGTCAGTGGTATCATAAAGAAAGTGTCAGTGGTAATAAAAAGAAAGAGTCAGTGGTACTATAAAGAAGGAGTCAGTGGTATAATAAAGAAAGTGAGAGTGGTATTTTCAAGAAAGTGTCAGTGGTATTAAAAAGAAAGAGTCAGTGGTATTATAAAGAAAGTGTCAGTGGTATTATATAGAAGTAGTCAGTGGTATAATTAAGAAAGTGTCAGTGGTATTAAAAAGAAAGAGTCAGTGGTATTATAAAGAAAGAGTCTGTGGTATTATAAAGAAAGGGTGAGTGGTATTATTAAGAAAGTGTCAGTTGTATTGAAAAGAAAGAGTCAGTGGTATAAAAAGAAAGAGTCAGTGGTATTGTAAAAAAGGAGTCAGTGGCATAATAAAGAAAGTTTCAGTGGTATTAAAAGGAAAGAGTCAGTGGTATTATAAAGAAATGGTCAGTGGTATTATAAAGAAAGAGTCAGGTGTATAATAAAGAAAGGGTCAGTCGTATTATAAAGAAAGGGTCAGTGGTATTATAAAGAAAGATTCAGTGGAATTATAAAGAAAGGGTCAGTGGTATCATAAAGAAAGTTTCAGTGGTATTAAAAAGAACATTTCAGTGGTATTATAAAGAAAGAGTCAGTGGAATTATAAAGAAAGGGTCAGTGGTAATCAAAAGAAAGAGTCAGTGGTACTATAAAGAAGGAGTCAGTGGTATTATAAAGAAAGTGTCAGTGGTATTATATAGAAGTAGTCAGTGGTATAATAAAGAAAGTGAGAGTCGTATTTTAAAGAAAGTGTCAGTGGTATTAAAAAGAAAGAGTCAGTGGTATTATAAAGAAAGTGTCAGTGGTATTATATAGAAGTAGTCAGTGGTATAATAAAGAAAGTGTCAGTGTTATTAAAAGAGAGAGTCTGTGGTAATCAAAAGAAAGAGTCAGTGGTACTATAAAGAAGAAGTCAGGGGTATAATAAAGAAACTGTCACTGGTATTATAAAGAAAGAGTCAGTGGTATAAAAGAAAGAGTCAGTGGTATTGTAAAAAAGTAGTCAGTGGCATAATAAAGAAAGTTTCAGTGGTATTAAAAAGAAAGAGTCAGTGGTATTATAAAGAAATTGTCAGTTGTATTATAAAGAAAGAGTCAGGTGTATAATAAAGAAAGAGTCAGTCGTATTATAAAGAAAGGGTCAGTGGTATTATAAAGAAAGATTCAGTGGATTATAAAGAAAGGGCCAGTGGTAACATAAAGAAAGTGTCAGTGGTATTATAAAGAAAGTTTCAGTGGTATTATAAAGAAAGAGTCAGTGGTATTATAAAGAAAGGGTCAGTGGTATTATAAAGAAAGAGTCAGGTGTATAATAAAGAAAGTGTCAGTGGTATTGAAAAGAAAGTGTCAGTGGTAATAAAAAGAAAGAGTCAGTGGTACTATAAAGAAGGAGTCAGTGGTATAATAAAGAAAGTGAGAGTGGTATTTTAAAGAAAGTGTCAGTGGTATTAAAAAGAAAGAATCAGTGGTATTATAAAGAAAGTGTCAGTGGTATTATATAGAAGTAGTCAGTGGTATAATTAAGAAAGTGTCAGTGGTATTTAAAAGAAATAGTCAGTGGTATTATAAAGAAAGAGTCTGTGGTATTATAATGAAAGGGTGAGTGGTATTATTAAGAAAGTGTCAGTTGTATTGAAAAGAAAGAGTCAGTGGTATAAAAAGAAAGTGTCAGTGGTATTGTAAAAAAGGAGTCAGTAGCATAATAAAGAAAGTTTCAGTGGTATTAAAAAGAAATAGTCAGTGGTATTATAAAGAAATGGTCAGTTGTATTATAAAGAAAGAGTCAGGTGTATAATAAAGAACATTTCAGTGGTATTATAAAGAAAGAGTCAGTGGTATTATAAAGAAAGGGTCAGTGGTATTATAAAGAAAGCGTCAGGTGTATAATAAAGAAAGTGTCAGTGGTATTAAAAAGAAAGAGTCAGTGGTACTATAAAGAAGAAGTCAGTGGTATAATAAAGAAAGTGAGAGTGGTATTTTAAAGAAAGTGTCAGTGGTATTATAAAGAAAGAGTCAGTGGTATTATAAAGAAAGTGTCAGTGGTATTATAAAGAAAGAGTCAGTGGTATAATAAAGATAGTGTCAGTGTTATCAAAAAGAAAGAGTCAGTGGTAATCAAAAGAAAGAGTCAGTGGTACTATAAAGAAAGAGTCAGTGGTATAATAAAGAAAGTGTCACTAGTATTATAAAGAAAGAGTCAGTGGTTTAAAAAAAAAGAGTCAGTGGTATTGTAAAAAAGTAGTCAGTGGCATAATAAAGAAAGTTTCAGTGGTATTAAAAAGAAAGAGTCAGTGGTATTATAAAGAAATGGTCAGTGGTATTATAAAGAAAGTGTCAGGTGTATAATAAAGAAAGAGTCAGTCGTATTATAAAGAAAGGGTCAGTGGTATTATAAAGAAAGAGTCAGTGGTATTATAAAGAAAGAGTCAGTGGTATTATAAAGAAAGGGTCAGTGGTAATCAAAAGAAAGAGTCAGTGGTACTATAAAGAAGGAGTCAGTGGTATTATAAAGAAAGTGTCAGTGGTATTATATAGAAGTAGTCAGTGGTATAATAAAGAAAGTGAGAGTCGTATTTTAAAGAAAGTGTCAGTGGTATTAAAAAGAAAGAGTCAGTGGCATTATAAAGAAAGTGTCAGTGGTATTATAAAGAAATTGTCAAGTGTATCATTAAGAAAGAGTCAGTCGTATTATAAAGAAAGTGTCAGTGGTATTATAAAGAAAGTGTCAGGTGTATAATAAAGAACATTTCAGTGGTATTATAAAGAAAGAGTCAGTGGTATTATAAAGAAAGGGTCAGTGGTATTATAAAGAAAGCGTCAGGTGTATAATAAAGAAAGTGTCAGTGGTATTAAAAAGAAAGAGTCAGTGGTATTATAAAGAAAGAGTCAGTGGTATTATAAAGAAAGGGTCAGTGGTATTATAAAGAAAGAGTCAGGTGTATAATAAAGAAAGTGTCAGTGGTATTGAAAAGAAAGTGTCAGTGGTAATAAAAAGAAAGAGTCAGTGGTATTATCAAGAAGGAGTCAGTGGTATAATAAAGAAAGTGAGAGTGGTATTTTCAGAAAAGTGTCAGTGGTATTAAAAGAAAGAGTCAGTGGTATTATAAAGAAAGTGTCAGTGGTATTATATAGAAGTAGTCAGTGGTATAATAAAGAAAGTGTCAGTGGTATTAAAAAGAAAGAGTCAGTGGTATTATGAAGAAAGAGTCTGTGGTATTATAAAGAAAGGGAGAGTTGTATTATTAATAAAGTGTCAGTTGTATTAAAAAGAAAGAGTCAGTGGTATTATAAAGAAAGAGGCAGTGGCATTATAATAAAGGGTCAGTGGTATTATCAAGAAGGGTCAATGGTATTATAAAGATGGTGTCAGTGGTATTATAAAGAATGGGTCGGTGGTATTACAAAGAAAGCGTCAGTAGTATTAAAAAGAGAGTCAGTTGTTTTATACAGAAAGTGTCAGTGGTATTATAAAGAAGGGTCAGTGGTATTATAAAGAAAGTGTCAGTGGTATTAAAAAGAAAGTGTCATTGGTATTATAAAGAAAGAGTCAGTGGTTTTATAAAGAAAGTGTCAATCGTATTAAAAAGAAAGAGTCAGTGGTATTATAAAGAAAGTGTCAGTGGTATTATAAAGAAGGAGTCAGTGGTATAATAAAGAAAGTGTCAGTGGTATTAAAAAGAAAGAGTCAGTGGTATCATAAAGAAAGGGTATGTGGTATTATAAAGAAAGGGTGAGTGGTATTATTAAGAAAGTGTCAGTTGTATTTAAAAGAAAGAGTCAGTGGTAATATAAAGAAAGAGGCAGTGGTATTATAAAGAAGGGTCAGCGGTATTATAAAGAAGGGTCACTGGTATTATAAAGAAAGTGTCGGTGGTATTATAAAGAAAGGGTCGGTGGTATTATAAAGAAAGTGTCAGTAGTATTAAAAAGAAAGAGTCAGTCGTATTATAAAGAAAGGGTCAGTGGTATTATAAAGAAAGATTCAGTTGATTATAAAGAAAGGGTCATTGGTATCATAAAGAAAGTGTCAGTGGTATTATTAAGAAAGTTTCAGTGGTATTATAAAGAAAGAGTCAGTGGTATTATAAAGAAAGAGTCAGTGGTATTATAAAGAAGGAGTCAGTGGTATAATAAAGAAAGTGAGAGTGGTATTTTAAAGAAAGTGTCAGTGGTATTAAAAGAAAGAGTCAGTGGTATTATGAAGAAAGAGTCTGTGGTATTATAAAGAAAGGGTGAGTGGTATTATTAATAAAGTGTCAGTTGTATTAAAAAGAAAGAGTCAGTGGTATTATAAAGAAAGAGGCAGTGGTATTATAAAGAAGGGTCAGCGGTATTATAAAGAAGGGTCACTGGTATTATAAAGAAAGAGTCGGTGGTATTACAAAGAAAGGGTCGATGGTATTATTAAGAAAGTGTCGGTGGTATTATAAAGAAAGGGTCGGTGGTATTATAAAGAAAGTGTCAGTAGTATTAAAAAGAAAGTGTCAGTGGTATTATAAAGAAAGTGTCAGTGGTATTTAAAAGAAAGTGTGAGTGGTATTAAAAGGAAAGTGTCAGTGGTTTTAAAAGAAGAGTCAGGTGTATAATAAAGAAAGTGTCAGTGGTATTGAAAAGAAAGTGTCAGTGGTATTAAAAAGAAAGGGTCAGTGGTATTATAAAAAAAGGATCAGTGGTATTATACAGAAAGAGTCAGTGGTATAATAAAGAAAGGAGTCAATGGTATTATATAGAAAGTGTCAGTGGTATTATAAAGAAAGGGTCAGTGGTATTAAAAAGAAAGGTTCAGTGGTATTATAAATAAAATGTCAGTGGTATTATAAAGAAAGGGTTAGTGGTGTTATAAAGAAAGAGTCAGTGGTATAATAAAGAAAGTGTAAGTGGTATTATAAAGAAACAGTCAGTGGTATAAAAAAGAGTCAGTGGTATTGTAATAAAGGAGTTAGTGGCATAATAAAGAAAGTTTCAGTGGTATTAAAAAGAAATAGTCTGTGGTATTATAAAGAATTGGTCATGGTATTATAAAGAAAGAGTCAGGTGTATAATAAAGAAAGAGTCAGTCATATTATAAAGAAAGGGTCAGTGGTATTATAAAGAAAGGGTCAGTGGTATTGAAAGAAGGAGTCAGTGGTATTAAAAAGATAGTGTCAGTGGTATTATAAAGAAAGATTCTGTGGAATTATAAAGATAGTGTCAGTGACATTATAAAGAAAGTGTCAGTGGTATTAAAAAGAAAGAGTCAGTGGTATTATAAGGAAAGTGTCAGTGGAATTTTATAGAAGGAGTCAGTGGTATAATAAAGAAAGTGTCAGTGGTATTAAAAAGAAAGTGTCAGTGGTATTATAAAGAAAGGGTCAGTGGTATTATCAAGAAAGGGTGAGTGGTATTATTAAAAAAGTGTCAGTTGTATTAAAAAGAAAGAGTCAGTGGTATTATAAAGAAAGAGGCAGTGGCATTATAATAAAGGGTCAGTGGTATTATCAAGAAGGGTCAATGGTATTATAAAGATGGTGTCAGTGGTATTATAAAGAATGGGTCGGTGGTATTACAAAGAAAGTGTCAGTAGTATTAAAAAGAGAGTCAGTTGTTTTATACAGAAAGTGTCAGTGGTATTATAAAGAAGGGTCAGTGGTATTATAGAGAAAGTTTCAGTGGTACTATAAGGAAAGAGTCAGTGGTATTATAAAGAAAGGGTCAGTGGTTTTATAAAGAAAGAGTCAGGTGTATAATAAAGAAAGTGTCAGTGGTATTGAAAAGAAAGTGTCAGTGATAATAAAAAGAAAGAGTCAGTGGTATTATAAAGAAGGAGTCAGTGGTATAATAAAGAAAGTGAGAGTGGTATTTTAAAGAAAATCGCAGTGGTATTAAAAGAAAGAGTCAGTGGTATTATAAAGAAAGTGTCAGTTGTATTATATAGAAGTAGTCAGTGGTATAATAAAGAAAGTGTCAGTGGTATTATGAAGAAAGAGTCTGTGGTATTATAAAGAAAGGGTGAGTGGTATTATTAATAAAGTGTCAGTTGTATTAAAAAGAAAGAGTCAGTGGTATTATAAAGAAAGAGGCAGTGGCATTATAATAAAGGGTCAGTGGTATTATCAAGAAGGGTCAATGGTATTATAAAGATGGTGTCAGTGGTATTATAAAGAATGGGTCGGTGGTATTACAAAGAAAGTGTCAGTAGTATTAAAAAGAGAGTCAGTTGTTTTATACAGAAAGTGTCAGTGGTATTATAAAGAAGGGTCAGTGGTATTATATAGAAAGTGTCAGTGGTATTAAAAAGAAAGTGTCATTGGTATTATAAAGAAAGAGTCAGTGGTTTTATAAAGAAAGTGTCAATCGTATTAAAAAGAAAGAGTCAGTGGTATTATAAAGAAAGTGTCAGTGGTATTATATAGAAGGAGTCAGTGGTATAATAAAGAAAGTGTCAGTGGTATTAAAAAGAAAGAGTCAGTGGTATTATAAAGAAAGGGTATGTGGTATTATAAAGAAAGGGTGAGTGGTATTATTAAGAAAGTGTCAGTTGCATTAAAAAGAAAGAGTCAGTGGTATTATAAAGAAAGAGGCAGTGGTATTATAAAGAAGGGTCAGAGGTATTATAAAGAAGGGTCACTGGTATTATAAAGAAAGTGTCGGTGGTATTATAAAGAAAGGGTCGGTGGTATTATAAAGAAAGTGTCGGTGGTATTATAAAGAAAGGGTCGGTGGTATTATAAAGAAAGTGTCAGTAGTATTAAAAAGAAAGTGTCAGTGGTATTATAAAGAAAGGGTATGTGGTATTATAAAGAAAGGGTGAGTGGTATTATTAAGAAAGTGTCAGTTGCATTAAAAAGAAAGAGTCAGTGGTATTATAAAGAAAGGGTATGTGGTATTATAAAGAAAGGGTGAGTGGTATTATTAAGAAAGTGTCAGTTGTATTTAAAAGAAAGAGTCAGTGGTAATATAAAGAAAGAGGCAGTGGTATTATAAAGAAGGGTCAGCGGTATTATAAAGAAGGGTCACTGGTATTATAAAGAATGTATCGGTGGTATTATAAAGAAAGGGTCGGTGGTATTATAAAGAAAGTGTCAGTAGTATTAAAAAGAAAGAGTCAGTCGTATTATAAAGAAAGGGTCAGTGGTATTATAAAGAAAGATTCAGTGGATTATAAAGAAAGGGTCAGTGGTATCATAAAGAAAGTGTCAGTGGTATTATAGAGAAAGTTTCAGTGGTATTATAAGGAAAGAGTCAGTGGTATTATAAAGAAAGGGTCAGTGGTTTTATAAAGAAAGAGTCAGGTGTATAATAAAGAAAGTGTCAGTGGTATTGAAAAGAAAGTGTCAGTGGTAATAAAAAGAAAGAGTCAGTGGTATTATAAAGAAGGAGTCAGTGGTATAATATAGAAAGTGAGAGTGGTATTTTAAAGAAAATGTCAGTGGTATTAAAAGAAAGAGTCAGTGGTATTATAAAGAAAGTGTCAGTTGTATTATATAGAAGTAGTCAGTGGTATAATAAAGAAAGTGTCAGTGGTATTATAAAGAAAGAGTCTGTGGTATTATAAAGAAAGGGTGAGTGGTATTATTAATAAAGTGTCAGTTGTATTAAAAAGAAAGAGTCAGTGGTATTATAAAGAAAGAGGCAGTGGCATTATAATAAAGGGTCAGTGGTATTATCAAGAAGGGTCAATGGTATTATAAAGATGGTGTCAGTGGTATTATAAAGAATGGGTCGGTGGTATTACAAAGAAAGTGTCAGTAGTATTAAAAAGAGAGTCAGTTGTTTTATACAGAAAGTGTCAGTGGTATTATAAAGAAGGGTCAGTGGTATTATATAGAAAGTGTCAGTGGTATTAAAAAGAAAGTGTCATTGGTATTATAAAGAAAGAGTCAGTGGTTTTATAAAGAAAGTGTCAATCGTATTAAAAAGAAAGAGTCAGTGGTATTATAAAGAAAGTGTCAGTGGTATTATATAGAAGGAGTCAGTGGTATAATAAAGAAAGTGTCAGTGGTATTAAAAAGAAAGAGTCAGTGGTATTATAAAGAAAGGGTATGTGGTATTATAAAGAAAGGGTGAGTGGTATTATTAAGAAAGTGTCAGTTGCATTAAAAAGAAAGAGTCAGTGGTATTATAAAGAAAGAGGCAGTGGTATTATAAAGAAGGGTCGGCGGTATTATAAAGAAGGGTCACTGGTATTATAAAGAAAGTGTCTGTGGTATTATAAAGAAAGGGTCGGTGGTATTATAAAGAAAGTGTCGGTGGTATTATAAAGAAAGGGTCGGTGGTATTATAAAGAAAGTGTCAGTAGTATTAAAAAGAAAGTGTCAGTGGTATTATAAAGAAAGGGTATGTGGTATTATAAAGAAAGGGTGAGTGGTATTATTAAGAAAGTGTCAGTTGCATTAAAAAGAAAGAGTCAGTGGTATTATAAAGAAAGGGTATGTGGTATTATAAAGAAAGGGTGAGTGGTATTATTAAGAAAGTGTCAGTTGTATTTAAAAGAAAGAGTCAGTGGTAATATAAAGAAAGAGTCAGTGGTATTATAAAGAAGGGTCAGCGGTATTATAAAGAAGGGTCACTGGTATTATAAAGAATGTATCGGTGGTATTATAAAGAAAGGGTCGGTGGTATTATAAAGAAAGAGTCAGTGGTATTAAAAAGAAAGAGTCAGTCGTATTATAAAGAAAGGGTCAGTGGTATTATAAAGAAAGATTCAGTGGATTATAAAGAAAGGGTCAGTGGTATCATAAAGAAAGTGTCAGTGGTATTATAGAGAAAGTTTCAGTGGTATTATAAGGAAAGAGTCAGTGGTATTATAAAGAAAGGGTCAGTGGTTTTATAAAGAAAGAGTCAGGTGTATAATAAAGAAAGTGTCAGTGGTATTGAAAAGAAAGTGTCAGTGGTAATAAAAAGAAAGAGTCAGTGGTATTATCAAGAAGGAGTCAGTGGTATAATAAAGAAAGTGAGAGTGGTATTTTCAGAAAAGTGTCAGTGGTATTAAAAGAAAGAGTCAGTGGTATTATAAAGAAAGTGTCAGTGGTGTTATAAAGAAGGAGTCAGTGGTATTATAAAGAAAGTGTCAGTGGTATTAAAAAGAAAGAGTCAGTGGTATTATAAAGAAAGAGTCTGTGGTATTATAAAGAAAGGGAGAGTTGTATTATTAATAAAGTGTCAGTTGTATTAAAAAGAAAGAGTCAGTGGTATTATAAAGAAAGAGGCAGTGGCATTATAATAAAGGGTCAGTGGTATTATCAAGAAGGGTCAATGGTATTATAAAGATGGTGTCAGTGGTATTATAAAGAATGGGTCGGTGGTATTACAAAGAAAGTGTCAGTAGTATTAAAAAGAGAGTCAGTTGTTTTATACAGAAAGTGTCAGTGGTATTATAAAGAAGGGTCAGTGGTATTATATAGAAAGTGTCAGTGGTATTAAAAAGAAAGTGTCATTGGTATTATAAAGAAAGAGTCAGTGGTTTTATAAAGAAAGTGTCAATCGTATTAAAAAGAAAGAGTCAGTGGTATTATAAAGAAAGTGTCAGTGGTATTATATAGAAGGAGTCAGTGGTATAATAAAGAAAGTGTCAGTGGTATTAAAAAGAAAGAGTCAGTGGTATTATAAAGAAAGGGTATGTGGTATTATAAAGAAAGGGTGAGTGGTATTATTAAGAAAGTGTCAGTTGTATTTAAAAGAAAGAGTCAGTGGTAATATAAAGAAAGAGGCAGTGGTATTATAAAGAAGGGTCAGCGGTATTATAAAGAAGGGTCACTGGTATTATAAAGAAAGTGTCGGTGGTATTATAAAGAAAGGGTCGGTGGTATTATAAAAAAAGTGTCAGTAGTATTAAAAAGAAAGAGTCAGTCGTATTATAAAGAAAGGGTCAGTGGTATTATAAAGAAAGATTCAGTTGATTATAAAGAAAGGGTCATTGGTATCATAAAGAAAGTGTCAGTGGTATTATAAAGAAAGTTTCAGTGGTATTATAAAGAAAGAGTCAGTGGTATTATAAAGAAAGAGTCAGTGGTATTATAAAGAAGGTGTCAGTGGTATAATAAAGAAAGTGAGAGTGGTATTTTAAAGAAAGTGTCAGTGGTATTAAAAGAAAGAGTCAGTGGTATTATGAAGAAAGAGTCTGTGGTATTATAAAGAAAGGGTGAGTGGTATTATTAATAAAGTGTCAGTTGTATTAAAAAGAAAGAGTCAGTGGTATTATAAAGAAATGGTCAGTTGTATTATAAAGAAAGAGTCAGGTGTATAATAAAGAACATTTCAGTGGTATTATAAAGAAAGAGTCAGTGGTATTATAAAGAAAGGGTCAGTGGTATTATAAAGAAAGCGTCAGGTGTATAATAAAGAAAGTGTCAGTGGTATTAAAAAGAAAGAGTCAGTGGTACTATAAAGAAGAAGTCAGTGGTATAATAAAGAAAGTGAGAGTGGTATTTTAAAGAAAGTGTCAGTGGTATTATAAAGAAAGAGTCAGTGGTATTATAAAGAAAGTGTCAGTGGTATTATATAGAAGTAGTCAGTGGTATAATAAAGATAGTGTCAGTGTTATCAAAAAGAAAGAGTCAGTGGTAATCAAAAGAAAGAGTCAGTGGTACTATAAAGAAGGAGTCAGTGGTATAATAAAGAAAGTGTCACTAGTATTATAAAGAAAGAGTCAGTGGTTTAAAAAAAAAGAGTCAGTGGTATTGTAAAAAAGTAGTCAGTGGCATAATAAAGAAAGTTTCAGTGGTATTAAAAAGAAAGAGTCAGTGGTATTATAAAGAAATGGTCAGTGGTATTATAAAGAAAGTGTCAGGTGTATAATAAAGAAAGAGTCAGTCGTATTATAAAGAAAGGGTCAGTGGTATTATAAAGAAAGGGTCAGTGGTATTATAAAGAAAGAGTCAGTGGTATTATAAAGAAAGGGTCAGTGGTAATCAAAAGAAAGAGTCAGTGGTACTATAAAGAAGGAGTCAGTGGTATTATAAAGAAAGTGTCAGTGGTATTATAAAGAAGTAGTCAGTGGTATAATAAAGAAAGTGAGAGTCGTATTTTAAAGAAAGTGTCAGTGGTATTAAAAAGAAAGAGTCAGTGGCATTATAAAGAAAGTGTCAGTGGTATTATAAAGAAATTGTCAAGTGTATCATTAAGAAAGAGTCAGTCGTATTATAAAGAAAGTGTCAGTGGTATTATAAAGAAAGTGTCAGGTGTATAATAAAGAACATTTCAGTGGTATTATAAAGAAAGAGTCAGTGGTATTATAAAGAAAGGGTCAGTGGTATTATAAAGAAAGAGTCAGGTGTATAATAAAGAAAGTGTCAGTGGTATTAAAAAGAAAGATTCAGTGGTATTATAAAGAAAGAGTCAGTGGTATTATAAAGAAAGGGTCAGTGGTATTATAAAGAAAGAGTCAGGTGTATAATAAAGAAAGTGTCAGTGGTATTGAAAAGAAAGTGTCAGTGGTAATAAAAAGAAAGAGTCAGTGGTATTATCAAGAAGGAGTCAGTGGTATAATAAAGAAAGTGAGAGTGGTATTTTCAGAAAAGTGTCAGTGGTATTAAAAGAAAGAGTCAGTGGTATTATAAAGAAAGTGTCAGTGGTATTATATAGAAGTAGTCAGTGGTATAATAAAGAAAGTGTCAGTGGTATTAAAAAGAAAGAGTCAGTGGTATTATGAAGAAAGAGTCTGTGGTATTATAAAGAAAGGGAGAGTTGTATTATTAATAAAGTGTCAGTTGTATTAAAAAGAAAGAGTCAGTGGTATTATAAAGAAAGAGGCAGTGGCATTATAATAAAGGGTCAGTGGTATTATCAAGAAGGGTCAATGGTATTATAAAGATGGTGTCAGTGGTATTATAAAGAATGGGTCGGTGGTATTACAAAGAAAGCGTCAGTAGTATTAAAAAGAGAGTCAGTTGTTTTATACAGAAAGTGTCAGTGGTATTATAAAGAAGGGTCAGTGGTATTATATAGAAAGTGTCAGTGGTATTAAAAAGAAAGTGTCATTGGTATTATAAAGAAAGAGTCAGTGGTTTTATAAAGAAAGTGTCAATCGTATTAAAAAGAAAGAGTCAGTGGTATTATAAAGAAAGTGTCAGTGGTATTATATAGAAGGAGTCAGTGGTATAATAAAGAAAGTGTCAGTGGTATTAAAAAGAAAGAGTCAGTGGTATCATAAAGAAAGGGTATGTGGTATTATAAAGAAAGGGTGAGTGGTATTATTAAGAAAGTGTCAGTTGTATTTAAAAGAAAGAGTCAGTGGTAATATAAAGAAAGAGGCAGTGGTATTATAAAGAAGGGTCAGCGGTATTATAAAGAAGGGTCACTGGTATTATAAAGAAAGTGTCGGTGGTATTATAAAGAAAGGGTCGGTGGTATTATAAAGAAAGTGTCAGTAGTATTAAAAAGAAAGAGTCAGTCGTATTATAAAGAAAGGGTCAGTGGTATTATAAAGAAAGATTCAGTTGATTATAAAGAAAGGGTCATTGGTATCATAAAGAAAGTGTCAGTGGTATTATTAAGAAAGTTTCAGTGGTATTATAAAGAAAGAGTCAGTGGTATTATAAAGAAAGAGTCAGTGGTATTATAAAGAAGGAGTCAGTGGTATAATAAAGAAAGTGAGAGTGGTATTTTAAAGAAAGTGTCAGTGGTATTAAAAGAAAGAGTCAGTGGTATTATGAAGAAAGAGTCTGTGGTATTATAAAGAAAGGGTGAGTGGTATTATTAATAAAGTGTCAGTTGTATTAAAAAGAAAGAGTCAGTGGTATTATAAAGAAAGAGGCAGTGGTATTATAAAGAAGGGTCAGCGGTATTATAAAGAAGGGTCACTGGTATTATAAAGAAAGAGTCGGTGGTATTACAAAGAAAGGGTCGGTGGTATTATAAAGAAAGTGTCGGTGGTATTATAAAGAAAGGGTCGGTGGTATTATAAAGAAAGTGTCAGTAGTATTAAAAAGAAAGTGTCAGTGGTATTATAAAGAAAGTGTCAGTGGTATTTAAAAGAAAGTGTGAGTGGTATTAAAAGGAAAGTGTCAGTGGTTTTAAAAGAAGAGTCAGGTGTATAATAAAGAAAGTGTCAGTGGTATTGAAAAGAAAGTGTCAGTGGTATTAAAAAGAAAGGGTCAGTGGTATTATAAAAAAAGGATCAGTGGTATTATACAGAAAGAGTCAGTGGTATAATAAAGAAAGGAGTCAATGGTATTATATAGAAAGTGTCAGTGGTATTATAAAGAAAGGGTCAGTGGTATTAAAAAGAAAGGTTCAGTGGTATTATAAATAAAATGTCAGTGGTATTATAAAGAAAGGGTTAGTGGTGTTATAAAGAAAGAGTCAGTGGTATAATAAAGAAAGTGTAAGTGGTATTATAAAGAAACAGTCAGTGGTATAAAAAAGAGTCAGTGGTATTGTAATAAAGGAGTTAGTGGCATAATAAAGAAAGTTTCAGTGGTATTAAAAAGAAATAGTCTGTGGTATTATAAAGAATTGGTCATGGTATTATAAAGAAAGAGTCAGGTGTATAATAAAGAAAGAGTCAGTCATATTATAAAGAAAGGGTCAGTGGTATTATAAAGAAAGGGTCAGTGGTATTGAAAGAAGGAGTCAGTGGTATTAAAAAGATAGTGTCAGTGGTATTATAAAGAAAGATTCTGTGGAATTATAAAGATAGTGTCAGTGACATTATAAAGAAAGTGTCAGTGGTATTAAAAAGAAAGAGTCAGTGGTATTATAAGGAAAGTGTCAGTGGAATTTTATAGAAGGAGTCAGTGGTATAATAAAGAAAGTGTCAGTGGTATTAAAAAGAAAGTGTCAGTGGTATTATAAAGAAAGGGTCAGTGGTATTATCAAGAAAGGGTGAGTGGTATTATTAAAAAAGTGTCAGTTGTATTAAAAAGAAAGAGTCAGTGGTATTATAAAGAAAGAGGCAGTGGCATTATAATAAAGGGTCAGTGGTATTATCAAGAAGGGTCAATGGTATTATAAAGATGGTGTCAGTGGTATTATAAAGAATGGGTCGGTGGTATTACAAAGAAAGTGTCAGTAGTATTAAAAAGAGAGTCAGTTGTTTTATACAGAAAGTGTCAGTGGTATTATAAAGAAGGGTCAGTGGTATTATATAGAAAGTGTCAGTGGTATTAAAAAGAAAGTGTCATTGGTATTATAAAGAAAGAGTCAGTGGTTTCATAAAGAATGTGTCAATCGTATTAAAAAGAAAGAGTCAGTGGTATTATAAAGAAAGTGTCAGTGGTATTATATAGAAGGAGTCAGTGGTTGGATTATAAAGAAAGTGTCAGTGGTATTAAAAAGAAAGAGTCAGTGGTATTATAAAGAAAGGGTATGTGGTATTATAAAGAAAGGGTGAGTGGTATTATTAAGAAAGTGTCAGTTGTATTTAAAAGAAAGAGTCAGTGGTAATATAAAGAAAAAGGCAGTGGTATTATAAAGAAGGGTCAGCGGTATTATAAAGAAGGGTCACTGGTATTATAAAGAATGTATCGGTGGTATTATAAAGAAAGGGTCGGTGGTATTATAAAGAAAGTGTCAGTAGTATTAAAAAGAAAGAGTCAGTCGTATTATAAAGAAAGGGTCAGTGGTATTATAAAGAAAGATTCAGTGGATTATAAAGAAAGGGTCAGTGGTATCATAAAGAAAGTGTCAGTGGTATTATAGAGAAAGTTTCAGTGGTATTATAAGGAAAGAGTCAGTGGTATTATAAAGAAAGGGTCAGTGGTTTTATAAAGAAAGAGTCAGGTGTATAATAAAGAAAGTGTCAGTGGTATTGAAAAGAAAGTGTCAGTGGTAATAAAAAGAAAGAGTCAGTGGTATTATAAAGAAGGAGTCAGTGGTATAATAAAGAAAGTGAGAGTGGTATTTTAAAGAAAATCGCAGTGGTATTAAAAGAAAGAGTCAGTGGTATTATAAAGAAAGTGTCAGTTGTATTATATAGAAGTAGTCAGTGGTATAATAAAGAAAGTGTCAGTGGTATTATGAAGAAAGAGTCTGTGGTATTATAAAGAAAGGGTGAGTGGTATTATTAATAAAGTGTCAGTTGTATTAAAAAGAAAGAGTCAGTGGTATTATAAAGAAAGAGGCAGTGGCATTATAATAAAGGGTCAGTGGTATTATCAAGAAGGGTCAATGGTATTATAAAGATGGTGTCAGTGGTATTATAAAGAATGGGTCGGTGGTATTACAAAGAAAGTGTCAGTAGTATTAAAAAGAGAGTCAGTTGTTTTATACAGAAAGTGTCAGTGGTATTATAAAGAAGGGTCAGTGGTATTATATAGAAAGTGTCAGTGGTATTAAAAAGAAAGTGTCATTGGTATTATAAAGAAAGAGTCAGTGGTTTTATAAAGAAAGTGTCAATCGTATTAAAAAGAAAGAGTCAGTGGTATTATAAAGAAAGTGTCAGTGGTATTATATAGAAGGAGTCAGTGGTATAATAAAGAAAGTGTCAGTGGTATTAAAAAGAAAGAGTCAGTGGTATTATAAAGAAAGGGTATGTGGTATTATAAAGAAAGGGTGAGTGGTATTATTAAGAAAGTGTCAGTTGCATTAAAAAGAAAGAGTCAGTGGTATTATAAAGAAAGAGGCAGTGGTATTATAAAGAAGGGTCAGCGGTATTATAAAGAAGGGTCACTGGTATTATAAAGAAAGTGTCGGTGGTATTATAAAGAAAGGGTCGGTGGTATTATAAAGAAAGTGTCGGTGGTATTATAAAGAAAGGGTCGGTGGTATTATAAAGAAAGTGTCAGTAGTATTAAAAAGAAAGTGTCAGTGGTATTATAAAGAAAGGGTATGTGGTATTATAAAGAAAGGGTGAGTGGTATTATTAAGAAAGTGTCAGTTGCATTAAAAAGAAAGAGTCAGTGGTATTATAAAGAAAGGGTATGTGGTATTATAAAGAAAGGGTGAGTGGTATTATTAAGAAAGTGTCAGTTGTATTTAAAAGAAAGAGTCAGTGGTAATATAAAGAAAGAGGCAGTGGTATTATAAAGAAGGGTCAGCGGTATTATAAAGAAGGGTCACTGGTATTATAAAGAATGTATCGGTGGTATTATAAAGAAAGGGTCGGTGGTATTATAAAGAAAGTGTCAGTAGTATTAAAAAGAAAGAGTCAGTCGTATTATAAAGAAAGGGTCAGTGGTATTATAAAGAAAGATTCAGTGGATTATAAAGAAAGGGTCAGTGGTATCATAAAGAAAGTGTCAGTGGTATTATAGAGAAAGTTTCAGTGGTATTATAAGGAAAGAGTCAGTGGTATTATAAAGAAAGGGTCAGTGGTTTTATAAAGAAAGAGTCAGGTGTATAATAAAGAAAGTGTCAGTGGTATTGAAAAGAAAGTGTCAGTGGTAATAAAAAGAAAGAGTCAGTGGTATTATCAAGAAGGAGTCAGTGGTATAATAAAGAAAGTGAGAGTGGTATTTTCAGAAAAGTGTCAGTGGTATTAAAAGAAAGAGTCAGTGGTATTATAAAGAAAGTGTCAGTGGTGTTATATAGAAGTAGTCAGTGGTATAATAAAGAAAGTGTCAGTGGTATTAAAAAGAAAGAGTCAGTGGTATTATGAAGAAAGAGTCTGTGGTATTATAAAGAAAGGGAGAGTTGTATTATTAATAAAGTGTCAGTTGTATTAAAAAGAAAGAGTCAGTGGTATTATAAAGAAAGAGGCAGTGGCATTATAATAAAGGGTCAGTGGTATTATCAAGAAGGGTCAATGGTATTATAAAGATGGTGTCAGTGGTATTATAAAGAATGGGTCGGTGGTATTACAAAGAAAGCGTCAGTAGTATTAAAAAGAGAGTCAGTTGTTTTATACAGAAAGTGTCAGTGGTATTATAAAGAAGGGTCAGTGGTATTATATAGAAAGTGTCAGTGGTATTAAAAAGAAAGTGTCATTGGTATTATAAAGAAAGAGTCAGTGGTTTTATAAAGAAAGTGTCAATCGTATTAAAAAGAAAGAGTCAGTGGTATTATAAAGAAAGTGTCAGTGGTATTATATAGAAGGAGTCAGTGGTATAATAAAGAAAGTGTCAGTGGTATTAAAAAGAAAGAGTCAGTGGTATTATAAAGAAAGGGTATGTGGTATTATAAAGAAAGGGTGAGTGGTATTATTAAGAAAGTGTCAGTTGTATTTAAAAGAAAGAGTCAGTGGTAATATAAAGAAAGAGGCAGTGGTATTATAAAGAAGGGTCAGCGGTATTATAAAGAAGGGTCACTGGTATTAAAAAGAAAGGTTCAGTGGTATTATAAATAAAATGTCAGTGGTATTATAAAGAAAGGGTTAGTGGTGTTATAAAGAAAGAGTCAGTGGTATAATAAAGAAAGTGTAAGTGGTATTATAAAGAAACAGTCAGTGGTATAAAAAAGAGTCAGTGGTATTGTAATAAAGGAGTTAGTGGCATAATAAAGAAAGTTTCAGTGGTATTAAAAAGAAATAGTCTGTGGTATTATAAAGAATTGGTCATGGTATTATAAAGAAAGAGTCAGGTGTATAATAAAGAAAGAGTCAGTCATATTATAAAGAAAGGGTCAGTGGTATTATAAAGAAAGGGTCAGTGGTATTGAAAGAAGGAGTCAGTGGTATTAAAAAGATAGTGTCAGTGGTATTATAAAGAAAGATTCTGTGGAATTATAAAGATAGTGTCAGTGACATTATAAAGAAAGTGTCAGTGGTATTAAAAAGAAAGAGTCAGTGGTATTATAAGGAAAGTGTCAGTGGTATTATATAGAAGGAGTCAGTGGTATAATAAAGAAAGTGTCAGTGGTATTAAAAAGAAAGTGTCAGTGGTATTATAAAGAAAGGGTCAGTGGTATTATCAAGAAAGAGTCAGGTGTATAATAAAGAAAGAGTCAGTCATATTATAAAGAAAGGGTCAGTGGTATTATAAAGAAAGGGTCAGTGGTATTGAAAGAAGGAGTCAGTGGTATTTAAAAGATAGTGTCAGTGGTATTATAAAGAAAGATTCTGTGGAATTATAAAGATAGTGTCAGTGACATTATAAAGAAAGTGTCAGTGGTATTAAAAAGAAAGAGTCAGTGGTATTATAAGGAAAGTGTCAGTGGTATTATATAGAAGGAGTCAGTGGTATTATAAAGAAAGTGTCAGTGGTATTATAAAGAAAGTGTCAGTGGTATTATAAAGAAAGGGTCAGTGGTATTATCAAGAAAGGGTGAGTGGTATTATTAAAAAAGTGTCAGTTGTATTAAAAAGAAAGAGTCAGTGGTATTATAAAGAAAGAGGCAGTGGCATTATAATAAAGGGTCAGTGGTATTATCAAGAAGGGTCAATGGTATTATAAAGATGGTGTCAGTGGTATTATAAAGAATGGGTCGGTGGTATAATAAAGAAAGTGTCAGTAGTATTAAAAAGAGAGTCAGTTGTTTTATACAGAAAGTGTCAGTGGTATTATAAAGAAGGGTCAGTGGTATTATATAGAAAGTGTCAGTGGTATTAAAAAGAAAGTGTCATTGGTATTATAAAGAAAGAGTCAGTGGTTTCATAAAGAAAGTGTCAATCGTATTAAAAAGAAAGAGTCAGTGGTATTATAAAGAAAGTGTCAGTGGTATTATATAGAAGGAGTCAGTGGTTGGATTATAAAGAAAGTGTCAGTGGTATTAAAAAGAAAGAGTCAGTGGTATTATAAAGAAAGGGTATGTGGTATTATAAAGAAAGGGTGAGTGGTATTATTAAGAAAGTGTCAGTTGTATTTAAAAGAAAGAGTCAGTGGTATTATAAAGAAAGGGTATGTGGTATTATAAAGAAGGGTCAGCGGTATTATAAAGAAGGGTCACTGGTATTATAAAGAATGTATCGGTGGTATTATAAAGAAAGGGTCGGTGGTATTATAAAGAAAGTGTCAGTAGTATTAAAAAGAAAGAGTCAGTCGTATTATAAAGAAAGGGTCAGTGGTATTATAAAGAAAGATTCAGTGGATTATAAAGAAAGGGTCAGTGGTATCATAAAGAAAGTGTCAGTGGTATTATAGAGAAAGTTTCAGTGGTACTATAAGGAAAGAGTCAGTGGTATTATAAAGAAAGGGTCAGTGGTTTTATAAAGAAAGAGTCAGGTGTATAATAAAGAAAGTGTCAGTGGTATTGAAAAGAAAGTGTCAGTGATAATAAAAAGAAAGAGTCAGTGGTATTATAAAGAAGGAGTCAGTGGTATAATAAAGAAAGTGAGAGTGGTATTTTAAAGAAAATCGCAGTGGTATTAAAAGAAAGAGTCAGTGGTATTATAAAGAAAGTGTCAGTTGTATTATATAGAAGTAGTCAGTGGTATAATAAAGAAAGTGTCAGTGGTATTATGAAGAAAGTGTCAGTGGTATTATAAAGAAGGGTCAGAGGTATTATATAGAAAGTGTCAGTTGTATTAAAAAGAAAGAGTCAGTGGTATTATAAAGAAAGAGGCAGTGGCATTATAATAAAGGGTCAGTGGTATTATCAAGAAGGGTCAATGGTATTATAAAGATGGTGTCAGTGGTATTATAAAGAATGGGTCGGTGGTATTACAAAGAAAGTGTCAGTAGTATTAAAAAGAGAGTCAGTTGTTTTATACAGAAAGTGTCAGTGGTATTATAAAGAAGGGTCAGTGGTATTATATAGAAAGTGTCAGTGGTATTAAAAAGAAAGTGTCATTGGTATTATAAAGAAAGAGTCAGTGGTTTTATAAAGAAAGTGTCAATCGTATTAAAAAGAAAGAGTCAGTGGTATTATAAAGAAAGTGTCAGTGGTATTATATAGAAGGAGTCAGTGGTATAATAAAGAAAGTGTCAGTGGTATTAAAAAGAAAGAGTCAGTGGTATTATAAAGAAAGGGTATGTGGTATTATAAAGAAAGGGTGAGTGGTATTATTATGAAAGTGTCAGTTGCATTAAAAAGAAAGAGTCAGTGGTATTATAAAGAAAGAGGCAGTGGTATTATAAAGAAGGGTCAGCGGTATTATAAAGAAGGGTCACTGGTATTATAAAGAAAGTGTCGGTGGTATTATAAAGAAAGGGTCGGTGGTATTATAAAGAAAGTGTCGGTGGTATTATAAAGAAAGGGTCGGTGGTATTATAAAGAAAGTGTCAGTAGTATTAAAAAGAAAGTGTCAGTGGTATTATAAAGAAAGGGTATGTGGTATTATAAAGAAAGGGTGAGTGGTATTATTAAGAAAGTGTCAGTTGCATTAAAAAGAAAGAGTCAGTGGTATTATAAAGAAAGGGTATGTGGTATTATAAAGAAAGGGTGAGTGGTATTATTAAGAAAGTGTCAGTTGTATTTAAAAGAAAGAGTCAGTGGTAATATAAAGAAAGAGGCAGTGGTATTATAAAGAAGGGTCAGCGGTATTATAAAGAAGGGTCACTGGTATTATAAAGAATGTATCGGTGGTATTATAAAGAAAGGGTCGGTGGTATTATAAAGAAAGTGTCAGTAGTATTAAAAAGAAAGAGTCAGTCGTATTATAAAGAAAGGGTCAGTGGTATTATAAAGAAAGATTCAGTGGATTATAAAGAAAGGGTCAGTGGTATCATAAAGAAAGTGTCAGTGGTATTATAGAGAAAGTTTCAGTGGTATTATAAGGAAAGAGTCAGTGGTATTATAAAGAAAGGGTCAGTGGTTTTATAAAGAAAGAGTCAGGTGTATAATAAAGAAAGTGTCAGTGGTATTGAAAAGAAAGTGTCAGTGGTAATAAAAAGAAAGAGTCAGTGGTATTATAAAGAAGGAGTCAGTGGTATAATAAAGAAAGTGAGAGTGGTATTTTAAAGAAAATGTCAGTGGTATTAAAAGAAAGAGTCAGTGGTATTATAAAGAAAGTGTCAGTTGTATTATATAGAAGTAGTCAGTGGTATAATAAAGAAAGTGTCAGTGGTATTATGAAGAAAGAGTCTGTGGTATTATAAAGAAAGGGTGAGTGGTATTATTAATAAAGTGTCAGTTGTATTAAAAAGAAAGAGTCAGTGGTATTATAAAGAAAGAGGCAGTGGCATTATAATAAAGGGTCAGTGGTATTATCAAGAAGGGTCAATGGTATTATAAAGATGGTGTCAGTGGTATTATAAAGAATGGGTCGGTGGTATTACAAAGAAAGTGTCAGTAGTATTAAAAAGAGAGTCAGTTGTTTTATACAGAAAGTGTCAGTGGTATTATAAAGAAGGGTCAGTGGTATTATATAGAAAGTGTCAGTGGTATTAAAAAGAAAGTGTCATTGGTATTATAAAGAAAGAGTCAGTGGTTTTATAAAGAAAGTGTCAATCGTATTAAAAAGAAAGAGTCAGTGGTATTATAAAGAAAGTGTCAGTGGTATTATATAGAAGGAGTCAGTGGTATAATAAAGAAAGTGTCAGTGGTATTAAAAAGAAAGAGTCAGTGGTATTATAAAGAAAGGGTATGTGGTATTATAAAGAAAGGGTGAGTGGTATTATTAAGAAAGTGTCAGTTGCATTATAAAGAAAGTGTCGGTGGTATTATAAAGAAAGAGTCAGTGGTATTATAAAGAAGGGTCAGCGGTATTATAAAGAAGGGTCACTGGTATTATAAAGAAAGTGTCGGTGGTATTATAAAGAAAGGGTCGGTGGTATTATAAAGAAAGTGTCAGTGGTATTATAAAGAAAGTGTCGGTGGTATTATAAAGAAAGTGTCAGTAGTATTAAAAAGAAAGTGTCAGTGGTATTATAAAGAAAGTGTCAGTGGTATTTAAAAGAAAGTGTCAGTGGTATTAAAAAGAAAGTGTCAGTGGTTTTAAAAGACGAGTCAGTGGTATTATAAGAAAGGGTCAGTGGTATTATAAAGAAACGGTCAGTGGTATTAAAAAGAAAGGGTCAGTGGTATTATAAAAAAAGGATCAGTGGTATTATACAGAAAGAGTCAGTGGTATAATAAAGAAAGGAGTCAGTGGTATTATATAGAAAGTGTCAGTGGTATTATAAAGAAAGGGTCAGTGGTATTAAAAAGAAAGGTTCAGTGGTATTATAAATAAAATGTCAGTGAAATTATAAAGAAAGGGTTAGTTGTGTTATAAAGAAAGAGTCAGTGGTATAATAAAGAAAGTGTAAGTGGTATTATAAAGAAAGAGTCAGTGGTATAAAAAAGAGTCAGTGGTATTGTAAAAAAGGAGTTAGTGGCATAATAAAGAAAGTTTCAGTGGTATTAAAAAGAAAGTGTCAGTGGTATTATAAAGAAGGAGTCAGTGGTTGGATTATAAAGAAAGTGTCAGTGGTATTAAAAAGAAAGATTCAGTGGAATTATAAAGAAAGGGTCAGTGGTATCATAAAGAAAGTTTCAGTGGTATTAAAAAGAACATTTCAGTGGTATTATAAAGAAAGAGTCAGTGGAATTATAAAGAAAGGGTCAGTGGTAATCAAAAGAAAGAGTCATTGGTACTATAAAGAAGGAGTCAGTGGTATTATAAAGAAAGTGTCAGTGGTATTATATAGAAGTAGTCAGTGGTATAATAAAGAAAGTGAGAGTCGTATTTTAAAGAAAGTGTCAGTGGTATTATAAAGAAAGAGTCAGTGGTATTATAAAGAAAGTGTCAGTGGTATTATATAGAAGTAGTCAGTGGTATAATAAAGAAAGTGTCAGTGTTATTAAAAGAGAGAGTCTGTGGTAATCAAAAGAAAGAGTCAGTGGTACTATAAAGAAGGAGTCAGGGGTATAATAAAGAAACTGTCACTGGTATTATAAAGAAAGAGTCAGTGGTATAAAAGAAAGAGTCAGTGGTATTGTAAAAAAGTAGTCAGTGGCATAATAAAGAAAGTTTCAGTGGTATTAAAAAGAAAGAGTCAGTGGTATTATAAAGAAATTGTCAGTTGTATTATAAAGAAAGAGTCAGGTGTATAATAAAGAAAGAGTCAGTCTTATTATAAAGAAAGGGTCAGTGGTATTATAAAGAAAGATTCAGTGGATTATAAAGAAAGGGTCAGTGGTAACATAAAGAAAGTGTCAGTGGTATTATAAAGAAAGTTTCAGTGGTATTATAAAGAAAGTGTCAGTGGTATTATAAAGAAAGGGTCAGTGGTATTATAAAGAAAGAGTCAGGTGTATAATAAAGAAAGTGTCAGTGGTATTGAAAAGAAAGTGTCAGTGGTAATAAAAAGAAAGAGTCAGTGGTACTATAAAGAAGGAGTCAGTGGTATAATAAAGAAAGTGAGAGTGGTATTTTAAAGAAAGTGTCAGTGGTATTAAAAAGAAAGAATCAGTGGTATTATAAAGAAAGTGTCAGTGGTATTATATAGAAGTAGTCAGTGGTATAATTAAGAAAGTGTCAGTGGTATTTAAAAGAAATAGTCAGTGGTATTATAAAGAAAGAGTCTGTGGTATTATAATGAAAGGGTGAGTGGTATTATTAAGAAAGTGTCAGTTGTATTGAAAAGAAAGAGTCAGTGGTATAAAAAGAAAGTGTCAGTGGTATTGTAAAAAAGGAGTCAGTAGCATAATAAAGAAAGATTCAGTGGTATTAAAAAGAAATAGTCAGTGGTATTATAAAGAAATGGTCAGTTGTATTATAAAGAAAGAGTCAGGTGTATAATAAAGAACATTTCAGTGGTATTATAAAGAAAGAGTCAGTGGTATTATAAAGAAAGGGTCAGTGGTATTATAAAGAAAGCGTCAGGTGTATAATAAAGAAAGTGTCAGTGGTATTAAAAAGAAAGAGTCAGTGGTACTATAAAGAAGAAGTCAGTGGTATAATAAAGAAAGTGAGAGTGGTATTTTAAAGAAAGTGTCAGTGGTATTATAAAGAAAGAGTCAGTGGTATTATAAAGAAAGTGTCAGTGGTATTATATAGAAGTAGTCAGTGGTATAATAAAGATAGTGTCAGTGTTATCAAAAAGAAAGAGTCAGTGGTAATAAAAAGAAAGAGTCAGTGGTACTATAAAGAAGGAGTCAGTGGTATAATAAAGAAAGTGTCACTAGTATTATAAAGAAAGAGTCAGTGGTTTAAAAAAAAAGAGTCAGTGGTATTGTAAAAAAGTAGTCAGTGGCATAATAAAGAAAGTTTCAGTGGTATTAAAAAGAAAGAGTCAGTGGTATTATAAAGAAATGGTCAGTGGTATTATAAAGAAAGTGTCAGGTGTATAATAAAGAAAGAGTCAGTCGTATTATAAAGAAAGGGTCAGTGGTATTATAAAGAAAGATTCAGTGGATTATAAAGAAAGAGTCAGTGGTAACATAAAGAAAGTGTCAGTGGTATTAAAAAGAACATTTCAGTGGTATTATAAAGAAAGAGTCAGTGGTATTATAAAGAAAGGGTCAGTGGTAATCAAAAGAAAGAGTCAGTGGTACTATAAAGAAGGAGTCAGTGGTATTATAAAGAAAGTGTCAGTGGTATTATATAGAAGTAGTCAGTGGTATCATAAAGAAAGTGAGAGTCGTATTTTAAAGAAAGTGTCAGTGGTATTAAAAAGAAAGAGTCAGTGGCATTATAAAGAAAGTGTCAGTGGTATTATAAAGAAATTGTCAAGTGTATCATTAAGAAAGAGTCAGTCGTATTATAAAGAAAGTGTCAGTGGTATTATAAAGAAAGTGTCAGGTGTATAATAAAGAACATTTCAGTTGTATTATAAAGAAAGAGTCAGTGGTATTATAAAGAAAGGGTCAGTGGTATTATAAAGAAAGCGTCAGGTGTATAATAAAGAAAGTGTCAGTGGTATTAAAAAGAAAGAGTCAGTGGTATTATAAAGAAAGAGTCAGTGGTATTATAAAGAAAGGGTCAGTGGTATTATAAAGAAAGAGTCAGGTGTATAATAAAGAAAGTGTCAGTGGTATTGAAAAGAAAGTGTCAGTGGTAATAAAAAGAAAGAGTCAGTGGTATTATCAAGAAGGAGTCAGTGGTATAATAAAGAAAGTGAGAGTGGTATTTT
Source organism: Gari tellinella (assembly GCA_922989275.2). NCBI lineage: Eukaryota > Metazoa > Mollusca > Bivalvia > Cardiida > Psammobiidae > Gari > Gari tellinella. Next base: position 33,854,180 of record OV277861.1, on the reverse strand, counting down.
CAGAAAAGTGTCAGTGGTATTAAAAGAAAGAGTCAGTGGTATTATAAAGAAAGTGTCAGTGGTATTATATAGAAGTAGTCAGTGGTATAATAAAGAAAGTGTCAGTGGTATTAAAAAGAAAGAGTCAGTGGTATTATGAAGAAAGAGTCTGTGGTATTATAAAGAAAGGGAGAGTTGTATTATTAATAAAGTGTCAGTTGTATTAAAAAGAAAGAGTCAGTGGTATTATAAAGAAAGAGGCAGTGGCATTATAATAAAGGGTCAGTGGTATTATCAAGAAGGGTCAATGGTATTATAAAGATGGTGTCAGTGGTATTATAAAGAATGGGTCGGTGGTATTACAAAGAAAGTGTCAGTAGTATTAAAAAGAGAGTCAGTTGTTTTATACAGAAAGTGTCAGTGGTATTATAAAGAAGGGTCAGTGGTATTATATAGAAAGTGTCAGTGGTATTAAAAAGAAAGTGTCATTGGTATTATAAAGAAAGAGTCAGTGGTTTTATAAAGAAAGTGTCAATCGTATTAAAAAGAAAGAGTCAGTGGTATTATAAAGAAAGTGTCAGTGGTATTATATAGAAGGAGTCAGTGGTATAATAAAGAAAGTGTCAGTGGTATTAAAAAGAAAGAGTCAGTGGTATCATAAAGAAAGGGTATGTGGTATTATAAAGAAAGGGTGAGTGGTATTATTAAGAAAGTGTCAGTTGTATTTAAAAGAAAGAGTCAGTGGTAATATAAAGAAAGAGGCAGTGGTATTATAAAGAAGCGTCAGCGGTATTATAAAGAAGGGTCACTGGTATTATAAAGAAAGTGTCGGTGGTATTATAAAGAAAGGGTCGGTGGTATTATTAAGAAAGTGTCAGTAGTATTAAAAAGAAAGAGTCAGTCGTATTATAAAGAAAGGGTCAGTGGTATTATAAAGAAAGATTCAGTTGATTATAAAGAAAGGGTCATTGGTATCATAAAGAAAGTGTCAGTGGTATTATTAAGAAAGTTTCAGTGGTATTATAAAGAAAGAGTCAGTGGTATTATAAAGAAAGAGTCAGTGGTATTATAAAGAAGGAGTCAGTGGTATAATAAAGAAAGTGAGAGTGGTATTTTAAAGAAAGTGTCAGTGGTATTAAAAGAAAGAGTCAGTGGTATTATGAAGAAAGAGTCTGTGGTATTATAAAGAAAGGGTGAGTGGTATTATTAATAAAGTGTCAGTTGTATTAAAAAGAAAGAGTCAGTGGTATTATAAAGAAAGAGGCAGTGGCATTATAATAAAGGGTCAGTGGTATTATCAAGAAGGGTCAATGGTATTATAAAGATGGTGTCAGTGGTATTATAAAGAATGGGTCGGTGGTATTACAAAGAAAGTGTCAGTAGTATTAAAAAGAGAGTCAGTTGTTTTATGCAGAAAGTGTCAGTGGTATTATAAAGAAGGGTCAGTGGTATTATATAGAAAGTGTCAGTGGTATTAAAAAGAAAGTGTCATTGGTATTATAAAGAAAGAGTCAGTGGTTTTATGAAGAAAGTGTCAATCGTATTAAAAAGAAAGAGTCAGTGGTATTATAAAGAAAGTGTCAGTGGTATTATATAGAAGGAGTCAGTGGTATAATAAAAAAAGTGTCAGTGGTATTAAAAAGAAGGAGTCAGTGGTATTATAAAGAAAGGGTCAGTGGTATTATAAAGAAAGGGTGAGTGGTATTATTAAGAAAGTGTAAGTTGCATTAAAAAGAAAGAGTCAGTGGTATTATAAAGAAAGAGGCAGTGGTATTATAAAGAAGGGTCAGCGGTATTATAAAGAAGGGTCACTGGTATTATAAAGAAAGAGTCGGTGGTATTACAAAGAAAGGGTCGGTGGTATTATAAAGAAAGTGTCGGTGGTATTATAAAGAAAGTGTCAGTGGTATTATAAAGAAAGTGTCAGTGGTATTATAAAGAAAGTGTCAGTGGTATTATAAAGAAAGTGTCAGTGGTATTTAAAAGAAAGTGTGAGTGGTATTAAAAGGAAAGTGTCAGTGGTTTTAAAAGAAGAGTCAGGTGTATAATAAAGAAAGTGTCAGTGGTATTGAAAAGAAAGTGTCAGTGGTATTAAAAAGAAAGGGTCAGTGGTATTATAAAAAAAGGATCAGTGGTATTATACAGAAAGAGTCAGTGGTATAATAAAGAAAGGAGTCAATGGTATTATATAGAAAGTGTCAGTGGTATTATAAAGAAAGGGTCAGTGGTATTAAAAAGAAAGGTTCAGTGGTATTATAAATAAAATGTCAGTGGTATTATAAAGAAAGGGTTAGTGGTGTTATAAAGAAAGAGTCAGTGGTATAATAAAGAAAGTGTAAGTGGTATTATAAAGAAACAGTCAGTGGTATAAAAAAGAGTCAGTGGTATTGTAATAAAGGAGTTAGTGGCATAATAAAGAAAGTTTCAGTGGTATTAAAAAGAAATAGTCTGTGGTATTATAAAGAATTGGTCATGGTATTATAAAGAAAGAGTCAGGTGTATAATAAAGAAAGAGTCAGTCATATTATAAAGAAAGGGTCAGTGGTATTATAAAGAAAGGGTCAGTGGTATTGAAAGAAGGAGTCAGTGGTATTAAAAAGATAGTGTCAGTGGTATTATAAAGAAAGATTCTGTGGAATTATAAAGATAGTGTCAGTGACATTATAAAGAAAGTGTCAGTGGTATTAAAAAGAAAGAGTCAGTGGTATTATAAGGAAAGTGTCAGTGGAATTTTATAGAAGGAGTCAGTGGTATAATAAAGAAAGTGTCAGTGGTATTAAAAAGAAAGTGTCAGTGGTATTATAAAGAAAGGGTCAGTGGTATTATCAAGAAAGGGTGAGTGGTATTATTAAAAAAGTGTCAGTTGTATTAAAAAGAAAGAGTCAGTGGTATTATAAAGAAAGAGGCAGTGGCATTATAATAAAGGGTCAGTGGTATTATCAAGAAGGGTCAATGGTATTATAAAGATGGTGTCAGTGGTATTATAAAGAATGGGTCGGTGGTATTACAAAGAAAGTGTCAGTAGTATTAAAAAGAGAGTCAGTTGTTTTATACAGAAAGTGTCAGTGGTATTATAAAGAAGGGTCAGTGGTATTATATAGAAAGTGTCAGTGGTATTAAAAAGAAAGTGTCATTGGTATTATAAAGAAAGAGTCAGTGGTTTCATAAAGAAAGTGTCAATCGTATTAAAAAGAAAGAGTCAGTGGTATTATAAAGAAAGTGTCAGTGGTATTATATAGAAGGAGTCAGTGGTTGGATTATAAAGAAAGTGTCAGTGGTATTAAAAAGAAAGAGTCAGTGGTATTATAAAGAAAGGGTATGTGGTATTATAAAGAAAGGGTGAGTGGTATTATTAAGAAAGTGTCAGTTGTATTTAAAAGAAAGAGTCAGTGGTAATATAAAGAAAGAGGCAGTGGTATTATAAAGAAGGGTCAGCGGTATTATAAAGAAGGGTCACTGGTATTATAAAGAATGTATCGGTGGTATTATAAAGAAAGGGTCGGTGGTATTATAAAGAAAGTGTCAGTAGTATTATAAAGAAAGAGTCAGTCGTATTATAAAGAAAGGGTCAGCGGTATTATAAAGAAAGATTCAGTGGATTATAAAGAAAGGGTCAGTGGTATCATAAAGAAAGTGTCAGTGGTATTATAGAGAAAGTTTCAGTGGTATTATAAGGAAAGAGTCAGTGGTATTATAAAGAAAGGGTCAGTGGTTTTATAAAGAAAGAGTCAGGTGTATAATAAAGAAAGTGTCAGTGGTATTGAAAAGAAAGTGTCAGTGGTAATAAAAAGAAAGAGTCAGTGGTATTATAAAGAAGGAGTCAGTGGTATAATAAAGAAAGTGAGAGTGGTATTTTAAAGAAAATGTCAGTGGTATTAAAAGAAAGAGTCAGTGGTATTATAAAGAAAGTGTCAGTTGTATTATATAGAAGTAGTCAGTGGTATAATAAAGAAAGTGTCAGTGGTATTATGAAGAAAGAGTCTGTGGTATTATAAAGAAAGGGTGAGTGGTATTATTAATAAAGTGTCAGTTGTATTAAAAAGAAAGAGTCAGTGGTATTATAAAGAAAGAGGCAGTGGCATTATAATAAAGGGTCAGTGGTATTATCAAGAAGGGTCAATGGTATTATAAAGATGGTGTCAGTGGTATTATAAAGAATGGGTCGGTGGTATTACAAAGAAAGTGTCAGTAGTATTAAAAAGAGAGTCAGTTGTTTTATACAGAAAGTGTCAGTGGTATTATAAAGAAGGGTCAGTGGTATTATATAGAAAGTGTCAGTGGTATTAAAAAGAAAGTGTCATTGGTATTATAAAGAAAGAGTCAGTGGTTTTATAAAGAAAGTGTCAATCGTATTAAAAAGAAAGAGTCAGTGGTATTATAAAGAAAGTGTCAGTGGTATTATATAGAAGGAGTCAGTGGTATAATAAAGAAAGTGTCAGTGGTATTAAAAAGAAAGAGTCAGTGGTATTATAAAGAAAGGGTATGTGGTATTATAAAGAAAGGGTGAGTGGTATTATTAAGAAAGTGTCAGTTGTATTAAAAAGAAAGAGTCAGTGGTATTATAAAGAAAGGGTATGTGGTATTATAAAGAAAGGGTGAGTGGTATTATTAAGAAAGTGTCAGTTGCATTAAAAAGAAAGAGTCAGTGGTATTATAAAGAAAGGGTATGTGGTATTATAAAGAAAGGGTCAGTGGTATTATTAAGAAAGTGTCAGTTGTATTTAAAAGAAAGAGTCAGTGGTAATATAAAGAAAGAGGCAGTGGTATTATAAAGAAGGGTCAGCGGTATTATAAAGAAGGGTCACTGGTATTATAAAGAATGTATCGGTGGTATTATAAAGAAAGGGTCGGTGGTATTATAAAGAAAGTGTCAGTAGTATTAAAAAGAAAGAGTCAGTCGTATTATAAAGAAAGGGTCAGTGGTATTATAAAGAAAGATTCAGTGGATTATAAAGAAAGGGTCCGTGGTATCATAAAGAAAGTGTCAGTGGTATTATAGAGAAAGTTTCAGTGGTATTATAAGGAAAGAGTCAGTGGTATTATAAAGAAAGGGTCAGTGGTTTTATAAAGAAAGAGTCAGGTGTATAATAAAGAAAGTGTCAGTGGTATTGAAAAGAAAGTGTCAGTGGTAATAAAAAGAAAGAGTCAGTGGTATTATCAAGAAGGAGTCAGTGGTATAATAAAGAAAGTGAGAGTGGTATTTTCAGAAAAGTGTCAGTGGTATTAAAAGAAAGAGTCAGTGGTATTATAAAGAAAGTGTCAGTGGTGTTATATAGAAGTAGTCAGTGGTATAATAAAGAAAGTGTCAGTGGTATTAAAAAGAAAGAGTCAGTGGTATTATGAAGAAAGAGTCTGTGGTATTATAAAGAAAGGGAGAGTTGTATTATTAATAAAGTGTCAGTTGTATTAAAAAGAAAGAGTCAGTGGTATTATAAAGAAAGAGGCAGTGGCATTATAATAAAGGGTCAGTGGTATTATCAAGAAGGGTCAATGGTATTATAAAGATGGTGTCAGTGGTATTATAAAGAATGGGTCGGTGGTATTACAAAGAAAGCGTCAGTAGTATTAAAAAGAGAGTCAGTTGTTTTATACAGAAAGTGTCAGTGGTATTATAAAGAAGGGTCAGTGGTATTATATAGAAAGTGTCAGTGGTATTAAAAAGAAAGTGTCATTGGTATTATAAAGAAAGAGTCAGTGGTTTTATAAAGAAAGTGTCAATCGTATTAAAAAGAAAGAGTCAGTGGTATTATAAAGAAAGTGTCAGTGGTATTATATAGAAGGAGTCAGTGGTATAATAAAGAAAGTGTCAGTGGTATTAAAAAGAAAGAGTCAGTGGTATTATAAAGAAAGGGTATGTGGTATTATAAAGAAAGGGTGAGTGGTATTATTAAGAAAGTGTCAGTTGTATTTAAAAGAAAGAGTCAGTGGTAATATAAAGAAAGAGGCAGTGGTATTATAAAGAAGGGTCAGCGGTATTATAAAGAAGGGTCACTGGTATTATAAAGAAAGTGTCGGTGGTATTATAAAGAAAGGGTCGGTGGTATTATAAAAAAAATGTCAGTAGTATTAAAAAGAAAGAGTCAGTCGTATTATAAAGAAAGGGTCAGTGGTATTATAAAGAAAGATTCAGTTGATTATAAAGAAAGGGTCATTGGTATCATAAAGAAAGTGTCAGTGGTATTATTAAGAAAGTTTCAGTGGTATTATAAAGAAAGAGTCAGTGGTATTATAAAGAAAGAGTCAGTGGTATTATAAAGAAGGTGTCAGTGGTATAATAAAGAAAGTGAGAGTGGTATTTTAAAGAAAGTGTCAGTGGTATTAAAAGAAAGAGTCAGTGGTATTATGAAGAAAGAGTCTGTGGTATTATAAAGAAAGGGTGAGTGGTATTATTAATAAAGTGTCAGTTGTATTAAAAAGAAAGAGTCAGTGGTATTATAAAGAAAGAGGCAGTGGCATTATAATAAAGGGTCAGTGGTATTATCAAGAAGGGTCAATGGTATTATAAAGATGGTGTCAGTGGTATTATAAAGAATGGGTCGGTGGTATTACAAAGAAAGTGTCAGTAGTATTAAAAAGAGAGTCAGTTGTTTTATGCAGAAAGTGTCAGTGGTATTATAAAGAAGGGTCAGTGGTATTATATAGAAAGTGTCAGTGGTATTAAAAAGAAAGTGTCATTGGTATTATAAAGAAAGAGTCAGTGGTTTTATGAAGAAAGTGTCAATCGTATTAAAAAGAAAGAGTCAGTGGTATTATAAAGAAAGTGTCAGTGGTATTATATAGAAGGAGTCAGTGGTATAATAAAAAAAGTGTCAGTGGTATTAAAAAGAAGGAGTCAGTGGTATTATAAAGAAAGGGTATGTGGTATTATAAAGAAAGGGTGAGTGGTATTATTAAGAAAGTGTAAGTTGCATTAAAAAGAAAGAGTCAGTGGTATTATAAAGAAAGAGGCAGTGGTATTATAAAGAAGGGTCAGCGGTATTATAAAGAAGGGTCACTGGTATTATAAAGAAAGAGTCGGTGGTATTACAAAGAAAGGGTCGGTGGTATTATAAAGAAAGTGTCGGTGGTATTATAAAGAAAGGGTCGGTGGTATTATAAAGAAAGTGTCAGTAGTATTAAAAAGAAAGTGTCAGTGGTATTATAAAGAAAGTGTCAGTGGTATTTAAAAGAAAGTGTGAGTGGTATTAAAAAGAAAGTGTCAGTGGTTTTAAAAGAAGAGTCAGGTGTATAATAAAGAAAGTGTCAGTGGTATTGAAAAGAAAGTGTCAGTGGTATTAAAAAGAAAGGGTCAGTGGTATTATAAAAAAAGGATCAGTGGTATTATACAGAAAGAGTCAGTGGTATAATAAAGAAAGGAGTCAATGGTATTATATAGAAAGTGTCAGTGGTATTATAAAGAAAGGGTCAGTGGTATTAAAAAGAAAGGTTCAGTGGTATTATAAATAAAATGTCAGTGGTATTATAAAGAAAGGGTTAGTGGTGTTATAAAGAAAGAGTCAGTGGTATAATAAAGAAAGTGTAAGTGGTATTATAAAGAAACAGTCAGTGGTATAAAAAAGAGTCAGTGGTATTGTAATAAAGGAGTTAGTGGCATAATAAAGAAAGTTTCAGTGGTATTAAAAAGAAATAGTCTGTGGTATTATAAAGAATTGGTCATGGTATTATAAAGAAAGAGTCAGGTGTATAATAAAGAAAGAGTCAGTCATATTATAAAGAAAGGGTCAGTGGTATTATAAAGAAAGGGTCAGTGGTATTGAAAGAAGGAGTCAGTGGTATTAAAAAGATAGTGTCAGTGGTATTATAAAGAAAGATTCTGTGGAATTATAAAGATAGTGTCAGTGACATTATAAAGAAAGTGTCAGTGGTATTAAAAAGAAAGAGTCAGTGGTATTATAAGGAAAGTGTCAGTGGTATTATATAGAAGGAGTCAGTGGTATAATAAAGAAAGTGTCAGTGGTATTAAAAAGAAAGTGTCAGTGGTATTATAAAGAAAGGGTCAGTGGTATTATCAAGAAAGAGTCAGGTGTATAATAAAGAAAGAGTCAGTCATATTATAAAGAAAGGGTCAGTGGTATTATAAAGAAAGGGTCAGTGGTATTGAAAGAAGGAGTCAGTGGTATTTAAAAGATAGTGTCAGTGGTATTATAAAGAAAGATTCTGTGGAATTATAAAGATAGTGTCAGTGACATTATAAAGAAAGTGTCAGTGGTATTAAAAAGAAAGAGTCAGTGGTATTATAAGGAAAGTGTCAGTGGTATTATATAGAAGGAGTCAGTGGTATAATAAAGAAAGTGTCAGTGGTATTAAAAAGAAAGTGTCAGTGGTATTATAAAGAAAGGGTCAGTGGTATTATCAAGAAAGGGTGAGTGGTATTATTAAAAAAAGTGTCAGTTGTATTAAAAAGAAAGAGTCAGTGGTATTATAAAGAAAGAGGCAGTGGCATTATAATAAAGGGTCAGTGGTATTATCAAGAAGGGTCAATGGTATTATAAAGATGGTGTCAGTGGTATTATAAAGAATGGGTCGGTGGTATTACAAAGAAAGTGTCAGTAGTATTAAAAAGAGAGTCAGTTGTTTTATACAGAAAGTGTCAGTGGTATTATAAAGAAGGGTCAGTGGTATTATATAGAAAGTGTCAGTGGTATTAAAAAGAAAGTGTCATTGGTATTATAAAGAAAGAGTCAGTGGTTTCATAAAGAAAGTGTCAATCGTATTAAAAAGAAAGAGTCAGTGGTATTATAAAGAAAGTGTCAGTGGTATTATATAGAAGGAGTCAGTGGTTGGATTATAAAGAAAGTGTCAGTGGTATTAAAAAGAAAGAGTCAGTGGTATTATAAAGAAAGGGTATGTGGTATTATAAAGAAAGGGTGAGTGGTATTATTAAGAAAGTGTCAGTTGTATTAAAAAGAAAGAGTCAGTGGTATTATAAAGAAAGGGTATGTGGTATTATAAAGAAGGGTCAGCGGTATTATAAAGAAGGGTCACTGGTATTATAAAGAATGTATCGGTGGTATTATAAAGAAAGGGTCGGTGGTATTATAAAGAAAGTGTCAGTAGTATTAAAAAGAAAGAGTCAGTCGTATTATAAAGAAAGGGTCAGTGGTATTATAAAGAAAGATTCAGTGGATTATAAAGAAAGGGTCAGTGGTATCATAAAGAAAGTGTCAGTGGTATTATAGAGAAAGTTTCAGTGGTACTATAAGGAAAGAGTCAGTGGTATTATAAAGAAAGGGTCAGTGGTTTTATAAAGAAAGAGTCAGGTGTATAATAAAGAAAGTGTCAGTGGTATTGAAAAGAAAGTGTCAGTGATAATAAAAAGAAAGAGTCAGTGGTATTATAAAGAAGGAGTCAGTGGTATAATAAAGAAAGTGAGAGTGGTATTTTAAAGAAAATCGCAGTGGTATTAAAAGAAAGAGTCAGTGGTATTATAAAGAAAGTGTCAGTTGTATTATATAGAAGTAGTCAGTGGTATAATAAAGAAAGTGTCAGTGGTATTATGAAGAAAGAGTCTGTGGTATTATAAAGAAAGGGTGAGTGGTATTATTAATAAAGTGTCAGTTGTATTAAAAAGAAAGAGTCAGTGGTATTATAAAGAAAGAGGCAGTGGCATTATAATAAAGGGTCAGTGGTATTATCAAGAAGGGTCAATGGTATTATAAAGATGGTGTCAGTGGTATTATAAAGAATGGGTCGGTGGTATTACAAAGAAAGTGTCAGTAGTATTAAAAAGAGAGTCAGTTGTTTTATACAGAAAGTGTCAGTGGTATTATAAAGAAGGGTCAGTGGTATTATATAGAAAGTGTCAGTGGTATTAAAAAGAAAGTGTCATTGGTATTATAAAGAAAGAGTCAGTGGTTTTATAAAGAAAGTGTCAATCGTATTAAAAAGAAAGAGTCAGTGGTATTATAAAGAAAGTGTCAGTGGTATTATATAGAAGGAGTCAGTGGTATAATAAAGAAAGTGTCAGTGGTATTAAAAAGAAAGAGTCAGTGGTATTATAAAGAAAGGGTATGTGGTATTATAAAGAAAGGGTGAGTGGTATTATTAAGAAAGTGTCAGTTGCATTAAAAAGAAAGAGTCAGTGGTATTATAAAGAAAGAGGCAGTGGTATTATAAAGAAGGGTCAGCGGTATTATAAAGAAGGGTCACTGGTATTATAAAGAAAGTGTCGGTGGTATTATAAAGAAAGGGTCGGTGGTATTATAAAGAAAGTGTCGGTGGTATTATAAAGAAAGGGTCGGTGGTATTATAAAGAAAGTGTCAGTGGTATTATAAAGAAAGTGTCAGTGGTATTATAAAGAAAGGGTATGTGGTATTATAAAGAAAGGGTGAGTGGTATTATTAAGAAAGTGTCAGTTGCATTAAAAAGAAAGAGTCAGTGGTATTATAAAGAAAGGGTATGTGGTATTATAAAGAAAGGGTGAGTGGTATTATTAAGAAAGTGTCAGTTGTATTTAAAAGAAAGAGTCAGTGGTAATATAAAGAAAGAGGCAGTGGTATTATAAAGAAGGGTCAGCGGTATTATAAAGAAGGGTCACTGGTATTATAAAGAATGTATCGGTGGTATTATAAAGAAAGGGTCGGTGGTATTATAAAGAAAGTGTCAGTAGTATTAAAAAGAAAGAGTCAGTCGTATTATAAAGAAAGGGTCAGTGGTATTATAAAGAAAGATTCAGTGGATTATAAAGAAAGGGTCAGTGGTATCATAAAGAAAGTGTCAGTGGTATTATAGAGAAAGTTTCAGTGGTATTATAAGGAAAGAGTCAGTGGTATTATAAAGAAAGGGTCAGTGGTTTTATAAAGAAAGAGTCAGGTGTATAATAAAGAAAGTGTCAGTGGTATTGAAAAGAAAGTGTCAGTGGTAATAAAAAGAAAGAGTCAGTGGTATTATAAAGAAAGAGTCAGTGGTATAATAAAGAAAGTGAGAGTGGTATTTTAAAGAAAGTGTCAGTGGTATTAAAAGAAAGAGTCAGTGGTATTATAAAGAAAGTGTCAGTTGTATTATATAGAAGTAGTCAGTGGTATAATAAAGAAAGTGTCAGTGGTATTATGAAGAAAGAGTCTGTGGTATTATAAAGAAAGGGTGAGTGGTATTATTAATAAAGTGTCAGTTGTATTAAAAAGAAAGAGTCAGTGGTATTATAAAGAAAGAGGCAGTGGCATTATAATAAAGGGTCAGTGGTATTATCAAGAAGGGTCAATGGTATTATAAAGATGGTGTCAGTGGTATTATAAAGAATGGGTCGGTGGTATTACAAAGAAAGTGTCAGTAGTATTAAAAAGAGAGTCAGTTGTTTTATACAGAAAGTGTCAGTGGTATTATAAAGAAGGGTCAGTGGTATTATATAGAAAGTGTCAGTGGAATTAAAAAGAAAGTGTCATTGGTATTATAAAGAAAGAGTCAGTGGTTTTATAAAGAAAGTGTCAATCGTATTAAAAAGAAAGAGTCAGTGGTATTATAAAGAAAGTGTCAGTGGTATTATATAGAAGGAGTCAGTGGTATAATAAAGAAAGTGTCAGTGGTATTAAAAAGAAAGAGTCAGTGGTATTATAAAGAAAGGGTATGTGGTATTATAAAGAAAGGGTGAGTGGTATTATTAAGAAAGTGTCAGTTGCATTAAAAAGAAAGAGTCAGTGGTATTATAAAGAAAGAGGCAGTGGTATTATAAAGAAGGGTCAGCGGTATTATAAAGAAGGGTCACTGGTATTATAAAGAAAGTGTCGGTGGTATTATAAAGAAAGGGTCGGTGGTATTATAAAGAAAGTGTCGGTGGTATTATAAAGAAAGGGTCGGTGGTATTATAAAGAAAGTGTCAGTGGTATTATAAAGAAAGTGTCAGTGGTATTATAAAGAAAGGGTCAGTGGTATTTAAAAGAAAGTGTGAGTGGTATTAAAAAGAAAGTGTCAGTGGTTTTAAAAGACGAGTCAGTGGTATTATAAGAAAGGGTCAGTGGTATTATAAAGAAACGGTCAGTGGTATTAAAAAGAAAGGGTCAGTGGTATTATAAAAAAAGGATCAGTGGTATTATACAGAAAGAGTCAGTGGTATAATAAAGAAAGGAGTCAATGGTATTATATAGAAAGTGTCAGTGGTATTATAAAGAAAGGGTCAGTGGTATTAAAAAGAAAGGTTCAGTGGTATTATAAATAAAATGTCAGTGAAATTATAAAGAAAGGGTTAGTTGTGTTATAAAGAAAGAGTCAGTGGTATAATAAAGAAAGTGTAAGTGGTATTATAAAGAAAGAGTCAGTGGTATAAAAAAGAGTCAGTGGTATTGTAAAAAAGGAGTTAGTGGCATAATAAAGAAAGTTTCAGTGGTATTAAAAAGAAAGTGTCAGTGGTATTATAAAGAAGGAGTCAGTGGTTGGATTATAAAGAAAGTGTCAGTGGTATTAAAAAGAAAGATTCAGTGGAATTATAAAGAAAGGGTCAGTGGTATCATAAAGAAAGTTTCAGTGGTATTAAAAAGAACATTTCAGTGGTATTATAAAGAAAGAGTCAGTGGAATTATAAAGAAAGGGTCAGTGGTAATCAAAAGAAAGAGTCATTGGTACTATAAAGAAGGAGTCAGTGGTATTATAAAGAAAGTGTCAGTGGTATTATATAGAAGTAGTCAGTGGTATAATAAAGAAAGTGAGAGTCGTATTTTAAAGAAAGTGTCAGTGGTATTAAAAAGAAAGAGTCAGTGGTATTATAAAGAAAGTGTCAGTGGTATTATATAGAAGTAGTCAGTGGTATAATAAAGAAAGTGTCAGTGTTATTAAAAGAGAGAGTCTGTGGTAATCAAAAGAAAGAGTCAGTGGTACTATAAAGAAGGAGTCAGGGGTATAATAAAGAAACTGTCACTGGTATTATAAAGAAAGAGTCAGTGGTATAAAAGAAAGAGTCAGTGGTATTGTAAAAAAGTAGTCAGTGGCATAATAAAGAAAGTTTCAGTGGTATTAAAAAGAAAGAGTCAGTGGTATTATAAAGAAATTGTCAGTTGTATTATAAAGAAAGAGTCAGGTGTATAATAAAGAAAGAGTCAGTCTTATTATAAAGAAAGGGTCAGTGGTATTATAAAGAAAGATTCAGTGGATTATAAAGAAAGGGTCAGTGGTAACATAAAGAAAGTGTCAGTGGTATTATAAAGAAAGTTTCAGTGGTATTATAAAGAAAGAGTCAGTGGTATTATAAAGAAAGGGTCAGTGGTATTATAAAGAAAGAGTCAGGTGTATAATAAAGAAAGTGTCAGTGGTATTGAAAAGAAAGTGTCAGTGGTAATAAAAAGAAAGAGTCAGTGGTACTATAAAGAAGGAGTCAGTGGTATAATAAAGAAAGTGAGAGTGGTATTTTAAAGAAAGTGTCAGTGGTATTAAAAAGAAAGAATCAGTGGTATTATAAAGAAAGTGTCAGTGGTATTATATAGAAGTAGTCAGTGGTATAATTAAGAAAGTGTCAGTGGTATTTAAAAGAAATAGTCAGTGGTATTATAAAGAAAGAGTCTGTGGTATTATAATGAAAGGGTGAGTGGTATTATTAAGAAAGTGTCAGTTGTATTGAAAAGAAAGAGTCAGTGGTATAAAAAGAAAGTGTCAGTGGTATTGTAAAAAAAGAGTCAGTGGCATAATAAAGAAGGAGTCAGTGGTATTATAAAGAAATAGTCAGTGGTATTATAAAGAAATGGTCAGTTGTATTATAAAGAAAGAGTCAGGTGTATAATAAAGAACATTTCAGTGGTATTATAAAGAAAGAGTCAGTGGTACTATAAAGAAAGGGTCAGTGGTATTATAAAGAAAGCGTCAGGTGTATAATAAAGAAAGTGTCAGTGGTATTAAAAAGAAAGAGTCAGTGGTACTATAAAGAAGAAGTCAGTGGTATAATAAAGAAAGTGAGAGTGGTATTTTAAAGAAAGTGTCAGTGGTATTATAAAGAAAGAGTCAGTGGTATTATAAAGAAAGTGTCAGTGGTATTATATAGAAGTAGTCAGTGGTATAATAAAGATAGTGTCAGTGTTATCAAAAAGAAAGAGTCAGTGGTAATCAAAAGAAAGAGTCAGTGGTACTATAAAGAAGGAGTCAGTGGTATAATAAAGAAAGTGTCACTAGTATTATAAAGAAAGAGTCAGTGGTTTAAAAAAAAAGAGTCAGTGGTATTGTAAAAAAGTAGTCAGTGGCATAATAAAGAAAGTTTCAGTGGTATTAAAAAGAAAGAGTCAGTGGTATTATAAAGAAATGGTCAGTGGTATTATAAAGAAAGTGTCAGGTGTATAATAAAGAAAGAGTCAGTCGTATTATAAAGAAAGGGTCAGTGGTATTATAAAGAAAGATTCAGTGGATTATAAAGAAAGAGGCAGTGGTAACATAAAGAAAGTGTCAGTGGTATTAAAAAGAACATTTCAGTGGTATTATAAAGAAAGAGTCAGTGGTATTATAAAGAAAGGGTCAGTGGTAATCAAAAGAAAGAGTCAGTGGTACTATAAAGAAAGAGTCAGTGGTATTATAAAGAAAGAGTCAGTGGTATTATATAGAAGTAGTCAGTGGTATCATAAAGAAAGTGAGAGTCGTATTTTAAAGAAAGTGTCAGTGGTATTAAAAAGAAAGAGTCAGTGGCATTATAAAGAAAGTGTCAGTGGTATTATAAAGAAATTGTCAAGTGTATCATTAAGAAAGAGTCAGTCGTATTATAAAGAAAGTGTCAGTGGTATTATAAAGAAAGTGTCAGGTGTATAATAAAGAACATTTCAGTGGTATTATAAAGAAAGAGTCAGTGGTATTATAAAGAAAGGGTCAGTGGTATTATAAAGAAAGCGTCAGGTGTATAATAAAGAAAGTGTCAGTGGTATTAAAAAGAAAGAGTCAGTGGTATTATAAAGAAAGAGTCAGTGGTATTATAAAGAAAGGGTCAGTGGTATTATAAAGAAAGAGTCAGGTGTATAATAAAGAAAGTGTCAGTGGTATTGAAAAGAAAGTGTCAGTGGTAATAAAAAGAAAGAGTCAGTGGTATTATCAAGAAGGAGTCAGTGGTATAATAAAGAAAGTGAGAGTGGTATTTTCAGAAAAGTGTCAGTGGTATTAAAAGAAAGAGTCAGTGGTATTATAAAGAAAGTGTCAGTGGTATTATATAGAAGTAGTCAGTGGTATAATAAAGAAAGTGTCAGTGGTATTAAAAAGAAAGAGTCAGTGGTATTATGAAGAAAGAGTCTGTGGTATTATAAAGAAAGGGAGAGTTGTATTATTAATAAAGTGTCAGTTGTATTAAAAAGAAAGAGTCAGTGGTATTATAAAGAAAGAGGCAGTGGCATTATAATAAAGGGTCAGTGGTATTATCAAGAAGGGTCAATGGTATTATAAAGATGGTGTCAGTGGTATTATAAAGAATGGGTCGGTGGTATTACAAAGAAAGCGTCAGTAGTATTAAAAAGAGAGTCAGTTGTTTTATACAGAAAGTGTCAGTGGTATTATAAAGAAGGGTCAGTGGTATTATATAGAAAGTGTCAGTGGTATTAAAAAGAAAGTGTCATTGGTATTATAAAGAAAGAGTCAGTGGTTTTATAAAGAAAGTGTCAATCGTATTAAAAAGAAAGAGTCAGTGGTATTATAAAGAAAGTGTCAGTGGTATTATATAGAAGGAGTCAGTGGTATAATAAAGAAAGTGTCAGTGGTATTAAAAAGAAAGAGTCAGTGGTATCATAAAGAAAGGGTATGTGGTATTATAAAGAAAGGGTGAGTGGTATTATTAAGAAAGTGTCAGTTGTATTTAAAAGAAAGAGTCAGTGGTAATATAAAGAAAGAGGCAGTGGTATTATAAAGAAGCGTCAGCGGTATTATAAAGAAGGGTCACTGGTATTATAAAGAAAGTGTCGGTGGTATTATAAAGAAAGGGTCGGTGGTATTATTAAGAAAGTGTCAGTGGTATTAAAAAGAAAGAGTCAGTCGTATTATAAAGAAAGGGTCAGTGGTATTATAAAGAAAGATTCAGTTGATTATAAAGAAAGGGTCATTGGTATCATAAAGAAAGTGTCAGTGGTATTATAAAGAAAGTTTCAGTGGTATTATAAAGAAAGAGTCAGTGGTATTATAAAGAAAGAGTCAGTGGTATTATAAAGAAGGAGTCAGTGGTATAATAAAGAAAGTGAGAGTGGTATTTTAAAGAAAGTGTCAGTGGTATTAAAAGAAAGAGTCAGTGGTATTATGAAGAAAGAGTCTGTGGTATTATAAAGAAAGGGTGAGTGGTATTATTAATAAAGTGTCAGTTGTATTAAAAAGAAAGAGTCAGTGGTATTATAAAGAAAGAGGCAGTGGCATTATAATAAAGGGTCAGTGGTATTATCAAGAAGGGTCAATGGTATTATAAAGATGGTGTCAGTGGTATTATAAAGAATGGGTCGGTGGTATTACAAAGAAAGTGTCAGTAGTATTAAAAAGAGAGTCAGTTGTTTTATGCAGAAAGTGTCAGTGGTATTATAAAGAAGGGTCAGTGGTATTATATAGAAAGTGTCAGTGGTATTAAAAAGAAAGTGTCATTGGTATTATAAAGAAAGAGTCAGTGGTTTTATGAAGAAAGTGTCAATCGTATTAAAAAGAAAGAGTCAGTGGTATTATAAAGAAAGTGTCAGTGGTATTATATAGAAGGAGTCAGTGGTATAATAAAAAAAGTGTCAGTGGTATTAAAAAGAAGGAGTCAGTGGTATTATAAAGAAAGGGTATGTGGTATTATAAAGAAAGGGTGAGTGGTATTATTAAGAAAGTGTAAGTTGCATTAAAAAGAAAGAGTCAGTGGTATTATAAAGAAAGAGGCAGTGGTATTATAAAGAAGGGTCAGCGGTATTATAAAGAAGGGTCACTGGTATTATAAAGAAAGAGTCGGTGGTATTACAAAGAAAGGGTCGGTGGTATTATAAAGAAAGTGTCGGTGGTATTATAAAGAAAGGGTCGGTGGTATTATAAAGAAAGTGTCAGTAGTATTAAAAAGAAAGTGTCAGTGGTATTATAAAGAAAGTGTCAGTGGTATTTAAAAGAAAGTGTGAGTGGTATTAAAAGGAAAGTGTCAGTGGTTTTAAAAGAAGAGTCAGGTGTATAATAAAGAAAGTGTCAGTGGTATTGAAAAGAAAGTGTCAGTGGTATTAAAAAGAAAGGGTCAGTGGTATTATAAAAAAAGGATCAGTGGTATTATACAGAAAGAGTCAGTGGTATAATAAAGAAAGGAGTCAATGGTATTATATAGAAAGTGTCAGTGGTATTATAAAGAAAGGGTCAGTGGTATTAAAAAGAAAGGTTCAGTGGTATTATAAATAAAATGTCAGTGGTATTATAAAGAAAGGGTTAGTGGTGTTATAAAGAAAGAGTCAGTGGTATAATAAAGAAAGTGTAAGTGGTATTATAAAGAAACAGTCAGTGGTATAAAAAAGAGTCAGTGGTATTGTAATAAAGGAGTTAGTGGCATAATAAAGAAAGTTTCAGTGGTATTAAAAAGAAATAGTCTGTGGTATTATAAAGAATTGGTCATGGTATTATGAAGAAAGAGTCAGGTGTATAATAAAGAAAGAGTCAGTCATATTATAAAGAAAGGGTCAGTGGTATTATAAAGAAAGGGTCAGTGGTATTGAAAGAAGGAGTCAGTGGTATTAAAAAGATAGTGTCAGTGGTATTATAAAGAAAGATTCTGTGGAATTATAAAGATAGTGTCAGTGACATTATAAAGAAAGTGTCAGTGGTATTAAAAAGAAAGAGTCAGTGGTATTATAAGGAAAGTGTCAGTGGAATTTTATAGAAGGAGTCAGTGGTATAATAAAGAAAGTGTCAGTGGTATTAAAAAGAAAGTGTCAGTGGTATTATAAAGAAAGGGTCAGTGGTATTATCAAGAAAGGGTGAGTGGTATTATTAAAAAAGTGTCAGTTGTATTAAAAAGAAAGAGTCAGTGGTATTATAAAGAAAGAGGCAGTGGCATTATAATAAAGGGTCAGTGGTATTATCAAGAAGGGTCAATGGTATTATAAAGATGGTGTCAGTGGTATTATAAAGAATGGGTCGGTGGTATTACAAAGAAAGTGTCAGTAGTATTAAAAAGAGAGTCAGTTGTTTTATACAGAAAGTGTCAGTGGTATTATAAAGAAGGGTCAGTGGTATTATATAGAAAGTGTCAGTGGTATTAAAAAGAAAGTGTCATTGGTATTATAAAGAAAGAGTCAGTGGTTTCATAAAGAAAGTGTCAATCGTATTAAAAAGAAAGAGTCAGTGGTATTATAAAGAAAGTGTCAGTGGTATTATATAGAAGGAGTCAGTGGTTGGATTATAAAGAAAGTGTCAGTGGTATTAAAAAGAAAGAGTCAGTGGTATTATAAAGAAAGGGTATGTGGTATTATAAAGAAAGGGTGAGTGGTATTATTAAGAAAGTGTCAGTTGTATTTAAAAGAAAGAGTCAGTGGTAATATAAAGAAAGAGGCAGTGGTATTATAAAGAAGGGTCAGCGGTATTATAAAGAAGGGTCACTGGTATTATAAAGAATGTATCGGTGGTATTATAAAGAAAGGGTCGGTGGTATTATAAAGAAAGTGTCAGTAGTATTATAAAGAAAGAGTCAGTCGTATTATAAAGAAAGGGTCAGTGGTATTATAAAGAAAGATTCAGTGGATTATAAAGAAAGGGTCAGTGGTATCATAAAGAAAGTGTCAGTGGTATTATAGAGAAAGTTTCAGTGGTATTATAAGGAAAGAGTCAGTGGTATTATAAAGAAAGGGTCAGTGGTTTTATAAAGAAAGAGTCAGGTGTATAATAAAGAAAGTGTCAGTGGTATTGAAAAGAAAGTGTCAGTGGTAATAAAAAGAAAGAGTCAGTGGTATTATAAAGAAGGAGTCAGTGGTATAATAAAGAAAGTGAGAGTGGTATTTTAAAGAAAATGTCAGTGGTATTAAAAGAAAGAGTCAGTGGTATTATAAAGAAAGTGTCAGTTGTATTATATAGAAGTAGTCAGTGGTATAATAAAGAAAGTGTCAGTGGTATTATGAAGAAAGAGTCTGTGGTATTATAAAGAAAGGGTGAGTGGTATTATTAATAAAGTGTCAGTTGTATTAAAAAGAAAGAGTCAGTGGTATTATAAAGAAAGAGGCAGTGGCATTATAATAAAGGGTCAGTGGTATTATCAAGAAGGGTCAATGGTATTATAAAGATGGTGTCAGTGGTATTATAAAGAATGGGTCGGTGGTATTACAAAGAAAGTGTCAGTAGTATTAAAAAGAGAGTCAGTTGTTTTATACAGAAAGTGTCAGTGGTATTATAAAGAAGGGTCAGTGGTATTATATAGAAAGTGTCAGTGGTATTAAAAAGAAAGTGTCATTGGTATTATAAAGAAAGAGTCAGTGGTTTTATAAAGAAAGTGTCAATCGTATTAAAAAGAAAGAGTCAGTGGTATTATAAAGAAAGTGTCAGTGGTATTATATAGAAGGAGTCAGTGGTATAATAAAGAAAGTGTCAGTGGTATTAAAAAGAAAGAGTCAGTGGTATTATAAAGAAAGGGTATGTGGTATTATAAAGAAAGGGTGAGTGGTATTATTAAGAAAGTGTCAGTTGCATTAAAAAGAAAGAGTCAGTGGTATTATAAAGAAAGGGTATGTGGTATTATAAAGAAAGGGTGAGTGGTATTATTAAGAAAGTGTCAGTTGCATTAAAAAGAAAGAGTCAGTGGTATTATAAAGAAAGGGTCAGTGGTATTATAAAGAAAGGGTGAGTGGTATTATTAAGAAAGTGTCAGTTGTATTTAAAAGAAAGAGTCAGTGGTAATATAAAGAAAGAGGCAGTGGTATTATAAAGAAGGGTCAGCGGTATTATAAAGAAGGGTCACTGGTATTATAAAGAATGTATCGGTGGTATTATAAAGAAAGGGTCGGTGGTATTATAAAGAAAGTGTCAGTAGTATTAAAAAGAAAGAGTCAGTCGTATTATAAAGAAAGGGTCAGTGGTATTATAAAGAAAGATTCAGTGGATTATAAAGAAAGGGTCAGTGGTATCATAAAGAAAGTGTCAGTGGTATTATAGAGAAAGTTTCAGTGGTATTATAAGGAAAGAGTCAGTGGTATTATAAAGAAAGGGTCAGTGGTTTTATAAAGAAAGAGTCAGGTGTATAATAAAGAAAGTGTCAGTGGTATTGAAAAGAAAGTGTCAGTGGTAATAAAAAGAAAGAGTCAGTGGTATTATCAAGAAGGAGTCAGTGGTATAATAAAGAAAGTGAGAGTGGTATTTTCAGAAAAGTGTCAGTGGTATTAAAAGAAAGAGTCAGTGGTATTATAAAGAAAGTGTCAGTGGTGTTATATAGAAGTAGTCAGTGGTATAATAAAGAAAGTGTCAGTGGTATTAAAAAGAAAGAGTCAGTGGTATTATGAAGAAAGAGTCTGTGGTATTATAAAGAAAGGGAGAGTTGTATTATTAATAAAGTGTCAGTTGTATTAAAAAGAAAGAGTCAGTGGTATTATAAAGAAAGAGGCAGTGGCATTATAATAAAGGGTCAGTGGTATTATCAAGAAGGGTCAATGGTATTATAAAGATGGTGTCAGTGGTATTATAAAGAATGGGTCGGTGGTATTACAAAGAAAGCGTCAGTAGTATTAAAAAGAGAGTCAGTTGTTTTATACAGAAAGTGTCAGTGGTATTATAAAGAAGGGTCAGTGGTATTATATAGAAAGTGTCAGTGGTATTAAAAAGAAAGTGTCATTGGTATTATAAAGAAAGAGTCAGTGGTTTTATAAAGAAAGTGTCAATCGTATTAAAAAGAAAGAGTCAGTGGTATTATAAAGAAAGTGTCAGTGGTATTATATAGAAGGAGTCAGTGGTATAATAAAGAAAGTGTCAGTGGTATTAAAAAGAAAGAGTCAGTGGTATTATAAAGAAAGGGTATGTGGTATTATAAAGAAAGGGTGAGTGGTATTATTAAGAAAGTGTCAGTTGTATTTAAAAGAAAGAGTCAGTGGTAATATAAAGAAAGAGGCAGTGGTATTATAAAGAAGGGTCAGCGGTATTATAAAGAAGGGTCACTGGTATTATAAAGAAAGTGTCGGTGGTATTATAAAGAAAGGGTCGGTGGTATTATAAAAAAAGTGTCAGTAGTATTAAAAAGAAAGAGTCAGTCGTATTATAAAGAAAGGGTCAGTGGTATTATAAAGAAAGATTCAGTTGATTATAAAGAAAGGGTCATTGGTATCATAAAGAAAGTGTCAGTGGTATTATTAAGAAAGTTTCAGTGGTATTATAAAGAAAGAGTCAGTGGTATTATAAAGAAAGAGGCAGTGGCATTATAATAAAGGGTCAGTGGTATTATCAAGAAGGGTCAATGGTATTATAAAGATGGTGTCAGTGGTATTATAAAGAATGGGTCGGTGGTATTACAAAGAAAGTGTCAGTAGTATTAAAAAGAGAGTCAGTTGTTTTATGCAGAAAGTGTCAGTGGTATTATAAAGAAGGGTCAGTGGTATTATATAGAAAGTGTCAGTGGTATTAAAAAGAAAGTGTCATTGGTATTATAAAGAAAGAGTCAGTGGTTTTATGAAGAAAGTGTCAATCGTATTAAAAAGAAAGAGTCAGTGGTATTATAAAGAAAGTGTCAGTGGTATTATATAGAAGGAGTCAGTGGTATAATAAAAAAAGTGTCAGTGGTATTAAAAAGAAGGAGTCAGTGGTATTATAAAGAAAGGGTATGTGGTATTATAAAGAAAGGGTGAGTGGTATTATTAAGAAAGTGTAAGTTGCATTAAAAAGAAAGAGTCAGTGGTATTATAAAGAAAGAGGCAGTGGTATTATAAAGAAGGGTCAGCGGTATTATAAAGAAGGGTCACTGGTATTATAAAGAAAGAGTCGGTGGTATTACAAAGAAAGGGTCGGTGGTATTATAAAGAAAGTGTCGGTGGTATTATAAAGAAAGGGTCGGTGGTATTATAAAGAAAGTGTCAGTAGTATTAAAAAGAAAGTGTCAGTGGTATTATAAAGAAAGTGTCAGTGGTATTTAAAAGAAAGTGTGAGTGGTATTAAAAAGAAAGTGTCAGTGGTTTTAAAAGAAGAGTCAGGTGTATAATAAAGAAAGTGTCAGTGGTATTGAAAAGAAAGTGTCAGTGGTATTAAAAAGAAAGGGTCAGTGGTATTATAAAAAAAGGATCAGTGGTATTATACAGAAAGAGTCAGTGGTATAATAAAGAAAGGAGTCAATGGTATTATATAGAAAGTGTCAGTGGTATTATAAAGAAAGGGTCAGTGGTATTAAAAAGAAAGGTTCAGTGGTATTATAAATAAAATGTCAGTGGTATTATAAAGAAAGGGTTAGTGGTGTTATAAAGAAAGAGTCAGTGGTATAATAAAGAAAGTGTAAGTGGTATTATAAAGAAACAGTCAGTGGTATAAAAAAGAGTCAGTGGTATTGTAATAAAGGAGTTAGTGGCATAATAAAGAAAGTTTCAGTGGTATTAAAAAGAAATAGTCTGTGGTATTATAAAGAATTGGTCATGGTATTATAAAGAAAGAGTCAGGTGTATAATAAAGAAAGAGTCAGTCATATTATAAAGAAAGGGTCAGTGGTATTATAAAGAAAGGGTCAGTGGTATTGAAAGAAGGAGTCAGTGGTATTAAAAAGATAGTGTCAGTGGTATTATAAAGAAAGATTCTGTGGAATTATAAAGATAGTGTCAGTGACATTATAAAGAAAGTGTCAGTGGTATTAAAAAGAAAGAGTCAGTGGTATTATAAGGAAAGTGTCAGTGGTATTATATAGAAGGAGTCAGTGGTATAATAAAGAAAGTGTCAGTGGTATTAAAAAGAAAGTGTCAGTGGTATTATAAAGAAAGGGTCAGTGGTATTATCAAGAAAGAGTCAGGTGTATAATAAAGAAAGAGTCAGTCATATTATAAAGAAAGGGTCAGTGGTATTATAAAGAAAGGGTCAGTGGTATTGAAAGAAGGAGTCAGTGGTATTTAAAAGATAGTGTCAGTGGTATTATAAAGAAAGATTCTGTGGAATTATAAAGATAGTGTCAGTGACATTATAAAGAAAGTGTCAGTGGTATTAAAAAGAAAGAGTCAGTGGTATTATAAGGAAAGTGTCAGTGGTATTATATAGAAGGAGTCAGTGGTATAATAAAGAAAGTGTCAGTGGTATTAAAAAGAAAGTGTCAGTGGTATTATAAAGAAAGGGTCAGTGGTATTATCAAGAAAGGGTGAGTGGTATTATTAAAAAAGTGTCAGTTGTATTAAAAAGAAAGAGTCAGTGGTATTATAAAGAAAGAGGCAGTGGCATTATAATAAAGGGTCAGTGGTATTATCAAGAAGGGTCAATGGTATTATAAAGATGGTGTCAGTGGTATTATAAAGAATGGGTCGGTGGTATTACAAAGAAAGTGTCAGTAGTATTAAAAAGAGAGTCAGTTGTTTTATACAGAAAGTGTCAGTGGTATTATAAAGAAGGGTCAGTGGTATTATATAGAAAGTGTCAGTGGTATTAAAAAGAAAGTGTCATTGGTATTATAAAGAAAGAGTCAGTGGTTTCATAAAGAAAGTGTCAATCGTATTAAAAAGAAAGAGTCAGTGGTATTATAAAGAAAGTGTCAGTGGTATTATATAGAAGGAGTCAGTGGTTGGATTATAAAGAAAGAGTCAGTGGTATTAAAAAGAAAGAGTCAGTGGTATTATAAAGAAAGGGTATGTGGTATTATAAAGAAAGGGTGAGTGGTATTATTAAGAAAGTGTCAGTTGTATTTAAAAGAAAGAGTCAGTGGTAATATAAAGAAAGGGTATGTGGTATTATAAAGAAGGGTCAGCGGTATTATAAAGAAGGGTCACTGGTATTATAAAGAAAGTGTCAGTGGTATTATAAAGAAAGGGTCGGTGGTATTATAAAGAAAGTGTCAGTAGTATTAAAAAGAAAGAGTCAGTCGTATTATAAAGAAAGGGTCAGTGGTATTATAAAGAAAGATTCAGTGGATTATAAAGAAAGGGTCAGTGGTATCATAAAGAAAGTGTCAGTGGTATTATAGAGAAAGTTTCAGTGGTACTATAAGGAAAGAGTCAGTGGTATTATAAAGAAAGGGTCAGTGGTTTTATAAAGAAAGAGTCAGGTGTATAATAAAGAAAGTGTCAGTGGTATTGAAAAGAAAGTGTCAGTGATAATAAAAAGAAAGAGTCAGTGGTATTATAAAGAAGGAGTCAGTGGTATAATAAAGAAAGTGAGAGTGGTATTTTAAAGAAAATCGCAGTGGTATTAAAAGAAAGAGTCAGTGGTATTATAAAGAAAGTGTCAGTTGTATTATATAGAAGTAGTCAGTGGTATAATAAAGAAAGTGTCAGTGGTATTATGAAGAAAGAGTCTGTGGTATTATAAAGAAAGGGTGAGTGGTATTATTAATAAAGTGTCAGTTGTATTAAAAAGAAAGAGTCAGTGGTATTATAAAGAAAGAGGCAGTGGCATTATAATAAAGGGTCAGTGGTATTATCAAGAAGGGTCAATGGTATTATAAAGATGGTGTCAGTGGTATTATAAAGAATGGGTCGGTGGTATTACAAAGAAAGTGTCAGTAGTATTAAAAAGAGAGTCAGTTGTTTTATACAGAAAGTGTCAGTGGTATTATAAAGAAGGGTCAGTGGTATTATATAGAAAGTGTCAGTGGTATTAAAAAGAAAGTGTCATTGGTATTATAAAGAAAGAGTCAGTGGTTTTATAAAGAAAGTGTCAATCGTATTAAAAAGAAAGAGTCAGTGGTATTATAAAGAAAGTGTCAGTGGTATTATATAGAAGGAGTCAGTGGTATAATAAAGAAAGTGTCAGTGGTATTAAAAAGAAAGAGTCAGTGGTATTATAAAGAAAGGGTATGTGGTATTATAAAGAAAGGGTGAGTGGTATTATTAAGAAAGTGTCAGTTGTATTAAAAAGAAAGAGTCAGTGGTATTATAAAGAAAGAGGCAGTGGTATTATAAAGAAGGGTCAGCGGTATTATAAAGAAGGGTCACTGGTATTATAAAGAAAGTGTCGGTGGTATTATAAAGAAAGGGTCGGTGGTATTATAAAGAAAGTGTCGGTGGTATTATAAAGAAAGGGTCGGTGGTATTATAAAGAAAGTGTCAGTAGTATTAAAAAGAAAGTGTCAGTGGTATTATAAAGAAAGGGTATGTGGTATTATAAAGAAAGGGTGAGTGGTATTATTAAGAAAGTGTCAGTTGCATTAAAAAGAAAGAGTCAGTGGTATTATAAAGAAAGGGTATGTGGTATTATAAAGAAAGGGTGAGTGGTATTATTAAGAAAGTGTCAGTTGTATTTAAAAGAAAGAGTCAGTGGTAATATAAAGAAAGAGGCAGTGGTATTATAAAGAAGGGTCAGCGGTATTATAAAGAAGGGTCACTGGTATTATAAAGAATGTATCGGTGGTATTATAAAGAAAGGGTCGGTGGTATTATAAAGAAAGTGTCAGTAGTATTAAAAAGAAAGAGTCAGTGGTATTATAAAGAAAGGGTCAGTGGTATTATAAAGAAAGATTCAGTGGATTATAAAGAAAGGGTCAGTGGTATCATAAAGAAAGTGTCAGTGGTATTATAGAGAAAGTTTCAGTGGTATTATAAGGAAAGAGTCAGTGGTATTATAAAGAAAGGGTCAGTGGTTTTATAAAGAAAGAGTCAGGTGTATAATAAAGAAAGTGTCAGTGGTATTGAAAAGAAAGTGTCAGTGGTAATAAAAAGAAAGAGTCAGTGGTATTATAAAGAAGGAGTCAGTGGTATAATAAAGAAAGTGAGAGTGGTATTTTAAAGAAAATGTCAGTGGTATTAAAAGAAAGAGTCAGTGGTATTATAAAGAAAGTGTCAGTTGTATTATATAGAAGTAGTCAGTGGTATAATAAAGAAAGTGTCAGTGGTATTATGAAGAAAGAGTCTGTGGTATTATAAAGAAAGGGTGAGTGGTATTATTAATAAAGTGTCAGTTGTATTAAAAAGAAAGAGTCAGTGGTATTATAAAGAAAGAGGCAGTGGCATTATAATAAAGGGTCAGTGGTATTATCAAGAAGGGTCAATGGTATTATAAAGATGGTGTCAGTGGTATTATAAAGAATGGGTCGGTGGTATTACAAAGAAAGTGTCAGTAGTATTAAAAAGAGAGTCAGTTGTTTTATACAGAAAGTGTCAGTGGTATTATAAAGAAGGGTCAGTGGTATTATATAGAAAGTGTCAGTGGTATTAAAAAGAAAGTGTCATTGGTATTATAAAGAAAGAGTCAGTGGTTTTATAAAGAAAGTGTCAATCGTATTAAAAAGAAAGAGTCAGTGGTATTATAAAGAAAGTGTCAGTTGTATTATATAGAAGGAGTCAGTGGTATAATAAAGAAAGTGTCAGTGGTATTAAAAAGAAAGAGTCAGTGGTATTATAAAGAAAGGGTATGTGGTATTATAAAGAAAGGGTGAGTGGTATTATTAAGAAAGTGTCAGTTGCATTAAAAAGAAAGAGTCAGTGGTATTATAAAGAAAGAGGCAGTGGTATTATAAAGAAGGGTCAGCGGTATTATAAAGAAGGGTCACTGGTATTATAAAGAAAGTGTCGGTGGTATTATAAAGAAAGGGTCGGTGGTATTATAAAGAAAGTGTCGGTGGTATTATAAAGAAAGGGTCGGTGGTATTATAAAGAAAGTGTCAGTAGTATTAAAAAGAAAGTGTCAGTGGTATTATAAAGAAAGTGTCAGTGGTATTTAAAAGAAAGTGTGAGTGGTATTAAAAAGAAAGTGTCAGTGGTTTTAAAAGACGAGTCAGTGGTATTATAAGAAAGGGTCAGTGGTATTATAAAGAAACGGTCAGTGGTATTAAAAAGAAAGGGTCAGTGGTATTATAAAAAAGGGATCAGTGGTATTATACAGAAAGAGTCAGTGGTATAATAAAGAAAGGAGTCAATGGTATTATATAGAAAGTGTCAGTGGTATTATAAAGAAAGGGTCAGTGGTATTAAAAAGAAAGGTTCAGTGGTATTATAAATAAAATGTCAGTGAAATTATAAAGAAAGGGTTAGTTGTGTTATAAAGAAAGAGTCAGTGGTATAATAAAGAAAGTGTAAGTGGTATTATAAAGAAAGAGTCAGTGGTATAAAAAAGAGTCAGTGGTATTGTAAAAAAGGAGTTAGTGGCATAATAAAGAAAGTTTCAGTGGTATTAAAAAGAAAGTGTCAGTGGTATTATAAAGAAGGAGTCAGTGGTTGGATTATAAAGAAAGTGTCAGTGGTATTAAAAAGAAAGATTCAGTGGAATTATAAAGAAAGGGTCAGTGGTATCATAAAGAAAGTTTCAGTGGTATTAAAAAGAACATTTCAGTGGTATTATAAAGAAAGAGTCAGTGGAATTATAAAGAAAGGGTCAGTGGTAATCAAAAGAAAGTGTCATTGGTACTATAAAGAAGGAGTCAGTGGTATTATAAAGAAAGTGTCAGTGGTATTATATAGAAGTAGTCAGTGGTATAATAAAGAAAGTGAGAGTCGTATTTTAAAGAAAGTGTCAGTGGTATTAAAAAGAAAGAGTCAGTGGTATTATAAAGAAAGTGTCAGTGGTATTATATAGAAGTAGTCAGTGGTATAATAAAGAAAGTGTCAGTGTTATTAAAAGAGAGAGGCTGTGGTAATCAAAAGAAAGAGTCAGTGGTACTATAAAGAAGGAGTCAGGGGTATAATAAAGAAACTGTCACTGGTATTATAAAGAAAGAGTCAGTGGTATAAAAGAAAGAGTCAGTGGTATTGTAAAAAAGTAGTCAGTGGCATAATAAAGAAAGTTTCAGTGGTATTAAAAAGAAAGAGTCAGTGGTATTATAAAGAAATTGTCAGTTGTATTATAAAGAAAGAGTCAGGTGTATAATAAAGAAAGAGTCAGTCTTATTATAAAGAAAGGGTCAGTGGTATTATAAAGAAAGATTCAGTGGATTATAAAGAAAGGGTCAGTGGTAACATAAAGAAAGAGTCAGTGGTATAATAAAGAAAGTTTCAGTGGTATTATAAAGAAAGAGTCAGTGGTATTATAAAGAAAGGGTCAGTGGTATTATAAAGAAAGAGTCAGGTGTATAATAAAGAAAGTGTCAGTGGTATTGAAAAGAAAGTGTCAGTGGTAATAAAAAGAAAGAGTCAGTGGTACTATAAAGAAGGAGTCAGTGGTATAATAAAGAAAGTGAGAGTGGTATTTTAAAGAAAGTGTCAGTGGTATTAAAAAGAAAGAATCAGTGGTATTATAAAGAAAGTGTCAGTGGTATTATATAGAAGTAGTCAGTGGTATAATTAAGAAAGTGTCAGTGGTATTTAAAAGAAATAGTCAGTGGTATTATAAAGAAAGAGTCTGTGGTATTATAATGAAAGGGTGAGTGGTATTATTAAGAAAGTGTCAGTTGTATTGAAAAGAAAGAGTCAGTGGTATAAAAAGAAAGTGTCAGTGGTATTGTAAAAAAGGAGTCAGTAGCATAATAAAGAAAGATTCAGTGGTATTAAAAAGAAATAGTCAGTGGTATTACAAAGAAATGGTCAGTGGTATTATAAAGAAAGTGTCAGGTGTATAATAAAGAAAGAGTCAGTCGTATTATAAAGAAAGGGTCAGTGGTATTATAAAGAAAGCGTGAGGTGTATAATAAAGAAAGTGTCAGTGGTATTAAAAAGAAAGAGTCAGTGGTACTATAAAGAAGAAGTCAGTGGTATAATAAAGAAAGTGAGAGTGGTATTTTAAAGAAAGTGTCAGTGGTATTATAAAGAAAGAGTCAGTGGTATTATAAAGAAAGTGTCAGTGGTATTATATAGAAGTAGTCAGTGGTATAATAAAGATAGTGTCAGTGTTATCAAAAAGAAAGAGTCAGTGGTAATCAAAAGAAAGAGTCAGTGGTACTATAAAGAAGGAGTCAGTGGTATAATAAAGAAAGTGTCACTAGTATTATAAAGAAAGAGTCAGTGGTTTAAAAAAAAAGAGTCAGTGGTATTGTAAAAAAGTAGTCAGTGGCATAATAAAGAAAGTTTCAGTGGTATTATAAAGAAAGAGTCAGTGGTATTATAAAGAAATGGTCAGTGGTATTATAAAGAAAGTGTCAGGTGTATAATAAAGAAAGAGTCAGTCGTATTATAAAGAAAGGGTCAGTGGTATTATAAAGAAAGATTCAGTGGATTATAAAGAAAGAGGCAGTGGTAACATAAAGAAAGTGTCAGTGGTATTAAAAAGAACATTTCAGTGGTATTATAAAGAAAGAGTCAGTGGTATTATAAAGAAAGGGTCAGTGGTAATCAAAAGAAAGAGTCAGTGGTACTATAAAGAAGGAGTCAGTGGTATTATAAAGAAAGTGTCAGTGGTATTATATAGAAGTAGTCAGTGGTATCATAAAGAAAGTGAGAGTCGTATTTTAAAGAAAGTGTCAGTGGTATTAAAAAGAAAGAGTCAGTGGCATTATAAAGAAAGTGTCAGTGGTATTATAAAGAAATTGTCAAGTGTATCATTAAGAAAGAGTCAGTCGTATTATAAAGAAAGTGTCAGTGGTATTATAAAGAAAGTGTCAGGTGTATAATAAAGAACATTTCAGTGGTATTATAAAGAAAGAGTCAGTGGTATTATAAAGAAAGGGTCAGTGGTATTATAAAGAAAGCGTCAGGTGTATAATAAAGAAAGTGTCAGTGGTAATATAAAGAAAGAGTCAGTGGTATTATAAAGAAAGAGTCAGTGGTATTATAAAGAAAGGGTCAGTGGTATTATAAAGAAAGAGTCAGGTGTATAATAAAGAAAGTGTCAGTGGTATTGAAAAGAAAGTGTCAGTGGTAATAAAAAGAAAGAGTCAGTGGTATTATCAAGAAGGAGTCAGTGGTATAATAAAGAAAGTGAGAGTGGTATTTTCAGAAAAGTGTCAGTGGTATTAAAAGAAAGAGTCAGTGGTATTATAAAGAAAGTGTCAGTGGTATTATATAGAAGTAGTCAGTGGTATAATAAAGAAAGTGTCAGTGGTATTAAAAAGAAAGAGTCAGTGGTATTATGAAGAAAGAGTCTGTGGTATTATAAAGAAAGGGAGAGTTGTATTATTAATAAAGTGTCAGTTGTATTAAAAAGAAAGAGTCAGTGGTATTATAAAGAAAGAGGCAGTGGCATTATAATAAAGGGTCAGTGGTATTATCAAGAAGGGTCAATGGTATTATAAAGATGGTGTCAGTGGTATTATAAAGAATGGGTCGGTGGTATTACAAAGAAAGCGTCAGTAGTATTAAAAAGAGAGTCAGTTGTTTTATACAGAAAGTGTCAGTGGTATTATAAAGAAGGGTCAGTGGTATTATATAGAAAGTGTCAGTGGTATTAAAAAGAAAGTGTCATTGGTATTATAAAGAAAGAGTCAGTGGTTTTATAAAGAAAGTGTCAATCGTATTAAAAAGAAAGAGTCAGTGGTATTATAAAGAAAGTGTCAGTGGTATTATATAGAAGGAGTCAGTGGTATAATAAAGAAAGTGTCAGTGGTATTAAAAAGAAAGAGTCAGTGGTATCATAAAGAAAGGGTATGTGGTATTATAAAGAAAGGGTGAGTGGTATTATTAAGAAAGTGTCAGTTGTATTTAAAAGAAAGAGTCAGTGGTAATATAAAGAAAGAGGCAGTGGTATTATAAAGAAGCGTCAGCGGTATTATAAAGAAGGGTCACTGGTATTATAAAGAAAGTGTCGGTGGTATTATAAAGAAAGGGTCGGTGGTATTATAAAGAAAGTGTCAGTAGTATTAAAAAGAAAGAGTCAGTCGTATTATAAAGAAAGGGTCAGTGGTATTATAAAGAAAGATTCAGTTGATTATAAAGAAAGGGTCATTGGTATCATAAAGAAAGTGTCAGTGGTATTATTAAGAAAGGTTCAGTGGTATTATAAAGAAAGAGTCAGTGGTATTATAAAGAAAGAGTCAGTGGTATTATAAAGAAGGAGTCAGTGGTATAATAAAGAAAGTGAGAGTGGTATTTTAAAGAAAGTGTCAGTGGTATTAAAAGAAAGAGTCAGTGGTATTATGAAGAAAGAGTCTGTGGTATTATAAAGAAAGGGTGAGTGGTATTATTAATAAAGTGTCAGTTGTATTAAAAAGAAAGAGTCAGTGGTATTATAAAGAAAGAGGCAGTGGCATTATAATAAAGGGTCAGTGGTATTATCAAGAAGGGTCAATGGTATTATAAAGATGGTGTCAGTGGTATTATAAAGAATGGGTCGGTGGTATTACAAAGAAAGTGTCAGTAGTATTAAAAAGAGAGTCAGTTGTTTTATGCAGAAAGTGTCAGTGGTATTATAAAGAAGGGTCAGTGGTATTATATAGAAAGTGTCAGTGGTATTAAAAAGAAAGTGTCATTGGTATTATAAAGAAAGAGTCAGTGGTTTTATGAAGAAAGTGTCAATCGTATTAAAAAGAAAGAGTCAGTGGTATTATAAAGAAAGTGTCAGTGGTATTATATAGAAGGAGTCAGTGGTATAATAAAAAAAGTGTCAGTGGTATTAAAAAGAAGGAGTCAGTGGTATTATAAAGAAAGGGTATGTGGTATTATAAAGAAAGGGTGAGTGGTATTATTAAGAAAGTGTAAGTTGCATTAAAAAGAAAGAGTCAGTGGTATTATAAAGAAAGAGGCAGTGGTATTATAAAGAAGGGTCAGCGGTATTATAAAGAAGGGTCACTGGTATTATAAAGAAAGAGTCGGTGGTATTACAAAGAAAGGGTCGGTGGTATTATAAAGAAAGTGTCGGTGGTATTATAAAGAAAGGGTCGGTGGTATTATAAAGAAAGTGTCAGTAGTATTAAAAAGAAAGTGTCAGTGGTATTATAAAGAAAGTGTCAGTGGTATTTAAAAGAAAGTGTGAGTGGTATTAAAAGGAAAGTGTCAGTGGTTTTAAAAGAAGAGTCAGTGGTATAATAAAGAAAGTGTCAGTGGTATTGAAAAGAAAGTGTCAGTGGTATTAAAAAGAAAGGGTCAGTGGTATTATAAAAAAAGGATCAGTGGTATTATACAGAAAGAGTCAGTGGTATAATAAAGAAAGGAGTCAATGGTATTATATAGAAAGTGTCAGTGGTATTATAAAGAAAGGGTCAGTGGTATTAAAAAGAAAGGTTCAGTGGTATTATAAATAAAATGTCAGTGGTATTATAAAGAAAGGGTTAGTGGTGTTATAAAGAAAGAGTCAGTGGTATAATAAAGAAAGTGTAAGTGGTATTATAAAGAAACAGTCAGTGGTATAAAAAAGAGTCAGTGGTATTGTAATAAAGGAGTTAGTGGCATAATAAAGAAAGTTTCAGTGGTATTAAAAAGAAATAGTCTGTGGTATTATAAAGAATTGGTCATGGTATTATAAAGAAAGAGTCAGGTGTATAATAAAGAAAGAGTCAGTCATATTATAAAGAAAGGGTCAGTGGTATTATAAAGAAAGGGTCAGTGGTATTGAAAGAAGGAGTCAGTGGTATTAAAAAGATAGTGTCAGTGGTATTATAAAGAAAGATTCTGTGGAATTATAAAGATAGTGTCAGTGACATTATAAAGAAAGTGTCAGTGGTATTAAAAAGAAAGAGTCAGTGGTATTATAAGGAAAGTGTCAGTGGAATTTTATAGAAGGAGTCAGTGGTATAATAAAGAAAGTGTCAGTGGTATTAAAAAGAAAGTGTCAGTGGTATTATAAAGAAAGGGTCAGTGGTATTATCAAGAAAGGGTGAGTGGTATTATTAAAAAAGTGTCAGTTGTATTAAAAAGAAAGAGTCAGTGGTATTATAAAGAAAGAGGCAGTGGCATTATAATAAAGGGTCAGTGGTATTATCAAGAAGGGTCAATGGTATTATAAAGATGGTGTCAGTGGTATTATAAAGAATGGGTCGGTGGTATTACAAAGAAAGTGTCAGTAGTATTAAAAAGAGAGTCAGTTGTTTTATACAGAAAGTGTCAGTGGTATTATAAAGAAGGGTCAGTGGTATTATATAGAAAGTGTCAGTGGTATTAAAAAGAAAGTGTCATTGGTATTATAAAGAAAGAGTCAGTGGTTTCATAAAGAAAGTGTCAGTGGTATTAAAAAGAAAGAGTCAGTGGTATTATAAAGAAAGGGTCAGTGGTATTATATAGAAGGAGTCAGTGGTTGGATTATAAAGAAAGTGTCAGTGGTATTAAAAAGAAAGAGTCAGTGGTATTATAAAGAAAGGGTATGTGGTATTATAAAGAAAGGGTGAGTGGTATTATTAAGAAAGTGTCAGTTGTATTTAAAAGAAAGAGTCAGTGGTAATATAAAGAAAGAGGCAGTGGTATTATAAAGAAGGGTCAGCGGTATTATAAAGAAGGGTCACTGGTATTATAAAGAATGTATCGGTGGTATTATAAAGAAAGGGTCGGTGGTATTATAAAGAAAGTGTCAGTAGTATTAAAAAGAAAGAGTCAGTCGTATTATAAAGAAAGGGTCAGTGGTATTATAAAGAAAGATTCAGTGGATTATAAAGAAAGGGTCAGTGGTATCATAAAGAAAGTGTCAGTGGTATTATAGAGAAAGTTTCAGTGGTATTATAAGGAAAGAGTCAGTGGTATTATAAAGAAAGGGTCAGTGGTTTTATAAAGAAAGAGTCAGGTGTATAATAAAGAAAGTGTCAGTGGTATTGAAAAGAAAGTGTCAGTGGTAATAAAAAGAAAGAGTCAGTGGTATTATAAAGAAGGAGTCAGTGGTATAATAAAGAAAGTGAGTGTGGTATTTTAAAGAAAATGTCAGTGGTATTAAAAGAAAGAGTCAGTGGTATTATAAAGAAAGTGTCAGTTGTATTATATAGAAGTAGTCAGTGGTATAATAAAGAAAGTGTCAGTGGTATTATGAAGAAAGAGTCTGTGGTATTATAAAGAAAGGGTGAGTGGTATTATTAATAAAGTGTCAGTTGTATTAAAAAGAAAGAGTCAGTGGTATTATAAAGAAAGAGGCAGTGGCATTATAATAAAGGGTCAGTGGTATTATCAAGAAGGGTCAATGGTATTATAAAGATGGTGTCAGTGGTATTATAAAGAATGGGTCGGTGGTATTACAAAGAAAGTGTCAGTAGTATTAAAAAGAGAGTCAGTTGTTTTATACAGAAAGTGTCAGTGGTATTATAAAGAAGGGTCAGTGGTATTATATAGAAAGTGTCAGTGGTATTAAAAAGAAAGTGTCATTGGTATTATAAAGAAAGAGTCAGTGGTTTTATAAAGAAAGTGTCAATCGTATTAAAAAGAAAGAGTCAGTGGTATTATAAAGAAAGTGTCAGTGGTATTATATAGAAGGAGTCAGTGGTATAATAAAGAAAGTGTCAGTGGTATTATAAAGAAAGAGTCAGTGGTATTATAAAGAAAGGGTCAGTGGTATTATAAAGAAAGGGTGAGTGGTATTATTAAGAAAGTGTCAGTTGTATTAAAAAGAAAGAGTCAGTGGTATTATAAAGAAAGGGTCTGTGGTATTATAAAGAAAGGGTGAGTGGTATTATTAAGAAAGTGTCAGTGGTATTAAAAAGAAATAGTCAGTGGTATTATAAAGAAAGGGTATGTGGTATTATAAAGAAAGGGTGAGTGGTATTATTAAGAAAGTGTCAGTTGTATTTAAAAGAAAGAGTCAGTGGTAATATAAAGAAAGAGGCAGTGGTATTATAAAGAAGGGTCAGCGGTATTATAAAGAAGGGTCACTGGTATTATAAAGAATGTATCGGTGGTATTATAAAGAAAGGGTCGGTGGTATTATAAAGAAAGTGTCAGTAGTATTAAAAAGAAAGAGTCAGTCGTATTATAAAGAAAGGGTCAGTGGTATTATAAAGAAAGATTCAGTGGATTATAAAGAAAGGGTCAGTGGTATCATAAAGAAAGTGTCAGTGGTATTATAGAGAAAGTTTCAGTGGTATTATAAGGAAAGAGTCAGTGGTATTATAAAGAAAGGGTCAGTGGTTTTATAAAGAAAGAGTCAGGTGTATAATAAAGAAAGTGTCAGTGGTATTGAAAAGAAAGTGTCAGTGGTAATAAAAAGAAAGAGTCAGTGGTATTATCAAGAAGGAGTCAGTGGTATAATAAAGAAAGTGAGAGTGGTATTTTCAGAAAAGTGTCAGTGGTATTAAAAGAAAGAGTCAGTGGTATTATAAAGAAAGTGTCAGTGGTGTTATATAGAAGTAGTCAGTGGTATAATAAAGAAAGTGTCAGTGGTATTAAAAAGAAAGAGTCAGTGGTATTATAAAGAAAGAGTCTGTGGTATTATAAAGAAAGGGAGAGTTGTATTATTAATAAAGTGTCAGTTGTATTAAAAAGAAAGAGTCAGTGGTATTATAAAGAAAGAGGCAGTGGCATTATAATAAAGGGTCAGTGGTATTATCAAGAAGGGTCAATGGTATTATAAAGATGGTGTCAGTGGTATTATAAAGAATGGGTCGGTGGTATTACAAAGAAAGCGTCAGTAGTATTAAAAAGAGAGTCAGTTGTTTTATACAGAAAGTGTCAGTGGTATTATAAAGAAGGGTCTGTGGTATTATATAGAAAGTGTCAGTGGTATTAAAAAGAAAGTGTCATTGGTATTATAAAGAAAGAGTCAGTGGTTTTATAAAGAAAGTGTCAATCGTATTAAAAAGAAAGAGTCAGTGGTATTATAAAGAAAGTGTCAGTGGTATTATATAGAAGGAGTCAGTGGTATAATAAAGAAAGTGTCAGTGGTATTAAAAAGAAAGAGTCAGTGGTATTATAAAGAAAGGGTATGTGGTATTATAAAGAAAGGGTGAGTGGTATTATTAAGAAAGTGTCAGTTGTATTTAAAAGAAAGAGTCAGTGGTAATATAAAGAAAGAGGCAGTGGTATTATAAAGAAGGGTCAGCGGTATTATAAAGAAGGGTCACTGGTATTATAAAGAAAGTGTCGGTGGTATTATAAAGAAAGGGTCGGTGGTATTATAAAAAAAGTGTCAGTAGTATTAAAAAGAAAGAGTCAGTCGTATTATAAAGAAAGGGTCAGTGGTATTATAAAGAAAGATTCAGTTGATTATAAAGAAAGGGTCATTGGTATCATAAAGAAAGTGTCAGTGGTATTATTAAGAAAGTGTCAGTGGTATTATAAAGAAAGGGTCAGTGGTATTACAAAGAAAGGGTCAGTGGTATTATAAATAAAATGTCAGTGGTATAATAAAGAAAGTGAGAGTGGTATTTTAAAGAAAGTGTCAGTGGTATTAAAAGAAAGGGTCAGTGGTAATAAAAAGAAAGAGTCTGTGGTATTATAAAGAAAGGGTGAGTGGTATTATTAATAAAGTGTCAGTTGTATTAAAAAGAAAGAGTCAGTGGTATTATAAAGAAAGAGGCAGTGGCATTATAATAAAGGGTCAGTGGTATTATCAAGAAGGGTCAATGGTATTATAAAGATGGTGTCAGTGGTATTATAAAGAATGGGTCGGTGGTATTACAAAGAAAGTGTCAGTAGTATTAAAAAGAGAGTCAGTTGTTTTATGCAGAAAGTGTCAGTGGTATTATAAAGAAGGGTCAGTGGTATTATATAGAAAGTGTCAGTGGTATTAAAAAGAAAGTGTCATTGGTATTATAAAGAAAGAGTCAGTGGTTTTATGAAGAAAGTGTCAATCGTATTAAAAAGAAAGAGTCAGTGGTATTATAAAGAAAGTGTCAGTGGTATTATATAGAAGGAGTCAGTGGTATAATAAAAAAAGTGTCAGTGGTATTAAAAAGAAGGAGTCAGTGGTATTATAAAGAAAGGGTATGTGGTATTATAAAGAAAGGGTGAGTGGTATTATTAAGAAAGTGTAAGTTGCATTAAAAAGAAAGAGTCAGTGGTATTATAAAGAAAGAGGCAGTGGTATTATAAAGAAGGGTCAGCGGTATTATAAAGAAGGGTCACTGGTATTATAAAGAAAGAGTCGGTGGTATTACAAAGAAAGGGTCGGTGGTATTATAAAGAAAGTGTCGGTGGTATTATAAAGAAAGGGTCGGTGGTATTATAAAGAAAGTGTCAGTAGTATTAAAAAGAAAGTGTCAGTGGTATTATAAAGAAAGTGTCAGTGGTATTTAAAAGAAAGTGTGAGTGGTATTAAAAAGAAAGTGTCAGTGGTTTTAAAAGAAGAGTCAGGTGTATAATAAAGAAAGTGTCAGTGGTATTGAAAAGAAAGTGTCAGTGGTATTAAAAAGAAAGGGTCAGTGGTATTATAAAAAAAGGATCAGTGGTATTATACAGAAAGAGTCAGTGGTATAATAAAGAAAGGAGTCAATGGTATTATATAGAAAGTGTCAGTGGTATTATAAAGAAAGGGTCAGTGGTATTAAAAAGAAAGGTTCAGTGGTATTATAAATAAAATGTCAGTGGTATTATAAAGAAAGGGTTAGTGGTGTTATAAAGAAAGAGTCAGTGGTATAATAAAGAAAGTGTAAGTGGTATTATAAAGAAACAGTCAGTGGTATAAAAAAGAGTCAGTGGTATTGTAATAAAGGAGTTAGTGGCATAATAAAGAAAGTTTCAGTGGTATTAAAAAGAAATAGTCTGTGGTATTATAAAGAATTGGTCATGGTATTATAAAGAAAGACTCAGGTGTATAATAAAGAAAGAGTCAGTCATATTATAAAGAAAGGGTCAGTGGTATTATAAAGAAAGGGTCAGTGGTATTGAAAGAAGGAGTCAGTGGTATTAAAAAGATAGTGTCAGTGGTATTATAAAGAAAGATTCTGTGGAATTATAAAGATAGTGTCAGTGACATTATAAAGAAAGTGTCAGTGGTATTAAAAAGAAAGAGTCAGTGGTATTATAAGGAAAGTGTCAGTGGTATTATATAGAAGGAGTCAGTGGTATAAT
This sequence comes from Gari tellinella, assembly GCA_922989275.2. Classification (NCBI taxonomy): domain Eukaryota; kingdom Metazoa; phylum Mollusca; class Bivalvia; order Cardiida; family Psammobiidae; genus Gari; species Gari tellinella. The sequence goes on along the minus strand of OV277861.1, from coordinate 33,816,461 downwards.
AAAGAAAGTGTCAGTGGTATTAAAAAGAAAGTGTCAGTGGTATTATAAAGAAAGGGTCAGTGGTATTATCAAGAAAGAGTCAGGTGTATAATAAAGAAAGAGTCAGTCATATTATAAAGAAAGGGTCAGTGGTATTATAAAGAAAGGGTCAGTGGTATTGAAAGAAGGAGTCAGTGGTATTTAAAAGATAGTGTCAGTGGTATTATAAAGAAAGATTCTGTGGAATTATAAAGATAGTGTCAGTGACATTATAAAGAAAGTGTCAGTGGTATTAAAAAGAAAGTGTCAGTGGTATTAAAAAGAAAGTGTCAGTGGTATTATAAAGAAAGGGTCAGTGGTATTATCAAGAAAGGGTGAGTGGTATTATTAAAAAAGTGTCAGTTGTATTAAAAAGAAAGAGTCAGTGGTATTATAAAGAAAGAGGCAGTGGCATTATAATAAAGGGTCAGTGGTATTATCAAGAAGGGTCAATGGTATTATAAAGATGGTGTCTGTGGTATTATAAAGAATGGGTCGGTGGTATTACAAAGAAAGTGTCAGTAGTATTAAAAAGAGAGTCAGTTGTTTTATACAGAAAGTGTCAGTGGTATTATAAAGAAGGGTCAGTGGTTTTATATAGAAAGTGTCAGTGGTATTAAAAAGAAAGTGTCATTGGTATTATAAAGAAAGAGTCAGTGGTTTCATAAAGAAAGTGTCAATCGTATTAAAAAGAAAGAGTCAGTGGTATTATAAAGAAAGTGTCAGTGGTATTATATAGAAGGAGTCAGTGGTTGGATTATAAAGAAAGTGTCAGTGGTATTAAAAAGAAAGAGTCAGTGGTATTATAAAGAAAGGGTATGTGGTATTATAAAGAAAGGGTGAGTGGTATTATTAAGAAAGTGTCAGTTGTATTTAAAAGAAAGAGTCAGTGGTAATATAAAGAAAGGGTGTGTGGTATTATAAAGAAGGGTCAGCGGTATTATAAAGAAGGGTCACTGGTATTATAAAGAATGTATCGGTGGTATTATAAAGAAAGGGTCGGTGGTATTATAAAGAAAGTGTCAGTAGTATTAAAAAGAAAGAGTCAGTCGTATTATAAAGAAAGGGTCAGTGGTATTATAAAGAAAGATTCAGTGGATTATAAAGAAAGGGTCAGTGGTATCATAAAGAAAGTGTCAGTGGTATTATAGAGAAAGTTTCAGTGGTACTATAAGGAAAGAGTCAGTGGTATTATAAAGAAAGGGTCAGTGGTTTTATAAAGAAAGAGTCAGGTGTATAATAAAGAAAGTGTCAGTGGTATTGAAAAGAAAGTGTCAGTGATAATAAAAAGAAAGAGTCAGTGGTATTATAAAGAAGGAGTCAGTGGTATAATAAAGAAAGTGAGAGTGGTATTTTAAAGAAAATCGCAGTGGTATTAAAAGAAAGAGTCAGTGGTATTATAAAGAAAGTGTCAGTTGTATTATATAGAAGTAGTCAGTGGTATAATAAAGAAAGTGTCAGTGGTATTATGAAGAAAGAGTCTGTGGTATTATAAAGAAAGGGTGAGTGGTATTATTAATAAAGTGTCAGTTGTATTAAAAAGAAAGAGTCAGTGGTATTATAAAGAAAGAGGCAGTGGCATTATAATAAAGGGTCAGTGGTATTATCAAGAAGGGTCAATGGTATTATAAAGATGGTGTCAGTGGTATTATAAAGAATGGGTCGGTGGTATTACAAAGAAAGTGTCAGTAGTATTAAAAAGAGAGTCAGTTGTTTTATACAGAAAGTGTCAGTGGTATTATAAAGAAGGTTCAGTGGTATTATATAGAAAGTGTCAGTGGTATTAAAAAGAAAGTGTCATTGGTATTATAAAGAAAGAGTCAGTGGTTTTATAAAGAAAGTGTCAATCGTATTAAAAAGAAACAGTCAGTGGTATTATAAAGAAAGTGTCAGTGGTATTATATAGAAGGAGTCAGTGGTATAATAAAGAAAGTGTCAGTGGTATTAAAAAGAAAGAGTCAGTGGTATTATAAAGAAAGGGTATGTGGTATTATAAAGAAAGGGTGAGTGGTATTATTAAGAAAGTGTCAGTTGCATTAAAAAGAAAGAGTCAGTGGTATTATAAAGAAAGAGGCAGTGGTATTATAAAGAAGGGTCAGCGGTATTATAAAGAAGGGTCACTGGTATTATAAAGAAAGTGTCGGTGGTATTATAAAGAAAGGGTCGGTGGTATTATAAAGAAAGTGTCGGTGGTATTATAAAGAAAGGGTCGGTGGTATTATAAAGAAAGTGTCAGTAGTATTAAAAAGAAAGTGTCAGTGGTATTATAAAGAAAGTGTCAGTGGTATTTAAAAGAAAGTGTGAGTGGTATTATAAAGAAAGTGTCAGTGGTTTTAAAAGACGAGTCAGTGGTATTATAAGAAAGGGTCAGTGGTATTATAAAGAAACGGTCAGTGGTATTAAAAAGAAAGGGTCAGTGGTATTATAAAAAAAGGATCAGTGGTATTATACAGAAAGAGTCAGTGGTATAATAAAGAAAGGAGTCAATGGTATTATATAGAAAGTGTCAGTGGTATTATAAAGAAAGGGTCAGTGGTATTAAAAAGAAAGGTTCAGTGGTATTATAAATAAAATGTCAGTGATATTATAAAGAAAGGGTTAGTTGTGTTATAAAGAAAGAGTCAGTGGTATAATAAAGAAAGTGTAAGTGGTATTATAAAGAAAGAGTCAGTGGTATAAAAAAGAGTCAGTGGTATTGTAAAAAAGGAGTTAGTGGCATAATAAAGAAAGTTTCAGTGGTATTAAAAAGAAAGTGTCAGTGGTATTATAAAGAAGGAGTCAGTGGTTGGATTATAAAGAAAGTGTCAGTGGTATTAAAAAGAAAGAGTCAGTGGTATTATAAAGAAAGGGTATGTGGTATTATAAAGAAAGGGTGAGTGGTATTATTAAGAAAGTGTCAGTTGTATTTAAAAGAAAGAGTCAGTGGTAATATAAAGAAAGAGGCAGTGGTATTATAAAGAAGGGTCAGCGGTATTATAAAGAAGGGTCACTGGTATTATAAAGAAAGTGTCGGTGGTATTATAAAGAAAGGGTTGGTGGTATTTTAAAGAAAGTGTCAGTAGTATTAAAAAGAAAGAGTCAGTCGTATTATAAAGAAAGGGTCAGTGGTATTATAAAGAAAGATTCAGTGGATTATAAAGAAAGGGTCAGTGGTATCATAAAGAAAGTGTCAGTGGTATTATAAAGAAAGTTTCAGTGGTATTATAAGGAAAGAGTCAGTGGTATTATAAAGAAAGGGTCAGTGGTTTTATAAAGAAAGAGTCAGGTTTATAATAAAGAAAGTGTCAGTGGTATTGAAAAGAAAGTGTCAGTGGTAATAAAAAGAAAGAGTCAGTGGTATTATAAAGAAGGAGTCAGTGGTATAATAAAGAATGTGAGAGTGGTATTTTAAAGAAAATGTCAGTGGTATTAAAAGAAAGAGTCAGTGGTATTATAAAGAAAGTGTCAGTTGTATTATATAGAAGTAGTCAGTGGTATAATAAAGAAAGTGTCAGTGGTATTAAAAAGAAAGAGTCAGTGGTATTATGAAGAAAGAGTCTTTGGTATTATAAAGAAAGGGTGAGTGGTATTATTAATAAAGTGTCAGTTGTATTAAAAAGAAAGAGTCAGTGGTATTATAAAGAAATAGGCAGTGGCATTATAATAAAGGGTCAGTGGTATTATCAAGAAGGGTCAATGGTATTATAAAGATGGTGTCAGTGGTATTATAAAGAATGGGTCGGTGGTATTACAAAGAAAGTGTCAGTAGTATTAAAAAGAGAGTCAGTTGTTTTATACAGAAAGTGTCGGTGGTATTATAAAGAAGGGTCAGTGGTATTATATAGAAAGTGTCAGTGGTATTAAAAAGAAAGTGTAATTGGTATTATAAAGAAAGAGTCAGTGGTTTTATAAAGAAAGTGTCAATCGTATTAAAAAGAAAGAGTCAGTGGTATTATAAAGAAAGTGTCAGTGGTATTATATAGAAGGAGTCAGTGGTATAATAAAGAAAGTGTCAGTGGTATTAAAAAGAAAGAGTCAGTGGTATTATAAAGAAAGGGTATGTGGTATTATAAAGAAAGGGTGAGTGGTATTATTAAGAAAGTGTCAGTTGCATTAAAAAGAAAGAGTCAGTGGTATTATAAAGAAAGAGGCAGTGGTATTATAAAGAAGGGTCAGCGGTATTATAAGGAAAGGGTCACTGGTATTATAAATAAAGTGTCGGTGGTATTATAAAGAAAGGGTCGGTGGTATTATAAAGAAAGGGTCAGTGGTATTATAAAGAAAGAGTCAGGTGTATAATAAAGAAAGTGTCAGTGGTATTGAAAAGAAAGTGTCAGTGGTAATAAAAAGAAAGAGTCAGTGGTACTTTAAAGAAGGAGTCAGTGTTATAATAAAGAAAGTGAGAGTGGTATTTTAAAGAAAGTGTCAGTGGTATTAAAAAGAAAGAGTCAGTGGTATTATAAAGAAAGTGTCAGTGGTATTATATAGAAGTAGTCAGTGGTATAATTAAGAAAGTGTCAGTGGTATTTAAAAGAAAGAGTCAGTGGTATTATAAAGAAAGAGTATGTGGTATTATAATGAAAGGGTGAGTGGTATTATTGAGAAAGTGTCAGTTGTATTGAAAAGAAAGAGTCAGTGGTATAAAAAGAAAGTGTCAGTGGTATTGTAAAAAAGGAGTCCGTGGCATAATAAAGAAAGTTTTAGTGGTATTAAAAAGAAATAGTCAGTGGTATTATAAAGAAATGGTCAGTGGTATTATAAAGAAAGAGTCAGGTGTATAATAAAGAACATTTCAGTGGTATTATAAAGAAAGAGTCAGTGGTATTATAAAGAAAGGGTCAGTGGTATTATAAAGAAAGCGTCAGGTGTATAATATAGAAAGTGTCAGTGGTATTAAAAAGAAAGAGTCAGTGGTATTATAAAGAAAGAGTCAGTGGTATTATAAAGAAAGGGTCAGTGGTATTATAAAGAAAGAGTCAGGTGTATAATAAAGAAAGTGTCAGTGGTATTGAAAAGAAAGTGTCAGTGGTAATAAAAAGAAAGAGTCAGTGGTACTATAAAGAAGGAGTCAGTGGTATAATAAAGAAAGTGAGAGTGGTATTTTTAGAAAAGTGTCAGTGGTATTAAAAGAAAGAGTCAGTGGTATTATAAAGAAAGTGTCATTGGTATTATATAGAAGTAGTCAGTGGTATAATAAAGAAAGTGTCAGTGGTATTAAAAAGAAAGAGTCAGTGGTATTATGAAGAAAGAGTCTGTGGTATTATAAAGAAAGGGTGAGTGGTATTATTAATAAAGTGTCAGTTGTATTAAAAAGAAAGAGTCAGTGGTATTATAAAGAAAGAGGCAGTGGCATTATAATAAAGGGTCAGTGGTATTATCAAGAAGGGTCAATGGTATTATAAAGATGGTGTCAGTGGTATTATAAAGAATGGGTCGGTGGTATTACAAAGAAAGCGTCAGTTGTATTAAAAAGAGAGTCAGTTGTTTTATACAGAAAGTGTCAGTGGTATTATAAAGAAGGGTCAGTGGTATTATATAGAAAGTGTCAGTGGTATTAAACAGAAAGTGTCATTGGTATTATAAAGAAAGAGTCAGTGGTTTTATAAAGAAAGTGTCAATCGTATTAAAAAGAAAGAGTCAGTGGTATTATAAAGAAAGTGTCAGTGGTATTATATATAAGGAGTCAGTGGTATAATAAAGAAAGTGTCAGTGGTATTAAAAAGAAAGAGTCAGTGGTATTATAAAGAAAGGGTATGTGGTATTATAAAGAAAGGGTGAGTGGTATTATTAAGAAAGTGTCAGTTGTATTTAAAAGAAAGAGTCAGTGGTAATATAAAGAAAGAGGCAGTGGTATTATAAAGAAGGGTCAGCGGTATTATAAAGAAGGGTCACTGGTATTATGAAGAAAGTGTCGGTGGTATTATAAAGAAAGGGTCGGTGGTATTATAAAAAAAGTGTCAGTAGTATTAAAAAGAAAGAGTCAGTCGTATTATAAAGAAAGGGTCAGTGGTATTATAAAGAAAGATTCAGTTGATTATAAAGAAAGGGTCATTGGTATCATAAAGAAAGTGTCAGTGGTATTATAAAGAAAGTTTCAGTGGTATTATAAAGAAAGAGTCAGTGGTATTATAAAGAAAGGGTCAGTGGTATTATAAAGAAAGAGTCAGGTGTATAATAAAGAAAGTGTCAGTGGTATTGAAAAGAAAGTGTCAGTGGTAATAAAAAGAAAGAGTCAGTGGTATTATAAAGAAGGAGTCAGTGGTATAATAAAGAAAGTGAGAGTGGTATTTTAAAGAAAGTGTCAGTGGTATGAAAAGAAAGAGTCAGTGGTATTATAAAGAAAGTGTCAGTGGTATTATATAGAAGTAGTCAGTGGTATAATAAAGAAAGTGTCAGTGGTATTAAAAAGAAAGAGTCAGTGGTATTATGAAGAAAGAGTCTGTGGTATTATAAAGAAAGGGTGAGTGGTATTATTAATAAAGTGTCAGTTGTTTTAAAAAGAAAGAGTCAGTGGTATTATAAAGAAAGAGGCAGTGGCATTATAATAAAGGGTCAGTGGTATTATCAAGAAGGGTCAATGGTATTATAAAGATGGTGTCAGTGGTATTATAAAGAATGGGTCGGTGGTATTACAAAGAAAGTGTCAGTAGTATTAAAAAGAGAGTCAGTTGTTTTATGCAGAAAGTGTCAGTGGTATTATAAAGAAGGGTCAGTGGTATTATATAGAAAGTGTCAGTGGTATTAAAAAGAAAGTGTCATTGGTATTATAAAGAAAGAGTCAGTGGTTTTATGAAGAAAGTGTCAATCGTATTAAAAAGAAAGAGTCAGTGGTATTATAAAGAAAGTGTCAGTGGTATTATATAGAAGGAGTCAGTGGTATAATAAAAAAAGTGTCAGTGGTATTAAAAAGAAGGAGTCAGTGGTATTATAAAGAAAGGGTATGTGGTATTATAAAGAAAGGGTGAGTGATATTATTAAGAAAGTGTCAGTTGCATTAAAAAGAAAGAGTCAGTGGTATTATAAAGAAGGGTCAGCGGTATTATAAAGAAGGGTCACTGGTATTATAAAGAAATAGTCGGTGGTATTACAAAGAAAGGGTCGGTGGTATTATAAAGAAAGTGTCGGTGGTATTATAAAGAAAGGGTCGGTGGTATTATAAAGAAAGAGTCAGTGGTATTATAAAGAAAGGGTCAGTGGTATTATAAAGAAAGAGTCAGGTGTATAATAAAGAAAGGGTCAGTGGTATCATAAAGAAAGTGTCAGTGGTAATAAAAAGAAAGAGTCAGTGGTACTATAAAGAAGGAGTCAGTGGTATAATAAAGAAAGTGAGAGTGGTATTTTCAAGAAAGTGTCAGTGGTATTAAAAAGAAAGAGTCAGTGGTATTATAAAGAAAGTGTCAGTGGTATTATATAGAAGTAGTCAGTGGTATAATTAAGAAAGTGTCAGTGGTATTTAAAAGAAAGAGTCAGTGGTATTATAAAGAAAGAGTCTGTGGTATTATAAAGAAAGGGTGAGTGGTATTATTAAGAAAGTGTCAGTTGTATTGAAAAGAAAGAGTCAGTGGTATAAAAAGAAAGAGTCAGTGGTATTGTAAAAAAGGAGTCAGTGGCATAATAAAGAAAGTTTCAGTGGTATTAAAAGGAAAGAGTCAGTGGTATTATAAAGAAATGGTCAGTGGTATTATAAAGAAAGAGTCAGGTGTATAATAAAGAAAGATTCAGTGGAATTATAAAGAAAGGGTCAGTGGTATCATAAAGAAAGTGTCAGTGGTATTAAAAAGAACATTTCAGTGGTATTATAAAGAAAGAGTCAGTGGTATTATAAAGAAAGGGTCAGTGGTAATCAAAAGAAAGAGTCAGTGGTATTATAAAGAAGGAGTCAGTGGTATTATAAAGAAAGTGTCAGTGGTATTATATAGAAGTAGTCAGTGGTATAATAAAGAAAGTGAGAGTCGTATTTTAAAGAAAGTGTCAGTGGTATTATAAAGAAAGAGTCAGTGGTATTATAAAGAAAGTGTCAGTGGTATTATATAGATGTAGTCAGTGGTATAATTAAGAAAGTGTCAGTGGTATTTAAAAGAAAGAGTCAGTGGTATTATAAAGAAAGAGTCTGTGGTATTATAATGAAAGGGTGAGTGGTATTATTAAGAAAGTGTCAGTTGTATTGAAAAGAAAGAGTCAGTGGTATAAAAAGAAAGTGTCAGTGGTATTGTAAAAAAGGAGTCAGTGGCATAATAAAGAAAGTTTCAGTGGTATTAAAAAGAAATAGTCAGTGGTATTATAAAGAAATGGTCAGTGGTATTATGAAGAAAAAGTCAGGTGAAATAATAAAGAACATTTCAGTGGTATTATAAAGAAAGAGTCAGTGGTATTATAAAGAAAGGGTCAGTGGTATTATAAAGAAAGCGTCAGGTGTATAATAAAGAAAGTGTCAGTGGTATTAAAAAGAAAGAGTCAGTGGTACTATAAAGAAGGAGTCAGTGGTATAATAAAGAAAGTGAGAGTGGTATTTTAAAGAAAGTGTCAGTGGTATTATAAAGAAAGAGTCAGTGGTATTATAAAGAAAGTGTCAGTGGTATTATATAGAAGTAGTCAGTGGTATAATAAAGATAGTGTCAGTGTTATTAAAAAGAAAGAGTCAGTGGTAATCAAAAGAAAGAGTCAGTGGTACTATAAAGAAGGAGTCAGTGGTATAATAAAGAAAGTGTCACTAGTATTATAAAGAAAGAGTCAGTGGTTTAAAAAAAAAGAGTCAGTGGTATTGTTAAAAAGTAGTCAGTGGCATAATAAAGAAAGTTTCAGTGGTAATCAAAAGAAAGAGTCAGTGGTACTATAAAGAAGGAGTCAGTGGAATAATAAAGAAAGTGTCACTAGTATTATAAAGAAAGAGTCAGTGGTTTAAAAAAAAGAGTCAGTGGTATTGTTAAAAAGTAGTCAGTGGCATAATAAAGAAAGTTTCAGTGGTATTAAAAAGAAAGAGTCAGTGGTATTATAAAGAAATGGTCAGTGGTATTATAAAGAAAGTGTCAGGTGTATAATAAAGAAAGAGTCAGTCGTATTATAAAGAAAGGGTCAGTGGTATTATAAAGAAAGATTCAGTGGATTATAAAGAAAGAGTCAGTGGTAACATAAAGAAAGTGTCAGTGGTATTAAAAAGAACATTTCAGTGGTATTATAAAGAAAGAGTCAGTGGTATTATAAAGAAATGGTCAGTGGTAATCAAAAGAAAGAGTCAGTGGTACTATAAAGAAGGAGTCAGTGGTATTATAAAGAAAGTGTCAGTGGTATTATATAGAAGTAGTCAGTGGTATAATAAAGAAAGTGAGAGTCGTATTTTAAAGAAAGTGTCAGTGGTATTAAAAAGAAAGAGTCAGTGGCATTATAAAGAAAGTGTCAGTGGTATTATAAACAAAGAGTCAAGTGTATAATAAAGAAAGAGTCAGTCGTATTATAAAGAAAGGGTCAGTGGTATTATAAGGAAAGATTCAGTGGATTATAAAGAAAGGGTCAGTGGTAACATAAAGAAAGTGTCAGTGGTATTATAAAGAAAGAGTCAGTGGTATTATAAAGAAAGGGTCAGTGGTATTATAAAGAAAGAGTCAGGTGTATAATAAAGAAAGTGTCAGTGGTATTGAAAAGAAAGTGTCAGTGGTTATAAAAAGAAAGAGTCAGTGGTACTATAAAGAAGGAGTCAGTGGTATAATAAAGAAAGTGAGAGTGGTATTTTAAAGAAAGTGTCAGTGGTATTAAAAAGAAAGAGTCAGTGGTATTATAAAGAAAGTGTCAGTGGTATTATATAGAAGTAGTCAGTGGTATAATAAAGAAAGTGTCAGTGTTATTAAAAAGAAAGAGTCAGTGGTAATCAAAAGAAAGAGTCAGTGGTACTATAAAGAAGGAGTCAGTGGTATAATAAAGAAACTGTCACTGGTATAATAAAGAAACTGTCAGTGGTATTATAAAGAAAGGGTCAGTGGTATTATAAAGAAAGAGTCAGGTGTATAATAAAGAAAGTGTCAGTGGTATTGAAAAGAAAGTGTCAGTGGTAATAAAAAGAAAGAGTCAGTGGTATTATAAAGAAGGAGTCAGTGGTATAATAAAGAAAGTGAGAGTGGTATTTTAAAGAAAGTGTCAGTGGTATGAAAAGAAAGAGTCAGTGGTATTATAAAGAAAGTGTCAGTGGTATTATATAGAAGTAGTCAGTGGTATAATAAAGAAAGTGTCAGTGGTATTAAAAAGAAAGAGTCAGTGGTATTATGAAGAAAGAGTCTGTGGTATTATAAAGAAAGGGTGAGTGGTATTATTAATAAAGTGTCAGTTGTTTTAAAAAGAAAGAGTCAGTGGTATTATAAAGAAAGAGGCAGTGGCATTATAATAAAGGGTCAGTGGTATTATCAAGAAGGGTCAATGGTATTATAAAGATGGTGTCAGTGGTATTATAAAGAATGGGTCGGTGGTATTACAAAGAAAGTGTCAGTAGTATTAAAAAGAGAGTCAGTTGTTTTATGCAGAAAGTGTCAGTGGTATTATAAAGAAGGGTCAGTGGTATATTATAGAAAGTGTCAGTGGTATTAAAAAGAAAGTGTCATTGGTATTATAAAGAAAGAGTCAGTGGTTTTATGAAGAAAGTGTCAATCGTATTAAAAAGAAAGAGTCAGTGGTATTATAAAGAAAGTGTCAGTGGTATTATATAGAAGGAGTCAGTGGTATAATAAAAAAAGTGTCAGTGGTATTAAAAAGAAGGAGTCAGTGGTATTATAAAGAAAGGGTATGTGGTATTATAAAGAAAGGGTGAGTGGTATTATTAAGAAAGTGTCAGTTTCATTAAAAAGAAAGAGTCAGTGGTATTATAAAGAAGGGTCAGCGGTATTATAAAGAAGGGTCACTGGTATTATAAAGAAATAGTCGGTGGTATTACAAAGAAAGGGTCGGTGGTATTATAAAGAAAGTGTCGGTGGTATTATAAAGAAAGGGTCGGTGGTATTATAAAGAAAGAGTCAGTGGTATTATAAAGAAAGGGTCAGTGGTATTATAAAGAAAGAGTCAGGTGTATAATAAAGAAAGGGTCAGTGGTATCATAAAGAAAGTGTCAGTGGTAATAAAAAGAAAGAGTCAGTGGTACTATAAAGAAGGAGTCAGTGGTATAATAAAGAAAGTGAGAGTGGTATTTTCAAGAAAGTGTCAGTGGTATTAAAAAGAAAGAGTCAGTGGTATTATAAAGAAAGTGTCAGTGGTATTATATAGAAGTAGTCAGTGGTATAATTAAGAAAGTGTCAGTGGTATTAAAAAGAAAGAGTCAGTGGTATTATAAAGAAAGAGTCTGTGGTATTATAAAGAAAGGGTGAGTGGTATTATTAAGAAAGTGTCAGTTGTATTGAAAAGAAAGAGTCAGTGGTATAAAAAGAAAGGGTCAGTGGTATTGTAAAAAAGGAGTCAGTGGCATAATAAAGAAAGTTTCAGTGGTATTAAAAGGAAAGTGTCAGTGGTATTATAAAGAAATGGTCAGTGGTATTATAAAGAAAGAGTCAGGTGTATAATAAAGAAAGGGTCAGTCGTATTATAAAGAAAGGGTCAGTGGTATTATAAAGAAAGAGTCAGTGGTATTATAAAGAAAGGGTCAGTGGTATTATAAAGAAAGTGTCAGTGGTATTAAAAAGAACATTTCAGTGGTATTATAAAGAAAGAGTCAGTGGTATTATAAAGAAAGGGTCAGTGGTAATCAAAAGAAAGAGTCAGTGGTACTATAAAGAAGGAGTCAGTGGTATTATAAAGAAAGTGTCAGTGGTATTATATAGAAGTAGTCAGTGGTATAATAAAGAAAGTGAGAGTCGTATTTTAAAGAAAGTGTCAGTGGTATTATAAAGAAAGAGTCAGTGGTATTATAAAGAAAGTGTCAGTGGTATTATATAGATGTAGTCAGTGGTATTATAAAGAAAGTGTCAGTGGTATTTAAAAGAAAGAGTCAGTGGTATTATAAAGAAAGAGTCTGTGGTATTATAATGAAAGGGTGAGTGGTATTATTAAGAAAGTGTCAGTTGTATTGAAAAGAAAGTGTCAGTGGTATAAAAAGAAAGTGTCAGTGGTATTGTAAAAAAGGAGTCAGTGGCATAATAAAGAAAGTTTCAGTGGTATTAAAAAGAAATAGTCAGTGGTATTATAAAGAAATGGTCAGTGGTATTATAAAGAAAAAGTCAGGTGTATAATAAAGAACATTTCAGTGGTATTATAAAGAAAGAGTCAGTGGTATTATAAAGAAAGGGTCAGTGGTATTATAAAGAAAGCGTCAGGTGTATAATAAAGAAAGTGTCAGTGGTATTAAAAAGAAAGAGTCAGTGGTACTATAAAGAAGGAGTCAGTGGTATAATAAAGAAAGTGAGAGTGGTATTTTAAAGAAAGTGTCAGTGGTATTATAAAGAAAGAGTCAGTGGTATTATAAAGAAAGTGTCAGTGGTATTATATAGAAGTAGTCAGTGGTATAATAAAGATAGTGTCAGTGTTATTAAAAAGAAAGAGTCAGTGGTAATCAAAAGAAAGAGTCAGTGGTACTATAAAGAAGGAGTCAGTGGTATAATAAAGAAAGTGTCACTAGTATTATAAAGAAAGAGTCAGTGGTTTAAAAAAAAAGAGTCAGTGGTATTGTTAAAAAGTAGTCAGTGGCATAATAAAGAAAGTTTCAGTGGTAATCAAAAGAAATAGTCAGTGGTACTATAAAGAAGGAGTCAGTGGTATAATAAAGAAAGTGTCACTAGTATTATAAAGAAAGAGTCAGTGGTTTAAAAAAAAGAGTCAGTGGTATTGTTAAAAAGTAGTCAGTGGCATAATAAAGAAAGTTTCAGTGGTATTAAAAAGAAAGAGTCAGTGGTATTATAAAGAAATGGTCAGTGGTATTATAAAGAAAGTGTCAGGTGTATAATAAAGAAAGAGTCAGTCGTATTATAAAGAAAGGGTCAGTGGTATTATAAAGAAAGATTCAGTGGATTATAAAGAAAGAGTCAGTGGTAACATAAAGAAAGTGTCAGTGGTATTAAAAAGAACATTTCAGTGGTATTATAAAGAAAGAGTCAGTGGTATTATAAAGAAATGGTCAGTGGTAATCAAAAGAAAGAGTCAGTGGTACTATAAAGAAGGAGTCAGTGGTATTATAAAGAAAGTGTCAGTGGTATTATATAGAAGTAGTCAGTGGTATAATAAAGAAAGTGAGAGTCGTATTTTAAAGAAAGTGTCAGTGGTATTAAAAAGAAAGAGTCAGTGGCATTATAAAGAAAGTGTCAGTGGTATTATAAACAAAGAGTCAAGTGTATAATAAAGAAAGAGTCAGTCGTATTATAAAGAAAGGGTCAGTGGTATTATAAAGAAAGATTCAGTGGATTATAAAGAAAGGGTCAGTGGTAACATAAAGAAAGTGTCAGTGGTATTATAAAGAAAGAGTCAGTGGTATTATAAAGAAAGGGTCAGTGGTATTATAAAGAAAGAGTCAGGTGTATAATAAAGAAAGTGTCAGTGGTATTGAAAAGAAAGTGTCAGTGGTTATAAAAAGAAAGAGTCAGTGGTACTATAAAGAAGGAGTCAGTGGTATAATAAAGAAAGTGAGAGTCGTATTTTAAAGAAAGTGTCAGTGGTATTAAAAAGAAAGAGTCAGTGGTATTATAAAGAAAGTGTCAGTGGTATTATATAGAAGTAGTCAGTGGTATAATAAAGAAAGTGTCAGTGTTATTAAAAAGAAAGAGTCAGTGGTAATCAAAAGAAAGAGTCAGTGGTACTATAAAGAAGGAGTCAGTGGTATAATAAAGAAACTGTCACTGGTATTATAAAGAAAGAGTCAGTGGTATAAAAGAAAGAGTCAGTGGTATTGTAAAAAAGTAGTCAGTGGCATAATAAAGAAAGTTTCAGTGGTATTAAAAAGAAAGAGTCAGTGGTATTATAAAGAAATTGTCAGTTGTATTATAAAGAAAGAGTCAGGTGTATAATAAAGAAAGAGTCAGTGGTATTATAAAGAAAGGGTCAGTGGTATTATAAAGAAAGATTCAGTGGATTATAAAGAAAGGGTCAGTGGTAACATAAAGAAAGTGTCAGTGGTATTATAAAGAAAGTTTCAGTGGTATTATAAAGAAAGAGTCAGTGGTATTATAAAGAAAGGGTCAGTGGTATTATAAAGAAAGAGTCAGGTGTATAATAAAGAAAGTGTCAGTGGTATTGAAAAGAAAGTGTCAGTGGTAATAAAAAGAAAGAGTCATTGGTACTATAAAGAAGGAGTCAGTGGTATAATAAAGAAAGTGAGAGTGGTATTTTAAAGAAAGTGTCAGTGGTATTAAAAAGAAAGAGTCAGTGGTATTATAAAGAAAGTGTCAGTGGTATTATATAGAAGTAGTCAGTGGTATAATTAAGAAAGTGTCAGTGGTATTTAAAAGAAAGAGTCAGTGGTATTATAAAGAAAGAGTCTGTGGTATTATAAAGAAAGGGTGAGTGGTATTATTAAGAAAGTGTCAGTTGTATTGAAAAGAAAGAGTCAGTGGTATAAAAAGAAAGTGTCAGTGGTATTGTAAAAAAGGAGTCAGTGGCATAATAAAGAAAGTTTCAGTGGTATTAAAAAGAAAGAGTCAGTGGTATTATAAAGAAATGGTCAGTGGTACTATAAAAAAAGAGTCAGGTGTATAATAAAGAACATTTCAGTAGTATTATAAAGAAAGAGTCAGTGGTTTTATAAAGAAAGGGTCAGTGGTATTATAAAGAAAGCGTCAGGTGTATAATAAAGACAGTGTCAGTGGTATTATAAAGAAAGTGTCAGCGGTATTAAAAAGAAAGAGTCAGTGGTACTATAAAGAAGGAGTCAGTGGTATTATAAAGAAACATTCAGTGGAATTATAAAGAAAGGGTCAGTGGTATCATAAAGAAAGTGTCAGTGGTATTATTAAGAACATTTCAGTGGTATTATAAAGAAAGAGTCAGTGGTATTATAAAGAAAAGGTCAGTGGTATTATAAAGAAAGATTCAGTGGAATTATAAAGAAAGGGTCAGTGGTATCATAAAGAAAGTGTCAGTGGTATTATAAAGAACATTTCAGTGGTATTATAAAGCAAGAGTCAGTGGTATTATAAAGAAAGGGTCAGTGGTATTATAAAGAAAGAGTCAGGTGTATAATAAAGAAAGTGTCAGTGGTATTATAAAGAAATTGTCAGCGGTATTAAAAAGAAAGAGTCATTGGTACTATAAAGAAGGAGTCAGTGGTATAATAAAGAAATTGAAAGTCGTATTTTAAAGAAAGTGTCAGTGGTATTATCAAGAAGGGTCAATGGTATTATAATGATGGTGTCAGTGGTATTATAAAGAATGGGTCGGTGGTATTACAAAGAAAGTGTCAGTAGTATTAAAAAGAGAGTCAGTTGTTTTATACAGAAAGTGTCAGTGGTATTATAAAGAAGGGTCAGTGGTATTATATAGAAAGTGTCAGTGGTATTAAAAAGAAAGTGTCATTGGTATTATAAAGAAAGAGTCAGTGGTTTTATAAAGAAAGTGTCAATCGTATTAAAAAGAAAGAGTCAGTGGTATTATAAAGAAAGTGTCAGTGGTATTATATAGAAGGAGTCAGTGGTATAATAAAGAAAGTGTCAGTGGCATTAAAAAGAAAGAGTCAGTGGTATTATAAAGAAAGGGTATGTGGTATTATAAAGAAAGGGTGAGTTGTATTATTAAGAAAGTGTCAGTTGTATTTAAAAGAAAGAGTCAGTGGTAATATAAAGAAAGAGGCAGTGGTATTATAAAGAAGGGTCAGCGGTATTATAAAGAAGGGTCACTGGTATTATAAAGAAAGTGTCAGTAGTATTAAAAAGAAAGAGTCAGTCGTATTTTAAAGAAAGGGTCAGTGGTATTAAAAAGAAAGTGTCAGTGGTATTATAAAGAAATGGTCAGTGGTATTATAAAGAAAGTGTCAGGTGTATAATAAAGAAAGAGTCAGTCGTATTATAAAGAAAGGGTCAGTGGTATTATAAAGAAAGATTCAGTGGATTATAAAGAAAGAGTCAGTGGTAACATAAAGAAAGTGTCAGTGGTATTATGAAGAAAATGTCAGTGGTATTATAAAGAAAGAGTCAGTGGTATTATAAAGAAAGGGTCAGTGGTATTATAAAGAAAGAGTCAGGTGTATAATAAAGAAAGTGTCAGTGGTATCATAAAGAAAGTGTCAGTGGTAATAAAAAGAAAGAGTCAGTGGTACTATAAAGAAGGAGTCAGTGGTATAATAAAGAAAGTGAGAGTGGTATTTTCAAGAAAGTGTCAGTGGTATTAAAAAGAAAGAGTCAGTGGTATTAAAAAGAAAGAGTCAGTGGTATTATAAAGAAAGAGTCTGTGGTATTATAAAGAAAGGGTGAGTGGTATTATTAAGAAAGTGTCTGTTGTATTGAAAAGAAAAAGTCAGTGGTATAAAAAGAAAGAGTCAGTGGTATTGTAAAAAAGGAGTCAGTGGCATAATAAAGAAAGTTTCAGTGGTATTAAAAGGAAAGAGTCAGTGGTATTATAAAGAAATGGTCAGTGGTATTATAAAGAAAGAGTCAGGTGTATAATAAAGAAAGGGTCAGTCGTATTATAAAGAAAGGGTCAGTGGTATTATAAAGAAAGATTCAGTGGAATTATAAAGAAAGGGTCAGTGGTATCATAAAGAAAGTTTCAGTGGTATTAAAAAGAACATTTCAGTGGTATTATAAAGAAAGAGTCAGTGGTATTATAAAGAAAGGGTCAGTGGTAATCAAAAGAAAGAGTCAGTGGTACTATAAAGAAGGAGTCAGTGGTATTATAAAGAAAGTGTCAGTGGTATTATATAGAAGTAGTCAGTGGTATAATAAAGAAAGTGAGAGTCGTATTTTAAAGAAAGTGTCAGTGGTATTAAAAAGAAAGAGTCAGTGGTATTATAAAGAAAGTGTCAGTGGTATTATATAGAAGTAGTCAGTGGTATAATAAAGAAAGTGTCAGTGTTATTAAAAGAGAGAGTCTGTGGTAATCAAAAGAAAGAGTCAGTGGTACTATAAAGAAGGAGTCAGGGGTATAATAAAGAAAATGTCACTGGTATTATAAAGAAAGAGTCAGTGGTATAAAAGAAAGAGTCAGTGGTATTGTAAAAAAGTAGTCAGTGGCATAATAAAGAAAGTTTCAGTGGTATTAAAAAGAATGGGTCGGTGGTATTACAAAGAAAGTGTCAGTAGTATTAAAAAGAGAGTCAGTTGTTTTATACAGAAAGTGTCAGTGGTATTATAAAGAAGGGTCAGTGGTATTATATAGAAAGTGTCAGTGGTATTAAAAAGAAAGTGTCATTGGTATTATAAAGAAAGAGTCAGTGGTTTTATAAAGAAAGTGTCAATCGTATTAAAAAGAAAGAGTCAGTGGTATTATAAAGAAAGTGTCAGTGGTATTATATAGAAGGAGTCAGTGGTATAATAAAGAAAGTGTCAGTGGTATTAAAAAGAAAGAGTCAGTGGTATTATAAAGAAAGGGTATGTGGTATTATAAAGAAAGGGTGAGTTGTATTATTAAGAAAGTGTCAGTTGTATTTAAAAGAAAGAGTCAGTGGTAATATAAAGAAAGAGGCAGTGGTATTATAAAGAAGGGTCAGCGGTATTATAAAGAAGGGTCACTGGTATTATAAAGAAAGTGTCGGTGGTATTATAAAGAAAGGGTCGGTGGTATTATAAAGAAAGTGTCAGTAGTATTAAAAAGAAAGAGTCAGTCGTATTATAAAGAAAGGGTCAGTGGTATTAAAAAGAAAGAGTCAGTGGTATTATAAAGAAATGGTCAGTGGTATTATAAAGAAAGTGTCAGGTGTATAATAAAGAAAGAGTCAGTCGTATTATAAAGAAAGGGTCAGTGGTATTATAAAGAAAGATTCAGTGGATTATAAAGAAAGAGTCAGTGGTAACATAAAGAAAGTGTCAGTGGTATTATGAAGAAAATTTCAGTGGTATTATAAAGAAAGAGTCAGTGGTATTATAAAGAAAGGGTCAGTGGTATTATAAAGAAAGAGTCAGGTGTATAATAAAGAAAGTGTCAGTGGTATCATAAAGAAAGTGTCAGTGGTAATAAAAAGAAAGAGTCAGTGGTACTATAAAGAAGGAGTCAGTGGTATAATAAAGAAAGTGAGAGTGGTATTTTCAAGAAAGTGTCAGTGGTATTAAAAAGAAAGAGTCAGTGGTATTATAAAGAAAGTGTCAGTGGTATTATATAGAAGTAGTCAGTGGTATAATTAAGAAAGTGTCAGTGGTATTATAAAGAAAGAGTCAGTGGTATTATAAAGAAAGAGTCTGTGGTATTATAAAGAAAGGGTGAGTGGTATTATTAAGAAAGTGTCAGTTGTATTGAAAAGAAAGAGTCAGTGGTATAAAAAGAAAGAGTCAGTGGTATTGTAAAAAAGGAGTCAGTGGCATAATAAAGAAAGTTTCAGTGGTATTAAAAGGAAAGAGTCAGTGGTATTATAAAGAAATGGTCAGTGGTATTATAAAGAAAGAGTCAGGTGTATAATAAAGAAAGGGTCAGTGGTATTATAAAGAAAGGGTCAGTGGTATTATAAAGAAAGATTCAGTGGAATTATAAAGAAAGGGTCAGTGGTATCATAAAGAAAGTTTCAGTGGTATTAAAAAGAACATTTCAGTGGTATTATAAAGAAAGAGTCAGTGGAATTATAAAGAAAGGGTCAGTGGTAATCAAAAGAAAGAGTCAGTGGTACTATAAAGAAGGAGTCAGTGGTATTATAAAGAAAGTGTCAGTGGTATTATATAGAAGTAGTCAGTGGTATAATAAAGAAAGTGAGAGTCGTATTTTAAAGAAAGTGTCAGTGGTATTAAAAAGAAAGAGTCAGTGGTATTATAAAGAAAGTGTCAGTGGTATTATATAGAAGTAGTCAGTGGTATAATAAAGAAAGTGTCAGTGTTATTAAAAGAGAGAGTCTGTGGTAATCAAAAGAAAGAGTCAGTGGTACTATAAAGAAGGAGTCAGGGGTATAATAAAGAAACTGTCACTGGTATTATAAAGAAAGAGTCAGTGGTATAAAAGAAAGAGTCAGTGGTATTGTAAAAAAGTAGTCAGTGGCATAATAAAGAAAGTTTCAGTGGTATTAAAAAGAAAGAGTCAGTGGTATTATAAAGAAATTGTCAGTTGTATTATAAAGAAAGAGTCAGGTGTATAATAAAGAAAGAGTCAGTCGTATTATAAAGAAAGGGTCAGTGGTATTATAAAGAAAGATTCAGTGGATTATAAAGAAAGGGTCAGTGGTAACATAAAGAAAGTGTCAGTGGTATTATAAAGAAAGTTTCAGTGGTATTATAAAGAAAGAGTCAGTGGTATTATAATGAAAGGGTCAGTGGTATTATAAAGAAAGAGTCAGGTGTATAATAAAGAAAGTGTCAGTGGTATTGAAAAGAAAGTGTCAGTGGTAATAAAAAGAAAGAGTCAGTGGTACTATAAAGAAGGAGTCAGTGGTATAATAAAGAAAGTGAGAGTGGTATTTTAAAGAAAGTGTCAGTGGTATTAAAAAGAAAGAATCAGTGGTATTATAAAGAAAGTGTCAGTGGTATTATATAGAAGTAGTCAGTGGTATAATTAAGAAAGTGTCAGTGGTATTTAAAAGAAAGAGTCAGTGGTATTATAAAGAAAGAGTCTGTGGTATTATAATGAAAGGGTGAGTGGTATTATTAAGAAAGTGTCAGTTGTATTGAAAAGAAAGAGTCAGTGGTATAAAAAGAAAGTGTCAGTGGTATTGTAAAAAAGGAGTCAGTAGCATAATAAAGAAAGATTCAGTGGTATTAAAAAGAAATAGTCAGTGGTATTATAAAGAAATGGTCAGTTGTATTATAAAGAAAGAGTCAGGTGTATAATAAAGAACATTTCAGTGGTATTGTAAAGAAAGAGTCAGTGGTTTTATAATGAAAGGGTCAGTGGTATTATAAAGAAAGCGTCAGGTGTATAATAAAGAAAGTGTCAGTGGTATTAAAAAGAAAGAGTCAGTGGTACTATAAAGAAGAAGTCAGTGGTATAATAAAGAAAGTGAGAGTGGTATTTTAAAGAAAGTGTCAGTGGTATTATAAAGAAAGAGTCAGTGGTATTATAAAGAAAGTGTCAGTGGTATTATATAGAAGTAGTCAGTGGTAAAATAAAGATAGTGTCAGTGTTATCAAAAAAAAAGAGTCAGTGGTATTGTAAAAAAGTAGTCAGTGGCATAATAAAGAAAGTTTCAGTGGTATTAAAAAGAAAGAGTCAGTGGTATTATAAAGAAATGGTCAGTGGTATTATAAAGAAAGTGTCAGGTGTATAATAAAGAAAGAGTCAGTCGTATTATAAAGAAAGGGTCAGTGGTATTATAAAGAAAGATTCAGTGGATTATAAAGAAAGAGGCAGTGGTAACATAAAGAAAGTGTCAGTGGTATTAAAAAGAACATTTCAGTGGTATTATAAAGAAAGAGTCAGTGGTATTATAAAGAAAGGGTCAGTGGTAATCAAAAGAAAGAGTCAGTGGTACTATAAAGAAGGAGTCAGTGGTATTATAAAGAAAGTGTCAGTGGTATTATATAGAAGTAGTCAGTGGTATCATAAAGAAAGTGAGAGTCGTATTTTAAAGAAAGTGTCAGTGGTATTAAAAAGAAAGAGTCAGTGGCATTATAAAGAAAGTGTCAGTGGTATTATAAAGAAATTGTCAAGTGTATCATTAAGAAAGAGTCAGTGGTATTATAAAGAAAGTGTCAGTGGTATTATAAAGAAAGTTTCAGTGGTATTATAAAGAAAGAGTCAGTGGTATTATAAAGAAAGGGTCAGTGGTATTATAAAGAAAGAGTCAGGTGTATAATAAAGAAAGTGTCAGTGGTATTGAAAAGAAAGTGTCAGTGGTAATAAAAAGAAAGAGTCAGTGGTACTATAAAGAAGGAGTCAGTGGTATAATAAAGAAAGTGAGAGTGGTATTTTAAAGAAAGTGTCAGTGGTATTAAAAAGAAAGAGTCAGTGGTATTATAAAGAAAGTGTCAGTGGTATTATATAGAAGTAGTCAGTGGTATAATAAAGAAAGTGTCAGTGTTATTAAAAAGAAAGAGTCAGTGGTAATCAAAAGAAAGAGTCAGTGGTACTATAAAGAAGGAGTCAGGGGTATAATAAAGAAACTGTCACTGGTATTATAAAGAAAGTGTCAGTGGTATAAAAGAAAGAGTCAGTGGTATTGTAAAAAAGTAGTCAGTGGCATAATAAAGAAAGTTTCAGTGGTATTAAAAAGAAAGAGTCAGTGGTATTATAAAGAAATTGTCAGTTGTATTATAAAGAAAGAGTCAGGTGTATAATAAAGAAAGAGTCAGTCGTATTATAAAGAAAGATTCAGTGGATTATAAAGAAAGGGTCAATGGTAACATAAAGAAAGTGACAGTGGTATTATAAAGAAAGTTTCAGTGGTAGTATAAAGAAAGAGTCAGTGGTATTATAAAGAAAGGGTCAGTGGTATTATAAAGAAAGAGTCAGGTGTATAATAAAGAAAGTGTCAGTGGTATTGAAAAGAAAGTGTCAGTGGTAATAAAAAGAAAGAGTCAGTGGTACTATAAAGAAGGAGTCAGTGGTATAATAAAGAAAGTGAGAGTGGTATTTTAAAGAAAGTGTCAGTGGTATTAAAAAGAAAGAGTCAGTGGTATTATAAAGAAAGTGTCAGTGGTATTATATAGAAGTAGTCAGTGGTATAATTAAGAAAGTGTCAGTGGTATTTAAAAGAAAGAGTCAGTGGTATTATAAAGAAAGAGTCTGTGGTATTATAATGAAAGAGTGAGTGGTATTATTAAGAAAGTGTCAGTTGTATTGAAAAGAAAGAGTCAGTGGTATAAAAAGAAAGTGTCAGTGGTATTGTAAAAAAGGAGTCAGTGGCATAATAAAAAAAGTTTCAGTGGTATTAAAAAGAAAGAGTCAGTGGTATTATAAAGAAATTGTCAGTGGTATTATAAAGAAAGAGTCAGGTGTATAATAAAGAACATTTCAGTGGTATTATAAAGAAAGAGTCAGTGGTATTATAAAGAAAGGGTCAGTGGTATTATAAAGAAAGCGTCAGGTGTATAATTAAGAAAGTGTCAGTGGTATTAAAAAGAAAGAGTCAGTGGTATTATAAAGAAAGAGTCAGTGGTATTATAAAGAAAGGGTCAGTGGTATTATAAAGAAAGAGTCAGGTGTATAATAAAGAAAGTGTCAGTGGTATTGAAAAGAAAGTGTCAGTGGTAATAAAAAGAAAGAGTCAGTGGTATTATCAAGAAGGAGTCAGTGGTATAATAAAGAAAGTGAGAGTGGTATTTTAAGAAAAGTGTCAGTGGTATTAAAAGAAAGAGTCAGTGGTATTATGAAGAAAGAGTCTGTGGTATTATAAAGAAAGGGTGAGTGGTATTATTAATAAAGTGTCAGTTGTATTAAAAAGAAAGAGTCAGTGGTATTATAAAGAAAGAGGCAGTGGCATTATAATAAAGGGTCAGTGGTATTATCAAGAAGGGTCAATGGTATTATAAAGATGGTGTCAGTGGTATTATAAAGAATGGGTCGGTGGTATTACAAAGAAAGCGTCAGTAGTATTAAAAAGAGAGTCAGTTGTTTTATACAGAAAGTGTCAGTGGTATTATAAAGAAGGGTCAGTGGTATTATATAGAAAGTGTCAGTGGTATTAAAAAGAAAGTGTCATTGGTATTATAAAGAAAGAGTCAGTGGTTTTATAAAGAAAGTGTCAATCGTATTAAAAAGAAAGAGTCAGTGGTATTATAAAGAAAGTGTCAGTGGTATTATATAGAAGGAGTCAGTGGTATAATAAAGAAAGTGTCAGTGGTATTAAAAAGAAAGAGTCAGTGGTATTATAAAGAAAGGGTATGTGGTATTATAAAGAAAGGGTGAGTGGTATTATTAAGAAAGTGTCAGTTGTATTTAAAAGAAAGAGTCAGTGGTAATATAAAGAAAGAGGCAGTGGTATTATAAAGAAGGGTCAGCGGTATTATAAAGAAGGGTCACTGGTATTATAAAGAAAGTGTCGGTGGTATTATAAAGAAAGGGTCGGTGGTATTATAAAGAAAGTGTCAGTAGTATTAAAAAGAAAGAGTCAGTCGTATTATAAAGAAAGGGTCAGTGGTATTATAAAGATAGATTCAGTTGATTATAAAGAAAGGGTCATTGGTATCATTAAGAAAGTGTCAGTGGTATTATAAAAAAAGTTTCAGTGGTATTATAAAGAAAGAGTCAGTGGTATTATAAAGAAAGGGTCAGTGGTATTATAAAGAAAGAGTCAGGTGTATAATAAAGAAAGTGTCAGTGGTATTGAAAAGAAAGTGTCAGTGGTAATAAAAAGAAAGAGTCAGTGGTATTATAAAGAAGGAGTCAGTGGTATAATAAAGAAAGTGTCAGTGGTATTAAAAAGAAAGAGTCAGTGGTATTATGAAGAAAGTGTCTGTGGTATTATAAAGAAAGGGTGAGTGGTATTATTAATAAAGTGTCAGTTGTATTAAAAAGAAAGAGTCAGTGGTATTATAAAGAAAGAGGCAGTGGCATTATAATAAAGGGTCAGTGGTATTATCAAGAAGGGTCAATGGTATTATAAAGATGGTGTCAGTGGTATTATAAAGAATGGGTCGGTGGTATTACAAAGAAAGTGTCAGTAGTTTTAAAAAGAGAGTCAGTTGTTTTATGCAGAAAGTGCCAGTGGTATTATAAAGAAGGGTCAGTGGTATTATATAGAAAGTGTCAGTGGTATTAAAAAGAAAGTGTCATTGGTATTATAAAGAAAGAGTCAGTGGTTTTATGAAGAAAGTGTCAATCGTATTAAAAAGAAAGAGTCAGTGGTATTATAAAGAAAGTGTCAGTGGTATTATATAGAAGGAGTCAGTGGTATAATAAAAAAAGTGTCAGTGGTATTAAAAAGAAGGAGTCAGTGGTATTATAAAGAAAGGGTATGTGGTATTATAAAGAAAGGGTGAGTGGTATTATTAAGAAAGTGTCAGTTGCATTAAAAAGAAAGAGTCAGTGGTATTATAAAGAAAGAGGCAGTGGTATTATAAAGAAGGGTCAGCGGTATTATAGAGAAGGGTCACTGGTATTATAAAGAAAGAGTCGGTGGTATTACAAAGAAAGGGTCGGTGGTATTATAAAGAAAGTGTCGGTGGTATTATAAAGAAAGGGTCGGTGGTATTATAAAGAAAGTGTCAGTACTATTAAAAAGAAAGTGTCAGTGGTATTATAAAGAAAGTGTCAGTGGTATTTAAAAGAAAGTGAGAGTGGTATTTTAAAGAAAGTGTCAGTGGTATTAAAAGAAAGAGTCAGTGGTATTATAAAGAAAGTGTCAGTGGTATTATATAGAAGTAGTCAGTGGTATAATAAAGAAAGTGTCAGTGGTATTAAAAAGAAAGAGTCAGTGGTATTATGAAGAAAGAGTCTGTGGTATTATAAAGAAAGGGTGAGTGGTATTATTAATAAAGTGTCAGTTGTATTAAAAAGAAAGAGTCAGTGGTATTATAAAGAAAGAGGCAGTGGCATTATAATAAAGGGTCAGTGGTATTATCAAGAAGGGTCAATGGTATTATAAAGATGGTGTCAGTGGTATTATAAATAATGGGTCGGTGGTATTACAAAGAAAGTGTCAGTAGTATTAAAAAGAGAGTCAGTTGTTTTATGCAGAAAGTGTCAGTGGTATTATAAAGAAGGGTCAGTGGTATTATATAGAAAGTGTCAGTGGTATTAAAAAGAAAGTGTCATTGGTATTATAAAGAAAGAGTCAGTGGTTTTATGAAGAAAGTGTCAATCGTATTAAAAAGAAAGAGTCAGTGGTATTATAAAGAAAGTGTCAGTGGTATTATATAGAAGGAGTCAGTGGTATAATAAAAAAAGTGTCAGTGGTATTAAAAAGAAGGAGTCAGTGGTATTATAAAGAAAGGGTATGTGGTATTATAAAGAAAGGGTGAGTGGTATTATTAAGAAAGTGTCAGTTGCATTAAAAAGAAAGTGTCAGTGGTATTATAAAGAAAGAGGCAGTGGTATTATAAAGAAGGGTCAGCGGTATTATAAAGAAGGGTCACTGGTATTATAAAGAAAGAGTCGGTGGTATTACAAAGAAAGGGTAGGTGGTATTATAAAGAAAGTGTCGGTGGTATTATAAAGAAAGGGTCGGTGGTATTATAAAGAAAGTGTCAGTAGTATTAAAAAGAAAGTGTCAGTGGTATTATAAAGAATGTGTCAGTGGTATTTAAAAGAAAGTGTGAGTGGTATTAAAAAGAAAGTGTGAGTGGTTTTAAAAGAAGAGTCAGTGGTATTATAAGAAAGGGTCAGTGGTATTATAAAGAAACGGTCAGTGGTATTAAAAAGAAAGGGTCAGTGGTATTATAAAAAAAGGATCAGTGGTATTATACAGAAAGAGTCAGTGGTATAATAAAGAAAGGAGTCAATGGTATTATATAGAAAGTGTCAGTGGTATTATAAAGAAAGGTTCAGTGGTATTAAAAAGAAAGGTTCAGTGGTATTATAAATAAAATGTCAGTGGTATTATAAAGAAAGGGTTAGTGGTGTTATAAAGAAAGAGTCAGTGGTATAATAAAGAAAGTGTCAGTCGTATTATAAAGAAACAGTCAGTGGTATAAAAAAGAGTCAGTGGTATTGTAAAAAAGGAGTTAGTGGCATAATAAAGAAATTTTCAGTGGTATTAAAAAGAAATAGTCTGTGGTATTATAAAGAAATGGTCATGGTATTATAAAGAAAGAGTCAGGTGTATAATAAAGAAAGAGTCAGTCATATTATAAAGAAAGGGTCAGTGGTATTATAAAGAAAGGGTCAGTGGTATTGAAAGAAGGAGTCAGTGGTATTTAAAAGATAGTGTCAGTGGTATTATAAAGAAAGATTCTGTGGAATTATAAAGATAGTGTCAGTGACATTATAAAGAAAGTGTCAGTGGTATTAAAAAGAAAGAGTCAGTGGTATTATAAGGAAAGTGTCAGTGGTATTATATAGAAGGAGTCAGTGGTATAATAAAGAAAGTGTCAGTGGTATTAAAAAGAAAGTGTCAGTGGTATTATAAAGAAAGGGTCAGTGGTATTATCAAGAAAGGGTGAGTGGTATTATTAAAAAAGTGTCAGTTGTATTAAAAAGAAAGAGTCAGTGGTATTATAAAGAAAGAGGCAGTGGCATTATAATAAAGGGTCAGTGGTATTATCAAGAAGGGTCAATGGTATTATAAAGATGGTGTCAGTGGTATTATAAAGAATGGGTCGGTGGTATTACAAAGAAAGTGTCAGTAGTATTTAAAAGAGAGTCAGTTGTTTTATACAGAAAGTGTCAGTGGTTTTATAAAGAAGGGTCAGTGGTATTATATAGAAAGTGTCAGTGGTATTAAAAAGAAAGTGTCATTGGTATTATAAAGGAAGAGTCAGTGGTTTCATAAAGAAAGTGTCAATCGTATTAAAAAGAAAGAGTCAGTGGTATTATAAAGAAAGTGTCAGTGGTATTATATAGAAGGAGTCAGTGTTTGGATTATAAAGAAAGTGTCAGTGGTATTAAAAAGAAAGAGTCAGTGGTATTATAAAGAAAGGGTATGTGGTATTATAAAGAAAGATTCAGTGGCTTATAAAGAAAGGGTCAGTGATATCATAAAGAAAGTGTCAGTGGTATTATAAAGAAAGTTTCAGTGGTATTATAAGGAAAGAGTCAGTGGTATTATAAAGAAAGGGTCAGTGGTATTATAAAGAAAGAGTCAGGTGTATAATAAAGAAAGTGTCAGTGGTATTGAAAAGAAAGTGTCAGTGGTAATAAAAAGAAAGAGTCAGTGGTATTATAAAGAAGGAGTCAGTGGTATAATAAAGAAAGTGAGAGTGGTATTTTAAAGAAAATGTCAGTGGTATTAAAAGAAAGAGTCAGTGGTATTATAAAGAAAGTGTCAGTTGTATTATATAGAAGTAGTCAGTGGTATAATAAAGAAAGTGTCAGTGGTATTAAAAAGAAAGAGTCAGTGGTATTATGAAGAAAGAGTCTGTGGTATTATAAAGAAAGGGTGAGTGGTATTATTAATAAAGTGTCAGTTGTATTAAAAAGAAAGAGTCAGTGGTATTATAAAGAAAGAGGCAGTGGCATTATAATAAAGGGTCAGTGGTATTATCAAGAAGGGTCAATGGTATTATAAAGATGGTGTCAGTGGTATTATAAAGAATGGGTCGGTGGTATTATAAAGAAAGATTCAGTGGAATTATAAAGAAAGGGTCAGTGGTATCATAAAGAAAGTTTCAGTGGTATTAAAAAGAACATTTCAGTGGTATTATAAAGAAAGAGTCAGTGGTATTATAAAGAAAGGGTCAGTGGTAATCAAAAGAAAGAGTCAGTGGTACTATAAAGAAGGAGTCAGTGGTATTATAAAGAAAGTGTCAGTGGTATTATATAGAAGTAGTCAGTGGTATAATAAAGAAAGTGAGAGTCGTATTTTAAAGAAAGTGTCAGTGGTATTAAAAAGAAAGAGTCAGTGGCATTATAAAGAAAGTGTCAGTGGTATTACAAAGAAATTGTCAAGTGTATAATTAAGAAAGAGTCAGTCGTATTATAAAGAAAGTGTCAGTGGTATTATAAAGAAAGTGTCAGTGGTATTATATAGAAGGAGTCAGTGGTATAATAAAGAAAGTGTCAGTGTTATTAAAAAGAAAGAGTCAGTGGTAATCAAAAGAAAGAGTCAGTGGTACTATAAAGACGGAGTCAGGGGTATAATAAAGAAACTGTCACTGGTATTATAAAGAAAGTGTCAGTGGTATAAAAGAAAGAGTCAGTGGTATTGTAAAAAAGTAGTCAGTGGCATAATAAAGAAAGTTTCAGTGGTATTAAAAAGAAAGAGTCAGTGGTATTATAAAGAAATTGTCAGTTGTATTATAAAGAAAGAGTCAGGTGTATAATAAAGAAAGAGTCAGTCGTATTATAAAGAAAGGGTCAGTGGTATTATAAAGAAAGATTCAGTGGATTATAAAGAAAGGGTCAGTGGTAACATAAAGAAAGTGACAGTGGTATTATAAAGAAAGTTTCAGTGGTATTATAAAGAAAGAGTCAGTGGTATTATAAAGAAAGGGTCAGTGGTATTATAAAGAAAGAGTCAGGTGTATAATAAAGAAAGTGGCAGTGGTATTGAAAAGAAAGTGTCAGTGGTAATAAAAAGAAAGAGTCAGTGGTACTATAAAGAAGGAGTCAGTGGTATAATAAAGAAAGTGAGAGTGGTATTTTCAAGAAAGTGTCAGTGGTATTAAAAAGAAAGAGTCAGTGGTATTATAAAGAAAGTGTCAGTGGTATTATATAGAAGTAGTCGGTGGTATAATTAAGAAAGTGTCAGTGGTATTTAAAAGAAAGAGTCAGTGGTATTATAAAGAAAGAGTCTGTGGTATTATAATGAAAGGGTGAGTGGTATTATTAAGAAAGTGTCAGTTGTATTGAAAAGAAAGAGTCAGTGGTATAAAAAGAAAGTGTCAGTGGTATTGTAAAAAAGGAGTCCGTGGCATAATAAAGAAAGTTTCAGTGGTATTAAAAAGAAATAGTCAGTGGTATTATAAAGAAATGGTCAGTGGTATTATAAAGAAAGAGTCAGGTGTATAATAAAGAACATTTCAGTGGTATTATAAAGAAAGAGTCAGTGGTATTATAAAGAAAGGGTCAGTGGTATTATAAAGAAAGCGTCAGGTGTATAATAAAGAAAGTGTCAGTGGTATTAAAAAGAAAGAGTCAGTGGTATTATAAAGAAAGAGTCAGTGGTATTATAAAGAAAGTGTCAGTGGTATTATAAAGAAAGAGTCAGGTGTATAATAAAGAAAGTGTCAGTGGTATTGAAAAGAAAGTGTCAGTGGTAATAAAAAGAAAGAGTCAGTGGTATTATCAAGAAGGAGTCAGTGGTATAATAAAGAAAGTGAGATTGGTATTTTCAGAAAAGTGTCAGTGGTATTAAAAGAAAGAGTCAGTGGTATTATAAAGAAAGTGTCAGTGGTATTATATAGAAGTAGTCAGTGGTATAATAAAGAAAGTGTCAGTGGTATTAAAAAAAAGAGTCAGTGGTATTATGAAGAAAGAGTCTGTGGTATTATAAAGAAAGGGTGAGTGGTATTATTAATAAAGTGTCAGTTGTATTAAAAAGAAAGAGTCAGTGGTATTATAAAGAAAGAGGCAGTGGCATTATAATAAAGGGTCAGTGGTATTATCAAGAAGGGTCAATGGTATTATAAAGATGGTGTCAGTGGTATTATAAAGAATGGGTCGGTGGTATTACAAAGAAAGCGTCAGTAGTATTAAAAAGAGAGTCAGTTGTTTTATACAGAAAGTGTCAGTGGTATTATAAAGAAGGGTCAGTGGTATTATATAGAAAGTGTCAGTGGTATTAAAAAGAAAGTGTCATTGGTATTATAAAGAAAGAGTCAGTGGTTTTATAAAGAAAGTGTCAATCGTATTAAAAAGAAAGAGTCAGTGGTATTATAAAGAAAGTGTCAGTGGTATTATATAGAAGGAGTCAGTGGTATAATAAAGAAAGTGTCCGTGGTATTAAAAAGAAAGAGTCAGTGGTATTATAAAGAAAGGGTATGTGGTATTATAAAGAAAGGGTGAGTGGTAATATTAAGAAAGTGTCAGTTGTATTTAAAAGAAAGAGTCAGTGGTAATATAAAGAAAGAGGCAGTGGTATTATAAAGAAGGGTCAGCGGTATTATAAAGAAGGGTCACTGGTATTATAAAGAAAGTGTCGGTGGTATTATAAAGAAAGGGTCGGTGGTATTATAAAGAAAGTGTCAGTAGTATTAAAAAGAAAGAGTCAGTCGTATTATAAAGAAAGGGTCAGTGGTATTATAAAGAAAGATTCAGTTGATTATAAAGAAAGGGTCATTGGTATCATAAAGAAAGTGTCAGTGGTATTATAAAGAAAGTTTCAGTAGTATTATAAAGAAAGAGTCAGTGGTATTATAAAGAAAGAGTCAGGTGTATAATAAAGAAAGTGTCAGTGGTATTGAAAAGAAAGTGTCAGTGGTAATAAAAAGAAAGAGTCAGTGGTATTATAAAGAAGGAGTCAGTGGTATAATAAAGAAAGTGAGAGTGGTATTTTAAAGAAAGTGTCAGTGGTATTAAAAGAAAGAGTCAGTGGTATTATAAAGAAAGTGTCAGTGGTATTATATAGAAGTAGTCAGTGGTATAATAAAGAAAGTGTCAGTGGTATTAAAAAGAAAGAGTCAGTGGTATTATGAAGAAAGAGTCTGTGGTATTATAAAGAAAGTGTGAGTGGTATTATTAATAAAGTGTCAGTTGTATTAAAAAGAAAGAGTCAGTCGTATTATAAAGAAAGAGGCAGTGGCATTATAATAAAGGGTCAGTGGTATTATCAAGAAGGGTCAATGGTATTATAAAGATGGTGTCAGTGGTATTATAAAGAATGGGTCGGTGGTATTACAAAGAAAGTGTCAGTAGTATTAAAAAGAGAGTCAGTTGTTTTATGCAGAAAGTGTCAGTGGTATTATTAAGAAGGGTCAGTGGTATTATATAGAAAGTGTCAGTGGTATTAAAAAGAAAGTGTCATTGGTATTATAAAGAAAGAGTCAGTGGTTTTATAAAGAAAGTGTCAATCGTATTAAAAAGAAAGAGTCAGTGGTATTATAAAGAAAGTGTCAGTGGTATTATATAGAAGGAGTCAGTGGTATAATAAAGAAAGTGTCAGTGGTATTAAAAAGAAAGAGTCAGTGGTATTATAAAGAAAGGGTATGTGGTATTATAAAGAAAGGGTGAGTGGTATTATTAAGAAAGTGTCAGTTGTATTTAAAAGAAAGAGTCAGTGGTAATATAAAGAAAGAGGCAGTGGTATTATAAAGAAGGGTCAGCGGTATTATAAAGAAGGGTCACTGGTATTATAAAGAAAGTGTCGGTGGTATTATAAAGAAAGGGTCGGTGGTATTTTAAAGAAAGTGTCAGTAGTATTAAAAAGAAAGAGTCAGTCGTATTATAAAGAAAGGGTCAGTGGTATTATAAAAAAAGATTCAGTGGATTATAAAGAAAGGGTCAGTGGTATCATAAAGAAAGTGTCAGTGGTATTATAAAGAAAGTTTCAGTGGTATTATAAGGAAAGAGTCAGTGGTATTATAAAGAAAGGGTCAGTGGTATTATAAAGAAAGAGTCAGGTGTATAATAAAGAAAGTGTCAGTGGTATTGAAAAGAAAGTGTCAGTGGTAATAAAAAGAAAGAGTCAGTGGTATTATAAAGAAGGAGTCAGTGGTATAATAAAGAAAGTGAGAGTGGTATTTTAAAGAAAATGTCAGTGGTATTAAAAGAAAGAGTCAGTGGTATTATAAAGAAAGTGTCAGTTGTATTATATAGAAGTAGTCAGTGGTATAATTAAGAAAGTGTCAGTGGTATTTAAAAGAAAGAGTCAGTGGTATTATAAAGAAAGGGTGAGTGGTATTATTAAGAAAGTGTCAGTTGTATTGAAAAGAAAGAGTCAGTGGTATAAAAAGAAAGAGTCAGTGGTATTGTAAAAAAGGAGTCAGTGGCATAATAAAGAAAGTTTCAGTGGTATTAAAAGGAAAGAGTCAGTGGTATTATAAAGAAATGGTCAGTGGTATTATAAAGAAAGAGTCAGGTGTATAATAAAGAAAGGGTCAGTCGTATTATAAAGAAAGGGTCTGTGGTATTATAAAGAAGGATTCAGTGGAATTATAAAGAAAGGGTCAGTGGTATCATAAAGAAAGTTTCAGTGGTATTAAAAAGAACATTTCAGTGGTATTATAAAGAAAGTGTCAGTGGTATTATAAAGAAAGAGTCAGTGGTATTATAAAGAAAGGGTCAGTGGTATTATATAGAAAGTGTCAGTGGTATTATAAAGAAAGGGTCAGTGGTATTAAAAAGAAAGGTTCAGTGGTATTATAAATAAAATGTCAGTGGTATTATAAAGAAAGGGTTAGTGGTGTTATAAAGAAAGAGTCAGTGGTATAATAAAGAAAGTGTAAGTGGTATTATAAAGAAAGAGTCAGTGGTATAAAAAAGAGTCAGTGGTATTGTAAAAAAGGAGTTAGTGGCATAATAAAGAAAGTTTCAGTGGTATTAAAAAGAAAGTGTCAGTGGTATTATATAGAAGGAGTCAGTGGTTGGATTATAAAGAAAGTGTCAGTGGTATTAAAAAGAAAGAGTCAGTTGTATTATAAAGAAAGGGTATGTGGTATTATAAAGAAAGGGTGAGTGGTATTATTAAGAAAGTGTCAGTTGTATTTAAAAGAAAGAGTCAGTGGTAATATAAAGAAAGAGGCAGTGGTATTATAAAGAAGGGTCAGCGGTATTATAAAGAAGGGTCACTGGTATTATAAAGAAAGTGTCGGTGGTATTATAAAGAAAGGGTCGGTGGTATTTTAAAGAAAGTGTCAGTAGTATTAAAAAGAAAGAGTCAGTCGTATTATAAAGAAAGGGTCAGTGGTATTATAAAAAAAGATTCAGTGGATTATAAAGAAAGGGTCAGTGGTATCATAAAGAAAGTGTCAGTGGTATTATAAAGAAAGTTTCAGTGGTATTATAAGGAAAGAGTCAGTGGTATTATAAAGAAAGGGTCAGTGGTATTATAAAGAAAGAGTCAGGTGTATAATAAAGAAAGTGTCAGTGGTATTGAAAAGAAAGTGTCAGTGGTAATAAAAAGAAAGAGTCAGTGGTATTATAAAGAAGGAGTCAGTGGTATAATAAAGAAAGTGAGAGTGGTATTAAAAGAAAATGTCAGTGGTATTAAAAGAAAGAGTCAGTGGTATTATAAAGAAAGTGTCAGTTGTATTATATAGAAGTAGTCAGTGGTATAATTAAGAAAGTGTCAGTGGTATTTAAAAGAAAGAGTCAGTGGTATTATAAAGAAAGGGTGAGTGGTATTATTAAGAAAGTGTCAGTTGTATTGAAAAGAAAGAGTCAGTGGTATAAAAAGAAAGAGTCAGTGGTATTGTAAAAAAGGAGTCAGTGGCATAATAAAGAAAGTTTCAGTGGTATTAAAAGGAAAGAGTCAGTGGTATTATAAAGAAATGGTCAGTGGTATTATAAAGAAAGAGTCAGGTGTATAATAAAGAAAGGGTCAGTCGTATTATAAAGAAAGGGTCTGTGGTATTATAAAGAAAGATTCAGTGGAATTATAAAGAAAGGGTCAGTGGTATCATAAAGAAAGTTTCAGTGGTATTAAAAAGAACATTTCAGTGGTATTATAAAGAAAGAGTCAGTGGTATTATAAAGAAAGGGTCAGTGGTAATCAAAAGAAAGAGTCAGTGGTACTATAAAGAAGGAGTCAGTGGTATTATAAAGAAAGTGTCAGTGGTATTATATAGAAGTAGTCAGGGTATAATAAAGAAAGTGAGAGTCGTATTTTAAAGAAAGTGTCAGTGGTATTAAAAAGAAAGAGTCAGTGGCATTATAAAGAAAGTGTCAGTGGTATTATAAAGAAAGAGTTAAGTGTATAATAAAGAAAGAGTCAGTCGTATTATAAAGAAAGGGTCAGTGGTATTATAAAGAAAGATTCAGTGGATTATAAAGAAAGGGTCAGTGGTAACATTAAGAAAGTGTCAGCGGTATTATAAAGAAAGTTTCAGTGGTATTATAAAGAAAGAGTCAGTGGTATTATAAAGAAAGGGTCAGTGGTATTATAAAGAAAGAGTCAGGTGTATAATAAAGAAGGTGTCAGTGGTATTGAAAAGAAAGTGTCAGTGGTTATAAAAAGAAAGAGTCAGTGGTACTATAAAGAAGCAGTCAGTGGTATAATAAAGAAAGTGAGAGTGGTATTTTAAAGAAAGTGTCAGTGGTATTAAAAAGAAAGAGTCAGTGGTATTATAAAGAAAGTGTCAGTGGTATTATATAGAAGTAGTCAGTGGTATAATAAAGAAAGTGTCAGTGTTATTAAAAGAGAGAGTCTGTGGTAATCAAAAGAAAGAGTCAGTGGTACTATAAAGAAGGAGTCAGGGGTATAATAAAGAAACTGTCACTGGTATTATAAAGAAAGAGTCAGTGGTATAAAAGAAAGAGTCAGTGGTATTGTAAAAAAGTAGTCAGTGGCATAATAAAGAAAGTTTCAGTGGTATTAAAAAGAAAGAGTCAGTGGTATTATAAAGAAATTGTCAGTTGTATTATAAAGAAACAGTCAGGTGTATAATAAAGAAAGAGTCAGTCGTATTATAAAGAAAGGGTCAGTGGTATTATAAAGAAAGATTCAGTGGATTATAAAGAAAGGGTCAGTGGTAACATAAAGAAAGTGTCAGTGGTATTATAAAGAAAGTTTCAGTGGTATTATAAAGAAAGAGTCAGTGGTATTATAAAGAAAGGGTCAGTGGTATTATAAAGAAAGAGTCAGGTGTATAATAAAGAAAGTGTCAGTGGTATTGAAAAGAAAGTGTCAGTGGTAATAAAAAGAAAGAGTCAGTGGTACTATAAAGAAGGAGTCAGTGGTATAATAAAGAAAGTGAGAGTGGTATTTTAAAGAAAGTGTCAGTGGTATTAAAAAGAAAGAATCAGTGGTATTATAAAGAAAGTGTCAGTGGTATTATATAGAAGTAGTCAGTGGTATAATTAAGAAAGTGTCAGTGGTATTTAAAAGAAAGAGTCAGTGGTATTATAAAGAAAGAGTCTGTGGTATTATAATGAAAGGGTGAGTGGTATTATTAAGAAAGTGTCAGTTGTATTGAAAAGAAAGAGTCAGTGGTATAAAAAGAAAGTGTCAGTGGTATTGTAAAAAAGGAGTCAGTAGCATAATAAAGAAAGTTTCAGTGGTATTAAAAAGAAATAGTCAGTGGTATTATAAAGAAAGGGTCAGTTGTATTATAAAGAAAGAGTCAGGTGTATAATAAAGAACATTTCAGTGGTATTATAAAGAAAGAGTCAGTGGTATTATAAAGAAAGGGTCAGTGGTATTATAAAGAAAGCGTCAGGTGTATAATAAAGAAAGTGTCAGTGGTATTTAAAAGAAAGAGTCAGTGGTACTATAAAGAAGGAGTCAGTGGTATAATAAAGAAAGTGAGAGTGGTATTTTAAGGAAAGTGTCAGTGGTATTATAAAGAAAGAGTCAGTGGTATTATAAAGAAAGTGTCAGTGGTATTATATAGAAGTAGTCAGTGGTATAATAAAGATAGTGTCAGTGTTATTAAAAAGAAAGAGTCAGTGGTAATCAAAAGAAAGAGTCAGTGGTACTATAAAGAAGGAGTCAGTGGTATAATAAAGAAAATGTCACTAGTATTATAAAGAAAGAGTCAGTGGTTTAAAAAAAAGAGTCAGTGGTATTGTAAAAAAGTAGTCAGTGGCATAATAAAGAAAGTTTCAGTGGTATTAAAATGAAAGAGTCAGTGGTATTATAAAGAAATGGTCAGTGGTATTATAAAGAAAGTGTCAGGTGTATAATAAAGAAAGAGTCAGTCGTATTATAAAGAAAGGGTCAGTGGTATTATAAAGAAAGATTCAGTGGATTATAAAGAAAGAGTCAGTGGTAACATAAAGAAAGTGTCAGTGGTATTAAAAAGAACATTTCAGTGGTATTATAAAGAAAGAGTCCGTGGTATTATAAAGAAAGGGTCAGTGGTAATCAAAAGAAAGAGTCAGTGGTACTATAAAGAAGGAGTCAGTGGTATTATAAAGAAAGTGTCAGTGGTATTATATAGAAGTAGTCAGTGGTATAATAAAGAAAGTGAGAGTCGTATTTTAAAGAAAGTGTCAGTGGTATTAAAAAGAAAGAGTCAGTGGCATTATAAAGAAAGTGTCAGTGGTATTATAAAGAAATTGTCAAGTGTATAATTAAGAAAGAGTCAGTCGTATTATAAAGAAAGTGTCAGTGGTATTATAAAGAAAGTTTCAGTGGTATTATAAAGAAAGAGTCAGTGGTATTATAAAGAAAGGGTCAGTGGTATTATAAAGAAAGAGTCAGGTGTATAATAAAGAAAGTGTCAGTGGTATTGAAAAGAAAGTGTCAGTGGTTATAAAAAGAAAGAGTCAGTGGTACTATAAAGAAATTGTCAGTTGTATTATAAAGAAAGAGTCAGGTGTATAATAAAGAAAGAGTCAGTCGTATTATAAAGAAAGGGTCAGTGGTATTATAAAGAAAGATTCAGTGGATTATAAAGAAAGGGTCAGTGGTAACATAAAGAAAGTGACAGTGGTATTATAAAGAAAGTTTCAGTGGTATTATAAAGAAAGAGTCAGTGGTATTATAAAGAAAGGGTCAGTGGTATTTTAAAGAAAGAGTCAGGTGTATAATAAAGAAAGTGTCAGTGGTATTGAAAAGAAAGTGTCAGTGGTAATAAAAAGAAAGAGTCAGTGGTATTATCAAGAAGGAGTCAGTGGTATAATAAAGAAAGTGAGAGTGGTATTTTCAGAAAAGTGTCAGTGGTATTAAAAGAAAGAGTCAGTGGTATTATAAAGAAAGTGTCAGTGGTATTATATAGAAGTAGTCAGTGGTATAATAAAGAAAGTGTCAGTGGTATTAAAAAGAAAGAGTCAGTGGTATTATGAAGAAAGAGTCTGTGGTATTATAAAGAAAGGGTGAGTTGTATTATTAATATAGTGTCAGTTGTATTAAAAAGAAAGAGTCAGTGGTATTATAAAGAAAGAGGCAGTGGCATTATAATAAAGGGTCAGTGGTATTATCAAGAAGGGTCAATGGTATTATAAAGATGGTGTCAGTGGTGTTATAAAGAATGGGTCGGTGGTATTACAAAGAAAGCGTCAGTAGTATTAAAAAGAGAGTCAGTTGTTTTATACAGAAAGTGTCAGTGGTATTATAAAGAAGGGTCAGTGGTATTATATAGAAAGTGTCAGTGGTATTAAAAAGAAAGTGTCATTGGTATTATAAAGAAAGAGTCAGTGGTTTTATAAAGAAAGTGTCAATCGTATTAAAAAGAAAGAGTCAGTGGTATTATAAAGAAAGTGTCAGTGGTATTATATAGAAGGAGTCAGTGGTATAATAAAGAAAGTGTCCGTGGTATTAAAAAGAAAGAGTCAGTGGTATTATAAAGAAAGGGTATGTGGTATTATAAAGAAAGGGTGAGTGGTATTATTAAGAAAGTGTCAGTTGTATTTAAAAGAAAGAGTCAGTGGTAATATAAAGAAAGAGGCAGTGGTATTATAAAGAAGGGTCAGCGGTATTATAAAGAAGGGTCACTGGTATTATAAAGAAAGTGTCGGTGGTATTATAAAGAAAGGGTCGGTGGTATTATAAAGAAAGTGTCAGTAGTATTAAAAAGAAAGAGTCAGTCGTATTATAAAGAAAGGGTCAGTGGTATTATAAAGAAAGATTCAGTTGATTATAAAGAAAGGGTCATTGGTATCATAAAGAAAGTGTCAGTGGTATTATAAAGAAAGTTTCAGTGGTATTATAAAGAAAGAGTCAGTGGTATTATAAAGAAGGAGTCAGGTGTATAATAAAGAAAGTGTCAGTGGTATTGAAAAGAAAGTGTCAGTGGTAATAAAAAGAAAGAGTCAGTGGTATTATAAAGAAGGAGTCAGTAGTATAATAAAGAAAGTGAGAGTGGTATTTTAAAGAAAGTGTCAGTGGTATTAAAAGAAAGAGTCAGTGGTATTATAAAGAAAGTGTCAGTGGTATTATATAGAAGTAGTCAGTGGTATAATAAAGAAAGTGTCAGTGGTATTAAAAAGAAAGAGTCAGTGGTATTATGAAGAAAGAGTCTGTGGTATTATAAAGAAAGTGTGAGTGGTATTATTAATAAAGTGTCAGTTGTATTAAAAAGAAAGAGTCAGTGGTATTATAAAGAAAGAGGCAGTGGCATTATAATAAAGGGTCAGTGGTATTATCAAGAAGGGTCAATGGTATTATAAAGATGGTGTCAGTGGTATTATAAAGAATGGGTTGGTGGTATTACAAAGAAAGTGTCAGTAGTATTAAAAAGAGAGTCAGTTGTTTTATGCAGAAAGTGTCAGTGGTATTATAAAGAAGGGTCAGTGGTATTATATAGAAAGTGTCAGTGGTATTAAAAAGAAAGTGTCATTGGTATTATAAAGAAAGAGGCAGTGGTTTTATGAAGAAAGTGTCAATCGTATTAAAAAGAAAGAGTCAGTGGTATTATAAAGAAAGTGTCAGTGGTATTATATAGAAGGAGTCAGTGGTATAATAAAAAAAGTGTCAGTGGTATTAAAAAGAAGGAGTCAGTGGTATTATAAAGAAAGGGTATGTGGTATTATAAAGAAAGGGTGAGTGGTATTATTAAGAAAGTGTAAGTTGCATTAAAAAGAAAGAGTCAGTGGTATTATAAAGAAACAGTCAGTGGTATAAAAAAGAGTCAGTGGTATTGTAAAAAAGGAGTTAGTGGCATAATAAAGAAAGTTTCAGTGGTATTAAAAAGAAATAGTCTGTGGTATTATAAAGAACTGGTCATGGTATTATAAAGAAAGAGTCAGGTGTATAATAAAGAAAGAGTCAGTCATATTATAAAGAAAGGGTCAGTGGTATTATAAAGAAAGGGTCAATGGTATTGAAAGAAGGAGTCAGTGGTATTAAAAAGATAGTGTCAGTGGTATTATAAAGAAAGATTCTGTGGAATTATAAAGATAGTGTCAGTGACATTATAAAGAAAGTGTCAGTGGTATTAAAAAGAAAGAGTCAGTGGTATTATAAGGAAAGTGTCAGTGGTATTATATAGAAGGAGTCAGTGGTATAATAAAGAAAGTGTCAGTGGTATTAAAAATAAAGTGTCAGTGGTATTATAAAGAAAGGGTCAGTGGTATTATCAAGAAAGAGTCAGGTGTATAATAAAAAAAGAGTCAGTCATATTATAAAGAAAGGGTCAGTGGTATTATAAAGAAAGGGTCAGTGGTATTGAAAGAAGGAGTCAGTGGTATTTAAAAGATAGTGTCAGTGGTATTATAAAGAAAGATTCTGTGGAATTATAAAGATAGTGTCAGTGACATTATAAAGAAAGTGTCAGTGGTATTAAAAAGAAAGAGTCAGTGGTATTATAAAGAAAGGGTATGTGGTATTATAAAGAAAGGGTGAGTGGTATTATTAAGAAAGTGTCAGTTGTAACTAAAAGAAAGAGTCAGTGGTAATATAAAGAAAGAGGCAGTGGTATTATAAAGAAGGGT
Source organism: Gari tellinella (assembly GCA_922989275.2). Lineage (NCBI taxonomy): Eukaryota > Metazoa > Mollusca > Bivalvia > Cardiida > Psammobiidae > Gari > Gari tellinella. The sequence continues at coordinate 33,777,437 of OV277861.1, read as the reverse complement.
CAGCGGTATTATAAAGAAGGGTCACTGGTATTATAAAGAATGTATCGGTGGTATTATAAAGAAAGGGTCGGTGGTATTATAAAGAAAGTGTCGGTGGTATTATAAAGAAAGGGTCGGTGGTATTATAAAGAAAGTGTCAGTAGTATTAAAAAGAAAGTGTCAGTGGTATTATAAAGAAGGAGTCAGTGGTTGGATTATAAAGAAAGTGTCAGTGGTATTAAAAAGAAAGAGTCAGTGGTATTATAAAGAAAGGGTATGTGGTATTATAAAGAAAGGGTGAGTGGTATATTTAAGAAAGTGTCAATTGTATTTAAAAGAAAGAGTCAGTGGTAATATAAAGAAAGAGGCAGTGGTATTATAAAGAAGGGTCAGCGGTATTATAAAGAAGGGTCACTGGTATTATAAAGAATGTATCGGTGGTATTATAAAGAAAGGGTCGGTGGTATTATAAAGAAAGTGTCAGTAGTATTAAAAAGAAAGAGTCAGTCGTATTATAAAGAAAGGGTCAGTGGTATTATAAAGAAAGATTCAGTGGATTATAAAGAAAGGGTCAGTGGTATCATAAAGAAAGTGTCAGTGGTATTATAAAGAAAGTTTCAGTGGTATTATAAGGAAAGAGTCAGTGGTATTCTAAAGAAAGGGTAAGTGGTATTATAAAGAAAGAGTCAGGTGTATAATAAAGAAAGTGTCAGTGGTATTGAAAAGAAAGTGTCAGTGGTAATAAAAAGAAAGAGTCAGTGGTATTATAAAGAAGGAGTCAGTGGTATAATAAAGAAAGTGAGAGTGGTATTTTAAAGAAAATGTCAGTGATATTAAAAGAAAGAGTCAGTGGTATTATAAAGAAAGTGTTAGTTGTATTATATAGAAGTAGTCAGTGGTATAATAAAGAAAGTGTCAGTGGTATTATGAAGAAAGAGTCTGTGGTATTATAAAGAAAGGGTGAGTGGTATTATTAATAAAGTGTCAGTTGTATTAAAAAGAAAGAGTCAGTGGTATTATAAAGAAAGAGGCAGTGGCATTATAATAAAGGGTCAGTGGTATTATCAAGAAGGGTCAATGGTATTATAAAGATGGTGTCAGTGGTATTATAAAGAATGGGTCGGTGGTATTACAAAGAAAGTGTCAGTAGTATTAAAAAGAGAGTCAGTTGTTTTATACAGAAAGTGTCAGTGGTATTATAAAGAAGGGTCAGTGGTATTATATAGAAAGTGTCAGTGGTATTAAAAAGAAAGTGTCATTGGTATTATAAAGAAAGAGTCAGTGGTTTTATAAAGAAAGTGTCAATCGTATTAAAAAGAAAGAGTCAGTGGTATTATAAAGAAAGTGTCAGTGGTATTATATAGAAGGAGTCAGTGGTATAATAAAGAAAGTGTCAGTGGTATTAAAAAGAAAGAGTCAGTGGTATTATAAAGAAAGGGTATGTGGTATTATAAAGAAAGGGTGAGTGGTATTATTAAGAAAGTGTCAGTTGCATTAAAAAGAAAGAGTCAGTGGTATTATAAAGAAAGAGGCAGTGGTATTATAAAGAAGGGTCAGCGGTATTATAAAGAAGGGTCACTGGTATTATAAAGAAAGTGTCGGTGGTATTATAAAGAAAGGGTCGGTGGTATTATAAAGAAAGTGTCGGTGGTATTATAAAGAAAGGGTCGGTGGTATTATAAAGAAAGTGTCAGTAGTATTAAAAAGAAAGTGTCAGTGGTATTATAAAGAAAGTGTCAGTGGTATTTAAAAGAAAGTGTGAGTGGTATTAAAAAGAAAGTGTCAGTGGTTTTAAAAGAAGAGTCAGTGGTATTATAAGAAAGGGTCAGTGGTATTATAAAGAAACGGTCAGTGGTATTAAAAAGAAAGGGTCAGTGGTATTATAAAAAAAGGATCAGTGGTATTATACAGAAAGAGTCAGTGGTATAATAAAGAAAGGAGTCAATGGTATTATAAAGAAAGTGTCAGTGGTATTATAAAGAAAGGGTCAGTGGTATTAAAAAGAAAGGTTCAGTGGTATTATAAATAAAATGTCAGTGGTATTATAAAGAAAGGGTTAGTGGTGTTATTAAGAAAGAGTCAGTGGTATAATAAAGAAAGTGTAAGTGGTATTATAAAGAAAGAGTCAGTGGTATAAAAAAGAGTCAGTGGTATTGTAAAAAAGGAGTTAGTGGCACAATAAAGAAAGTTTCAGTGGTATTAAAAAGAAAGTGTCAGTGGTATTATAAAGAAGGAGTCAGTGGTTGGATTATAAAGAAAGTGTCAGTAATATTAAAAAGAAAGAGTCAGTGGTATTATAAAGAAATGGTCAGTGGTATTATAAAGAAAGTGTCAGGTGTATAATAAAGAAAGAGTCAGTCGTATTATAAAGAAAGGGTCAGTGGTATTATAAAGAAAGATTCAGTGGATTATAAAGAAAGAGTCAGTGGTAACATAAAGAAAGTGTCAGTGGTATTATGAAGAAAATTTCAGTGGTATTATAAAGAAAGAGTCAGTGGTATTATAAAGAATGGGTCAGTGGTATTATAAAGAAAGAGTCAGGTGTATAATAAAGAAAGTGTCAGTGGTATCATAAAGAAAGTGTCAGTGGTAATAAAAAGAAAGAGTCAGTGGTACTATAAAGAAGGAGTCAGTGGTATAATAAAGAAAGTGAGAGTGGTATTTTCAAGAAAGTGTCAGTGGTATTAAAAAGAAAGAGTCAGTGGTATTATAAAGAAAGTGTCAGTGGTATTATATAGAAGTAGTCAGTGGTATAATTAAGAAAGTGTCAGTGGTATTTAAAAGAAAGAGTCAGTGGTATTATAAAGAAAGAGTCTATGGTATTATAAAGAAAGGGTGAGTGGTATTATTAAGAAAGTGTCAGTTGTATTGAAAAGAAAGAGTCAGTGGTATAAAAAGAAAGAGTCAGTGGTATTGTAAAAAAGGAGTCAGTGGCATAATAAAGAAAGTTTCAGTGGTATTAAAAGGAAAGAGTCAGTGGTATTATAAAGAAATGGTCAGTGGTATTATAAAGAAAGAGTCAGGTGTATAATAAAGAAAGGGTCAGTCGTATTATAAAGAAAGGGTCAGTGGTATTATAAAGAAAGATTCAGTGGAATTATAAAGAAAGGGTCAGTGGTATCATAAAGAAAGTTTCAGTGGTATTAAAAAGAACATTTCAGTGGTATTATAAAGAAAGAGTCAGTGGTATTATAAAGAAAGGGTCAGTGGTAATCAAAAGAAAGAGTCAGTGGTACTATAAAGAAGGAGTCAGTGGTATTATAAAGAAAGTGTCAGTGGTATTATATAGAAGTAGTCAGTGGTATAATAAAGAAAGTGAGAGTCGTATTTTAAAGAAAGTGTCAGTGGTATTAAAAAGAAAGTGTCAGTGGCATTATAAAGAAAGTGTCAGTGGTATTATAAAGAAAGAGTTAAGTGTATAATAAAGAAAGAGTCAGTCGTATTATAAAGAAAGGGTCAGTGGTATTATAAAGAAAGATTCAGTGGATTATAAAGAAAGGGTCAGTGGTAACATAAAGAAAGTGTCAGTGGTATTATAAATAAAGTTTCAGTGGTATTATAAAGAAAGAGTCAGTGGTATTATAAAGAAAGGGTCAGTGGTATTATAAAGAAAGAGTCAGGTGTATAATAAAGAAGGTGTCAGTGGTATTGAAAAGAAAGTGTCAGTGGTTATAAAAGGAAAGAGTCAGTTGTACTATAAAGAAGGAGTCAGTGGTATAATAAAGAAAGTGAGAGTGGTATTTTAAAGAAAGTGTCAGTGGTATTAAAAAGAAAGAGTCAGTGGTATTATAAAGAAAGTGTCAGTGGTATTATATAGAAGTAGTCAGTGGTATAATAAAGAAAGTGTCAGTGTTATTAAAAGAGAGAGTCTGTGGTAATCAAAAGAAAGAGTCAGTGGTACTATAAAGAAGGAGTCAGGGGTATAATAAAGAAACTGTCACTGGTATTATAAAGAAAGAGTCAGTGGTATAAAAGAAAGAGTCAGTGGTATTGTAAAAAAGTAGACAGTGGCATAATAAAGAAAGTTTCAGTGGTATTAAAAAGAAAGAGTCAGTGGTATTATAAAGAAATTGTCAGTTGTATTATAAAGAAAGAGTCAGGTGTATAATAAAGAAAGAGTCAGTCGTATTATAAAGAAAGGGTCAGTGGTATTATAAAGAAAGATTCAGTGGATTATAAAGAAAGGGTCAGTGGTAACATAAAGAAAGTGTCAGTGGTATTATAAAGAAAGTTTCAGTGGTATTATAAAGAAAGAGTCAGTGGTATTATAAAGAAAGGGTCAGTGGTATTATAAAGAAAGAGTCAGGTGTATAATAAAGAAAGTGTCAGTGGTATTGAAAAGAAAGTGTCAGTGGTAATAAAAAGAAAGAGTCAGTGGTACTATAAAGAAGGAGTCAGTGGTATAATAAAGAAAGTGAGAGTGGTATTTTAAAGAAAGTGTCAGTGGTATTCAAAAGAAAGAATCAGTGGTATTATAAAGAAAGTGTCAGTGGTATTATATAGAAGTAGTCAGTGGTATAATTAAGAAAGTGTCAGTGGTATTTACAAGAAAGAGTCAGTGGTATAAAAAGAAAGTGTCAGTGGTATTGTAAAAAAGGAGTCAGTAGCATAATAAAGAAAGTTTCAGTGGTATTAAAAAGAAAGAGTCAGTGGTATTATAAAGAAAGAGTCAGTGGTATTATAAAGAAAGGGTCAGTGGTATTATAAAGAAAGAGTCAGGTGTATAATAAAGAAAGTGTCAGTGGTATTGAAAAGAAAGTGTCAGTGGTAATAAAAAGAAAGAGTCAGTGGTATTATCAAGAAGGAGTCAGTGGTATAATAAAGAAAGTGAGAGTGGTATTTTCAGAAAAGTGTCAGTGGTATTAAAAGAAAGAGTCAGTGGTATTATAAAGAAAGTGTCAGTGGTATTATATAGAAGTAGTCAGTGGTATAATAAAGAAAGTGTCAGTGGTATTAAAAAGAAAGAGTCAGTGGTATTATGAAGAAAGAGTCTGTGGTATTATAAAGAAAGGGTGAGTTGTATTATTAATATAGTGTCAGTTGTATTAAAAAGAAAGAGTCAGTGGTATTATAAAGAAAGAGGCAGTGGCATTATAATAAAGGGTCAGTGGTATTATCAAGAAGGGTCAATGGTATTATAAAGATGGTGTCAGTGGTGTTATAAAGAATGGGTCGGTGGTATTACAAAGAAAGCGTCAGTAGTATTAAAAAGAGAGTCAGTTGTTTTATACAGAAAGTGTCAGTGGTATTATAAAGAAGGGTCAGTGGTATTATATAGAAAGTGTCAGTGGTATTAAAAAGAAAGTGTCATTGGTATTATAAAGAAAGAGTCAGTGGTTTTATAAAGAAAGTGTCAATCGTATTAAAAAGAAAGAGTCAGTGGTATTATAAAGAAAGTGTCAGTGGTATTATATAGAAGGAGTCAGTGGTATAATAAAGAAAGTGTCCGTGGTATTAAAAAGAAAGAGTCAGTGGTATTATAAAGAAAGGGTATGTGGTATTATAAAGAAAGGGTGAGTGGTATTATTAAGAAAGTGTCAGTTGTATTTAAAAGAAAGAGTCAGTGGTAATATAAAGAAAGAGGCAGTGGTATTATAAAGAAGGGTCAGCGGTATTATAAAGAAGGGTCACTGGTATTATAAAGAAAGTGTCGGTGGTATTATAAAGAAAGGGTCGGTGGTATTATAAAGAAAGTGTCAGTAGTATTAAAAAGAAAGAGTCAGTCGTATTATAAAGAAAGGGTCAGTGGTATTATAAAGAAAGATTCAGTTGATTATAAAGAAAGGGTCATTGGTATCATAAAGAAAGTGTCAGTGGTATTATAAAGAAAGTTTCAGTGGTATTATAAAGAAAGAGTCAGTGGTATTATAAAGAAGGAGTCAGGTGTATAATAAAGAAAGTGTCAGTGGTATTGAAAAGAAAGTGTCAGTGGTAATAAAAAGAAAGAGACAGTGGTATTATAAAGAAGGAGTCAGTGGTATAATAAAGAAAGTGAGAGTGGTATTTTAAAGAAAGTGTCAGTGGTATTAAAAGAAAGAGTCAGTGGTATTATAAAGAAAGTGTCAGTGGTATTATAAAGAAAGTGTGAGTGGTATTATTAATAAAGTGTCAGTTGTATTAAAAAGAAAGAGTCAGTGGTATTATAAAGAAAGAGGCAGTGGCATTATAATAAAGGGTCAGTGGTATTATCAAGAAGGGTCAATGGTATTATAAAGATGGTGTCAGTGGTATTATAAAGAATGGGTCGGTGGTATTACAAAGAAAGTGTCAGTAGTATTAAAAAGAGAGTCAGTTGTTTTATGCAGAAAGTGTCAGTGGTATTATAAAGAAGGGTCAGTGGTATTATATAGAAAGTGTCAGTGGTATTAAAAAGAAAGTGTCATTGGTATTATAAAGAAAGAGGCAGTGGTATTATGAAGAAAGTGTCAATCGTATTAAAAAGAAAGAGTCAGTGGTATTATAAAGAAAGTGTCAGTGGTATTATATAGAAGGAGTCAGTGGTATAATAAAAAAAGTGTCAGTGGTATTAAAAAGAAGGAGTCAGTGGTATTATAAAGAAAGGGTATGTGGTATTATAAAGAAAGGGTGAGTGGTATTATTAAGAAAGTGTAAGTTGCATTAAAAAGAAAGAGTCAGTGGTATTATAAAGAAAGAGGCAGTGGTATTATAAAGAAGGGTCAGCGGTATTATAAAGAAGGGTCACTGGTATTATAAAGAAAGAGTCGGTGGTATTACAAAGAAAGGGTCGGTGGTATTATAAAGAAAGTGTCGGTGGTATTATAAAGAAAGGGTCGGTGGTATTATAAAGAAAGTGTCAGTAGTATTAAAAAGAAAGTGTCAGTGGTATTATAAAGAAAGTGTCAGTGGTATTTAAAAGAAAGTGTCAGTGGTATTAAAAAGAAAGTGTCAGTGGTTTTAAAAGAAGAGTCAGGTGTATAATAAAGAAAGTGTCAGTGGTATTGAAAAGAAAGTGTCAGTGGTAATAAAAAGAAAGAGTCAGTGGTACTATAAAGAAGGAGTCAGTGGTATAATAAAGAAAGTGAGAGTGGTATTTTAAAGAAAGTGTCAGTGGTATTAAAAAGAAAGAGTCAGTGGTATTATAAAGAAAGTGTCAGTGGTATTATACAGAAAGAGTCAGTGGTATAATAAAGAAAGGAGTCAATGGTATTATATAGAAAGTGTCAGTGGTATTATAAAGAAAGGGTCAGTGGTATTAAAAAGAAAGGTTCAGTGGTATTATGAATAAAATGTCAGTGGTATTATAAAGAAAGGGTTAGTGGTGTTATAAAGAAAGAGTCAGTGGTATAATAAAGAAAGTGTAAGTGGTATTATAAAGAAACAGTCAGTGGTATAAAAAAGAGTCAGTGGTATTGTAAAAAAGGAGTTAGTGGCATAATAAAGAAAGTTTCAGTGGTATTAAAAAGAAATAGTCTGTGGTATTATAAAGAACTGGTCATGGTATTATAAAGAAAGAGTCAGGTGTATAATAAAGAAAGAGTCAGTCATATTATAAAGAAAGGGTCAGTGGTATTATAAAGAAAGGGTCAGTGGTATTGAAAGAAGGAGTCAGTGGTATTAAAAAGATAGTGTCAGTGGTATTATAAAGAAAGATTCTGTGGAATTATAAAGATAGTGTCAGTGACATTATAAAGAAAGTGTCAGTGGTATTAAAAAGAAAGAGTCAGTGGTATTATAAGGAAAGTGTCAGTGGTATTATATAGAAGGAGTCAGTGGTATAATAAAGAAAGTGTCAGTGGTATTAAAAATAAAGTGTCAGTGGTATTATAAAGAAAGGGTCAGTGGTATTATCAAGAAAGAGTAAGGTGTATAATAAAAAAGAGTCAGTCATATTATAAAGAAAGGGTCAGTGGTATTATAAAGAAAGGGTCAGTGGTATTGAAAGAAGGAGTCAGTGGTATTTAAAAGATAGTGTCAGTGGTATTATAAAGAAAGATTCTGTGGAATTATAAAGATAGTGTCAGTGACATTATAAAGAAAGTGTCAGTGGTATTAAAAAGAAAGAGTCAGTGGTATTATAAGGAAAGTGTCAGTGGTATTATATAGAAGGAGTCAGTGGTATAATAAAGAAAGTGTCAGTGGTATTAAAAAGAAAGTGTCAGTGGTATTATAAAGAAAGGGTCAGTGGTATTATCAAGAAAGGGTGAGTGGTATTATTAAAAAAGTGTCAGTTGTATTAAAAAGAAAGAGTCAGTGGTATTATAAAGAAAGAGGCAGTGGCATTATAATAAAGGGTCAGTGGTATTATCAAGAAGGGTCAATGGTATTATAAAGATGGTGTCAGTTGTATTATAAAGAATGGGTCGGTGGTATTACAAAGAAAGTGTCAGTAGTATTAAAAAGAGAGTCAGTTGTTTTATACAGAAAGTGTCAGTGGTATTATAAAGAAGGGTCAGTGGTATTACAGTATAACCTCTGTCGATCGACACCTCTCTTGACCGGAAACCTCTGTTATCCGACCCTGTTGTTTGGTCCCGGCAGTTTCCCTATATATTTTATGTAACCTAACTCTCTCTTGATCGGATCCTCTGTTAACCGTTATCCGACATACCTTGGCGGACCATAAAAGGCAAATTAGAGGTTTTTCACACCCCATTATCCGACGGTATGCTGACCTTTGATCATTGACCAACTATACACGCGCAGGTGATAATGAGTTATGACACATATTGCTCGGATGGCCGTGTAAGACAACATATATTGTTTAAACAATGAGTGAATAATGTGAGGGTTGATACAGTACGATAACTTCAGCCAACATGTGTAAGCAACCCATTCAGGATCGCAGCGCCGAAAATACTAACTCATCAATCCTTTACAACAATAGCTAACAATTATTTTGTGTTCAAATTTGACAGGCATCTGCCAATCGTCATCACTGTCAAGTTGTCATTATTAGAAGTAAGAAATATATATCTAATGGGCCCTCCGCATAGGTCGAGTCTATAGTAATAATCCCAGGCGTAAAAATGTATGCTCAAGTTATATTGAGAGAAAATAAAAACATTCTCGCAATTTGAAGTTTTTGTTATTTTCCCGCTAGTTCGACATAACGAAAGTAGAATGTATTTGTACGGTATATAAAATGTAAATACGAATGTGTCGGTGTTTTAGTCGATCCCTTAATATCTACATGTATGCGTGTTTACTTTCTATTATACACTGACAAAACACGTTTATGCTTACTGTAGAAAGATCAATGGAAAAACCGTGTAGATCCGGAGCAGGGGCCTCCTATTTTAACTTGACTGGAATAACCTGACAAGGATATGCTGCAGTTATGCAAGCATATTTAATAAGTCAATCGGCATCGAGAAATTCGACTTGCAGTGACAATCTTTGGGTGTGTAAACTTTTGAACTTTTGCGATTTTATGTATGTATGAAATGTTTTGTTAAAACGATCTGCATGTACATTTATAAACAGAATTGTAAAGTCTTGGAAAAATAAAATGATAAAAAAAAACTTGTGAACTTAGGCCTAATTCCGTTAACCGACAACCTCTCTTAACCGACTTACAAACATGGAACCATGGGGTGTCGGATAACGGAGGTTATACTGTATATAGAAAGTGTCAGTGGTATTAAAAAGAAAGTGTCATTGGTATTATAAAGAAAGAGTCAGTGGTTTCATAAAGAAAGTGTCAATCGTATTAAAAAGAAAGAGTCAGTGGTATTATAAAGAAAGTGTCAGTGGTATTATATAGAAGGAGTCAGTGGTTGGATTATAAAGAAAGTGTCAGTGGTATTAAAAAGAAAGAGTCAGTGGTATTATAAAGAAATGGTATGTGGTATTATAAAGAAAGGGTGAGTGGTATTATTAAGAAAGTGTCAGTTGTATTTAAAAGAAAGAGTCAGTGGTAATATAAAGAAAGAGGCAGTGGTATTATAAAGAAGGGTCAGCGGTATTATAAAGAAGGGTCACTGGTATTATAAAGAATGTATCGGTGGTATTATAAAGAAAGGGTCGGTGGTATTATAAAGAAAGTGTCGGTGGTATTATAAAGAAAGGGTCGGTGGTATTATAAAGAAAGTGTCAGTAGTATTAAAAAGAAAGTGTCAGTGGTATTATAAAGAAGGAGTCAGTGGTTGGATTATAAAGAAAGTGTCAGTGGTATTAAAAAGAAAGAGTCAGTGGAATTATAAAGAAAGGGTATGTGGTATTATAAAGAAAGGGTGAGTGGTATATTTAAGAAAGTGTCAGTTGTATTTAAAAGAAAGAGTCAGTGGTAATATAAAGAAAGAGGCAGTGGTATTATAAAGAAGGGTCAGCGGTATTATAAAGAAGTGTCACTGGTATTATAAAGAATGTATCGGTGGTATTATAAAGAAAGGGTCGGTGGTATTATAAAGAAAGTGTCAGTAGTATTAAAAAGAAAGAGTCAGTCGTATTATAAAGAAAGGGTCAGTGGTATTATAAAGAAAGATTCAGTGGATTATAAAGAAAGGGTCAGTGGTATCATAAAGAAAGTGTCAGTGGTATTATAAAGAAAGTTTCAGTGGTATTATAAGGAAAGAGTCAGTGGTATTATAAAGAAAGGGTAAGTGGTATTATAAAGAAAGAGTCAGGTGTATAATAAAGAAAGTGTCAGTGGTATTGAAAAGAAAGTGTCAGTGGTAATAAAAAGAAAGAGTCAGTGGTATTATAAAGAAGGAGTCAGTGGTATAATAAAGAAAGTGAGAGTGGTATTTTAAAGAAAATGTCAGTGGTATTAAAAGAAAGAGTCAGTGGTATTATAAAGAAAGTGTTAGTTGTATTATATAGAAGTAGTCAGTGGTATAATAAAGAAAGTGTCAGTGGTATTATGAAGAAAGAGTCTGTGGTATTATAAAGAAAGGGTGAGTGGTATTATTAATAAAGTGTCAGTTGTATTAAAAAGAAAGAGTCAGTGGTATTATAAAGAAAGAGGCAGTGGCATTATAATAAAGGGTCAGTGGTATTATCAAGAAGGGTCAATGGTATTATAAAGATGGTGTCAGTGGTATTATAAAGAATGGGTCGGTGGTATTACAAAGAAAGTGTCAGTAGTATTAAAAAGAGAGTCAGTTGTTTTATACAGAAAGTGTCAGTGGTATTATAAAGAAGGGTCAGTGGTATTATAAAGAAAGTGTCAGTGGTATAATAAAGAAAGGAGTCAATGGTATTATATAGAAAGTGTCAGTGGTATTATAAAGAAAGGGTCAGTGGTATTAAAAAGAAAGGTTCAGTGGTATTATAAATAAAATGTCAGTGGTATTATAAAGAAAGGGTTAGTGGTGTTATTAAGAAAGAGTCAGTGGTATAATAAAGAAAGTGTAAGTGGTATTATAAAGAAAGAGTCAGTGGTATAAAAAAGAGTCAGTGGTATTGTAAAAAAGGAGTTAGTGGCACAATAAAGAAAGTTTCAGTGGTATTAAAAAGAAAGTGTCAGTGGTATTATAAAGAAGGAGTCAGTGGTTGGATTATAAAGAAAGTGTCAGTGGTATTAAAAAGAAAGAGTCAGTGGTATTATAAAGAAATGGTCAGTGGTATTATAAAGAAAGTGTCAGGTGTATAATAAAGAAAGAGTCAGTCGTATTATAAAGAAAGGGTCAGTGGTATTATAAAGAAAGATTCAGTGGATTATAAAGAAAGAGTCAGTGGTAACATAAAGAAAGTGTCAGTGGTATTATGAAGAAAATTTCAGTGGTATTATAAAGAAAGAGTCAGTGGTATTATAAAGAATGGGTCAGTGGTATTATAAAGAAAGAGTCAGGTGTATAATAAAGAAAGTGTCAGTGGTATCATAAAGAAAGTGTCAGTGGTAATAAAAAGAAAGAGTCAGTGGTACTATAAAGAAGGAGTCAGTGGTATAATAAAGAAAGTGAGAGTGGTATTTTCAAGAAAGTGTCAGTGGTATTAAAAAGAAAGAGTCAGTGGTATTATAAAGAAAGTGTCAGTGGTATTATATAGAAGTAGTCAGTGGTATAATTAAGAAAGTGTCAGTGGTATTTAAAAGAAAGAGTCAGTGGTATTATAAAGAAAGAGTCTGTGGTATTATAAAGAAAGGGTGAGTGGTATTATTAAGAAAGTGTCAGTTGTATTGAAAAGAAAGAGTCAGTGGTATAAAAAGAAAGAGTCAGTGGTATTGTAAAAACGGAGTCAGTGGCATAATAAAGAAAGTTTCAGTGGTATTAAAAGGAAAGAGTCAGTGGTATTATAAAGAAATGGTCAGTGGTATTATAAAGAAAGAGTCAGGTGTATAATAAAGAAAGGGTCAGTCGTATTATAAAGAAAGGGTCAGTGGTATTATAAAGAAAGATTCAGTGGAATTATAAAGAAAGGGTCAGTGGTATCATAAAGAAAGTTTCAGTGGTATTAAAAAGAACATTTCAGTGGTATTATAAAGAAAGAGTCAGTGGTATTATAAAGAAAGGGTCAGTGGTAATCAAAAGAAAGAGTCAGTGGTATTATAAAGAATGAGTCAGTGGTATTATAAAGAAAGTGTCAGTGGTATTATATAGAAGTAGTCAGTGGTATAATAAAGAAAGTGAGAGTCGTATTTTAAAGAAAGTGTCAGTGGTATTAAAAAGAAAGTGTCAGTGGCATTATAAAGAAAGTGTCAGTGGTATTATAAAGAAAGAGTTAAGTGTATTATAAAGAAAGAGTCAGTCGTATTATAAAGAAAGGGTCAGTGGTATTATAAAGAAAGATTCAGTGGATTATAAAGAAAGGGTCAGTGGTAACATAAAGAAAGTGTCAGTGGTATTATAAATAAAGTTTCAGTGGTATTATAAAGAAAGAGTCAGTGGTATTATAAAGAAAGGGTCAGTGGTATTATAAAGAAAGAGTCAGGTGTATAATAAAGAAGGTGTCAGTGGTATTGAAAAGAAAGTGTCAGTGGTTATAAAAGGAAAGAGTCAGTTGTACTATAAAGAAGGAGTCAGTGGTATAATAAAGAAAGTGAGAGTGGTATTTTAAAGAAAGTGTCAGTGGTATTAAAAAGAAAGAGTCAGTGGTATTATAAAGAAAGTGTCAGTGGTATTATATAGAAGTAGTCAGTGGTATAATATAGAAAGTGTCAGTGTTATTAAAAGAGAGAGTCTGTGGTAATCAAAAGAAAGAGTCAGTGGTACTATAAAGAAGGAGTCAGGGGTATAATAAAGAAACTGTCACTGGTATTATAAAGAAAGAGTCAGTGGTATAAAAGAAAGAGTCAGTGGTATTGTAAAAAAGTAGTCAGTGGCATAATAAAGAAAGTTTCAGTGGTATTAAAAAGAAAGAGTCCGTGGTATTATAAAGAAATTGTCAGTTGTATTATAAAGAAAGAGTCAGGTGTATAATAAAGAAAGAGTCAGTCGTATTATAAAGAAAGGGTCAGTGGTATTATAAAGAAAGATTCAGTGGATTATAAAGAAAGGGTCAGTGGTAACATAAAGAAAGTGTCAGTGGTATTATAAAGAAAGTTTCAGTGGTATTATAAAGAAAGAGTCAGTGGTATTATAAAGAAAGGATCAGTGGTATTATAAAGAAAGAGTCAGGTGTATAATAAAGAAAGTGTCAGTGGTATTGAAAAGAAAGTGTCAGTGGTAATAAAAAGAAAGAGTCAGTGGTACTATAAAGAAGGAGTCAGTGGTATAATAAAGAAAGTGAGAGTGGTATTTTAAAGAAAGTGTCAGTGGTATTAAAAAGAAAGAATCAGTGGTATTATAAAGAAAGTGTCAGTGGTATTATATAGAAGTAGTCAGTGGTATAATTAAGAAAGTGTCAGTGGTATTTACAAGAAAGAGTCAGTGGTATAAAAAGAAAGTGTCAGTGGTATTGTAAAAAAGGAGTCAGTAGCATAATAAAGAAAGTTTCAGTGGTATTAAAAAGAAAGAGTCAGTGGTATTATAAAGAAAGAGTCTGTGGTATTATAATGAAAGGGTGAGTGGTATTATTAAGAAAGTGTCAGTTGTATTGAAAAGAAAGAGTCAGTGGTATAAAAAGAAAGTGTCAGTGGTATTGTAAAAAAGGAGTCAGTAGCATAATAAAGAAAGTTTCAGTGGTATTAAAAAGAAATAGTCAGTGGTATTATAAAGAAATGGTCAGTTGTATTATAAAGAAAGAGTCAGGTGTATAATAAAGAACATTTCAGTGGTATTATAAAGAAAGAGTCAGTGGTATTATAAAGAAAGGGTCAGTGGTATTATAAAGAAAGCGTCAGGTGTATAATAAAGAAAGTGTCAGTGGTATTAAAAAGAAAGAGTCAGTGGTACTATAAAGAAGGAGTCAGTGGTATAATAAAGAAAGTGAGAGTGGTATTTTAAAGAAAGTGTCAGTGGTATTATAAAGAAAGAGTCAGTGGTATTATAAAGAAAGTGTCAGTGGTATTATATAGAAGTAGTCAGTGGTATAATAAAGATAGTGTCAGTGTTATTAAAAAGAAAGAGTCAGTGGTAATCAAAAGAAAGAGTCAGTGGTACTATAAAGAAGGAGTCAGTAGTATAATAAAGAAAGTGTCACTAGTATTATAAAGAAAGAGTCAGTGGTTTAAAAAAAAAGAGTCAGTGGTATTGTAAAAAAGTAGTCAGTGGCATAATAAAGAAAGTTTCAGTGGTATTAAAAAGAAAGAGTCAGTGGTATTATAAAGAAATGGTCAGTGGTATTATAAAGAAAGTGTCAGGTGTATAATAAAGAAAGAGTCAGTCGTATTATAAAGAAAGGGTCAGTGGTATTATAAAGAAAGATTCAGTGGATTATAAAGAAAGAGTCAGTGGTAACATAAAGAAAGTGTCAGTGGTATTAAAAAGAACATTTCAGTGGTATTATAAAGAAAGAGTCAGTGGTATTATAAAGAAAGGGTCAGTGGTAATCAAAAGAAAGAGTCAGTGGTACTATAAAGAAGGAGTCAGTGGTATTATAAAGAAAGTGTCAGTGGTATTATATAGAAGTAGTCAGTGGTATAATAAAGAAAGTGAGAGTCGTATTTTAAAGAAAGTGTCAGTGGTATTAAAAAGAAAGAGTCAGTGGCATTATAAAGAAAGTGTCAGTGGTATTATAAAGAAATTGTCAAGTGTATAATTAAGAAAGAGTCAGTCGTATTATAAAGAAAGTGTCAGTGGTATTATAAAGAAAATTTCAGTGGTATTATAAAGAAAGAGTCAGTGGTATTATAAAGAAAGGGTCAGTGGTATTATAAAGAAAGAGTCAGGTGTATAATAAAGAAAGTGTCAGTGGTATTGAAAAGAAAGTGTCAGTGGTTATAAAAAGAAAGAGTCAGTGGTACTATAAAGAAGGAGTCAGGGGTATAAAAAAGAAACTGTCACTGGTATTATAAAGAAAGTGTCAGTGGTATAAAAGAAAGAGTCAGTGGTATTGTAAAAAAGTAGTCAGTGGCATAATAAAGAAAGTTTCAGTGGTATTAAAAAGAAAGAGTCAGTGGTATTATAAAGAAATTGTCAGTTGTATTATAAAGAAAGAGTCAGGTGTATAATAAAGAAAGAGTCAGTCGTATTATAAAGAAAGGGTCAGTGGTATTATAAAGAAAGATTCAGTGGATTATAAAGAAAGGGTCAATGGTAACATAAAGAAAGTGACAGTGGTATTATAAAGAAAGTTTCAGTGGTATTATAAAGAAAGAGTCAGTGGTATTATAAAGAAAGGGTCAGTGGTATTATAAAGAAAGAGTCAGGTGTATAATAAAGAAAGTGTCAGTGGTATTGAAAAGAAAGTGTCAGTGGTAATAAAAAGAAAGAGTCAGTGGTACTATAAAGAAGGAGTCAGTGGTATAATAAAGAAAGTGAGAGTGGTATTTTAAAGAAAGTGTCAGTGGTATTAAAAAGAAAGAGTCAGTGGTATTATAAAGAAAGTGTCAGTGGTATTATATAGAAGTAGTCAGTGGTATAATTAAGAAAGTGTCAGTGGTATTTAAAAGAAAGAGTCAGTGGTATTATAAAGAAAGAGTCTGTGGTATTATAATGAAAGGGTGAGTGGTATTATTAAGAAAGTGTCAGTTGTATTGAAAAGAAAGAGTCAGTGGTATAAAAAGAAAGTGTCAGTGGTATTGTAAAAAAGGAGTCAGTGGCATAATAAAGAAAGTTTCAGTGGTATTAAAAAGAAATAGTCAGTGGTATTATAAAGAAATGGTCAGTGGTATTATAAAGAAAGAGTCAGGTGTATAATAAAGAACATTTCAGTGGTATTATAAAGAAAGAGTCAGTGATATTATAAAGAAAGGGTCAGTGGTATTATAAAGAAAGCGTCAGGTGTATAATAAAGAAAGTGTCAGTGGTATTAAAAAGAAATAGTCAGTGGTATTATAAAGAAAGAGTCAGTGGTATTGTAAAGAAAGGGTCAGTGGTATTATAAAGAAAGAGTCAGTGGTATAATAAAGAAAGTGTCAGTGGTATTGAAAAGAAAGTGTCAGTGGTAATAAAAAGAAAGAGTCAGTGGTATTATCAAGAAGGAGTCAGTGGTATAATAAAGAAAGTGAGAGTGGTATTTTAAGAAAAGTGTCAGTGGTATTAAAAGAAAGAGTCAGTGGTATTATAAAGAAAGTGTCAGTGGTATTATATAGAAGTAGTCAGTGGTATAATAAAGAAAGTGTCAGTGGTATTAAAAAGAAAGAGTCAGTGGTATTATAAAGAAAGAGTCTGTGGTATTATAAAGAAAGGGTGAGTGGTATTATTAATAAAGTGTCAGTGGTATTAAAAAGAAAGAGTCAGTGGTATTATAAAGAAAGAGGCAGTGGCATTATAATAAAGGGTCAGTGGTATTATCAAGAAGGGTCAATGGTATTATAAAGATGGTGTCAGTGGTATTATAAAGAATGGGTCGGTGGTATTACAAAGAAAGCGTCAGTAGTATTAAAAAGAGAGTCAGTTGTTTTATACAGAAAGTGTCAGTGGTATTATAAAGAAGGGTCAGTGGTATTATATAGAAAGTGTCAGTGGTATTAAAAAGAAAGTGTCATTGGTATTATAAAGAAAGAGTCAGTGGTTTTATAAAGAAAGTGTCAATCGTATTAAAAAGAAAGAGTCAGTGGTATTATAAAGAAAGTGTCAGTGGTATTATATAGAAGGAGTCAGTGGTATAATAAAGAAAGTGTCAGTGGTATTAAAAAGAAAGAGTCAGTGGTATTATAAAGAAAGGGTATGTGGTATTATAAAGAAAGGGTGAGTGGTATTATTAAGAAAGTGTCAGTTGTATTTAAAAGAAAGAGTCAGTGGTAATATAAAGAAAGAGGCAGTGGTATTATAAAGAAGGGTCAGCGGTATTATAAAGAAGGGTCACTGGTATTATAAAGAAAGTGTCGGTGGTATTATAAAGAAAGTGTCAGTGGTATTATAAAGAAAGTGTCAGTAGTATTAAAAAGAAAGAGTCAGTCGTATTATAAAGAAAGGGTCAGTGGTATTATAAAGAAAGATTCAGTTGATTATAAAGAAAGGGTCATTGGTATCATTAAGAAAGTGTCAGTGGTATTATAAAGAAAGTTTCAGTGGTATTATAAAGAAAGAGTCAGTCGTATTATAAAGAAAGGGTCAGTGGTATTATAAAGAAAGATTCAGTTGATTATAAAGAAAGGGTCATTGGTATCATTAAGAAAGTGTCAGTGGTATTATAAAGAAAGTTTCAGTGGTATTATAAAGAAAGAGTCAGTGGTATTATAAAGAAAGGGTCAGTGGTATTATAAAGAAAGAGTCAGTCGTATTATAAAGAAAGGGTCAGTGGTATTATAAAGAAAGATTCAGTTGATTATAAAGAAAGGGTCATTGGTATCATTAAGAAAGTGTCAGTGGTATTATAAAGAAAGTTTCAGTGGTATTATAAAGAAAGAGTCAGTGGTATTATAAAGAAAGGGTCAGTGGTATTATAAAGAAAGAGTCAGGTGTATAATAAAGAAAGTGTCAGTGGTATTGAAAAGAAAGTGTCAGTGGTAATAAAAAGAAAGAGTCAGTGGTATTATAAAGAAGGAGTCAGTGGTATAATAAAGAAAGTGTCAGTGGTATTAAAAAGAAAGAGTCAGTGGTATTATGAAGAAAGAGTCTGTGGTATTATAAAGAAAGGGTGAGTGGTATTATTAATAAAGTGTCAGTTGTATTCAAAAGAAAGAGTCAGTGGTATTATAAAGAAAGAGGCAGTGGCATTATAATAAAGGGTCAGTGGTATTATCAAGAAGGGTCAATGGTATTATAAAGATGGTGTCAGTGGTATTATAAAGAATGGGTCGGTGGTATTACAAAGAAAGTGTCAGTAGTATTAAAAAGAGAGTCAGTTGTTTTATGCAGAAAGTGTCAGTGGTATTATAAAGAAGGGTCAGTGGTATTATATAGAAAGTGTCAGTGGTATTAAAAAGAAAGTGTCATTGGTATTATAAAGAAAGAGTCAGTGGTTTTATGAAGAAAGTGTCAATCGTATTAAAAAGAAAGAGTCAGTGGTATTATAAAGAAAGTGTCAGTGGTATTATATAGAAGGACTCAGTGGTATAATAAAAAAAGTGTCAGTGGTATTAAAAAGAAGGAGTCAGTGGTATTATAAAGAAAGGGTATGTGGTATTATAAAGAAAGGGTGAGTGGTATTATTAAGAAAGTGTCAGTTGCATTAAAAAGAAAGAGTCAGTGGTATTATAAAGAAGGAGTCAGTGGTATTATAAAGAAGGGTCAGCGGTATTATAAAGAAGGGTCACTGGTATTATAAAGAAAGAGTCGGTGGTATTACAAAGAAAGGGTCGGTGGTATTATAAAGAAAGTGTCGGTGGTATTATAAAGAAAGGGTCGGTGGTATTATAAAGAAAGTGTCAGTGGTATTAAAAAGAAAGTGTCAGTGGTATTATAAAGAAAGTGTCAGTGGTATTTAAAAGAAAGTGAGAGTGGTATTTTAAAGAAAGTGTCAGTGGTATTAAAAGAAAGAGTCAGTGGTATTATAAAGAAAGTGTCAGTGGTATTATATAGAAGGAGTCAGTGGTATAATAAATAAAGTGTCAGTGGTATTAAAAAGAAAGAGTCAGTGGTATTATGAAGAAAGAGTCTGTGGTATTATAAAGAAAGGGTGAGTGGTATTATTAATAAAGTGTCAGTTGTATTCAAAAGAAAGAGTCAGTGGTATTATAAAGAAAGAGGCAGTGGCATTATAATAAAGGGTCAGTGGTATTATCAAGAAGGGTCAATGGTATTATAAAGATGGTGTCAGTGGTATTATAAAGAATGGGTCGGTGGTATTACAAAGAAAGTGTCAGTAGTATTAAAAAGAGAGTCAGTTGTTTTATGCAGAAAGTGTCAGTGGTATTGTAAAGAAGGGTCAGTGGTATTATATAGAAAGTGTCAGTGGTATTAAAAAGAAAGTGTCATTGGTATTATAAAGAAAGAGTCAGTGGTTTTATGAAGAAAGTGTCAATCGTATTAAAAAGAAAGAGTCAGTGGTATTATAAAGAAAGTGTCAGTGGTATTATATAGAAGGAGTCAGTGGTATAATAAAAAAAGTGTCAGTGGTATTAAAAAGAAGGAGTCAGTGGTATTATAAAGAAAGGGTATGTGGTATTATAAAGAAAGGGTGAGTGGTATTATTAAGAAAGTGTCAGTTGCATTAAAAAGAAAGAGTCAGTGGTATTATAAAGAAAGAGGCAGTGGTATTATAAAGAAGGGTCAGCGGTATTATAAAGAAGGGTCACTGGTATTATAAAGAAAGAGTCGGTGGTATTACAAAGAAAGGGTCGGTGGTATTATAAAGAAAGTGTCGGTGGTATTATAAAGAAAGGGTCGGTGGTATTATAAAGAAAGTGTCAGTAGTATTAAAAAGAAAGTGTCAGTGGTATTATAAAGAAAGTGTTAGTGGTATTTAAAAGAAAGTGTGAGTGGTATTAAAAAGAAAGTGTCAGTGGTTTTAAAAGAAGAGTCAGTGGTATTATAAGAAAGGGTCAGTGGTATTATAAAGAAACGGTCAGTGGTATTAAAAAGAAAGAGTCAGTGGTATTATAAAGAAAGTGTCAGTGGTATTATAAAGAAAGAGTCAGGTGTATAATAAAGAAAGTGTCAGTGGTATCATAAAGAAAGTGTCAGTAGTATTAAAAAGAGAGTCAGTTGTTTTATGCAGAAAGTGTCAGTGGTATTATAAAGAAGGGTCAGTGGTATTATATAGAAAGTGTCAGTGGTATTAAAAAGAAAGTGTCATTGGTATTATAAAGAAAGAGTCAGTGGTTTTATGAAGAAAGTGTCAATCGTATTAAAAAGAAAGAGTCAGTGGTATTATAAAGAAAGTGTCAGTGGTATTATATAGAAGGAGTCAGTGGTATAATAAAAAAAGTGTCAGTGGTATTAAAAAGAAGGAGTCAGTGGTATTATAAAGAAAGGGTATGTGGTATTATAAAGAAAGGGTGAGTGGTATTATTAAGAAAGTGTCAGTTGCATTAAAAAGAAAGAGTCAGTGGTATTATAAAGAAAGAGGCAGTGGTATTATAAAGAAGGGTCAGCGGTATTATAAAGAAGGGTCACTGGTATTATAAAGAAAGAGTCGGTGGTATTACAAAGAAAGGGTCGGTGGTATTATAAAGAAAGTGTCGGTGGTATTATAAAGAAAGGGTCGGTGGTATTATAAAGAAAGTGTCAGTAGTATTAAAAAGAAAGTGTCAGTGGTATTATAAAGAAAGTGTTAGTGGTATTTAAAAGAAAGTGTGAGTGGTATTAAAAAGAAAGTGTCAGTGGTTTTAAAAGAAGAGTCAGTGGTATTTTAAGAAAGGGTCAGTGGTATTATAAAGAAACGGTCAGTGGTATTAAAAAGAAAGGGTCAGTGGTATTATAAAAAAAGGATCAGTGGTATTATACAGAAAGAGTCAGTGGTATAATAAAGAAAGGAGTCAATGGTATTATATAGAAAGTGTCAGTGGTATTATAAAGAAAGGGTCAGTGGTATTAAAAAGAAAGGTGCAGTGGTATTATAAATAAAATGTCAGTGGTATTATAAAGAAAGGGTTAGTGGTGTTATAAAGAAAGAGTCAGTGGTATAATAAAGAAAGTGTAAGTGGTATTATAAAGAAACAGTCAGTGGTATAAAAAAGAGTCAGTGGTATTGTAAAAAAGGAGTTAGTGGCATAATAAAGAAAGTTTCAGTGGTATTAAAAAGAAAGTGTCAGTGGTATTATAAAGAAGGAGTCAGTGGTTGGATTATAAAGAAAGTGTCAGTGGTATTAAAAAGAAAGAGTCAGTGGTATTATAAAGAAAGGGTATGTGGTATTATAAAGAAAGGGTGAGTGGTATTATTAAGAAAGTGTCAGTTGTATTTAAAAGAAAGAGTCAGTGGTAATATAAAGAAAGAGGCAGTGGTATTATAAAGAAGGGTCAGCGGTATTATAAAGAAGGGTCACTGGTATTATAAAGAAAGTGTCGGTGGTATTATAAAGAAAGAGTCGGTGGTATTTTAAAGAAAGTGTCAGTAGTATTAAAAAGAAAGAGTCAGTCGTATTATAAAGAAAGGGTCAGTGGATTATAAAGAAAGGGTCAGTGGTATCATAAAGAAAGTGTCAGTGGTATTATAAAGAAAGTTTCAGTGGTATTATAAGGAAAGAGTCAGTGGTATTATAAAGAAAGGGTCAGTGGTATTATAAAGAAAGAGTCAGGTGTATAATAAAGAAAGTGTCAGTGGTATTGAAAAGAAAGTGTCAGTGGTAATAAAAAGAAAGAGTCAGTGGTATTATAAAGAAGGAGTCAGTGGTATAATAAAGAATGTGAGAGTGGTATTTTAAAGAAAATGTCAGTGATATTAAAAGAAAGAGTCAGTGTTATTATAAAGAAAGTGTCAGTTGTATTATATAGAAGTAGTCAGTGGTATAATAAAGAAAGTGTCAGTGGTATTAAAAAGAAAGAGTCAGTGGTATTATGAAGAAAGAGTCTGTGGTTTTATAAAGAAAGGGTGAGTGGTATTATTAATAAAGTGTCAGTTGTATTAAAAAGAAAGAGTCAGTGGTATTATAAAGAAAGAGGCAGTGGCATTATAATAAAGGGTCAGTGGTATTATCAAGAAGGGTCAATGGTATTATAAAGATGGTGTCAGTGGTAATATAAAGAATGGGTCGGTGGTATTACAAAGAAAGTGTCAGTAGTATTAAAAAGAGAGTCAGTTGTTTTATACAGAAAGTGTCAGTGGTATTATAAAGAAGGGTCAGTGGTATTATATAGAAAGTGTCAGTGGTATTAAAAAGAAAGTGTCATTGGTATTATAAAGAAAGAGTCAGTGGTTTTATAAAGAAAGTGTCAATCGTATTAAAAAGAAAGAGTCAGTGGTATTATAAAGAAAGTGTCAGTGGTATTATATAGAAGGAGTCAGTGGTATAATAAAGAAAGTGTCAGTGGTATTAAAAAGAAAGAGTCAGTGGTATTATAAAGAAAGGGTATGTGGTATTATAAAGAAAGGGTGAGTGGTATTATTAAGAAAGTGTCAGTTGCATTAAAAAGAAAGAGTCAGTGGTATTATAAAGAAAGAGGCAGTGGTATTATAAAGAATGGTCAGCGGTATTATAAAGAAGGGTCACTGGTATTATAAATAAAGTGTCGGTGGTATTATGAAGAAAGGGTCGGTGGTATTATAAAGAAAGGGTCAGTGGTATTATAAAGAAAGAGTCAGGTGTATAATAAAGAAAGTGTCAGTGGTATTGAAAAGAAAGTGTCAGTGGTAATAAAAAGAAAGAGTCAGTGGTACTATAAAGAAGGAGTCAGTGGTATAATAAAGAAAGTGAGAGTGGTATTTTAAAGAAAGTGTCAGTGGTATTAAAAAGAAAGAGTCAGTGGTATTATAAAGAAAGTGTCAGTGGTATTATATAGAAGTAGTCAGTGGTATAATTAAGAAAGTGTCAGTGGTATTTAAAAGAAAAAGTCAGTGGTATTATAAAGAAAGAGTCTGTGGTATTATAATGAAAGGGTGAGTGGTATTATAAAGAAAGTGTCAGTGGTATTATAAAGAAAGAGTCAGTGGTATAAAAAGAAAGTGTCAGTGGTATTGTAAAAAAGGAGTCAGTGGCATAATAAAGAAAGTTTCAGTGGTATTAAAAAGAAATAGTCAGTGGTATTATAAAGAAATGGTCAGTGGTATTATAAAGAAAGAGTCAGGTGTATAATAAAGAACATTTCAGTGGTATTATAAAGAAAGAGTCAGTGGTATTATAAAGAAAGGGTCAGTGGTATTATAAAGAAAGCGTCAGGTGTATAATAAAGAAAGTGTCAGTGGTATTAAAAAGAAAGAGTCAGTGGTATTATAAAGAAAGAGTCAGTGGTATTATAAAGAAAGGGTCAGTGGTATTATAAAGAAAGAGTCAGGTGTATAATAAAGAAATGGTCAGTGGTATTGAAAAGAAAGTGTCAGTGGTAATAAAAAGAAAGAGTCAGTGGTATTATCAAGAAGGAGTCAGTGGTATAATAAAGAAAGTGAGAGTGGTATTTTCAGAAAAGTGTCAGTGGTATTAAAAGAAAGAGTCAGTGGTATTATAAAGAAAGTGTCAGTGGTATTATATAGAAGTAGTCAGTGGTATAATAAAGAAAGTGTCAGTGGTATTAAAAAGAAAGAGACAGTGGTATTATGAAGAAAGAGTCTGTGGTATTATAAAGAAAGGGTGAGTGGTATTATTAATAAAGTGTCAGTTGTATTAAAAAGAAAGAGTCAGTGGTATTATAAAGAAAGAGGCAGTGGCATTATAATAAAGGGTCAGTGGTATTATCAAGAAGGGTCAATGGTATTATAAAGATGGTGTCAGTGGTATTATAAAGAAAGGGTTAGTGGTGTTATTAAGAAAGAGTCAGTGGTATAATAAAGAAAGTGTAAGTGGTATTAAAAAGAAAGTGTCAGTGGTATTATAAAGAAGGAGTCAGTGGTTGGATTATAAAGAAAGTGTCAGTGGTATTAAAAAGAAATGGTCAGTGGTATTATAAAGAAAGTGTCAGGTGTATAATAAAGAAAGAGTCAGTCGTATTATAAAGAAAGGGTCAGTGGTATTATAAAGAAAGATTCAGTGGATTATAAAGAAAGAGTCAGTGGTAACATAAAGAAAGTGTCAGTGGTATTATGAAGAAAATTTCAGTGGTATTATAAAGAAAGAGTCAGTGGTATTATAAAGAATGGGTCAGTGGTATTATAAAGAAAGAGTCAGGTGTATAATAAAGAAAGTGTCAGTGGTATCATAAAGAAAGTGTCAGTGGTAATAAAAAGAAAGAGTCAGTGGTACTATAAAGAAGGAGTCAGTGGTATAATAAAGAAAGTGAGAGTGGTATTTTCAAGAAAGTGTCAGTGGTATTAAAAAGAAAGAGTCAGTGGTATTATAAAGAAAGTGTCAGTGGTATTATATAGAAGTAGTCAGTGGTATAATTAAGAAAGTGTCAGAGGTATTTAAAAGAAAGAGTCAGTGGTATTATAAAGAAAGAGTATGTGGTATTATAAAGAAAGGGTGAGTGGTATTATTAAGAAAGTGTCAGTTGTATTGAAAAGAAAGAGTCAGTGGTATAAAAAGAAAGAGTCAGTGGTATTGTAAAAAAGGAGTCAGTGGCATAATAAAGAAAGTTTCAGTGGTATTAAATGGAAAGAGTCAGTGGTATTATAAAGAAATGGTCAGTGGTATTATAAAGAAAGAGTCAGGTGTATAATAAAGAAAGGGTCAGTCGTATTATAAAGAAAGGGTCAGTGGTATTATAAAGAAAGATTCAGTGGAATTATAAAGAAAGGGTCAGTGGTATCATAAAGAAAGTTTCAGTGGTATTAAAAAGAACATTTCAGTGGTATTATAAAGAAAGAGTCAGTGGTATTATAAAGAAAGGGTCAGTGGTAATCAAAAGAAAGAGTCAGTGGTACTATAAAGAAGGAGTCAGTGGTATTATAAAGAAAGTGTCAGTGGTATTATATAGAAGTAGTCAGTGGTATAATAAAGAAAGTGAGAGTCGTATTTTAAAGAAAGTGTCAGTGGTATTAAAAAGAAAGTGTCAGTGGCATTATAAAGAAAGTGTCAGTGGTATTATAAAGAAAGAGTTAAGTGTATAATAAAGAAAGAGTCAGTCGTATTATAAAGAAAGGGTCAGTGGTATTATAAAGAAAGATTCAGTGGATTATAAAGAAAGAGTCAGTGGTAACATAAAGAAAGTGTCAGTGGTATTATGAAGAAAATTTCAGTGGTATTATAAAGAAAGAGTCAGTGGTATTATAAAGAATGGGTCAGTGGTATTATAAAGAAAGAGTCAGGTGTATAATAAAGAAAGTGTCAGTGGTATCATAAAGAAAGTGTCAGTGGTAATAAAAAGAAAGAGTCAGTGGTACTATAAAGAAGGAGTCAGTGGTATAATAAAGAAAGTGAGAGTGGTATTTTCAAGAAAGTGTCAGTGGTATTAAAAAGAAAGAGTCAGTGGTATTATAAAGAAAGTGTCAGTGGTATTATATAGAAGTAGTCAGTGGTATAATTAAGAAAGTGTCAGAGGTATTTAAAAGAAAGAGTCAGTGGTATTATAAAGAAAGAGTCTGTGGTATTATAAAGAAAGGGTGAGTGGTATTATTAAGAAAGTGTCAGTTGTATTGAAAAGAAAGAGTCAGTGGTATAAAAAGAAAGAGTCAGTGGTATTGTAAAAAAGGAGTCAGTGGCATAATAAAGAAAGTTTCAGTGGTATTAAAAGGAAAGAGTCAGTGGTATTATAAAGAAATGGTCAGTGGTATTATAAAGAAAGAGTCAGGTGTATAATAAAGAAAGGGTCAGTCGTATTATAAAGAAAGGGTCAGTGGTATTATAAAGAAAGATTCAGTGGATTATAAAGAAAGGGTCAGTGGTAACATAAAGAAAGTGTCAGTGGTATTATAAATAAAGTTTCAGTGGTATTATAAAGAAAGAGTCAGTGGTATTATAAAGAAAGGGTCAGTGGTATTATAAAGAAAGAGTCAGGTGTATAATAAAGAAGGTGTCAGTGGTATTGAAAAGAAAGTGTCAGTGGTTATAAAAGGAAAGAGTCAGTTGTACTATAAAGAAGGAGTCAGTGGTATAATAAAGAAAGTGAGAGTGGTATTTTAAAGAAAGTGTCAGTGGTATTAAAAAGAAAGAGTCAGTGGTATTATAAAGAAAGTGTCAGTGGTATTATATAGAAGTAGTCAGTGGTATAATAAAGAAAGTGTCAGTGTTATTAAAAGAGAGAGTCTGTGGTAATCAAAAGAAAGAGTCAGTGGTACTATAAAGAAGGAGTCAGGGGTATAATAAAGAAACTGTCACTGGTATTATAAAGAAAGAGTCAGTGGTATAAAAGAAAGAGTCAGTGATATTGTAAAAAAGTAGTCAGTGGCATAATAAAGAAAGTTTCAGTGGTATTAAAAAGAAAGAGTCCGTGGTATTATAAAGAAATTGTCAGTTGTATTATAAAGAAAGAGTCAGGTGTATAATAAAGAAAGAGTCAGTCGTATTATAAAGAAAGGGTCAGTGGTATTATAAAGAAAGATTCAGTGGATTATAAAGAAAGGGTCAGTGGTAACATAAAGAAAGTGTCAGTGGTATTATAAAGAAAGTTTCAGTGGTATTATAAAGAAAGAGTCAGTGGTATTATAAAGAAAGGATCAGTGGTATTATAAAGAAAGAGTCAGGTGTATAATAAAGAAAGTGTCAGTGGTATTGAAAAGAAAGTGTCAGTGGTAATAAAAAGAAAGAGTCAGTGGTACTATAAAGAAGGAGTCAGTGGTATAATAAAGAAAGTGAGAGTGGTATTTTAAAGAAAGTGTCAGTGGTATTAAAAAGAAAGAGTCAGTGGTATTATAAAGAAAGTGTCAGTGGTATTATATAGAAGTAGTCAGTGGTATAATTAAGAAAGTGTCAGTGGTATTTACAAGAAAGAGTCAGTGGTATAAAAAGAAAGTGTCAGTGGTATTGTAAAAAAGGAGTCAGTAGCATAATAAAGAAGGTTTCAGTGGTATTAAAAAGAAAGAGTCAGTGGTATTATAAAGAAAGAGTCTGTGGTATTATAATGAAAGGGTGAGTGGTATTATTAAGAAAGTGTCAGTTGTATTGAAAAGAAAGAGTCAGTGGTATAAAAAGAAAGTGTCAGTGGTATTGTAAAAAAGGAGTCAGTAGCATAATAAAGAAAGTTTCAGTGGTATTAAAAAGAAATAGTCAGTGGTATTATAAAGAAATGGTCAGTTGTATTATAAAGAAAGAGTCAGGTGTATAATAAAGAACATTTCAGTGGTATTATAAAGAAAGAGTCAGTGGTATTATAAAGAAAGGGTCAGTGGTATTATAAAGAAAGCGTCAGGTGTATAATAAAGAAAGTGTCAGTGGTATTAAAAAGAAAGAGTCAGTGGTACTATAAAGAAGGAGTCAGTGGTATAATAAAGAAAGTGAGAGTGGTATTTTAAAGAAAGTGTCAGTGGTATTATAAAGAAAGAGTCAGTGGTATTATAAAGAAAGTGTCAGTGGTATTATATAGAAGTAGTCAGTGGTATAATAAAGATAGTGTCAGTGTTATTAAAAAGAAAGAGTCAGTGGTAATCAAAAGAAAGAGTCAGTGGTACTATAAAGAAGGAGTCAGTAGTATAATAAAGAAAGTGTCACTAGTATTATAAAGAAAGAGTCAGTGGTTTAAAAAAAAGAGTCAGTGGTATTGTAAAAAAGTAGTCAGTGGCATAATAAAGAAAGTTTCAGTGGTATTAAAAAGAAAGAGTCAGTGGTATTATAAAGAAATGGTCAGTGGTATTATAAAGAAAGTGTCAGGTGTATAATAAAGAAAGAGTCAGTCGTATTATAAAGAAAGGGTCAGTGGTATTATAAAGAAAGATTCAGTGGATTATAAAGAAAGAGTCAGTGGTAACATAAAGAAAGTGTCAGTGGTATTAAAAAGAACATTTCAGTGGTATTATAAAGAAAGAGTCAGTGGTATTATAAAGAAAGGGTCAGTGGTAATCAAAAGAAAGAGTCAGTGGTACTATAAAGAAGGAGTCAGTGGTATTATAAAGAAAGTGTCAGTGGTATTATATAGAAGTAGTCAGTGGTATAATAAAGAAAGTGAGAGTCGTATTTTAAAGAAAGTGTCAGTGGTATTATAAAGAAAGAGTCAGTGGCATTATAAAGAAAGTGTCAGTGGTATTATAAAGAAATTGTCAAGTGTATAATTAAGAAAGAGTCAGTCGTATTATAAAGAAAGTGTCAGTGGTATTATAAAGAAAGTTTCAGTGGTATTATAAAGAAAGAGTCAGTGGTATTATAAAGAAAGGGTCAGTGGTATTATAAAGAAAGAGTCAGGTGTATAATAAAGAAAGTGTCAGTGGTATTGAAAAGAAAGTGTCAGTGGTTATAAAAAGAAAGAGTCAGTGGTACTATAAAGAAGGAGTCAGGGGTATAATAAAGAAACTGTCACTGGTATTATAAAGAAAGTGTCAGTGGTATAAAAGAAAGAGTCAGTGGTATTGTAAAAAAGTAGTCAGTGGCATTATAAAGAAAGTTTCAGTGGTATTAAAAAGAAAGAGTCAGTGGTATTATAAAGAAATTGTCAGTTGTATTATAAAGAAAGAGTCAGGTGTATAATAAAGAAAGAGTCAGTCGTATTATAAAGAAAGGGTCAGTGGTATTATAAAGAAAGATTCAGTGGATTATAAAGAAAGGGTCAATGGTAACATAAAGAAAGTGACAGTGGTATTATAAAGAAAGTTTCAGTGGTATTATAAAGAAAGAGTCAGTGGTATTATAAAGAAAGGGTCAGTGGTATTATAAAGAAAGAGTCAGGTGTATAATAAAGAAAGTGTCAGTGGTATTGAAAAGAAAGTGTCAGTGGTAATAAAAAGAAAGAGTCAGTGGTACTATAAAGAAGGAGTCAGTGGTATAATAAAGAAAGTGAGAGTGGTATTTTAAAGAAAGTGTCAGTGGTATTAAAAAGAAAGAGTCAGTGGTATTATAAAGAAAGTGTCAGTGGTATTATATAGAAGTAGTCAGTGGTATAATTAAGAAAGTGTCAGTGGTATTTAAAAGAAAGAGTCAGTGGTATTATAAAGAAAGAGTCTGTGGTATTATAATGAAAGGGTGAGTGGTATTATTAAGAAAGTGTCAGTTGTATTGAAAAGAAAGAGTCAGTGGTATAAAAAGAAAGTGTCAGTGGTATTGTAAAAAAGGAGTCAGTGGCATAATAAAGAAAGTTTCAGTGGTATTAAAAAGAAATAGTCAGTGGTATTATAAAGAAATGGTCAGTGGTATTATAAAGAAAGAGTCAGGTGTATAATAAAGAACATTTCAGTGGTATTATAAAGAAAGAGTCAGTGATATTATAAAGAAAGGGTCAGTGGTATTATAAAGAAAGCGTCAGGTGTATAATAAAGAAAGTGTCAGTGGTATTAAAAAGAAATAGTCAGTGGTATTATAAAGAAAGAGTCAGTGGTATTGTAAAGAAAGGGTCAGTGGTATTATAAAGAAAGAGTCAGTTGTATAATAAAGAAAGTGTCAGTGGTATTGAAAAGAAAGTGTCAGTGGTAATAAAAAGAAAGAGTCAGTGGTATTATCAAGAAGGAGTCAGTGGTATAATAAAGAAAGTGAGAGTGGTATTTTAAGAAAAGTGTCAGTGGTATTAAAAGAAAGAGTCAGTGGTATTATAAAGAAAGTGTCAGTGGTATTATATAGAAGTAGTCAGTGGTATAATAAAGAAAGTGTCAGTGGTATTAAAAAGAAAGAGTCAGTGGTATTATGAAGAAAGTGTCAGTGGTATTATAAAGAAAGGGTGAGTGGTATTATTAATAAAGTGTCAGTTGTATTAAAAAGAAAGAGTCAGTGGTATTATAAAGAAAGAGGCAGTGGCATTATAATAAAGGGTCAGTGGTATTATCAAGAAGGGTCAATGGTATTATAAAGATGGTGTCAGTGGTATTATAAAGAATGGGTCGGTGGTATTACAAAGAAAGTGTCAGTAGTATTAAAAAGAGAGTCAGTTGTTTTATACAGAAAGTGTCAGTGGTATTATAAAGAAGGGTCAGTGGTATTATATAGAAAGTGTCAGTGGTATTAAAAAGAAAGTGTCAGTGGTATTATAAAGAAAGAGTCAGTGGTTTTATAAAGAAAGTGTCAATCGTATTAAAAAGAAAGAGTCAGTGGTATTATAAAGAAAGTGTCAGTGGTATTATATAGAAGGAGTCAGTGGTATTATAAAGAAAGTGTCAGTGGTATTATAAAGAAAGAGTCAGTGGTATTATAAAGAAAGGGTATGTGGTATTATAAAGAAAGGGTGAGTGGTATTATTAAGAAAGTGTCAGTTGTATTTAAAAGAAAGAGTCAGTGGTAATATAAAGAAAGAGGCAGTGGTATTATAAAGAAGGGTCAGCGGTATTATAAAGAAGGGTCACTGGTATTATAAAGAAAGTGTCGGTGGTATTATAAAGAAAGTGTCAGTGGTATTATAAAGAAAGTGTCAGTAGTATTAAAAAGAAAGAGTCAGTCGTATTATAAAGAAAGGGTCAGTGGTATTATAAAGAAAGATTCAGTTGATTATAAAGAAAGGGTCATTGGTATCATTAAGAAAGTGTCAGTGGTATTATAAAGAAAGTTTCAGTGGTATTATAAAGAAAGAGTCAGTGGTATTATAAAGAAAGGGTCAGTGGTATTATAAAGAAAGAGTCAGGTGTATAATAAAGAAAGTGTCAGTGGTATTGAAAAGAAAGTGTCAGTGGTAATAAAAAGAAAGAGTCAGTGGTATTATAAAGAAGGAGTCAGTGGTATAATAAAGAAAGTGTCAGTGGTATTAAAAAGAAAGAGTCAGTGGTATTATGAAGAAAGAGTCTGTGGTATTATAAAGAAAGGGTGAGTGGTATTATTAATAAAGTGTCAGTTGTATTCAAAAGAAAGAGTCAGTGGTATTATAAAGAAAGAGGCAGTGGCATTATAATAAATTGTCAGTGGTATTATCAAGAAGGGTCAATGGTATTATAAAGATGGTGTCAGTGGTATTATAAAGAATGGGTCGGTGGTATTACAAAGAAAGTGTCAGTAGTATTAAAAAGAGAGTCAGTTGTTTTATGCAGAAAGTGTCAGTGGTATTATAATGAAGGGTCAGTGGTATTATATAGAAAGTGTCAGTGGTATTAAAAAGAAAGTGTCATTGGTATTATAAAGAAAGAGTCAGTGGTTTTATGAAGAAAGTGTCAATCGTATTAAAAAGAAAGAGTCAGTGGTATTATAAAGAAAGTGTCAGTGGTATTATATAGAAGGAGTCAGTGGTATAATAAAAAAAGTGTCAGTGGTATTAAAAAGAAGGAGTCAGTGGTATTATAAAGAAAGGGTATGTGGTATTATAAAGAAAGGGTGAGTGGTATTATTAAGAAAGTGTCAGTTGCATTAAAAAGAAAGAGTCAGTGGTATTATAAAGAAGGAGGCAGTGGTATTATAAAGAAGGGTCAGCGGTATTATAAAGAAGGGTCACTGGTATTATAAAGAAAGAGTCGGTGGTATTACAAAGAAAGGGTCGGTGGTATTATAAAGAAAGTGTCGGTGGTATTATAAAGAAAGGGTCGGTGGTATTATAAAGAAAGTGTCAGTAGTATTAAAAAGAAAGTGTCAGTGGTATTATAAAGAAAGTGTCAGTGGTATTTAAAAGAAAGTGAGAGTGGTATTTTAAAGAAAGTGTCAGTGGTATTAAAAGAAAGAGTCAGTGGTATTATAAAGAAAGTGTCAGTGGTATTATATAGAAGGAGTCAGTGGTATAATAAATAAAGTGTCAGTGGTATTAAAAAGAAAGAGTCAGTGGTATTATGAAGAAAGAGTCTGTGGTATTATAAAGAAAGGGTGAGTGGTATTATTAATAAAGTGTCAGTTGTATTCAAAAGAAAGAGTCAGTGGTATTATAAAGAAAGAGGCAGTGGCATTATAATAAAGGGTCAGTGGTATTATCAAGAAGGGTCAATGGTATTATAAAGATGGTGTCAGTGGTATTATAAAGAATGGGTCGGTGGTATTACAAAGAAAGTGTCAGTAGTATTAAAAAGAGAGTCAGTTGTTTTATGCAGAAAGTGTCAGTGGTATTATAAAGAAGGGTCAGTGGTATTATATAGAAAGTGTCAGTGGTATTAAAAAGAAAGTGTCATTGGTATTATAAAGAAAGAGTCAGTGGTTTTATGAAGAAAGTGTCAATCGTATTAAAAAGAAAGAGTCAGTGGTATTATAAAGAAAGTGTCAGTGATATTATATAGAAGGAGTCAGTGGTATAATAAAAAAAGTGTCAGTGGTATTAAAAAGAAGGAGTCAGTGGTATTATAAAGAAAGGGTATGTGGTATTATAAAGAAAGGGTGAGTGGTATTATTAAGAAAGTGTCAGTTGCATTAAAAAGAAAGAGTCAGTGGTATTATAAAGAAAGAGGCAGTGGTATTATAAAGAAGGGTCAGCGGTATTATAAAGAAGGGTCACTGGTATTATAAAGAAAGAGTCGGTGGTATTACAAAGAAAGGGTCGGTGGTATTATAAAGAAAGTGTCGGTGGTATTATAAAGAAAGGGTCGGTGGTATTATAAAGAAAGTGTCAGTAGTATTAAAAAGAAAGTGTCAGTGGTATTATAAAGAAAGTGTTAGTGGTATTTAAAAGAAAGTGTGAGTGGTATTAAAAAGAAAGTGTCAGTGGTTTTAAAAGAAGAGTCAGTGGTATTATAAGAAAGGGTCAGTGGTATTATAAAGAAACGGTCAGTGGTATTAAAAAGAAAGGGTCAGTGGTATTATAAAAAAAGGATCAGTGGTATTATACAGAAAGAGTCAGTGGTATAATAAAGAAAGGAGTCAATGGTATTATATAGAAAGTGTCAGTGGTATTATAAAGAAAGTGTCAGTGGTATTAAAAAGAAAGGTTCAGTGGTATTATAAATAAAATGTCAGTGGTATTATAAAGAAAGGGTTAGTGGTGTTATAAAGAAAGAGTCAGTGGTATGATAAAGAAAGTGTAAGTGGTATTATAAAGAAACAGTCAGTGGTATAAAAAAGAGTCAGTGGTATTGTAAAAAAGGAGTTAGTGGCATAATAAAGAAAGTTTCAGTGGTATTAAAAAGAAAGTGTCAGTGGTATTATAAAGAAGGAGTCAGTGGTTGGATTATAAAGAAAGTGTCAGTGGTATTAAAAAGAAAGAGTCAGTGGTATTATAAAGAAAGGGTATGTGGTATTATAAAGAAAGGGTGAGTGGTATTATTAAGAAAGTGTCAGTTGTATTTAAAAGAAAGAGTCAGTGGTAATATAAAGAAAGAGGCAGTGGTATTATAAAGAAGGGTCAGCGGTATTATAAAGAAGGGTCACTGGTATTATAAAGAAAGTGTCGGTGGTATTATAAAGAAAGGGTCGGTGGTATTTTAAAGAAAGTGTCAGTAGTATTAAAAAGAAAGAGTCAGTCGTATTATAAAGAAAGGGTCAGTGGTATTATAAAGAAAGATTCAGTGGATTATAAAGAAAGGGTCAGTGGTATCATAAAGAAAGTGTCAGTGGTATTATAAAGAAAGTTTCAGTGGTATTATAAGGAAAGAGTCAGTGGTATTATAAAGAAAGGGTCAGTGGTATTATAAAGAAAGAGTCAGGTGTATAATAAAGAAAGTGTCAGTGGTATTGAAAAGAAAGTGTCAGTGGTAATTAAAAGAAAGAGTCAGTGGTATTATAAAGAAGGAGTCAGTGGTATAATAAAGAATGTGAGAGTGGTATTTTAAAGAAAATGTCAGTGATATTAAAAGAAAGAGTCAGTGTTATTATAAAGAAAGTGTCAGTTGTATTATATAGAAGTAGTCAGTGGTATAATAAAGAAAGTGTCAGTGGTATTAAAAAGAAAGAGTCAGTGGTATTATGAAGAAAGAGTCTGTGGTTTTATAAAGAAAGGGTGAGTGGTATTATTAATAAAGTGTCAGTTGTATTAAAAAGAAAGAGTCAGTGGTATTATAAAGAAAGAGGCAGTGGCATTATAATAAAGGGTCAGTGGTATTATCAAGAAGGGTCAATGGTATTATAAAGATGGTGTCAGTGGTATTATAAAGAATGGGTCGGTGGTATTACAAAGAAAGTGTCAGTAGTATTAAAAAGAGAGTCAGTTGTTTTATACAGAAAGTGTCAGTGGTATTATAAAGAAGGGTCAGTGGTATTATATAGAAAGTGTCAGTGGTATTAAAAAGAAAGTGTCATTGGTATTATAAAGAAAGAGTCAGTGGTTTTATAAAGAAAGTGTCAATCGTATTAAAAAGAAAGAGTCAGTGGTATTATAAAGAAAGTGTCAGTGGTATTATATAGAAGGAGTCAGTGGTATAATAAAGAAAGTGTCAGTGGTATTAAAAAGAAAGAGTCAGTGGTATTATAAAGAAAGGGTATGTGGTATTATAAAGAAAGGGTGAGTGGTATTATTATGAAAGTGTCAGTTGCATTAAAAAGAAAGAGTCAGTGGTATTATAAAGAAAGAGGCAGTGGTATTATAAAGAATGGTCAGCGGTATTATAAAGAAGGGTCACTGGTATTATAAATAAAGTGTCGGTGGTATTATAAAGAAAGGGTCGGTGGTATTATAAAGAAAGGGTCAGTGGTATTATAAAGAAAGAGTCAGGTGTATAATAAAGAAAGTGTCAGTGGTATTGAAAAGAAAGTGTCAGTGGTAATAAAAAGAAAGAGTCAGTGGTACTATAAAGAAGGAGTCAGTGGTATAATAAAGAAAGTGAGAGTGGTATTTTAAAGAAAGTGTCAGTGGTATTAAAAAGAAAGAGTCAGTGGTATTATAAAGAAAGTGTCAGTGGTATTATATAGAAGTAGTCAGTGGTATAATTAAGAAAGTGTCAGTGGTATTTAAAAGAAAAAGTCAGTGGTATTATAAAGAAAGAGTCTGTGGTATTATAATGAAAGGGTGAGTGGTATTATTAAGAAAGTGTCAGTTGTATTGAAAAGAAAGAGTCAGTGGTATAAAAAGAAAGTGTCAGTGGTATTGTAAAAAAGGAGTCAGTGGCATAATAAAGAAAGTTTCAGTGGTATTAAAAAGAAATAGTCAGTGGTATTATAAAGAAATGGTCAGTGGTATTATAAAGAAAGAGTCAGGTGTATAATAAAGAACATTTCAGTGGTATTATAAAGAAAGAGTCAGTGGTATTATAAAGAAAGGGTCAGTGGTATTATAAAGAAAGAGTCAGGTGTATTATAAAGAAAGTGTCAGTGGTATTAAAAAGAAAGAGTCAGTGGTATTATAAAGAAAGAGTCAGTGGTATTATAAAGAAAGGGTCAGTGGTATTATAAAGAAAGAGTCAGGTGTATAATAAAAAAATGGTCAGTGGTATTGAAAAGAAAGTGTCAGTGGTAATAAAAAGAAAGAGTCAGTGGTATTATCAAGAAGGAGTCAGTGGTATAATAAAGAAAGTGAGAGTCGTATTTTAAAGAAAGTGTCAGTGGTATTAAAAAGAAAGTGTCAGTGGCATTATAAAGAAAGTGTCAGTGGTATTATAAAGAAAGGGTTAGTGGTGTTATTAAGAAAGAGTCAGTGGTATAATAAAGAAAGTGTAAGTGGTATTATAAAGAAAGAGTCAGTGGTATAAAAAAGAGTCAGTGGTATTGTAAAAAAGGAGTTAGTGGCACAATAAAGAAAGTTTCAGTGGTATTAAAAAGAAAGTGTCAGTGGTATTATAAAGAAGGAGTCAGTGGTTGGATTATAAAGAAAGTGTCAGTGGTATTAAAAAGAAAGAGTCAGTGGTATTATAAAGAAATGGTCAGTGGTATTATAAAGAAAGTGTCAGGTGTATAATAAAGAAAGAGTCAGTCGTATTATAAAGAAAGGGTCAGTGGTATTATAAAGAAAGATTCAGTGGATTATAAAGAAAGAGTCAGTGGTAACATAAAGAAAGTGTCAGTGGTATTATGAAGAAAATTTCAGTGGTATTATAAAGAAAGAGTCAGTGGTATTATAAAGAATGGGTCAGTGGTATTATAAAGAAAGAGTCAGGTGTATAATAAAGAAAGTGTCAGTGGTATCATAAAGAAAGTGTCAGTGGTAATAAAAAGAAAGAGTCAGTGGTACTATAAAGAAGGAGTCAGTGGTATAATAAAGAAAGTGAGAGTGGTATTTTCAAGAAAGTGTCAGTGGTATTAAAAAGAAAGAGTCAGTGGTATTATAAAGAAAGTGTCAGTGGTATTATATAGAAGTAGTCAGTGGTATAATTAAGAAAGTGTCAGAGGTATTTAAAAGAAAGAGTCAGTGGTATTATAAAGAAAGAGTCTGTGGTATTATAAAGAAAGGGTGAGTGGTATTATTAAGAAAGTGTCAGTTGTATTGAAAAGAAAGAGTCAGTGGTATAAAAAGAAAGAGTCAGTGGTATTGTAAAAAAGGAGTCAGTGGCATAATAAAGAAAGTTTCAGTGGTATTAAAAGGAAAGAGTCAGTGGTATTATAAAGAAATGGTCAGTGGTATTATAAAGAAAGAGTCAGGTGTATAATAAAGAAAGGGTCAGTCGTATTATAAAGAAAGGGTCAGTGGTATTATAAAGAAAGATTCAGTGGAATTATAAAGAAAGGGTCAGTGGTATCATAAAGAAAGTTTCAGTGGTATTAAAAAGAACATTTCAGTGGTATTATAAAGAAAGAGTCAGTGGTATTATAAAGAAAGGGTCAGTGGTAATCAAAAGAAAGAGTCAGTGGTACTATAAAGAAGGAGTCAGTGGTATTATAAAGAAAGTGTCAGTGGTATTATATAGAAGTAGTCAGTGGTATAATAAAGAAAGTGAGAGTCGTATTTTAAAGAAAGTGTCAGTGGTATTAAAAAGAAAGTGTCAGTGGCATTATAAAGAAAGTGTCAGTGGTATTATAAAGAAAGAGTTAAGTGTATAATAAAGAAAGAGTCAGTCGTATTATAAAGAAAGGGTCAGTGGTATTATAAATAAAGATTCAGTGGATTATAAAGAAAGGGTCAGTGGTAACATAAAGAAAGTGTCAGTGGTATTATAAATAAAGTTTCAGTGGTATTATAAAGAAAGAGTCAGTGGTATTATAAAGAAAGGGTCAGTGGTATTATAAAGAAAGAGTCAGGTGTATAATAAAGAAGGTGTCAGTGGTATTGAAAAGAAAGTGTCAGTGGTTATAAAAGGAAAGAGTCAGTTGTACTATAAAGAAGGAGTCAGTGGTATAATAAAGAAAGTGAGAGTGGTATTTTAAAGAAAGTGTCAGTGGTATTAAAAAGAAAGAGTCAGTGGTATTATAAAGAAAGTGTCAGTTGTATTATATAGAAGTAGTCAGTGGTATAATAAAGAAAGTGTCAGTGTTATTAAAAGAGAGAGTCTGTGGTAATCAAAAGAAAGAGTCAGTGGTACTATAAAGAAGGAGTCAGGGGTATAATAAAGAAACTGTCACTGGTATTATAAAGAAAGAGTCAGTGGTATAAAAGAAAGAGTCAGTGGTATTGTAAAAAAGTAGTCAGTGGCATAATAAAGAAAGTTTCAGTGGTATTAAAAAGAAAGAGTCCGTGGTATTATAAAGAAATTGTCAGTTGTATTATAAAGAAAGAGTCAGGTGTATAATAAAGAAAGAGTCAGTCGTATTATAAAGAAAGGGTCAGTGGTATTATAAAGAAAGATTCAGTGGATTATAAAGAAAGGGTCAGTGGTAACATAAAGAAAGTGTCAGTGGTATTATAAAGAAAGTTTCAGTGGTATTATAAAGAAAGAGTCAGTGGTATTATAAAGAAAGGATCAGTGGTATTATAAAGAAAGAGTCAGGTGTATAATAAAGAAAGTGTCAGTGGTATTGAAAAGAAAGTGTCAGTGGTAATAAAAAGAAAGAGTCAGTGGTACTATAAAGAAGGAGTCAGTGGTATAATAAAGAAAGTGAGAGTGGTATTTTAAAGAAAGTGTCAGTGGTATTAAAAAGAAAGAATCAGTGGTATTATAAAGAAAGTGTCAGTGGTATTATATAGAAGTAGTCAGTGGTATAATTAAGAAAGTGTCAGTGGTATTTACAAGAAAGAGTCAGTGGTATAAAAAGAAAGTGTCAGTGGTATTGTAAAAAAGGAGTCAGTAGCATAATAAAGAAAGTTTCAGTGGTATTAAAAAGAAAGAGTCAGTGGTATTATAAAGAAAGAGTCTGTGGTATTATAATGAAAGGGTGAGTGGTATTATTAAGAAAGTGTCAGTTGTATTAAAAAGAAAGAGTCAGTGGTATAAAAAGAAAGTGTCAGTGGTATTGTAAAAAAGGAGTCAGTAGCATAATAAAGAAAGTTTCAGTGGTATTAAAAAGAAATAGTCAGTGGTATTATAAAGAAATGGTCAGTTGTATTATAAAGAAAGAGTCAGGTGTATAATAAAGAACATTTCAGTGGTATTATAAAGAAAGAGTCAGTGGTATTATAAAGAAAGGGTCAGTGGTATTATAAAGAAAGCGTCAGGTGTATAATAAAGAAAGTGTCAGTGGTATTAAAAAGAAAGAGTCAGTGGTACTATTAAGAAGGAGTCAGTGGTATAATAAAGAAAGTGAGAGTGGTATTTTAAAGAAAGTGTCAGTGGTATTATAAAGAAAGAGTCGGTGGTATTATAAAGAAAGTGTCAGTGGTATTATATAGAAGTAGTCAGTGGTATAATAAAGATAGTGTCAGTGTTATTAAAAAGAAAGAGTCAGTGGTAATCAAAAGAAAGAGTCAGTGGTACTATAAAGAAGGAGTCAGTAGTATAATAAAGAAAGTGTCACTAGTATTATAAAGAAAGAGTCAGTGGTTTAAAAAAAAAGAGTCAGTGGTATTGTAAAAAAGTAGTCAGTGGCATAATAAAGAAAGTTTCAGTGGTATTAAAAAGAAAGAGTCAGTGGTATTATAAAGAAATGGTCAGTGGTATTATAAAGAAAGTGTCAGGTGTATAATAAAGAAAGAGTCAGTCGTATTATAAAGAAAGGGTCAGTGGTATTATAAAGAAAGATTCAGTGGATTATAAAGAAAGAGTCAGTGGTAACATAAAGAAAGTGTCAGTGGTATTAAAAAGAACATTTCAGTGGTATTATAAAGAAAGAGTCAGTGGTATTATAAAGAAAGGGTCAGTGGTAATCAAAAGAAAGAGTCAGTGGTACTATAAAGAAGGAGCCAGTGGTATTATCAAGAAAGTGTCAGTGGTATTATATAGAAGTAGTCAGTGGTATAATAAAGAAAGTGAGAGTCGTATTTTAAAGAAAGTGTCAGTGGTATTAAAAAGAAAGAGTCAGTGGCATTATAAAGAAAGTGTCAGTGGTATTATAAAGAAATTGTCAAGTGTATAATTAAGAAAGAGTCAGTCGTATTATAAAGAAAGTGTCAGTGGTATTATAAAGAAAATTTCAGTGGTATTATAAAGAAAGAGTCAGTGGTATTATAAAGAAAGGGTCAGTGGTATTATAAAGAAAGAGTCAGGTGTATAATAAAGAAAGTGTCAGTGGTATTGAAAAGAAAGTGTCAGTGGTTATAAAAAGAAAGAGTCAGTGGTACTATAAAGAAGGAGTCAGGGGTATAAAAAAGAAACTGTCACTGGTATTATAAAGAAAGTGTCAGTGGTATAAAAGAATGAGTCAGTGGTATTGTAAAAAAGTAGTCAGTGGCATAATAAAGAAAGTTTCAGTGGTATTAAAAAGAAAGAGTCAGTGGTATTATGAAGAAAGAGTCTGTGGTATTATAAAGAAAGGGTGAGTGGTATTATTAATAAAGTGTCAGTTGTATTAAAAAGAAAGAGTCAGTGGTATTATAAAGAAAGAGGCAGTGGCATTATAATAAAGGGTCAGTGGTATTATCAAGAAGGGTCAATGGTATTATAAAGATGGTGTCAGTGGTATTATAAAGAATGGGTCGGTGGTATTACAAAGAAAGTGTCAGTAGTATTAAAAAGAGAGTCAGTTGTTTTATACAGAAAGTGTCAGTGGTATTATAAAGAAGGGTCAGTGGTATTATATAGAAAGTGTCAGTGGTATTAAAAAGAAAGTGTCATTGGTATTATAAAGAAAGAGTCAGTGGTTTTATAAAGAAAGTGTCAATCGTATTAAAAAGAAAGAGTCAGTGGTATTATAAAG
Organism: Gari tellinella; assembly: GCA_922989275.2. Classification (NCBI taxonomy): domain Eukaryota; kingdom Metazoa; phylum Mollusca; class Bivalvia; order Cardiida; family Psammobiidae; genus Gari; species Gari tellinella. The sequence goes on along the minus strand of OV277861.1, from coordinate 33,737,542 downwards.
AAAGTGTCAGTGGTATTATATAGAAGGAGTCAGTGGTATAATAAAGAAAGTGTCAGTGGTATTAAAAAGAAAGAGTCAGTGGTATTATAAAGAAAGGGTATGTGGTATTATAAAGAAAGGGTGAGTGGTATTATTAAGAAAGTGTCAGTTGCATTAAAAAGAAAGAGTCAGTGGTATTATAAAGAAAGAGGCAGTGGTATTATAAAGAATGGTCAGCGGTATTATAAAGAAGGGTCACTGGTATTATAAATAAAGTGTCGGTGGTATTATAAAGAAAGGGTCGGTGGTATTATAAAGAAAGGGTCAGTGGTATTATAAAGAAAGAGTCAGGTGTATAATAAAGAAAGTGTCAGTGGTATTGAAAAGAAAGTGTCAGTGGTAATAAAAAGAAAGAGTCAGTGGTACTATAAAGAAGGAGTCAGTGGTATAATAAAGAAAGTGAGAGTGGTATTTTAAAGAAAGTGTCAGTGGTATTAAAAAGAAAGAGTCAGTGGTATTATAAAGAAAGTGTCAGTTGTATTATATAGAAGTAGTCAGTGGTATAATTAAGAAAGTGTCAGTGGTATTTAAAAGAAAAAGTCAGTGGTATTATAAAGAAAGAGTCTGTGGTATTATAATGAAAGGGTGAGTGGTATTATTAAGAAAGTGTCAGTTGTATTGAAAAGAAAGAGTCAGTGGTATAAAAAGAAAGTGTCAGTGGTATTGTAAAAAAGGAGTCAGTGGCATAATAAAGAAAGTTTCAGTGGTATTAAAAAGAAATAGTCAGTGGTATTATAAAGAAATGGTCAGTGGTATTATAAAGAAAGAGTCAGGTGTATAATAAAGAACATTTCAGTGGTATTATAAAGAAAGAGTCAGTGGTATTATAAAGAAAGGGTCAGTGGTATTATAAAGAAAGCGTCAGGTGTATAATAAAGAAAGTGTCAGTGGTATTAAAAAGAAAGAGTCAGTGGTATTATAAAGAAAGAGTCAGTGGTATTATAAAGAAAGGGTCAGTGGTATTATAAAGAAAGAGTCAGGTGTATAATAAAGAAATGGTCAGTGGTATTGAAAAGAAAGTGTCAGTGGTAATAAAAAGAAAGAGTCAGTGGTATTATCAAGAAGGAGTCAGTGGTATAATAAAGAAAGTGAGAGTGGTATTTTCAGAAAAGTGTCAGTGGTATTAAAAGAAAGAGTCAGTGGTATTATAAAGAAAGTGTCAGTGGTATTATATAGAAGTAGTCAGTGGTATAATAAAGAAAGTGTCAGTGGTATTAAAAAGAAAGAGTCAGTGGTATTATGAAGAAAGAGTCTGTGGTATTATAAAGAAAGGGTCACTGGTATTATAAAGAAAGTGTCGGTGGTATTATAAAGAAAGGGTCGGTGGTATTATAAAGAAAGTGTCAGTAGTATTAAAAAGAAAGAGTCAGTCGTATTATAAAGAAAGGGTCAGTGGTATTATAAAGAAAGGGTCAGTGGTATTATCAAGAAAGGGTGAGTGGTATTATTAAAAAAGTGTCAGTTGTATTAAAAAGAAAGAGTCAGTGGTATTATAAAGAAAGAGGCAGTGGCATTATAATAAAGGGTCAGTGGTATTATCAAGAAGGGTCAATGGTATTATAAAGATGGTGTCAGTGGTATTATAAAGAATGGGTCGGTGGTATTACAAAGAAAGTGTCAGTAGTATTAAAAAGAGAGTCAGTTGTTTTATGCAGAAAGTGTCAGTGGTATTATAAAGAAGGGTCAGTGGTATTATATAGAAAGTGTCAGTGGTATTAAAAAGAAAGTGTCATTGGTATTATAAAGAAAGAGGCAGTGGTTTTATGAAGAAAGTGTCAATCGTATTAAAAAGAAAGAGTCAGTGGTATTATAAAGAAAGTGTCAGTGGTATTATATAGAAGGAGTCAGTGGTATAATAAAAAAAGTGTCAGTGGTATTAAAAAGAAGGAGTCAGTGGTATTATAAAGAAAGGGTATGTGGTATTATAAAGAAAGGGTGAGTGGTATTATTAAGAAAGTGTAAGTTGCATTAAAAAGAAAGAGTCAGTGGTATTATAAAGAAAGAGGCAGTGGTATTATAAAGAAGGGTCAGCGGTATTATAAAGAAGGGTCACTGGTATTATAAAGAAAGAGTCGGTGGTATTACAAAGAAAGGGTCGGTGGTATTATAAAGAAAGTGTCGGTGGTATTATAAAGAAAGGGTCGGTGGTATTATAAAGAAAGTGTCAGTAGTATTAAAAAGAAAGTGTCAGTGGTATTATAAAGAAAGTGTCAGTGGTATTTAAAAGAAAGTGTGAGTGGTATTAAAAAGAAAGTGTCAGTGGTTTTAAAAGAAGAGTCAGGTGTATAATAAAGAAAGTGTCAGTGGTATTGAAAAGAAAGTGTCAGTGGTAATAAAAAGAAAGAGTCAGTGGTACTATAAAGAAGGAGTCAGTGGTATAATAAAGAAAGTGAGAGTGGTATTTTAAAGAAAGTGTCAGTGGTATTAAAAAGAAAGAGTCAGTGGTATAATAAAGAAAGGAGTCTATTATAAAGAAAGAGTCTGTGGTATTATAATGAAAGGGTGAGTGGTATTATTAAGAAAGTGTCAGTTGTATTGAAAAGAAAGAGTCAGTGGTATAAAAAGAAAGTGTCAGTGGTATTGTAAAAAAGGAGTCAGTGGCATAATAAAGAAAGTTTCAGTGGTATTAAAAAGAAATAGTCAGTGGTATTATAAAGAAATGGTCAGTGGTATTATAAAGAAAGAGTCAGGTGTATAATAAAGAACATTTCAGTGGTATTATAAAGAAAGAGTCAGTGGTATTATAAAGAAAGGGTCAGTGGTATTATAAAGAAAGCGTCAGGTGTATAATAAAGAAAGTGTCAGTGGTATTAAAAAGAAAGAGTCAGTGGTATTATAAAGAAAGAGTCAGTGGTATTATAAAGAAAGGGTCAGTGGTATTATAAAGAAAGAGTCAGGTGTATAATAAAGAAAGTGTCAGTGGTATTGAAAAGAAAGTGTCAGTGGTAATAAAAAGAAAGAGTCAGTGGTATATTCAAGAAGGAGTCAGTGGTATAATAAAGAAAGTGAGAGTGGTATTTTCAGAAAAGTGTCAGTGGTATTAAAAGAAAGAGTCAGTGGTATTATAAAGAAAGTGTCAGTGGTATTATATAGAAGTAGTCAGTGGTATAATAAAGAAAGTGTCAGTGGTATTAAAAAGAAAGAGTCAGTGGTATTATGAAGAAAGAGTCAGTGGTATTATAAAGAAAGAGGCAGTGGCATTATAATAAAGGGTCAGTGGTATTATCAAGAAGGGTCAATGGTATTATAAAGATGGTGTCAGTGGTATTATAAAGAAAAGGGTCGGTGGTATTACAAAGAAAGCGTCAGTAGTATTAAAAAGAGAGTCAGTTGTTTTATACAGAAAGTGTCAGTGGTATTATAAAGAAGGGTCAGTGGTATTATATAGAAAGTGTCAGTTGTATTAAAAAGAAAGTGTCATTGGTATTATAAAGAAAGAGTCAGTGGTTTTATAAAGAAAGTGTCAATCGTATTAAAAAGAAAGAGTCAGTGGTATTATAAAGAAAGTTTCAGTGGTATTAAAAAGAAAGAGTCAGTGGTATTATAAAGAAAGGGTATGTGGTATTATAAAGAAAGGGTGAGTGGTATTATTAAGAAAGTGTCAGTTGCATTAAAAAGAAAGAGTCAGTGGTATTATAAAGAAAGAGGCAGTGGTATTATAAAGAAGGGTCAGCGGTATTATAAAGAAGGGTCACTGGTATTATAAAGAAAGTGTCGGTGGTATTATAAAGACAGGGTCGGTGGTATTATAAAGAAAGTGTCGGTGGTATTATAAAGAAAGGGTCGGTGGTATTATAAAGAAAGTGTAAGTAGTATTAAAAAAAAAGTGTCAGTGGTATTATAAAGAAAGTGTCAGTGGTATTTAAAAGAAAGTGTGAGTGGTATTAAAAAGAAAGTGTCAGTGGTTTTAAAAGAAGAGTCAGTGGTATTATAAGAAAGGGTCAGTGGTATTATAAAGAAACGGTCAGTGGTATTAAAAAGAAAGGGTCAGTGGTATTATAAAAAAAGGATCAGTGGTATTATACAGAAAGAGTCAGTGGTATAATAAAGAAAGGAGTCAATGGTATTATATAGAAAGTGTCAGTGGTATTATAAAGAAAGGGTCAGTGGTATTAAAAAGAAAGGTTCAGTGGTATTATAAATAAAATGTCAGTGGTATTATAAAGAAAGGGTTAGTGGTGTTATAAAGAAAGAGTCAGTGGTATAATAAAGAAAGTGTAAGTGGTATTATAAAGAAAGAGTCAGTGGTATAAAAAAGAGTCAGTGGTATTGTAAAAAAGGAGTTAGTGGCATAATAAAGAAAGTTTCAGTGGTATTAAAAAGAAAGTGTCAGTGGTATTATATAGAAGGAGTCAGTGGTTGGATTATAAAGAAAGTGTCAGTGGTATTAAAAAGAAAGAGTCAGTGGTATAATAAAGAAAGTGAGAGTGGTATTTTAAAGACAATGTCAGTGGTATTAAAAGAAAGAGTCAGTGGTATTATAAAGAAAGTGTCAGTTGTATTATATAGAAGTAGTCAGTGGTATAATAAAGAAAGTGTCAGTGGTATTAAAAAGAAAGAGTCAGTGGTATTATGAAGAAAGAGTCTGTGGTATTATAAAGAAAGGGTGAGTGGTATTATTAATAAAGTGTCAGTTGTATTAAAAAGAAAGATTCAGTGGTATTATAAAGAAAGAGGCAGTGGCATTATAATAAAGGGTCAGTGGTATTATCAAGAAGGGTCAATGGTATTATAAAGATGGTGTCAGTGGTATTATATAGAAGTAGTCAGTGGTATAATTAAGAAAGTGTCAGTGGTATTTAAAAGAAAGAGTCAGTGGTATTATAAAGAAAGAGTCTGTGGTATTATAAAGAAAGGGTGAGTGGTATTATTAAGAAAGTGTCAGTTGTATTGAAAAGAAAGAGTCAGTGGTATAAAAAGAAAGAGTCAGTGGTATTGTAAAAAAGGAGTCAGTGGCATAATAAAGAAAGTTTCAGTGGTATTAAAAGGAAAGAGTCAGTGGTATTATAAAGAAATGGTCAGTGGTATTATAAAGAAAGAGTCAGGTGTATAATAAAGAAAGGGTCAGTCGTATTATAAAGAAAGGGTCAGTGGTATTATAAAGAAAGATTCAGTGGAATTATAAAGAAAGGGTCAGTGGTATCATAAAGAAAGTTTCAGTGGTATTAAAAAGAACATTTCAGTGGTATTATAAAGAAAGAGTCAGTGGTATTATAAAGAAAGGGTCAGTGGTAATCAAAAGAAAGAGTCAGTGGTACTATAAAGAAGGAGTCAGTGGTATTATAAAAAAAAAGTGTCAGTGGTATTATATAGAAGTAGTCAGTGGTATAATAAAGAAAGTGAGAGTCGTATTTTAAAGAAAGTGTCAGTGGTATTAAAAAGAAAGAGTCAGTGGCATTATAAAGAAAGTGTCAGTGGTATTATAAAGAAAGAGTTAAGTGTATAATAAAGAAAGAGTCAGTCGTATTATAAAGAAAGGGTCAGTGGTATTATAAAGAAAGATTCAGCGGATTATAAAGAAAGGGTCAGTGGTAACATAAAGAAAGTGTCAGCGGTATTATAAAGAAAGTTTCAGTGGTATTATAAAGAAAGAGTCAGTGGTATTATAAAGAAAGGGTCAGTGGTATTATAAAGAAAGGGTCAGGTGTATAATAAAGAAGGTGTCAGTGGTATTGAAAAGAAAGTGTCAGTGGTTATAAAAAGAAAGAGTCAGTGGTACTATAAAGAAGGAGTCAGTGGTATAATAAAGAAAGTGAGAGTGGTATTTTAAAGAAAGTGTCAGTGGTATTAAAAAGAAAGAGTCAGTGGTATTATAAAGAAAGTGTCAGTGGTATTATATAGAAGTAGTCAGTGGTATAATAAAGAAAGTGTCAGTGTTATTAAAAGAGAGAGTCTGTGGTAATCAAAAGAAATAGTCAGTGGTACTATAAAGAAGGAGTCAGGGGTATAATAAAGAAACTGTCACTGGTATTATAAAGAAAGAGTCAGTGGTATAAAAGAAAGAGTCAGTGGTATTGTAAAAAAGTAGTCAGTGGCATAATAAAGAAAGTTTCAGTGGTATTAAAAAGAAAGAGTCAGTGGTATTATAAAGAAATTGTCAGTTGTATTATAAAGAAAGAGTCAGGTGTATAATAAAGAAAGAGTCAGTCGTATTATAAAGAAAGGGTCAGTGGTATTATAAAGAAAGATTCAGTGGATTATAAAGAAAGGGTCAGTGGTAACATAAAGAAAGTGACAGTGGTATTATAAAGAAAGTTTCAGTGGTATTATAAAGAAAGAGTCAGTGGTATTATAAAGAAAGGGTCAGTGGTATTATAAAGAAAGAGTCAGGTGTATAATAAAGAAAGTGTCAGTGGTATTGAAAAGAAAGTGTCAGTGGTAATAAAAAGAAAGAGTCAGTGGTACTATAAAGAAGGAGTCAGTGGTATAATAAAGAAAGTGAGAGTGGTATTTTAAGGAAAGTGTCAGTGGTATTAAAAAGAAAGAGTCAGTGGTATTATAAAGAAAGTGTCAGTGGTATTATATGGAAGTAGTTAGTGGTATAATTAAGAAAGTGTCAGTGGTATTTAAAAGAAAGAGTCAGTGGTATTATAAAGAAAGAGTCTGTGGTATTATAATGAAAGGGTGAGTGGTATTATTAAGAAAGTGTCAGTTGTATTGAAAAGAAAGAGTCAGTGGTATAAAAAGAAAGTGTCAGTGGTATTGTAAAAAAGGAGTCAGTGGCATAATAAAGAAAGTTTCAGTGGTATTAAAAAGAAATAGTCAGTGGTATTATAAAGAAATGGTCAGTGGTATTATAAAGAAAGAGTCAGGTGTATAATAAAGAACATTTCAGTGGTATTATAAAGAAAGAGTCAGTGGTATTATAAAGAAAGTGTCAGTGGTATTATAAAGAAAGTTTCAGTGGTATTATAAAGAAAGAGTCAGTGGTATTATAAAGAAAGGGTCAGTGGTATTATAAAGAAAGCGTCAGGTGTATAATAAAGAAAGTGTCAGTGGTATTAAAAAGAAAGAGTCAGTGGTATTATAAAGAAAGAGTCAGTGGTATTATAAAGAAAGGGTCAGTGGTATTATAAAGAAAGAGTCAGGTGTATAATAAAGAAAGTGTCAGTGGTATTGAAAAGAAAGTGTCAGTGGTAATAAAAAGAAAGAGTCAGTGGTATTATCAAGAAGGAGTCAGTGGTATAATAAAGAAAGTGAGAGTGGTATTTTCAGAAAAGTGTCAGTGGTATTAAAAGAAAGAGTCAGTGGTATTATAAAGAAAGTGTCAGTGGTATTATATAGAAGTAGTCAGTGGTATAATAAAGAAAGTGTCAGTGGTATTAAAAAGAAAGAGTCAGTGGTATTATGAAGAAAGAGTCTGTGGTATTATAAAGAAAGGGTGAGTGGTATTATTAATAAAGTGTCAGTTGTATTAAAAAGAAAGAGTCAGTGGTATTACAAAGAAAGGGTCGGTGGTATTATAAAGAAAGTGTCGGTGGTATTATAAAGAAAGGGTCGGTGGTATTATAAAGAAAGTGTCAGTAGTATTAAAAAGAAAGTGTCAGTGGTATTATCAAGAAAGTGTCAGTGGTATTTAAAAGAAAGTGTGAGTGGTATTAAAAAGAAAGTATCAGTGGTTTTAAAAGAAGAGTCAGTGGTATTATTAGAAAGGGTCAGTGGTATTATAAAGAAACGGTCAGTGGTATTAAAAAGAAAGGGTCAGTGTTATTATAAAAAAAGGATCAGTGGTATTATACAGAAAGAGTCATTGGTATAATAAAGAAAGGAGTCAATGGTATTATATAGAAAGTGTCAGTGGTATTATAAAGAAAGGGTCAGTGGTATTAAAAAGAAAGGTTCAGTGGTATTATAAATAAAATGTCAGTGGTATTATAAAGAAAGGGTTAGTGGTGTTATAAAGAAAGAGTCAGTGGTATAATAAAGAAAGTGTAAGTGGTATTATAAAGAAAGAGTCAGTGGTATAAAAAAGAGTCAGTGGTATTGTAAAAAAGGAGTTAGTGGCATAATAAAGAAAGTTTCAGTGGTATTAAAAAGAAAGTGTCAGTGGTATTATATAGAAGGAGTCAGTGGTTGGATTATAAAGAAAGTGTCAGTGGTATTAAAAAGAAAGAGTCAGTGGTATTATAAAGAAAGGGTATGTGGTATTATAAAGAAAGGGTGAGTGGTATTATTAAGAAAGTGTCAGTTGTATTTAAAAGAAAGAGTCAGTGGTAATATAAAGAAAGAGGCAGTGGTATTATAAAGAATGGTCAGCGGTATTATAAAGAAGGGTCACTGGTATTATAAAGAAAGTGTCGGTGGTATTATAAAGAAAGGGTCGGTGGTATTTTAAAGAAAGTGTCAGTAGTATTAAAAAGAAAGAGTCAGTCGTATTATAAAGAAAGGGTCAGTGGTATTATAAAGAAAGATTCAGTGGATTATAAAGAAAGGGTCAGTGGTATCATAAAGAAAGTGTCAGTGGTATTATAAAGAAAGATTCAGTGGTATTATAAGGAAAGAGTCAGTGGTGTTATAAAGAAAGGGTCAGTGGTATTATAAAGAAAGAGTCAGGTGTATAATAAAGAAAGTGTCAGTGGTATTGAAAAGAAAGTGTCAGTGGTAATAAAAAGAAAGAGCCAGTGGTATTATAAAGAAGGAGTCAGTGGTATAATAAAGAAAGTGAGAGTGGTATTTTAAAGAAAATGTCAGTGGTATTAAAAGAAAGAGTCAGTGGTATTATAAAGAAAGTGTCAGTTGTATTATATAGAAGTAGTCAGTGGTATAATAAAGAAAGTGTCAGTGGTATTAAAAAGAAAGAGTCAGTGGTATTATGAAGAAAGAGTCTGTGGTATTATAAAGAAAGGGTCAGTGGTATTATTAATAAAGTGTCAGTTGTATTAAAAAGAAAGAGTCAGTGGTATTATAAAGAAAGAGGCAGTGGCATTATAATAAAGGGTCAGTGGTATTATCAAGAAGGGTCAATGGTATTATAAAGATCGTGTCAGTGGTATTATATAGAAGTAGTCAGTGGTATAATTAAGAAAGTGTCAGTGGTATTTAAAAGAAAGAGTCAGTGGTATTATAAAGAAAGAGTCTGTGGTATTATAAAGAAAGGGTGAGTGGTATTATTAAGAAAGTGTCAGTTGTATTGAAAAGAAAGAGTCAGTGGTATAAAAAGAAAGAGTCAGTGGTATTGTAAAAAAGGAGTCAGTGGCATAATAAAGAAAGTTTCAGTGGTATTATAAAGAAAGAGTCAGTGGTATTATAAAGAAATGGTCAGTGGTATTATAAAGAAAGAGTCAGGTGTATAATAAAGAAAGGGTCAGTCGTATTATAAAGAAAGGGTCAGTGGTATTATAAAGAAAGATTCAGTGGAATTATAAAGAAAGGGTCAGTGGTATCATAAAGAAAGTTTCAGTGGTATTAAAAAGAACATTTCAGTGGTATTATAAAGAAAGAGTCAGTGGTATTATAAAGAAAGGGTCAGTGGTAATCAAAAGAAAGAGTCAGTGGTACTATAAAGAAGGAGTCAGTGGTATTATAAAAAAAAAGTGTCAGTGGTATTATATAGAAGTAGTCAGTGGTATAATAAAGAAAGTGAGAGTCGTATTTTAAAGAAAGTGTCAGTGGTATTAAAAAGAAAGAGTCAGTGGCATTATAAAGAAAGTGTCAGTGGTATTATAAAGAAAGAGTTAAGTGTATAATAAAGAAAGAGTCAGTCGTATTATAAAGAAAGGGTCAGTGGTATTATAAAGAAAGATTCAGTGGATTATAAAGAAATGGTCAGTTGTATTATAAAGAAAGAGTCAGGTGTATAATAAAGAACATTTCAGTGGTATTATAAAGAAAGAGTCAGTGGTATTATAAAGAAAGGGTCAGTGGTATTATAAAGAAAGAGTCAGGTGTATAATAAAGAAAGTGTCAGTGGTATTGAAAAGAAAGTGTCAGTGGTAATAAAAAGAAAGAGTCAGTGGTACTATAAAGAAGGAGTCAGTGGTATAATAAAGAAAGTGAGAGTGGTATTTTAAAGAAAGTGTCAGTTGTATTAAAAAGAAAGAATCAGTGGTATTATAAAGAAAGTGTCAGTGGTATTATATAGAAGTAGTCAGTGGTATAATTAAGACAGTGTCAGTGGTATTTAAAAGAAAGAGTCAGTGGTATTATAAAGAAAGAGTCTGTGGTATTATAATGAAAGGGTGAGTGGTATTATTAAGAAAGTGTCAGTTGTATTGAAAAGAAAGAGTCAGTGGTATAAAAAGAAAGTGTCAGTGGTATTGTAAAAAAGGAGTCAGTAGCATAATAAAGAAAGTTTCAGTGGTATTAAAAAGAAATAGTCAGTGGTATTATAAAGAAATGGTCAGTTGTATTATAAAGAAAGAGTCAGGTGTATAATAAAGAACATTTCAGTGGTATTATAAAGAAAGAGTCAGTGGTATTATAAAGAAAGGGTCAGTGGTATTATATAGAAGTAGTCAGTGGTATAATAAAGATAGTGTCAGTGTTATTAAAAAGAAAGAGTCAGTGGTAATCAAAAGAAAGAGTCAGTGGTACTATAAAGAAGGAGTCAGTGGTATAATAAAGAAAGTGTCACTAGTATTATAAAGAAAGAGTCAGTGGTTTAAAAAAAAGAGTCAGTGGTATTGTAAAAAAGTAGTCAGTGGCATAATAAAGAAAGTTTCAGTGGTATTAAAAAGAAAGAGTCAGTGGTATTATAAAGAAATGGTCAGTGGTATTATAAAGAAAGTGTCAGGTGTATAATAAAGAAAGAGTCAGTCGTATTATAAAGAAAGGGTCAGTGGTATTATAAAGAAAGAAAGATTCAGTGGATTATAAAGAAAGAGTCAGTGGTAACATAAAGAAAGTGTCAGTGGTATTAAAAAGAACATTTCAGTGGTATTATAAAGAAAGAGTCAGTGGTATTATAAAGAAAGGGTCAGTGGTAATCAAAAGAAAGAGTCAGTGGTACTATAAAGAAGGAGTCAGTGGTATTATAAAGAAAGTGTCAGTGGTATTATATAGAAGTAGTCAGTGGTATAATAAAGAAAGTGAGAGTCGTATTTCAAAGAAAGTGTTAGTAGTATTAAAAAGAAAGAGTCAGTGGCATTATAAAGAAAATGTCAGTGGTATTATAAAGAAATTGTCAAGTGTATAATTAAGAAAGAGTCAGTCGTATTATAAAGAAAGTGTCAGTGGTATTATAAAGAAAGTTTCAGTGGTATTATAAAGAAAGAGTCAGTGGTATTATAAAGAAAGGGTCAGTGGTATTATAAAGAAAAAAGTCAGGTGTATAATAAAGAAAGTGTCAGTGGTATTGAAAAGAAAGTGTCAGTGGTTATAAAAAGAAAGAGTCAGTGGTACTATAAAGAAGGAGTCAGTGGTATAATAAAGAAAGTGAGAGTGGTATTTTAAAGAAAGTGTCAGTGGTATTAAAAAGAAAGAGTCAGTGGTATTATAAAGAAAGTGTCAGTGGTATTATATAGAAGTAGTCAGTGGTATAATAAAGAAAGTGTCAGTGTTATTAAAAAGAAAGAGTCAGTGGTAATCAAAAGAAAGAGTCAGTGGTACTATAAAGAAGGAGTCAGGGGTATAATAAAGAAACTGTCACTGGTATTATAAAGAAAGTGTCAGTGGTATAAAAGAAAGAGTCAGTGGTATTGTAAAAAAGTAGTCAGTGGCATAATAAAGAAAGTTTCAGTGGTATTAAAATGAAAGAGTCAGTGGTATTATAAAGAAATTGTCAGTTGTATTATAAAGAAAGAGTCAGGTGTATAATAAAGAAAGAGTCAGTCGTATTATAAAGAAAGGGTCAGTGGTATTATAAAGAAAGATTCAGTGGATTATAAAGAAAGGGTCAGTGGTAACATAAAGAAAGTGACAGTGGTATTATAAAGAAAGTTTCAGTGGTATTATAAAGAAAGAGTCAGTGGTATTATAAAGAAAGGGTCAGTGGTATTATAAAGAAAGAGTCAGGTGTATAATAAAGAAAGTGTCAGTGGTATTGAAAAGAAAGTGTCAGTGGTAATAAAAAGAAAGAGTCAGTGGTACTATAAAGAAGGAGTCAGTGGTATAATAAAGAAAGTGAGAGTGGTATTTTAAAGAAAGTGTCAGTGGTATTAAAAAGAAAGAGTCAGTGGTATTATAAAGAAAGTGTCAGTGGTATTATATAGAAGTAGTCAGTGGTATAATTAAGAAAGTGTCAGTGGTATTTAAAAGAAAGAGTCAGTGGTATTATAAAGAAAGAGTCTGTGGTATTATAATGAAAGGGTGAGTGGTATTATTAAGAAAGTGTCAGTTGTATTGAAAAGAAAGAGTCAGTGGTATAAAAAGAAAGTGTCAGTGGTATTGTAAAAAAGGAGTCAGTGGCATAATAAAGAAAGTTTAAGTGGTATTAAAAAGAAATAGTCAGTGGTACTATAAAGAAGGAGTCAGTGGTATAATAAAGATAGTGAGAGTGGTATTTTAAAGAAAGTGTCAGTGGAATTAAAAAGAAAGAGTCAGTGGTTTTATAAAGAAAGTGTCAATCGTATTAAAAAGAAAGAGTCAGTGGTATTATAAAGAAAGTGTCAGTGGTATTATATAGAAGGAGTCAGTGGTATAATAAAGAAAGTGTCAGTGGTATTAAAAAGAAAGAGTCAGTGGCATTATAAAGAAAGTGTCAGTGGTATTATAAAGAAAGAGTTAAGTGTATAATAAAGAAAGAGTCAGTCGTATTATAAAGAAAGGGTCAGTGGTATTATAAAGAAAGATTCAGTGGATTATAAAGAAAGGGTCAGTGGTAACATAAAGAAAGTGTCAGCGGTATTATAAAGAAAGTTTCAGTGGTATTATAAAGAAAGAGTCAGTGGTATTATAAAGAAAGGGTCAGTGGTATTATAAAGAAAGAGTCAGGTGTATAATAAAGAAGGTGTCAGTGGTATTGAAAAGAAAGTGTCAGTGGTAATAAAAAGAAAGAGTCAGTGGTATTATCAAGAAGGAGTCAGTGGTATAATAAAGAAAGTGAGAGTGGTATTTTCAGAAAAGTGTCAGTGGTATTCAAAGAAAGAGTCAGTGGTATTATAAAGAAAGTGTCAGTGGTATTATATAGAAGTAGTCAGTGGTATAATAAAGAAAGTGTCAGTGGTATTAAAAAGAAAGAGTCAGTGGTATTATGAAGAAAGAGTCTGTGGTATTATAAAGAAAGGGTGAGTGGTATTATTAATAAAGTGTCAGTTGTATTAAAAAGAAAGAGTCAGTGGTATTATAAAGAAAGAGGCAGTGGCATTATAATAAAGGGTCAGTGGTATTATCAAGAAGGGTCAATGGTATTATAAAGATGGTGTCAGTGGTATTATAAAGAATGGGTCGGTGGTATTACAAAGAAAGCGTCAGTAGTATTAAAAGGAGAGTCAGTTGTTTTATACAGAAAGTGTCAGTGGTATTATAAAGAAGGGTCAGTGGTATTATATAGAAAGTGTCAGTGGTATTAAAAAGAAAGTGTCATTGGTATTATAAAGAAAGAGTCAGTGGTTTTATAAAGAAAGTGTCAATCGTATTAAAAAGAAAGAGTCAGTGGTATTATAAAGAAAGTGTCAGTGGTATTATATAGAAGGAGTCAGTGGTATAATAAAGAAAGTGTCAGTGGTATTAAAAAGAAAGAGTCAGTGGTATTATAAAGAAAGGGTATGTGGTATTATAAAGAAAGGGTGAGTGGTATTATTAAGAAAGTGTCAGTTGTATTTAAAAGAAAGAGTCAGTGGTAATATAAAGAAAGAGGCAGTGGTATTATAAAGAAGGGTCAGCGGTATTATAAAGAAGGGTCACTGGTATTATAAAGAAAGTGTCGGTGGTATTATAAAGAAAGGGTCGGTGGTATTATAAAGAAAGTGTCAGTAGTATTAAAAAGAAAGAGTCAGTGGTATTATAAAGAAAGGGTCAGTGGTATTATAAAGAAAGATTCAGATGATTATAAAGAAAGGGTCATTGGTATCATAAAGAAAGTGTCAGTGGTATTATAAAGAAAGTTTCAGTGGTATTATAAAGAAAGAGTCAGTGGTATTATAAAGAAAGGGTCAGTGGTATTATAAAGAAAGAGTCAGGTGTATAATAAAGAAAGTTTCAGTGGTATTGAAAAGAAAGTGTCAGTGGTAATAAAAAGAAAGAGTCAGTGGTATTATAAAGAAGGAGTCAGTGGTATAATAAAGAAAGTGAGAGTGGTATTTTAAAGAAAGTGTCAGTGGTATTAAAAGAAAGAGTCAGTGGTATTATAAAGAAAGTGTCAGTGGTATTATATAGAAGTAGTCAGTGGTATAATAAAGAAAGTGTCAGTGGTTTTAAAAAGAAAGAGTCAGTGGTATTATGAAGAAAGAGTCTGTGGTATTATAAAGAAAGGGTGAGTGGTATTATTAATAAAGTGTCAGTTGTATTAAAAAGAAAGAGTCAGTGGTATTATAAAGAAAGAGGCAGTGGCATTATAATAAAGGGTCAGTGGTATTATCAAGAAGGGTCAATGGTATTATAAAGATGGTGTCAGTGGTATTATAAAGAATGGGTCGGTGGTATTACAAAGAAAGTGTCAGTAGTATTAAAAAGAGAGTCAGTTGTTTGATGCAGAAAGTGTCAGTGGTATTATAAAGAAGGGTCAGTGGTATTATATAGAAAGTGTCAGTGGTATTAAAAAGAAAGTGTCATTGGTATTATAAAGAAAGAGTCAGTGGTTTTATGAAGAAAGTGTCAATCGTATTAAAAAGAAAGAGTCAGTGGTATTATAAAGAAAGGGTCAGTGGTATTATATAGAAGGAGTCAGTGGTATAATAAAAAGAGTGTCAGTGGTATTAAAAAGAAGGAGTCAGTGGTTTTATAAAGAAAGGGTATGTGGTATTATAAAGAAAGGGTGAGTGGTATTATTAAGAAAGTGTCAGTTGCATTAAAAAGAAAAAGTCAGTGGTATTATAAAGAAAGAGGCAGTGGTATTATAAAGAAGGGTCAGCGGTATTATAAAGAAGGGTCACTGGTATTATAAAGAAAGAGTCGGTGGTATTACAAAGAAAGGGTCGGTGGTATTATAAAGAAAGTGTCGGTGGTATTATAAAGAAAGGGTCGGTGGTATTATAAAGAAAGTGTCAGTAGTATTAAAAAGAAAGTGTCAGTGGTATTATCAAGAAAGTGTCAGTGGTATTTAAAAGAAAGTGTGAGTGGTATTAAAAAGAAAGTATCAGTGGTTTTAAAAGAAGAGTCAGTGGTATTATTAGAAAGGGTCAGTGGTATTATAAAGAAACGGTCAGTGGTATTAAAAAGAAAGGGTCAGTGGTATTATAAAAAAAGGATCAGTGGTATTATACAGAAAGAGTCATTGGTATAATAAAGAAAGGAGTCAATGGTATTATATAGAAAGTTTCAGTGGTATTATAAAGAAAGAGTCAGTGGTATTATAAAGAAAGGGTCAGTGGTATTATAAAGAAAGAGTCAGGTGTATAATAAAGAAGGTGTCAGTGGTATTGAAAAGAAAGTGTCAGTGGTTATAAAAAGAAAGAGTCAGTGGTACTATAAAGAAGGAGTCAGTGGTATAATAAAGAAAGTGAGAGTGGTATTTTAAAGAAAGTGTCAGTGGTATTAAAAAGAAAGAGTCAGTGGTATTATAAAGAAAGTGTCAGTGGTATTATATAGAAGTAGTCAGTGGTATAATAAAGAAAGTGTCAGTGTTATTAAAAGAGAGAGTCTGTGGTAATCAAAAGAAATAGTCAGTGGTACTATAAAGAAGGAGTCAGGGGTATAATAAAGAAACTGTCACTGGTATTATAAAGAAAGAGTCAGTGGTATAAAAGAAAGAGTCAGTGGTATTGTAAAAAAGTAGTCAGTGGCATAATAAAGAAAGTTTCAGTGGTATTAAAAAGAAAGAGTCAGTGGTATTATAAAGAAATTGTCAGTTGTATTATAAAGAAAGAGTCAGGTGTATAATAAAGAAAGAGTCAGTCGTATTATAAAGAAAGGGTCAGTGGTATTATAAAGAAAGATTCAGTGGATTATAAATAAAGGGTCAGTGGTAACATAAAGAAAGTGACAGTGGTATTATAAAGAAAGTTTCAGTGGTATTATGAAGAAAGAGTCAGTGGTATTATAAAGAAAGGGTCAGTGGTATTATAAAGAAAGAGTCAGGTGTATAATAAAGAAAGTGTCAGTGGTATTGAAAAGAAAGTGTCAGTGGTAATAAAAAGAAAGAGTCAGTGGTACTATAAAGAAGGAGTCAGTGGTATAATAAAGAAAGTGAGAGTGGTATTTTAAAGAAAGTGTCAGTGGTATTAAAAAGAAAGAGTCAGTGGTATTATAAAGAAAGTGTCAGTGGTATTATATAGAAGTAGTCAGTGGTATAATTAAGAAAGTGTCAGTGGTATTTAAAAGAAAGAGTCAGTGGTATTATAAAGAAAGAGTCTGTGGTATTATAATGAAAGGGTGAGTGGTATTATTAAGAAAGTGTCAGTTGTATTGAAAAGAAAGAGTCAGTGGTATAAAAAGAAAGTGTCAGTGGTATTGTAAAAAAGGAGTCAGTGGCATAATAAAGAAAGTTTCAGTGGTATTAAAAAGAAATAGTCAGTGGTATTATAAAGAAATGGTCAGTGGTATTATAAAGAAAGAGTCAGGTGTATAATAAAGAACATTTCAGTGGTATTATAAAGAAAGAGTCAGTGGTATTATAAAGAAAGGGTCAGTGGTATTATAAAGAAAGCGTCAGGTGTATAATAAAGAAAGTGTCAGTGGTATTAAAAAGAAAGAGTCAGTGGTATTATAAAGAAAGAGTCAGCGGTATTATTAAGAAAGGGTCAGTGGTATTATAAAGAAAGAGTCAGGTGTATAATAAAGAAAGTGTCAGTGGTATTGAAAAGAAAGTGTCAGTGGTAATAAAAAGAAAGAGTCAGTGGTATTATCAAGAAGGAGTCAGTGGTATAATAAAGAAAGTGAGAGTGGTATTATAAAGAAAGTGTCAGTGGTATTATATAGAAGTAGTCAGTGGTATAATAAAGAAAGTGTCAGTGGTATTATATAGAAGTAGTCAGTGGTATAATAAAGAAAGTGTCAGTGGTATTAAAAAGAAAGAGTCAGTGGTATTATGAAGAAAGAGTCTGTGGTATTATAAAGAAAGGGTGAGTGGTATTATTAATAAAGTGTCAGTTGTATTAAAAAGAAAGAGTCAGTGGTATTATAAAGAAAGAGGCAGTGGCATTATAATAAAGGGTCAGTGGTATTATCAAGAAGGGTCAATGGTATTATAAAGATGGTGTCAGTGGTATTAAAAAGAAGGAGTCAGTGGTATTACAAAGAAAGCGTCAGTAGTATTAAAAGGAGAGTCAGTTGTTTTATACAGAAAGTGTCAGTGGTATTATAAAGAAGGGTCAGTGGTATTATATAGAAAGTGTCAGTGGTATTAAAAAGAAAGTGTCATTGGTATTATAAAGAAAGAGTCAGTGGTTTTATAAAGAAAGTGTCAATCGTATTAAAAAGAAAGAGTCAGTGGTATTATAAAGAAAGTGTCAGTGGTATTATATAGAAGGAGTCAGTGGTATAATAAAGAAAGTGTCAGTGGTATTAAAAAGAAAGAGTCAGTGGTATTATAAAGAAAGGGTATGTGGTATTATAAAGAAAGGGTGAGTGGTATTATTAAGAAAGTGTCAGTTGTATTTAAAAGAAAGAGTCAGTGGTAATATAAAGATAGAGGCAGTGGTATTATAAAGAAGGGTCAGCGGTATTATAAAGAAGGGTCACTGGTATTATAAAGAAAGTGTCGGTGGTATTATAAAGAAAGGGTCGGTGGTATTATAAAGAAAGTGTCAGTAGTATTAAAAAGAAAGAGTCAGTCGTATTATAAAGAAAGGGTCAGTGGTATTATAAAGAAAGATTCAGATGATTATAAAGAAAGGGTCATTGGTATCATAAAGAAAGTGTCAGTGGTATTATAAAGAAAGTTTCAGTGGTATTATAAAGAAAGAGTCAGTGGTATTATAAAGAAAGGGTCAGTGGTATTATAAAGAAAGAGTCAGGTGTATAATAAAGAAAGTTTCAGTGGTATTGAAAAGAAAGTGTCAGTGGTAATAAAAAGAAAGAGTCAGTGGTATTATAAAGAAGGAGTCAGTGGTATAATAAAGAAAGTGAGAGTGGTATTTTAAAGAAAGTGTCAGTGGTATTAAAAGAAAGAGTCAGTGGTATTATAAAGAAAGTGTCAGTGGTATTATATAGAAAGAGTCAGTGGTATTATAAAGAAAGAGTCAGTGGTTTTAAAAAGAAAGAGTCAGTGGTATTATGAAGAAAGAGTCTGTGGTATTATAAAGAAAGGGTGAGTGGTATTATTAATAAAGTGTCAGTTGTATTAAAAAGAAAGAGTCAGTGGTATTATAAAGAAAGAGGCAGTGGCATTATAATAAAGGGTCAGTGGTATTATCAAGAAGGGTCAATGGTATTATAAAGATGGTGTCAGTGGTATTATAAAGAATGGGTCGGTGGTATTACAAAGAAAGTGTCAGTAGTATTAAAAAGAGAGTCAGTTGTTTGATGCAGAAAGTGTCAGTGGTATTATAAAGAAGGGTCAGTGGTATTATATAGAAAGTGTCAGTGGTATTAAAAAGAAAGTGTCATTGGTATTATAAAGAAAGAGTCAGTGGTTTTATGAAGAAAGTGTCAATCGTATTAAAAAGAAAGAGTCAGTGGTATTATAAAGAAAGGGTCAGTGGTATTATATAGAAAGAGTCAGTGGTATTATAAAGAAGGGTCAGTGGTATTATAAAGAAGGAGTCAGTGGTATTATAAAGAAAGGGTATGTGGTATTATAAAGAAAGGGTGAGTGGTATTATTAAGAAAGTGTCAGTTGCATTAAAAAGAAAAAGTCAGTGGTATTATAAAGAAAGAGGCAGTGGTATTATAAAGAAGGGTCAGCGGTATTATAAAGAAGGGTCACTGGTATTATAAAGAAAGAGTCGGTGGTATTACAAAGAAAGGGTCGGTGGTATTATAAAGAAAGTGTCAGTGGTATTATAAAGAAAGGGTCGGTGGTATTATAAAGAAAGTGTCAGTGGTATTATAAAGAAAGTGTCAGTGGTATTATCAAGAAAGTGTCAGTGGTATTTAAAAGAAAGTGTGAGTGGTATTAAAAAGAAAGTATCAGTGGTTTTAAAAGAAGAGTCAGTGGTATTATTAGAAAGGGTCAGTGGTATTATAAAGAAACGGTCAGTGGTATTAAAAAGAAAGGGTCAGTGGTATTATAAAAAAAGGATCAGTGGTATTATACAGAAAGAGTCATTGGTATAATAAAGAAAGGAGTCAATGGTATTATATAGAAAGTTTCAGTGGTATTATAAAGAAAGAGTCAGTGGTATTATAAAGAAAGGGTCAGTGGTATTATAAAGAAAGAGTCAGGTGTATAATAAAGAAGGTGTCAGTGGTATTGAAAAGAAAGTGTCAGTGGTTATAAAAAGAAAGAGTCAGTGGTACTATAAAGAAGGAGTCAGTGGTATAATAAAGAAAGTGAGAGTGGTATTTTAAAGAAAGTGTCAGTGGTATTAAAAAGAAAGAGTCAGTGGTATTATAAAGAAAGTGTCAGTGGTATTATATAGAAGTAGTCAGTGGTATAATAAAGAAAGTGTCAGTGTTATTAAAAGAGAGAGTCTGTGGTAATCAAAAGAAATAGTCAGTGGTACTATAAAGAAGGAGTCAGGGGTATAATAAAGAAACTGTCACTGGTATTATAAAGAAAGAGTCAGTAGTATAAAAGAAAGAGTCAGTGGTATTGTAAAAAAGTAGTCAGTGGCATAATAAAGAAAGTTTCAGTGGTATTAAAAAGAAAGAGTCAGTGGTATTATAAAGAAATTGTCAGTTGTATTATAAAGAAAGAGTCAGGTGTATAATAAAGAAAGAGTCAGTCGTATTATAAAGAAAGGGTCAGTGGTATTATAAAGAAAGATTCAGTGGATTATAAAGAAAGGGTCAGTGGTAACATAAAGAAAGTGACAGTGGTATTATAAAGAAAGTTTCAGTGGTATTATGAAGAAAGAGTCAGTGGTATTATAAAGAAAGGGTCAGTGGTATTATAAAGAAAGAGTCAGGTGTATAATAAAGAAAGTGTCAGTGGTATTGAAAAGAAAGTGTCAGTGGTAATAAAAAGAAAGAGTCAGTGGTACTATAAAGAAGGAGTCAGTGGTATAATAAAGAAAGTGAGAGTGGTATTTTAAAGAAAGTGTCAGTGGTATTAAAAAGAAAGAGTCAGTGGTATTATAAAGAAAGTGTCAGTGGTATTATATAGAAGTAGTCAGTGGTATAATTAAGAAAGTGTCAGTGGTATTTAAAAGAAAGAGTCAGTGGTATTATAAAGAAAGAGTCTGTGGTATTATAATGAAAGGGTGAGTGGTATTATTAAGAAAGTGTCAGTTGTATTGAAAAGAAAGAGTCAGTGGTATAAAAAGAAAGTGTCAGTGGTATTGTAAAAAAGGAGTCAGTGGCATAATAAAGAAAGTTTCAGTGGTATTAAAAAGAAATAGTCAGTGGTATTATAAAGAAATGGTCAGTGGTATTATAAAGAAAGAGTCAGGTGTATAATAAAGAACATTTCAGTGGTATTATAAAGAAAGAGTCAGTGGTATTATAAAGAAAGGGTCAGTGGTATTATAAAGAAAGCGTCAGGTGTATAATAAAGAAAGTGTCAGTGGTATTAAAAAGAAAGAGTCAGTGGTATTATAAAGAAAGAGTCAGCGGTATTATAAAGAAAGGGTCAGTGGTATTATAAAGAAAGAGTCAGGTGTATAATAAAGAAAGTGTCAGTGGTATTGAAAAGAAAGTGTCAGTGGTAATAAAAAGAAAGAGTCAGTGGTATTATCAAGAAGGAGTCAGTGGTATAATAAAGAAAGTGAGAGTGGTATTATAAAGAAAGTGTCAGTGGTATTATATAGAAGTAGTCAGTGGTATAATAAAGAAAGTGTCAGTGGTATTATATAGAAGTAGTCAGTGGTATAATAAAGAAAGTGTCAGTGGTATTAAAAAGAAAGAGTCAGTGGTATTATAAAGAAAGAGTCTGTGGTATTATAAAGAAAGGGTGAGTGGTATTATTAATAAAGTGTCAGTTGTATTAAAAAGAAAGAGTCAGTGGTATTATAAAGAAAGAGGCAGTGGCATTATAATAAAGGGTCAGTGGTATTATCAAGAAGGGTCAATGGTATTATAAAGATGGTGTCAGTGGTATTATAAAGAATGGGTCGGTGGTATTACAAAGAAAGCGTCAGTAGTATTAAAAGGAGAGTCAGTTGTTTTATACAGAAAGTGTCAGTGGTATTATAAAGAAGGGTCAGTGGTATTATATAGAAAGTGTCAGTGGTATTAAAAAGAAAGTGTCATTGGTATTATAAAGAAAGAGTCAGTGGTTTTATAAAGAAAGTGTCAATCGTATTAAAAAGAAAGAGTCAGTGGTATTATAAAGAAAGTGTCAGTGGTATTATATAGAAGGAGTCAGTGGTATTATAAAGAAAGTGTCAGTGGTATTAAAAAGAAAGAGTCAGTGGTATTATAAAGAAAGGGTATGTGGTATTATAAAGAAAGGGTGAGTGGTATTATTAAGAAAGTGTCAGTTGTATTTAAAAGAAAGAGTCAGTGGTAATATAAAGAAAGAGGCAGTGGTATTATAAAGAAGGGTCAGCGGTATTATAAAGAAGGGTCACTGGTATTATAAAGAAAGTGTCGGTGGTATTATAAAGAAAGG
Source organism: Gari tellinella (assembly GCA_922989275.2). NCBI lineage: Eukaryota > Metazoa > Mollusca > Bivalvia > Cardiida > Psammobiidae > Gari > Gari tellinella. Next base: position 33,715,815 of record OV277861.1, on the reverse strand, counting down.
GTCGGTGGTATTATAAAGAAAGTGTCAGTAGTATTAAAAAGAAAGAGTCAGTCGTATTATAAAGAAAGGGTCAGTGGTATTATAAAGAAAGATTCAGATGATTATAAAGAAAGGGTCATTGGTATCATAAAGAAAGTGTCAGTGGTATTATAAAGAAAGTTTCAGTGGTATTATAAAGAAAGAGTCAGTGGTATTATAAAGAAAGGGTCAGTGGTATTATAAAGAAAGAGTCAGGTGTATAATAAAGAAAGTTTCAGTGGTATTGAAAAGAAAGTGTCAGTGGTAATAAAAAGAAAGAGTCAGTGGTATTATAAAGAAGGAGTCAGTGGTATAATAAAGAAAGTGAGAGTGGTATTTTAAAGAAAGTGTCAGTGGTATTAAAAGAAAGAGTCAGTGGTATTATAAAGAAAGTGTCAGTGGTATTATATAGAAGTAGTCAGTGGTATTATAAAGAAAGTGTCAGTGGTTTTAAAAAGAAAGAGTCAGTGGTATTATGAAGAAAGAGTCTGTGGTATTATAAAGAAAGGGTGAGTGGTATTATTAATAAAGTGTCAGTTGTATTAAAAAGAAAGAGTCAGTGGTATTATAAAGAAAGAGGCAGTGGCATTATAATAAAGGGTCAGTGGTATTATCAAGAAGGGTCAATGGTATTATAAAGATGGTGTCAGTGGTATTATAAAGAATGGGTCGGTGGTATTACAAAGAAAGTGTCAGTAGTATTAAAAAGAGAGTCAGTTGTTTGATGCAGAAAGTGTCAGTGGTATTATAAAGAAGGGTCAGTGGTATTATATAGAAAGTGTCAGTGGTATTAAAAAGAAAGTGTCATTGGTATTATAAAGAAAGAGTCAGTGGTTTTATGAAGAAAGTGTCAATCGTATTAAAAAGAAAGAGTCAGTGGTATTATAAAGAAAGGGTCAGTGGTATTATATAGAAGGAGTCAGTGGTATAATAAAAAGAGTGTCAGTGGTATTAAAAAGAAGGAGTCAGTGGTATTATAAAGAAAGATTATGTGGTATTATAAAGAAAGGGTGAGTGGTATTATTAAGAAAGTGTCAGTTGCATTAAAAAGAAAAAGTCAGTGGTATTATAAAGAAAGAGGCAGTGGTATTATAAAGAAGGGTCAGCGGTATTATAAAGAAGGGTCACTGGTATTATAAAGAAAGAGTCGGTGGTATTACAAAGAAAGGGTCGGTGGTATTATAAAGAAAGTGTCGGTGGTATTATAAAGAAAGGGTCGGTGGTATTATAAAGAAAGTGTCAGTAGTATTAAAAAGAAAGTGTCAGTGGTATTATCAAGAAAGTGTCAGTGGTATTTAAAAGAAAGTGTGAGTGGTATTAAAAAGAAAGTATCAGTGGTTTTAAAAGAAGAGTCAGTGGTATTATTAGAAAGGGTCAGTGGTATTATAAAGAAACGGTCAGTGGTATTAAAAAGAAAGGGTCAGTGGTATTATAAAAAAAGGATCAGTGGTATTATACAGAAAGAGTCATTGGTATTATAAAGAAAGGAGTCAATGGTATTATATAGAAAGTTTCAGTGGTATTATAAAGAAAGAGTCAGTGGTATTATAAAGAAAGAGTCAGTGGTATTATAAAGAAAGAGTCAGTGGTATAATAAAGAAGGTGTCAGTGGTATTAAAAAGAAAGTGTCAGTGGTTATAAAAAGAAAGAGTCAGTGGTACTATAAAGAAGGAGTCAGTGGTATAATAAAGAAAGTGAGAGTGGTATTTTAAAGAAAGTGTCAGTGGTATTATAAAGAAAGAGTCAGTGGTATTATAAAGAAAGGGTCAGTGGTATTATATAGAAGTAGTCAGTGGTATAATAAAGAAAGTGTCAGTGTTATTAAAAGAGAGAGTCTGTGGTAATCAAAAGAAATAGTCAGTGGTACTATAAAGAAGGAGTCAGGGGTATAATAAAGAAACTGTCACTGGTATTATAAAGAAAGAGTCAGTGGTATAAAAGAAAGAGTCAGTGGTATTGTAAAAAAGTAGTCAGTGGCATAATAAAGAAAGTTTCAGTGGTATTAAAAAGAAAGAGTCAGTGGTATTATAAAGAAATTGTCAGTTGTATTATAAAGAAAGAGTCAGGTGTATAATAAAGAAAGAGTCAGTCGTATTATAAAGAAAGGGTCAGTGGTATTATAAAGAAAGATTCAGTGGATTATAAAGAAAGGGTCAGTGGTAACATAAAGAAAGTGACAGTGGTATTATAAAGAAAGTTTCAGTGGTATTATGAAGAAAGAGTCAGTGGTATTATAAAGAAAGGGTCAGTGGTATTATAAAGAAAGAGTCAGGTGTATAATAAAGAAAGTGTCAGTGGTATTGAAAAGAAAGTGTCAGTGGTAATAAAAAGAAAGAGTCAGTGGTACTATAAAGAAGGAGTCAGTGGTATAATAAAGAAAGTGAGAGTGGTATTTTAAAGAAAGTGTCAGTGGTATTAAAAAGAAAGAGTCAGTGGTATTATAAAGAAAGTGTCAGTGGTATTATATAGAAGTAGTCAGTGGTATAATTAAGAAAGTGTCAGTGGTATTTAAAAGAAAGAGTCAGTGGTATTATAAAGAAAGAGTCTGTGGTATTATAATGAAAGGGTGAGTGGTATTATTAAGAAAGTGTCAGTTGTATTGAAAAGAAAGAGTCAGTGGTATAAAAAGAAAGTGTCAGTGGTATTGTAAAAAAGGAGTCAGTGGCATAATAAAGAACGTTTCAGTGGTATTAAAAAGAAATAGTCAGTGGTATTATAAAGAAATGGTCAGTGGTATTATAAAGAAAGAGTCAGGTGTATAATAAAGAACATTTCAGTGGTATTATAAAGAAAGAGTCAGTGGTATTATAAAGAAAGTGTCAGTGGTATTATAAAGAAAGTGTCAGGTGTATAATAAAGAAAGTGTCAGTGGTATTAAAAAGAAAGAGTCAGTGGTATTATAAAGAAGGGTCAGCGGTATTATAAAGAAAGGGTCAGTGGTATTATAAAGAAAGAGTCAGGTGTATAATAAAGAAAGTGTCAGTGGTATTGAAAAGAAAGTGTCAGTGGTAATAAAAAGAAAGAGTCAGTGGTATTATAAAGAAGGAGTCAGTGGTATAATAAAGAAAGTGAGAGTGGTATTATAAAGAAAGTGTCAGTGGTATTATATAGAAGTAGTCAGTGGTATAATAAAGAAAGTGTCAGTGGTATTATATAGAAGGAGTCAGTGGTATAATAAAGAAAGTGTCAGTGGTATTAAAAAGAAAGAGTCAGTGGTATTATAAAGAAAGAGTCTGTGGTATTATAAAGAAAGGGTGAGTGGTATTATTAATAAAGTGTCAGTTGTATTAAAAAGAAAGAGTCAGTGGTATTATAAAGAAAGAGGCAGTGGCATTATAATAAAGGGTCAGTGGTATTATCAAGAAGGGTCAATGGTATTATAAAGATGGTGTCAGTGGTATTATAAAGAATGGGTCGGTGGTATTACAAAGAAAGCGTCAGTAGTATTAAAAGGAGAGTCAGTTGTTTTATACAGAAAGTGTCAGTGGTATTATAAAGAAGGGTCAGTGGTATTATATAGAAAGTGTCAGTGGTATTAAAAAGAAAGTGTCATTGGTATTATAAAGAATGAGTCAGTGGTTTTATAAAGAAAGTGTCAATCGTATTAAAAAGAAAGAGTCAGTGGTATTATAAAGAAAGTGTCAGTGGTATTATATAGAAGGAGTCAGTGGTATAATAAAGAAAGTGTCAGTGGTATTAAAAAGAAAGAGTCAGTGGTATTATAAAGAAAGGGTATGTGGTATTATAAAGAAAGGGTGAGTGGTATTATTAAGAAAGTGTCAGTTGTATTTAAAAGAAAGAGTCAGTGGTAATATAAAGAAAGAGGCAGTGGTATTATAAAGAAGGGTCAGCGGTATTATAAAGAAGGGTCACTGGTATTATAAAGAAAGTGTCGGTGGTATTATAAAGAAAGGGTCGGTGGTATTATAAAGAAAGTGTCAGTAGTATTAAAAAGAAAGAGTCAGTCGTATTATAAAGAAAGGGTCAGTGGTATTATAAAGAAAGATTCAGATGATTATAAAGAAAGTGTCATTGGTATCATAAAGAAAGTGTCAGTGGTATTATAAAGAAAGTTTCAGTGGTATTATAAAGAAAGAGTCAGTGGTATTATAAAGAAAGGGTCAGTGGTATTATAAAGAAAGAGTCAGGTGTATAATAAAGAAAGTTTCAGTGGTATTGAAAAGAAAGTGTCAGTGGTAATAAAAAGAAAGAGTCAGTGGTATTATAAAGAAGGAGTCAGTGGTATAATAAAGAAAGTGAGAGTGGTATTTTAAAGAAAGTGTCAGTGGTATTAAAAGAAAAAGTCAGTGGTATTATAAAGAAAGTGTCAGTGGTATTATATAGAAGTAGTCAGTGGTATAATAAAGAAAGTGTCAGTGGTTTTAAAAAGAAAGAGTCAGTGGTATTATGAAGAAAGAGTCTGTGGTATTATAAAGAAAGGGTGAGTGGTATTATTAATAAAGTGTCAGTTGTATTAAAAAGAAAGAGTCAGTGGTATTATAAAGAAAGAGGCAGTGGCATTATAAAAAAGGGTCAGTGGTATTATCAAGAAGGGTCAATGGTATTATAAAGATGGTGTCAGTGGTATTATAAAGAATGGGTCGGTGGTATTACAAAGAAAGTGTCAGTAGTATTAAAAAGAGAGTCAGTTGTTTGATGCAGAAAGTGTCAGTGGTATTATAAAGAAGGGTCAGTGGTATTATAAAGAAAGTGTCAGTGGTATTAAAAAGAAAGTGTCATTGGTATTATAAAGAAAGAGTCAGTGGTTTTATGAAGAAAGTGTCAATCGTATTAAAAAGAAAGAGTCAGTGGTATTATAAAGAAAGGGTCAGTGGTATTATAGTGGTATTGAAAAGAGTCAGTGGTATAATAAAAAGAGTGTCAGTGGTATTAAAAAGAAGGAGTCAGTGGTATTATAAAGAAAGGGTATGTGGTATTATAAAGAAAGGGTGAGTGGTATTATTAAGAAAGTGTCAGTTGCATTAAAAAGAAAGAGTCAGTGGTATTATAAAGAAAGAGGCAGTGGTATTATAAAGAAGGGTCAGCAGTATTATAAAGAAGGGTCACTGGTATTATAAAGAAAGAGTCGGTGGTATTACCAAAGAAAGGGTCGGTGGTATTATAAAGAAAGTGTCGGTGGTATTATAAAGAAAGGGTCGGTGGTATTATAAAGAAAGTGTCAGTAGTATTAAAAAGAAAGTGTCAGTGGTATTATCAAGAAAGTGTCAGTGGTATTTAAAAGAAAGTGTGAGTGGTATTAAAAAGAAAGTATCAGTGGTTTTAAAAGAAGAGTCAGTGGTATTATTAGAAAGGGTCAGTGGTATTATAAAGAAACGGTCAGTGGTATTAAAAAAGAAAGGGTCAGTGGTATTATAAAAAAAGGATCAGTGGTATTATACAGAAAGAGTCAGTGGTATAATAAAGAAAGGAGTCAATGGTATTATATAGAAAGTGTCAGTGGTATTATAAAGAAAGGGTCAGTGGTTATTAAAAAGAAAGGTTCAGTGGTATTATAAATAAAATGTCAGTGGTATTATAAAGAAAGGGTTAATGGTGTTATAAAGAAAGAGTCAGTGGTATTAAAAAGAAAGTGTCAGTGGTATTATAAAGAAACAGTCAGTGGTATAAAAAAGAGTCAGTGGTATTGTAAAAAAGGAGTTAGTGGCATAATAAAGAAAGTTTCAGTGGTATTAAAAGAAATAGTCTGTGGTATTATAAAGAAATGGTTATGGTATTATAAAGAAAGAGTCAGGTGTATAATAAAGAAAGAGTCAGTCATATTATAAAGAAAGGGTCAGTGGTATTATAAAGAAAGGGTCAGTGGTATTGAAAGAAGGAGTCAGTGGTATTAAAAAGATAGTGTCAGTGGTATTATAAAGAAAGATTCTGTGGAATTATAAAGATAGTGTCAGTGGCATTATAAAGAAAGTGTCAGTGGTATTAAAAAGAAAGAGTCAGTGGTATTATAAGGAAAGTGTCAGTGGTATTATATAGAAGGAGTCAGTGGTATAATAAAGAAAGTGTCAGTGGTATTAAAAAGAAAGTGTCAGTGGTATTATAAAGAAAGGGTCAGTGGTATTATCAAGAAAGAGTCAGGTGTATAATAAAGAAAGAGTCAGTCATATTATAAAGAAAGGGTCAGTGGTATTATAAAGAAAGGGTCAGTGGTATTGAAAGAAGGAGTCAGTCGTATTTAAAAGATAGTGTCAGTGGTATTATAAAGAAAGATTCTGTGGAATTATAAAGATAGTGTCAGTGACATTATAAAGAAAGTGTCAGTGGTATTAAAAAGAAAGAGTCAGTGGTATTATAAAGAAAGGGTATGTGGTATTATAAAGAAAGGGTGAGTGGTATTATTAAGAAAGTGTCAGTTGTATTTAAAAGAAAGAGTCAGTGGTAATATAAAGAAAGAGGCAGTGGTATTATAAAGAAGGGTCAGCGGTATTATAAAGAAGGGTCACTGGTATTATAAAGAAAGTGTCGGTGGTATTATAAAGAAAGGGTCGGTGGTATTTTAAAGAAAGTGTCAGTAGTATTAAAAAGAAAGAGTCAGTCGTATTATAAAGAAAGGGTCAGTGGTATTATAAAGAAAGATTCAGTGGATTATAAAGAAAGGGTCAGTGGTATCATAAAGAAAGTGTCAGTGGTATTATAAAGAAAGTTTCAGTGGTATTATAAGGAAAGAGTCAGTGGTATTATAAAGAAAGGGTCAGTGGTATTATAAAGAAAGAGTCAGGTGTATAATAAAGAAAATGTCAGTGGTATTGAAAAGAAAGTGTCAGTGGTAATAAAAAGAAAGAGTCAGTGGTATTATAAAGAAGGAGTCAGTGGTATAGTAAAGAAAGTGAGAGTGGTATTTTAAAGAAAATGTCAGTGGTATTAAAAGAAAGAGTCAGTGGTATTATAAAGAAAGTGTCAGTTGTATTATATAGAAGTAGTCAGTGGTATAATAAAGAAAGTGTCAGTGGTATTAAAAAGAAAGAGTCAGTGGTATTATGAAGAAAGAGTCTGTGGTATTATAAAGAAAGGGTGAGTGGTATTATTAATAAAGTGTCAGTTGTATTAAAAAGAAAGAGTCAGTGGTATTATAAAGAAAGAGGCAGTGGCATTATAATAAAGGGTCAGTGGTATTATCAAGAAGGGTCAATGGTATTATAAAGATGGTGTCAGTGGTATTATAAAGAATGGGTCGGTGGTATTACAAAGAAAGCGTCAGTAGTATTAAAAGGAGAGTCAGTTGTTTTATACAGAAAGTGTCAGTGGTATTATAAAGAAGGGTCAGTGGTATTATATAGAAAGTGTCAGTGGTATTAAAAAGAAAGTGTCATTGGTATTATAAAGAAAGAGTCAGTGGTTTTATAAAGAAAGTGTCAATCGTATTAAAAAGAAAGAGTCAGTGGTATTATAAAGAAAGTGTCAGTGGTATTATATAGAAGGAGTCAGTGGTATAATAAAGAAAGTGTCAGTGGTATTAAAAAGAAAGAGTCAGTGGTATTATAAAGAAAGGGTATGTGGTATTATAAAGAAAGGGTGAGTGGTATTATTAAGAAAGTGTCAGTTGTATTTAAAAGAAAGAGTCAGTGGTAATATAAAGAAAGAGGCAGTGGTATTATAAAGAAGGGTCAGTGGTATTATAAAGAAGGGTCACTGGTATTATAAAGAAAGTGTCGGTGGTATTATAAAGAAAGGGTCGGTGGTATTATAAAGAAAGTGTCAGTAGTATTAAAAAGAAAGAGTCAGTCGTATTATAAAGAAAGGGTCAGTGGTATTATAAAGAAAGATTCAGATGATTATAAAGAAAGGGTCATTGGTATCATAAAGAAAGTGTCAGTGGTATTATAAAGAAAGTGTCAGTGGTATTATAAAGAAAGAGTCAGTGGTATTATAAAGAAAGGGTCAGTGGTATTATAAAGAAAGAGTCAGGTGTATAATAAAGAAAGTTTCAGTGGTATTGAAAAGAAAGTGTCAGTGGTAATAAAAAGAAAGAGTCAGTGGTATTATAAAGAAGGAGTCAGTGGTATAATAAAGAAAGTGAGAGTGGTATTTTAAAGAAAGTGTCAGTGGTATTAAAAGAAAGAGTCAGTGGTATTATAAAGAAAGTGTCAGTGGTATTATAAAGAAGGAGTCAGTGGTATTATAAAGAAAGGGTCAGTGGTTTTAAAAAGAAAGAGTCAGTGGTATTATGAAGAAAGAGTCTGTGGTATTATAAAGAAAGGGTGAGTGGTATTATTAATAAAGTGTCAGTTGTATTAAAAAGAAAGAGTCAGTGGTATTATAAAGAAAGAGGCAGTGGCATTATAATAAAGGGTCAGTGGTATTATCAAGAAGGGTCAATGGTATTATAAAGATGGTGTCAGTGGTATTATAAAGAATGGGTCGGTGGTATTACAAAGAAAGTGTCAGTAGTATTAAAAAGAGAGTCAGTTGTTTGATGCAGAAAGTGTCAGTGGTATTATAAAGAAGGGTCAGTGGTATTATATAGAAAGTGTCAGTGGTATTAAAAAGAAAGTGTCATTGGTATTATAAAGAAAGAGTCAGTGGTTTTATGAAGAAAGTGTCAATCGTATTAAAAAGAAAGAGTCAGTGGTATTATAAAGAAAGGGTCAGTGGTATTATATAGAAGGAGTCAGTGGTATAATAAAAAGAGTGTCAGTGGTATTAAAAAGAAGGAGTCAGTGGTATTATAAAGAAAGGGTCTGTGGTATTATAAAGAAAGGGTGAGTGGTATTATTAAGAAAGTGTCAGTTGCATTAAAAAGAAAAAGTCAGTGGTATTATAAAGAAAGAGGCAGTGGTATTATAAAGAAGGGTCAGCGGTATTATAAAGAAGGGTCACTGGTATTATAAAGAAAGAGTCGGTGGTATTACAAAGAAAGGGTCGGTGGTATTATAAAGAAAGTGTCTGTGGTATTATAAAGAAAGGGTCGGTGGTATTATAAAGAAAGTGTCAGTAGTATTAAAAAGAAAGTGTCAGTGGTATTATCAAGAAAGTGTCAGTGGTATTTAAAAGAAAGTGTGAGTGGTATTAAAAAGAAAGTATCAGTGGTTTTAAAAGAAGAGTCAGTGGTATTATTAGAAAGGGTCAGTGGTATTATAAAGAAACGGTCAGTGGTATTAAAAAGAAAGGGTCAGTGGTATTATAAAAAAAGGATCAGTGGTATTATACAGAAAGAGTCATTGGTATAATAAAGAAAGGAGTCAATGGTATTATATAGAAAGTTTCAGTGGTATTATAAAGAAAGAGTCAGTGGTATTATAAAGAAAGGGTCAGTGGTATTATAAAGAAAGAGTCAGGTGTATAATAAAGAAAGTGTCAGTGGTATTGAAAAGAAAGTGTCAGTGGTTATAAAAAGAAAGAGTCAGTGGTACTATAAAGAAGGAGTCAGTGGTATAATAAAGAAAGTGAGAGTGGTATTTTAAAGAAAGTGTCAGTGGTATTATAAAGAAAGAGTCAGTGGTATTATAAAGAAAGTGTCAGTGGTATTATATAGAAGTAGTCAGTGGTATAATAAAGAAAGTGTCAGTGTTATTAAAAGAGAGAGTCTGTGGTAATCAAAAGAAATAGTCAGTGGTACTATAAAGAAGGAGTCAGGGGTATAATAAAGAAACTGTCACTGGTATTATAAAGAAAGGGTCAGTGGTATAAAAGAAAGAGTCAGTGGTATTGTAAAAAAGTAGTCAGTGGCATAATAAAGAAAGTTTCAGTGGTATTAAAAAGAAAGAGTCAGTGGTATTATAAAGAAATTGTCAGTTGTATTATAAAGAAAGAGTCAGGTGTATAATAAAGAAAGAGTCAGTCGTATTATAAAGAAAGGGTCAGTGGTATTATAAAGAAAGATTCAGTGGATTATAAAGAAAGGGTCAGTGGTAACATAAAGAAAGTGACAGTGGTATTATAAAGAAAGTTTCAGTGGTATTATGAAGAAAGAGTCAGTGGTATTATAAAGAAAGGGTCAGTGGTATTATAAAGAAAGAGTCAGGTGTATAATAAAGAAAGTGTCAGTGGTATTGAAAAGAAAGTGTCAGTGGTAATAAAAAGAAAGAGTCAGTGGTACTATAAAGAAGGAGTCAGTGGTATAATAAAGAAAGTGAGAGTGGTATTTTAAAGAAAGTGTCAGTGGTATTAAAAAGAAAGAGTCAGTGGTATTATAAAGAAAGTGTCAGTGGTATTATATAGAAGTAGTCAGTGGTATAATTAAGAAAGTGTCAGTGGTATTTAAAAGAAAGAGTCAGTGGTATTATAAAGAAAGAGTCTGTGGTATTATAATGAAAGGGTGAGTGGTATTATTAAGAAAGTGTCAGTTGTATTGAAAAGAAAGAGTCAGTGGTATAAAAAGAAAGTGTCAGTGGTATTGTAAAAAAGGAGTCAGTGGCATAATAAAGAACGTTTCAGTGGTATTAAAAAGAAATAGTCAGTGGTATTATAAAGAAATGGTCAGTGGTATTATAAAGAAAGAGTCAGGTGTATAATAAAGAACATTTCAGTGGTATTATAAAGAAAGAGTCAGTGGTATTATAAAGAAAGAGTCAGTGGTATTATAAAGAAAGCGTCAGGTGTATAATAAAGAAAGTGTCAGTGGTATTAAAAAGAAAGAGTCAGTGGTATTATAAAGAAAGAGTCAGTGGTATTATAAAGAAAGGGTCAGTGGTATTATAAAGAAAGAGTCAGGTGTATAATAAAGAAAGTGTCAGTGGTATTAAAAAGAAAGTGTCAGTGGTAATAAAAAGAAAGAGTCAGTGGTATTATAAAGAAGGAGTCAGTGGTATAATAAAGAAAGTGAGAGTGGTATTATAAAGAAAGTGTCAGTGGTATTATATAGAAGTAGTCAGTGGTATAATAAAGAAAGTGTCAGTGGTATTATATAGAAGGAGTCAGTGGTATAATAAAGAAAGTGTCAGTGGTATTAAAAAGAAAGAGTCAGTGGTATTATGAAGAAAGAGTCAGTGGTATTAAAAAGAAAGGGTGAGTGGTATTATTAATAAAGTGTCAGTTGTATTAAAAAGAAAGAGTCAGTGGTATTATAAAGAAAGAGGCAGTGGCATTATAATAAAGGGTCAGTGGTATTATCAAGAAGGGTCAATGGTATTATAAAGATGGTGTCAGTGGTATTATAAAGAATGGGTCGGTGGTATTACAAAGAAAGCGTCAGTAGTATTAAAAGGAGAGTCAGTTGTTTTATACAGAAAGTGTCAGTGGTATTATAAAGAAGGGTCAGTGGTATTATATAGAAAGTGTCAGTGGTATTAAAAAGAAAGTGTCATTGGTATTATAAAGAATGAGTCAGTGGTTTTATAAAGAAAGTGTCAATCGTATTAAAAAGAAAGAGTCAGTGGTATTATAAAGAAAGTGTCAGTGGTATTATAAAGAAGGAGTCAGTGGTATTATAAAGAAAGTGTCAGTGGTATTAAAAAGAAAGAGTCAGTGGTATTATAAAGAAAGGGTATGTGGTATTATAAAGAAAGGGTGAGTGGTATTATTAAGAAAGTGTCAGTTGTATTTAAAAGAAAGAGTCAGTGGTAATATAAAGAAAGAGGCAGTGGTATTATAAAGAAGGGTCAGCGGTATTATAAAGAAGGGTCACTGGTATTATAAAGAAAGTGTCGGTGGTATTATAAAGAAAGGGTCGGTGGTATTATAAAGAAAGTGTCAGTAGTATTAAAAAGAAAGAGTCAGTCGTATTATAAAGAAAGGGTCAGTGGTATTATAAAGAAAGATTCAGATGATTATAAAGAAAGGGTCATTGGTATCATAAAGAAAGTGTCAGTGGTATTATAAAGAAAGTTTCAGTGGTATTATAAAGAAAGAGTCAGTGGTATTATAAAGAAAGGGTCAGTGGTATTATAAAGAAAGAGTCAGGTGTATAATAAAGAAAGTTTCAGTGGTATTGAAAAGAAAGTGTCAGTGGTAATAAAAAGAAAGAGTCAGTGGTATTATAAAGAAGGAGTCAGTGGTATAATAAAGAAAGTGTGAGTGGTATTTTAAAGAAAGTGTCAGTGGTATTAAAAGAAAAAGTCAGTGGTATTATAAAGAAAGTGTCAGTGGTATTATATAGAAGTAGTCAGTGGTATAATAAAGAAAGTGTCAGTGGTTTTAAAAAGAAAGAGTCAGTGGTATTATGAAGAAAGAGTCTGTGGTATTATAAAGAAAGGGTGAGTGGTATTATTAATAAAGTGTCAGTTGTATTAAAAAGAAAGAGTCAGTGGTATTATAAAGAAAGAGGCAGTGGCATTATAATAAAGGGTCAGTGGTATTATCAAGAAGGGTCAATGGTATTATAAAGATGGTGTCAGTGGTATTATAAAGAATGGGTCGGTGGTATTACAAAGAAAGTGTCAGTAGTATTAAAAAGAGAGTCAGTTGTTTGATGCAGAAAGTGTCAGTGGTATTATAAAGAAGGGTCAGTGGTATTATATAGAAAGTGTCAGTGGTATTAAAAAGAAAGTGTCATTGGTATTATAAAGAAAGAGTCAGTGGTTTTATGAAGAAAGTGTCAATCGTATTAAAAAGAAAGAGTCAGTGGTATTATAAAGAAAGGGTCAGTGGTATTATATAGAAGGAGTCAGTGGTATAATAAAAAGAGTGTCAGTGGTATTAAAAAGAAGGAGTCAGTGGTATTATAAAGAAAGGGTATGTGGTATTATAAAGAAAGGGTGAGTGGTATTATTAAGAAAGTGTCAGTTGCATTAAAAAGAAAGAGTCAGTGGTATTATAAAGAAAGAGGCAGTGGTATTATAAAGAAGGGTCAGCGGTATTATAAAGAAGGGTCACTGGTATTATAAAGAAAGAGTCGGTGGTATTACAAAGAAAGGGTCGGTGGTATTATAAAGAAAGTGTCGGTGGTATTATAAAGAAAGGGTCGGTGGTATTATAAAGAAAGTGTCAGTAGTATTAAAAAGAAAGTGTCAGTGGTATTATCAAGAAAGTGTCAGTGGTATTTAAAAGAAAGTGTGAGTGGTATTAAAAAGAAAGTATCAGTGGTTTTAAAAGAAGAGTCAGTGGTATTATTAGAAAGGGTCAGTGGTATTATAAAGAAACGGTCAGTGGTATTAAAAAGAAAGGGTCAGTGGTATTATAAAAAAAGGATCAGTGGTATTATACAGAAAGAGTCATTGGTATAATAAAGAAAGGAGTCAATGGTATTATATAGAAAGTGTCAGTGGTATTATAAAGAAAGGGTCAGTGGTATTAAAAAGAAAGGTTCAGTGGTATTATAAATAAAATGTCAGTGGTATTATAAAGAAAGGGTTAATGGTGTTATAAAGAAAGAGTCAGTGGTATAATAAAGAAAGTGTAAGTGGTATTATAAAGAAACAGTCAGTGGTATAAAAAAGAGTCAGTGGTATTGTAAAAAAGGAGTTAGTGGCATAATAAAGAAAGTTTCAGTGGTATTAAAAAGAAATAGTCTGTGGTATTATAAAGAAATGGTTATGGTATTATAAAGAAAGAGTCAGGTGTATAATAAAGAAAGAGTCAGTCATATTATAAAGAAAGGGTCAGTGGTATTATAAAGAAAGGGTCAGTGGTATTGAAAGAAGGAGTCAGTGGTATTAAAAAGATAGTGTCAGTGGTATTATAAAGAAAGATTCTGTGGAATTATAAAGATAGTGTCAGTGACATTATAAAGAAAGTGTCAGTGGTATTAAAAAGAAAGAGTCAGTGGTATTATAAGGAAAGTGTCAGTGGTATTATATAGAAGGAGTCAGTGGTATAATAAAGAAAGTGTCAGTGGTATTAAAAAGAAAGTGTCAGTGGTATTATAAAGAAAGGGTCAGTGGTATTATCAAGAAAGAGTCAGGTGTATAATAAAGAAAGAGTCAGTCATATTATAAAGAAAGGGTCAGTGGTATTATAAAGAAAGGGTCAGTGGTATTGAAAGAAGGAGTCAGTCGTATTTAAAAGATAGTGTCAGTGGTATTATAAAGAAAGATTCTGTGGAATTATAAAGATAGTGTCAGTGACATTATAAAGAAAGTGTCAGTGGTATTAAAAAGAAAGAGTCAGTGGTATTATAAAGAAAGGGTATGTGGTATTATAAAGAAAGGGTGAGTGGTATTATTAAGAAAGTGTCAGTTGTATTTAAAAGAAAGAGTCAGTGGTAATATAAAGAAAGAGGCAGTGGTATTATAAAGAAGGGTCAGCGGTATTATAAAGAAGGGTCACTGGTATTATAAAGAAAGTGTCGGTGGTATTATAAAGAAAGGGTCGGTGGTATTTTAAAGAAAGTGTCAGTAGTATTAAAAAGAAAGAGTCAGTCGTATTATAAAGAAAGGGTCAGTGGTATTATAAAGAAAGATTCAGTGGATTATAAAGAAAGGGTCAGTGGTATCATAAAGAAAGTGTCAGTGGTATTATAAAGAAAGTTTCAGTGGTATTATAAAGAAAGAGTCAGTGGTATTATAAAGAAAGGGTCAGTGGTATTATAAAGAAAGAGTCAGGTGTATAATAAAGAAAATGTCAGTGGTATTGAAAAGAAAGTGTCAGTGGTAATAAAAAGAAAGAGTCAGTGGTATTATAAAGAAGGAGTCAGTGGTATAGTAAAGAAAGTGAGAGTGGTATTTTAAAGAAAATGTCAGTGGTATTAAAAGAAAGAGTCAGTGGTATTATAAAGAAAGTGTCAGTTGTATTATATAGAAGTAGTCAGTGGTATAATAAAGAAAGTGTCAGTGGTATTAAAAAGAAAGAGTCAGTGGTATTATGAAGAAAGAGTCTGTGGTATTATAAAGAAAGGGTGAGTGGTATTATTAATAAAGTGTCAGTTGTATTAAAAAGAAAGAGTCAGTGGTATTATAAAGAAAGAGGCAGTGGCATTATAATAAAGGGTCAGTGGTATTATCAAGAAGGGTCAATGGTATTATAAAGATGGTGTCAGTGGTATTATATAGAAGTAGTCAGTGGTATAACTAAGAAAGTGTCAGTGGTATTTAAAAGAAAGAGTCAGTGGTATTATAAAGAAAGAGTCTGTGGTATTATAAAGAAAGGGTGAGTGGTATTATTAAGAAAGTGTCAGTTGTATTGAAAAGAAAGAGTCAGTGGTATAAAAAGAAAGAGTCAGTGGTATTGTAAAAAAGGAGTCAGTGGCATAATAAAGAAAGTTTCAGTGGTATTAAAAGGAAAGAGTCAGTGGTATTATAAAGAAATGGTCAGTGGTATTATAAAGAAAGAGTCAGGTGTATAATAAAGAAAGGGTCAGTCGTATTATAAAGAAAGGGTCAGTGGTATTATAAAGAAAGATTCAGTGGAATTATAAAGAAAGGGTCAGTGGTATCATAAAGAAAGTTTCAGTGGTATTAAAAAGAACATTTCAGTGGTATTATAAAGAAAGAGTCAGTGGTATTATAAAGAAAGGGTCAGTGGTAATCAAAAGAAAGTGTCAGTGGTACTATAAAGAAGGAGTCAGTGGTATTATAAAGAAAGTGTCAGTGGTATTATATAGAAGTAGTCAGTGGTATAATAAAGAAAGTGAGAGTCGTATTTTATAGAAAGTGTCAGTGGTATTAAAAAGAAAGAGTCAGTGGCATTATAAAGAAAGTGTCAGTGGTATTATAAAGAAAGAGTTAAGTGTATAATAAAGAAAGAGTCAGTCGTATTATAAAGAAAGGGTCAGTGGTATTATAAAGAAAGATTCAGTGGATTATAAAGAAAGGGTCAGTGGTAACATAAAGAAAGTGTCAGCGGTATTATAAAGAAAGTTTCAGTGGTATTATAAAGAAAGAGTCAGTGGTATTATAAAGAAAGGGTCAGTGGTATTATAAAGAAAGAGTCAGGTGTATAATAAAGAAGGTGTCAGTGGAATTGAAAAGAAAGTGTCAGTGGTTATAAAAAGAAAGAGTCAGTGGTACTATAAAGAAGGAGTCAGTGGTATAATAAAGAAAGTGAGAGTGGTATTTTAAAGAAAGTGTCAGTGGTATTAAAAAGAAAGAGTCAGTGGTATTATAAAGAAAGTGTCAGTGGTATTATATAGAAGTAGTCAGTGGTATAATAAAGAAAGTGTCAGTGTTATTAAAAGAGAGAGTCTGTGGTAATCAAAAGAAAGAGTCAGTGGTACTATAAAGAAGGAGTCAGGGGTATAATAAAGAAACTGTTACTGGTATTATAAAGAAAGAGTCAGTGGTATAAAAGAAAGAGTCAGTGGTATTGTAAAAAAGTAGTCAGTGGCATAATAAAGAAAGTTTCAGTGGTATTAAAAAGAAAGAGTCAGTGGTATTATAAAGAAATTGTCAATTGTATTATAAAGAAAGTGTCAGGTGTATAATAAAGAAAGAGTCAGTCGTATTATAAAGAAAGGGTCAGTGGTATTATAAAGAAAGATTCAGTGGATTATAAAGAAAGGGTCAGTGGTAACATAAAGAAAGTGTCAGTGGTATTATAAAGAAAGTTTCAGTGGTATTATAAAGAAAGAGTCAGTGGTATTATAAAGAAAGGGTCAGTGGTATTATAAAGAAAGAGTCAGGTGTATAATAAAGAAAGTGTCAGTGGTATTGAAAAGAAAGTGTCAGTGGTAATAAAAAGAAAGAGTCAGTGGTACTATAAAGAAGGAGTCAGTGGTATAATAAAGAAAGTGAGAGTGGTATTTTAAAGAAAGTGTCAGTTGTATTAAAAAGAAAGAATCAGTGGTATTATAAAGAAAGTGTCAGTGGTATTATATAGAAGTAGTCAGTGATATAATTAAGAAAGTGTCAGTGGTATTTAAAAGAAAGAGTCAGTGGTATTATAAAGAAAGAGTCTGTGGTATTATAATGAAAGGGTGAGTGGTATTATTAAGAAAGTGTCAGTTGTATTGAAAAGAAAGAGTCAGTGGTATAAAAAGAAAGTGTCAGTGGTATTGTAAAAAAGGAGTCAGTAGCATAATAAAGAAAGTTTCAGTGGTATTAAAAAGAAATAGTCAGTGGTATTATAAAGAAATGGTCAGTTGTATTATAAAGAAAGAGTCAGGTGTATAATAAAGAACATTTCAGTGGTATTATAAAGAAAGAGTCAGTGGTATTATAAAGAAAGGGTCAGTGGTATTATAAAGAAAGCGTCAGGTGTATAATAAAGAAAGTGTCAGTGGTATTATAAAGAAAGAGTCAGTGGTACTATAAAGAAGGAGTCAGTGGTATAATAAAGAAAGTGAGAGTGGTATTTTAAAGAAAGTGTCAGTGGTATTATAAAGAAAGAGTCAGTGGTATTATAAAGAAAGTGTCAGTGGTATTATATAGAAGTAGTCAGTGGTATAATAAAGATAGTGTCAGTGTTATTAAAAAGAAAGAGTCAGTGGTAATCAAAAGAAAGAGTCAGTGGTACTATAAAGAAGGAGTCAGTGGTATAATAAAGAAAGTGTCACTAGTATTATAAAGAAAGAGTCAGTGGTTTAAAAAAAAAGAGTCAGTGGTATTGTAAAAAAGTAGTCAGTGGCATAATAAAGAAAGTTTCAGTGGTATTAAAAAGAAAGAGTCAGTGGTATTATAAAGAAATGGTCAGTGGTATTATAAAGAAAGTGTCAGGTGTATAATAAAGAAAGAGTCAGTCGTATTATAAAGAAAGGGTCAGTGGTATTATAAAGAAAGAAAGATTCAGTGGATTATAAAGAAAGAGTCAGTGGTAACATAAAGAAAGTGTCAGTGGTATTAAAAAGAACATTTCAGTGGTATTATAAAGAAAGAGTCAGTGGTATTATAAAGAAAGGGTCAGTGGTAATCAAAAGAAAGAGTCAGTGGTACTATAAAGAAGGAGTCAGTGGTATTATAAAGAAAGTGTCAGTGGTATTATATAGAAGTAGTCAGTGGTATAATAAAGAAAGTGAGAGTCGTATTTCAAAGAAAGTGTTAGTAGTATTAAAAAGAAAGAGTCAGTGGCATTATAAAGAAAATGTCAGTGGTATTATAAAGAAATTGTCAAGTGTATAATTAAGAAAGAGTCAGTCGTATTATAAAGAAAGTGTCAGTGGTATTATAAAGAAAGTTTCAGTGGTATTATAAAGAAAGAGTCAGTGGTATTATAAAGAAAGGGTCAGTGGTATTATAAAGAAAGAGTCAGGTGTATAATAAAGAAAGTGTCAGTGGTATTGAAAAGAAAGTGTCAGTGGTTATAAAAAGAAAGAGTCAGTGGTACTATAAAGAAGGAGTCAGTGGTATAATAAAGAAAGTGAGAGTGGTATTTTAAAGAAAGTGTCAGTGGTATTAAAAAGAAAGAGTCAGTGGTATTATAAAGAAAGTGTCAGTGGTATTATATAGAAGTAGTCAGTGGTATAATAAAGAAAGTGTCAGTGTTATTAAAAAGAAAGAGTCAGTGGTAATCAAAAGAAAGAGTCAGTGGTACTATAAAGAAGGAGTCAGGGGTATAATAAAGAAACTGTCATTGGTATTATAAAGAAAGTGTCAGTGGTATAAAAGAAAGAGTCAGTGGTATTGTAAAAAAGTAGTCAGTGGCATAATAAAGAAAGTTTCAGTGGTATTAAAAAGAAAGAGTCAGTGGTATTATAAAGAAATTGTCAGTTGTATTATAAAGAAAGAGTCAGGTGTATAATAAAGAAAGAGTCAGTCGTATTATAAAGAAAGGGTCAGTGGTATTATAAAGAAAGATTCAGTGGATTATAAAGAAAGGGTCAGTGGTAACATAAAGAAAGTGACAGTGGTATTATAAAGAAAGTTTCAGTGGTATTACAAAGAAAGAGTCAGTGGTATTATAAAGAAAGGGTCAGTGGTATTATAAAGAAAGAGTCAGGTGTATAATAAAGAAAGTGTCAGTGGTATTGAAAAGAAAGTGTCAGTGGTTTTAAAAAGAAAGAGTCAGTGGTACTATAAAGAAGGAGTCAGTGGTATAATAAAGAAAGTGAGAGTGGTATTTTAAAGAAAGTGTCAGTGGTATTAAAAAGAAAGAGTCAGTGGTATTATAAAGAAAGTGTCAGTGGTATTATATAGAAGTAGTCAGTGGTATAATAAAGAAAGTGTCAGTGTTATTAAAAGAGAGAGTCTGTGGTAATCAAAAGAAATAGTCAGTGGTACTATAAAGAAGGAGTCAGGGGTATAATAAAGAAACTGTCACTGGTATTATAAAGAAAGAGTCAGTGGTATAAAAGAAAGAGTCAGTGGTATTGTAAAAAAGTAGTCAGTGGCATAATAAAGAAAGTTTCAGTTGTATTAAAAAGAAAGAGTCAGTGGTATTATAAAGAAATTGTCAGTTGTATTATAAAGAAAGAGTCAGGTGTATAATAAAGAAAGAGTCAGTCGTATTATAAAGAAAGGGTCAGTGGTATTATAAAGAAAGATTCAGAGGATTATAAAGAAAGGGTCAGTGGTAACATAAAGAAAGTGACAGTGGTATTATAAAGAAAGTTTCAGTGGTATTATAAAGAAAGAGTCAGTGGTATTATAAAGAAAGGGTCAGTGGTATTATAAAGAAAGAGTCAGGTGTATAATAAAGAAAGTGTCAGTGGTATTGAAAAGAAAGTGTCAGTGGTAATAAAAAGAAAGAGTCAGTGGTACTATAAAGAAGGAGTCAGTGGTATAATAAAGAAAGTGAGAGTGGTATTTTAAGAAAGAGTCAGTGGTATTATAAAGAAAGTGTCAGTGGTATTATATAGAAGTAGTCAGTGGTATAATTAAGAAAGTGTCAGTGGTATTTAAAAGAAAGAGTCAGTGGTATTATAAAGAAAGAGTCTGTGGTATTATAATGAAAGGGTGAGTGGTATTATTAAGAAAGTGTCAGTTGTATTGAAAAGAAAGAGTCAGTGGTATAAAAAGAAAGTGTCAGTGGTATTGTAAAAAAGGAGTCAGTGGCATAATAAAGAAAGTTTCAGTGGTATTAAAAAGAAATAGTCAGTGGTATTATAAAGAAATGGTCAGTGGTATTATAAAGAAAGAGTCAGGTGTATAATAAAGAACATTTCAGTGGTATTATAAAGAAAGAGTCAGTGGTATTATAAAGAAAGTGTCAGTGGTATTATAAAGAAAGTTTCAGTGGTATTATAAAGAAAGAGTCAGTGGTATTATAAAGAAAGGGTCAGTGGTATTATAAAGAAAGAGTCAGGTGTATAATAAAGAAAGTGTCAGTGGTATTAAAAAGAAAGTGTCAGTGGTATTATATAGAAGGAGTCAGTGGTTGGATTATAAAGAAAGTGTCAGTGGTATTAAAAAGAAAGAGTCAGTGGTATTATAAAGAAAGGGTATGTGGTATTATAAAGAAAGGGTGAGTGGTATTATTAAGAAAGTGTCAGTTGTATTTAAAAGAAAGAGTCAGTGGTAATATAAAGAAAGAGGCAGTGGTATTATAAAGAATGGTCAGCGGTATTATAAAGAAGGGTCACTGGTATTATAAAGAAAGTGTCGGTGGTATTATAAAGAAAGGGTCGGTGGTATTTTAAAGAAAGTGTCAGTAGTATTAAAAAGAAAGAGTCAGTCGTATTATAAAGAAAGGGTCAGTGGTATTATAAAGAAAGATTCAGTGGATTATAAAGAAAGGGTCAGTGGTATCATAAAGAAAGTGTCAGTGGTATTATAAAGAAAGATTCAGTGGTATTATAAGGAAAGAGTCAGTGGTGTTATAAAGAAAGGGTCAGTGGTATTATAAATAAAGAGTCAGGTGTATAATAAAGAAAGTGTCAGTGGTATTGAAAAGAAAGTGTCAGTGGTAATAAAAAGAAAGAGTCAGTGGTATTATAAAGAAGGAGTCAGTGGTATAATAAAGAAAGTGAGAGTGGTATTTTAAAGAAAATGTCAGTGGTATTAAAAGAAAGAGTCAGTGGTATTATAAAGAAAGTGTCAGTTGTATTATATAGAAGTAGTCAGTGGTATAATAAAGAAAGTGTCAGTGGTATTAAAAAGAAAGAGTCAGTGGTATTATGAAGAAAGAGTCTGTGGTATTATAAAGAAAGGGTGAGTGGTATTATTAATAAAGTGTCAGTTGTATTAAAAAGAAAGAGTCAGTGGTATTATAAAGAAAGAGGCAGTGGCATTATAATAAAGGGTCAGTGGTATTATCAAGAAGGGTCAATGGTATTATAAAGATCGTGTCAGTGGTATTATATAGAAGTAGTCAGTGGTATAATTAAGAAAGTGTCAGTGGTATTTAAAAGAAAGAGTCAGTGGTATTATAAAGAAAGAGTCTGTGGTATTATAAAGAAAGGGTGAGTGGTATTATTAAGAAAGTGTCAGTTGTATTGAAAAGAAAGAGTCAGTGGTATAAAAAGAAAGAGTCAGTGGTATTGTAAAAAAGGAGTCAGTGGCATAATAAAGAAAGTTTCAGTGGTATTAAAAGGAAAGAGTCAGTGGTATTATAAAGAAATGGTCAGTGGTATTATAAAGAAAGAGTCAGGTGTATAATAAAGAAAGGGTCAGTCGTATTATAAAGAAAGGGTCAGTGGTATTATAAAGAAAGATTCAGTGGAATTATAAAGAAAGGGTCAGTGGTATCATAAAGAAAGTTTCAGTGGTATTAAAAAGAACATTTCAGTGGTATTATAAAGAAAGAGTCAGTGGTATTATAAAGAAAGGGTCAGTGGTAATCAAAAGAAAGAGTCAGTGGTACTATAAAGAAGGAGTCAGTGGTATTATAAAAAAAAGTGTCAGTGGTATTATATAGAAGTAGTCAGTGGTATAATAAAGAAAGTGAGAGTCGTATTTTAAAGAAAGTGTCAGTGGTATTAAAAAGAAAGAGTCAGTGGCATTATAAAGAAAGTGTCAGTGGTATTATAAAGAAAGAGTTAAGTGTATAATAAAGAAAGAGTCAGTCGTATTATAAAGAAAGGGTCAGTGGTATTATAAAGAAAGATTCAGTGGATTATAAAGAAAGGGTCAGTGGTAACATAAAGAAAGTGTCAGCGGTATTATAAAGAAAGTTTCAGTGGTATTATAAAGAAAGAGTCAGTGGTATTATAAAGAAAGGGTCAGTGGTATAATAAAGAAAGAGTCAGGTGTATAATAAAGAAGGTGTCAGTGGTATTGAAAAGAAAGTGTCAGTGGTTATAAAAAGAAAGAGTCAGTGGTACTATAAAGAAGGAGTCAGTGGTATAATAAAGAAAGTGAGAGTGGTATTTTAAAGAAAGTGTCAGTGGTATTAAAAAGAAAGAGTCAGTGGTATTATAAAGAAAGTGTCAGTGGTATTATATAGAAGTAGTCAGTGGTATAATAAAGAAAGTGTCAGTGTTATTAAAAGAGAGAGTCTGTGGTAATCAAAAGAAATAGTCAGTGGTACTATAAAGAAGGAGTCAGGGGTATAATAAAGAAACTGTCACTGGTATTATAAAGAAAGAGTCAGTGGTATAAAAGAAAGAGTCAGTGGTATTGTAAAAAAGTAGTCAGTGGCATAATAAAGAAAGTTTCAGTGGTATTAAAAAGAAAGAGTCAGTGGTATTATAAAGAAATTGTCAGTTGTATTATAAAGAAAGAGTCAGGTGTATAATAAAGAAAGAGTCAGTCGTATTATAAAGAAAGGGTCAGTGGTATTATAAAGAAAGATTCAGTGGATTATAAAGAAAGGGTCAGTGGTAACATAAAGAAAGTGACAGTGGTATTATAAAGAAAGTTTCAGTGGTATTATAAAGAAAGAGTCAGTGGTATTATAAAGAAAGGGTCAGTGGTATTATAAAGAAAGAGTCAGGTGTATAATAAAGAAAGTGTCAGTGGTATTGAAAAGAAAGTGTCAGTGGTAATAAAAAGAAAGAGTCAGTGGTACTATAAAGAAGGAGTCAGTGGTATAATAAAGAAAGTGAGAGTGGTATTTTAAAGAAAGTGTCAGTGGTATTAAAAAGAAAGAGTCAGTGGTATTATAAAGAAAGTGTCAGTGGTATTATATAGAAGTAGTCAGTGGTATAATTAAGAAAGTGTCAGTGGTATTTAAAAGAAAGAGTCAGTGGTATTATAAAGAAAGAGTCTGTGGTATTATAATGAAAGGGTGAGTGGTATTATTAAGAAAGTGTCAGTTGTATTGAAAAGAAAGAGTCAGTGGTATAAAAAGAAAGTGTCAGTGGTATTGTAAAAAAGGAATCAGTGGCATAATAAAGAAAGTTTCAGTGGTATTAAAAAGAAATAGTCAGTGGTATTATAAAGAAATGGTCAGTGGTATTATAAAGAAAGAGTCAGGTGTATAATAAAGAACATTTCAGTGGTATTATAAAGAAAGAGTCAGTGGTATTATAAAGAAAGGGTCAGTGGTATTATAAAGAAAGCGTCAGGTGTATAATAAAGAAAGTGTCAGTGGTATTAAAAAGAAAGAGTCAGTGGTATTATAAAGAAAGAGTCAGTGGTATTATAAAGAAAGGGTCAGTGGTATTATAAAGAAAGAGTCAGGTGTATAATAAAGAAAGTGTCAGTGGTATTGAAAAGAAAGTGTCAGTGGTAATAAAAAGAAAGAGTCAGTGGTATTATCAAGAAGGAGTCAGTGGTATAATAAAGAAAGTGAGAGTGGTATTTTCAGAAAAGTGTCAGTGGTATTAAAAGAAAGAGTCAGTGGTATTATAAAGAAAGTGTCAGTGGTATTATATAGAAGTAGTCAGTGGTATAATAAAGAAAGTGTCAGTGGTATTAAAAAGAAAGAGTCAGTGGTATTATGAAGAAAGAGTCTGTGGTATTATAAAGAAAGGGTGAGTGGTATTATTAATAAAGTGTCAGTTGTATTAAAAAGAAAGAGTCAGTGGTATTATAAAGAAAGAGGCAGTGGCATTATAATAAAGGGTCAGTGGTATTATCAAGAAGGGTCAATGGTATTATAAAGATGGTGTCAGTGGTATTATAAAGAATGGGTCGGTGGTATTACAAAGAAAGCGTCAGTAGTATTAAAAGGAGAGTCAGTTGTTTTATACAGAAAGTGTCAGTGGTATTATAAAGAAAGGGTCGGTGGTATTATATAGAAAGTGTCATTTATATTAAAAAGAAAGTGTCATTGGTATTATAAAGAAAGAGTCAGTGGTTTTATAAAGAAAGTGTCAATCGTATTAAAAAGAAAGAGTCAGTGGTATTATAAAGAAAGTGTCAGTGGTATTATATAGAAGGAGTCAGTGGTATAATAAAGAAAGTGTCAGTGGTATTAAAAAGAAAGAGTCAGTGGTATTATAAAGAAAGGGTATGTGGTATTATAAAGAAAGGGTGAGTGGTATTATTAAGAAAGTGTCAGTTGTATTTAAAAGAAAGAGTCAGTGGTAATATAAAGAAAGAGGCAGTGGTATTATAAAGAAGGGTCAGCGGTATTATAAAGAAGGGTCACTGGTATTATAAAGAAAGTGTCGGTGGTATTATAAAGAAAGGGTCGGTGGTATTATAAAGAAAGTGTCAGTAGTATTAAAAAGAAAGAGTCAGTCGTATTATAAAGAAAGGGTCAGTGGTATTATAAAGAAAGATTCAGATGATTATAAAGAAAGGGTCATTGGTATCATAAAGAAAGTGTCAGTGGTATTATAAAGAAAGTTTCAGTGGTATTATAAAGAAAGAGTCAGTGGTATTATAAAGAAAGGGTCAGTGGTATTATAAAGAAAGAGTCAGGTGTATAATAAAGAAAGTTTCAGTGGTATTGAAAAGAAAGTGTCAGTGGTAATAAAAAGAAAGTGTCAGTGGTATTAAAAGAAAGAGTCAGTGGTATTATAAAGAAAGTTTCAGTGGTATTAAAAAGAAAGAGTCAGTGGTATTATAAAGAAATTGTCAGTTGTATTATAAAGAAAGAGTCAGGTGTATAATAAAGAAAGAGTCAGTCGTATTATAAAGAAAGGGTCAGTGGTATTATAAAGAAAGATTCAGTGGATTATAAAGAAAGGGTCAGTGGTAACATAAAGAAAGTGACAGTGGTATTATAAAGAAAGTTTCAGTGGTATTATAAAGAAAGAGTCAGTGGTATTATAAAGAAAGGGTCAGTGGTATTATAAAGAAAGAGTCAGGTGTATAATAAAGAAAGTGTCAGTGGTATTGAAAAGAAAGTGTCAGTGGTAATAAAAAGAAAGAGTCAGTGGTACTATAAAGAAGGAGTCAGTGGTATAATAAAGAAAGTGAGAGTGGTATTTTAAAGAAAGTGTCAGTGGTATTAAAAAGAAAGAGTCAGTGGTATTATAAAGAAAGTGTCAGTGGTATTATATAGAAGTAGTCAGTGGTATAATTAAGAAAGTGTCAGTGGTATTTAAAAGAAAGAGTCAGTGGTATTATAAAGAAAGAGTTTGTGGTATTATAATGAAAGGGTGAGTTGTATTATTAAGAAAGTGTCAGTTGTATTGAAAAGAAAGAGTCAGTGGTATAAAAAGAAAGTGTCAGTGGTATTGTAAAAAAGGAGTCAGTGGCATAATAAAGAAAGTTTCAGTGGTATTAAAAAGAAATAGTCAGTGGTATTATAAAGAAATGGTCAGTGGTATTATAAAGAAAGAGTCAGGTGTATAATAAAGAACATTTCAGTGGTATTATAAAGAAAGAGTCAGTGGTATTATAAAGAAAGGGTCAGTGGTATTATAAAGAAAGCGTCAGGTGTATAATAAAGAAAGTGTCAGTGGTATTAAAAAGAAAGAGTCAGTGGTATTATAAAGAAAGAGTCAGTGGTATTATAAAGAAAGGGTCAGTGGTATTATAAAGAAAGATTCAGTGGATTATAAAGAAAGGGTCAGTGGTAACATAAAGAAAGTGACAGTGGTATTATAAAGAAAGTTTCAGTGGTATTATAAAGAAAGAGTCAGTGGTATTATAAAGAAAGGGTCAGTGGTATTATAAAGAAAGAGTCAGGTGTATAATAAAGAAAGTGTCAGTGGTATTGAAAAGAAAGTGTCAGTGGTAATAAAAAGAAAGAGTCAGTGGTACTATAAAGAAGGAGTCAGTGGTATAATAAAGAAAGTGAGAGTGGTATTTTAAAGAAAGTGTCAGTGGTATTAAAAAGAAAGAGTCAGTGGTATTATAAAGAAAGTGTCAGTGGTATTATATAGAAGTAGTCAGTGGTATAATTAAGAAAGTGTCAGTGGTATTTAAAAGAAAGAGTCAGTGGTATTATAAAGAAAGAGTCTGTGGTATTATAATGAAAGGGTGAGTGGTATTATTAAGAAAGTGTCAGTTGTATTGAAAAGAAAGAGTCAGTGGTATAAAAAGAAAGTGTCAGTGGTATTGTAAAAAGGAGTCAGTGGCATAATAAAGAAAGTTTCAGTGGTATTAAAAAGAAATAGTCAGTGGTATTATAAAGAAATGGTCAGTGGTATTATAAAGAAAGAGTCAGGTGTATAATAAAGAACATTTCAGTGGTATTATAAAGAAAGAGTCAGTGGTATTATAAAGAAAGGGTCAGTGGTATTATAAAGAAAGCGTCAGGTGTATAATAAAGAAAGTGTCAGTGGTATTAAAAAGAAAGAGTCAGTGGTATTATAAAGAAAGAGTCAGTGGTATTATAAAGAAAGGGTCAGTGGTATTATAAAGAAAGAGTCAGGTGTATAATAAAGAAAGTGTCAGTGGTATTGAAAAGAAAGTGTCAGTGGTAATAAAAAGAAAGAGTCAGTGGTATTATCAAGAAGGAGTCAGTGGTATAATAAAGAAAGTGAGAGTGGTATTTTCAGAAAAGTGTCAGTGGTATTAAAAGAAAGAGTCAGTGGTATTATAAAGAAAGTGTCAGTGGTATTATATAGAAGTAGTCAGTGGTATAATAAAGAAAGTGTCAGTGGTATTAAAAAGAAAGAGTCAGTGGTATTATGAAGAAAGAGTCTGTGGTATTATAAAGAAAGGGTGAGTGGTATTATTAATAAAGTGTCAGTTGTATTAAAAAGAAAGAGTCAGTGGTATTATAAAGAAAGAGGCAGTGGCATTATAATAAAGGGTCAGTGGTATTATCAAGAAGGGTCAATGGTATTATAAAGATGGTGTCAGTGGTATTATAAAGAATGGGTCGGTGGTATTACAAAGAAAGCGTCAGTAGTATTAAAAGGAGAGTCAGTTGTTTTATACAGAAAGTGTCAGTGGTATTATAAAGAAGGGTCAGTGGTATTATATAGAAAGTGTCAGTGGTATTAAAAAGAAAGTGTCATTGGTATTATAAAGAAAGAGTCAGTGGTTTTATAAAGAAAGTGTCAATCGTATTAAAAAGAAAGAGTCAGTGGTATTATAAAGAAAGTGTCAGTGGTATTATATAGAAGGAGTCAGTGGTATAATAAAGAAAGTGTCAGTGGTATTAAAAAGAAAGAGTCAGTGGTATTATAAAGAAAGGGTATGTGGTATTATAAAGAAAGGGTGAGTGGTATTATTAAGAAAGTGTCAGTTGTATTTAAAAGAAAGAGTCAGTGGTAATATAAAGAAAGAGGCAGTGGTATTATAAAGAAGGGTCAGCGGTATTATAAAGAAGGGTCACTGGTATTATAAAGAAAGTGTCGGTGGTATTATAAAGAAAGGGTCGGTGGTATTATAAAGAAAGTGTCAGTAGTATTAAAAAGAAAGAGTCAGTCGTATTATAAAGAAAGGGTCAGTGGTATTATAAAGAAAGATTCAGATGATTATAAAGAAAGGGTCATTGGTATCATAAAGAAAGTGTCAGTGGTATTATAAAGAAAGTTTCAGTGGTATTATAATGAAAGAGTCAGTGGTATTATAAAGAAAGGGTCAGTGGTATTATAAAGAAAGAGTCAGGTGTATAATAAAGAAAGTTTCAGTGGTATTGAAAAGAAAGTGTCAGTGGTAATAAAAAGAAAGAGTCAGTGGTATTATAAAGAAGGAGTCAGTGGTATAATAAAGAAAGTGAGAGTGGTATTTTAAAGAAAGTGTCAGTGGTATTAAAAGAAAGAGTCAGTGGTATTATAAAGAAAGTGTCAGTGGTATTATATAGAAGTAGTCATTGGTATAATAAAGAAAGTGTCAGTGGTTTTAAAAAGAAAGAGTCAGTGGTATTATGAAGAAAGAGTCTGTGGTATTATAAAGAAAGGGTGAGTGGTATTATTAATAAAGTGTCAGTTGTATTAAAAAGAAAGAGTCAGTGGTATTATAAAGAAAGAGGCAGTGGCATTATAATAAAGGGTCAGTGGTATTATCAAGAAGGGTCAATGGTATTATAAAGATGGTGTCAGTGGTATTATAAAGAATGGGTCGGTGGTATTACAAAGAAAGCGTCAGTAGTATTAAAAGGAGAGTCAGTTGTTTTATACAGAAAGTGTCAGTGGTATTATAAAGAAGGGTCAGTGGTATTATATAGAAAGTGTCAGTGGTATTAAAAAGAAAGTGTCATTGGTATTATAAAGAAAGAGTCAGTGGTTTTATGAAGAAAGTGTCAATCGTATTAAAAAGAAAGAGTCAGTGGTATTATAAAGAAAGGGTCAGTGGTATTATATAGAAGGAGTCAGTGGTATAATAAAAAGAGTGTCAGTGGTATTAAAAAGAAGGAGTCAGTGGTATTATAAAGAAAGGGTATGTGGTATTATAAAGAAAGGGTGAGTGGTATTATTAAGAAAGTGTCAGTTGCATTAAAAAGAAAGAGTCAGTGGTATTATAAAGAAAGAGGCAGTGGTATTATAAAGAAGGGTCAGCGGTATTATAAAGAAGGGTCACTGGTATTATAAAGAAAGAGTCGGTGGTATTACAAAGAAAGGGTCGGTGGTATTATAAAGAAAGTGTCGGTGGTATTATAAAGAAAGGGTCGGTGGTATTATAAAGAAAGTGTCAGTAGTATTAAAAAGAAAGTGTCAGTGGTATTATCAAGAAAGTGTCAGTGGTATTTAAAAGAAAGTGTGAGTGGTATTAAAAAGAAAGTATCAGTGGTTTTAAAAGAAGAGTCAGTGGTATTATTAGAAAGGGTCAGTGGTATTATAAAGAAACGGTCAGTGGTATTAAAAAGAAAGGGTCAGTGGTATTATAAAAAAAGGATCAGTGGTATTATACAGAAAGAGTCATTGGTATAATAAAGAAAGGAGTCAATGGTATTATATAGAAAGTGTCAGTGGTATTATAAAGAAAGGGTCAGTGGTATTAAAAAGAAAGGTTCAGTGGTATTATAAATAAAATGTCAGTGGTATTATAAAGAAAGGGTTAGTGGTGTTATAAAGAAAGAGTCAGTGGTATAATAAAGAAAGTTTCAGTGGTATTAAAAAGAAATAGTCTGTGGTATTATAAAGAAATGGTCATGGTATTATAAAGAAAGAGTCAGGTGTATAATAAAGAAAGAGTCAGTCATATTATAAAGAAAGGGTCAGTGGTATTATAAAGAAAGGGTCAGTGGTATTGAAAGAAGGAGTCAGTGGTATTAAAAAGATAGTGTCAGTGGTATTATAAAGAAAGATTCTGTGGAATTATAAAGATAGTGTCAGTGACATTATAAAGAAAGTGTCAGTGGTATTAAAAAGAAAGAGTCAGTGGTATTATAAGGAAAGTGTCAGTGGTATTATATAGAAGGAGTCAGTGGTATAATAAAGAAAGTGTCAGTGGTATTAAAAAGAAAGTGTCAGTGGTATTATAAAGAAAGGGTCAGTGGTATTATCAAGAAAGAGTCAGGTGTATAATAAAGAAAGAGTCAGTCATATTATAAAGAAAGGGTCAGTGGTATTATAAAGAAAGGGTCAGTGGTATTGAAAGAAGGAGTCAGTGGTATTTAAAAGATAGTGTCAGTGGTATTATAAAGAAAGATTCTGTGGAATTATAAAGATAGTGTCAGTGACATTATAAAGAAAGTGTCAGTGGTATTAAAAAGAAAGAGTCAGTGGTAATATAAGGAAAGTGTCAGTGGTATTATATAGAAGGAGTCAGTGGTATAATAAAGAAAGTGTCAGTGGTATTAAAAAGAAAGTGTCAGTGGTATTATAAAGAAAGGGTCAGTGGTATTATCAAGAAAGGGTGAGTGGTATTATTAAAAAAGTGTCAGTTGTATTAAAAAGAAAGAGCCAGTGGTATTATAAAAAAAGAGGCAGTGGTAATATAAAGAAAGAGGCAGTGGTATTATAAAGAAGGGTCAGCGGTATTATAAAGAAGGATCACTGGTATTATAAAGAATGTATCGGTGGTATTATAAAGAAAGGGTCGGTGGTATTATAAAGAAAGTGTCAGTAGTATTAAAAAGAAAGAGTCAGTCGTATTATAAAGAAAGGGTCAGTGGTATTATATAGAAGGAGTCAGTGGTTGGATTATAAAGAAAGTGTCAGTGGTATTAAAAAGAAAGAGTCCGTGGTATTATAAAGAAAGGGTATGTGGTATTATAAAGAAAGGGTGAGTGGTATTATTAAGAAAGAGTCAGTTGTATTTAAAAGAAAGAGTCAGTGGTAATATAAAGAAAGAGGCAGTGGTATTATAAAGAAGGGTCAGCGGTATTACAAAGAAGGATCACTGGTATTATAAAGAATGTATCGGTGGTATTATAAAGAAAGGGTCGGTGGTATTATAAAGAAAGTGTCAGTAGTATTAAAGTGAAAGAGTCAGTCGTATTATAAAGAAAGGGTCAGTGGTATTATAAAGAAAGATTCAGTGGATTATAAAGAAAGGGTCAGTGGTATCATAAAGAAAGTGTCAGTGGTATTATAAAGAAAGTTTCAGTGGTATTATAAGGAAAGAGTCAGTGGTGTTATAAAGAAAGGGTCAGTGGTATTATAAAGAAAGAGTCAGGTGTATAATAAAGAAAGTGTCAGTGGTATTGAAAAGAAAGTGTCAGTGGTAATAAAAAGAAAGAGTCAGTGGTATTATAAAGAAGGAGTCAGTGGTATAATAAAGAAAGTGAGAGTGGTATTTTAAAGAAAATGTCAGTGGTATTAAAAGAAAGAGTCAGTGGTATTATAAAGAAAGTGTCAGTTGTATTATATAGAAGTAGTCAGTGGTATAATAAAGAAAGTGTCAGTGGTATTATGAAGAAAGAGTCTGTGGTATTATATAGAAAGGGTGAGTGGTATTATTAATAAAGTGTCAGTTGTATTAAAAAGAAAGAGTCAGTGGTATTATAAAGAAAGAGGCAGTGGCATTATAATAAAGGGTCAGTGGTATTATCAAGAAGGGTCAATGGTATTA
This sequence comes from Gari tellinella, assembly GCA_922989275.2. Taxonomy (NCBI): domain Eukaryota; kingdom Metazoa; phylum Mollusca; class Bivalvia; order Cardiida; family Psammobiidae; genus Gari; species Gari tellinella. The sequence goes on along the minus strand of OV277861.1, from coordinate 33,684,907 downwards.
TAAAGATGGTGTCAGTGGTATTATAAAGAATGGGTCGTGGTATTACAAAGAAAGTGTCAGTAGTATTAAAAAGAGAGTCAGTTGTTTTATACAGAAAGTGTCAGTGGTATTATAAAGAAGGGTCAGTGGTATTATATAGAAAGTGTCAGTGGTATTAAAAAGAAAGTGTCATTGGTATTATAAAGAAAGAGTCAGTGGTTTTATAAAGAAAGTGTCAATCGTATTAAAAAGAAAGAGTCAGTGGTATTATAAAGAAAGTGTCAGTGGTATTATATAGAAGGAGTCAGTGGTATAATAAAGAAAGTGTCAGTGGTATTAAAAAGAAAGAGTCAGTGGTATTATAAAGAAAGGGTATGTGGTATTATAAAGAAAGGGTGAGTGGTATTATTAAGAAAGTGTCAGTTGCATTAAAAAGAAAGAGTCAGTGGTATTATAAAGAAAGAGGCAGTGGTATTATAAAGAAGGGTCAGCGGTATTATAAAGAAGGGTCACTGGTATTATAAAGAAAGTGTCGGTGGTATTATAAAGAAAGGGTCGGTGGTATTATAAAGAAAGTGTCGGTGGTATTATAAAGAAAGTGTCGGTGGTATTATAAAGAAAGGGTCGGTGGTATTATAAAGAAAGTGTCAGTAGTATTAAAAAGAAAGTGTCAGTGGTATTATAAAGAAAGTGTCAGTGGTATTTAAAAGAAAGTGTGAGTGGTATTAAAAAGAAAGTGTCAGTGGTTTTAAAAGAAGAGTCAGTGGTATTATAAGAAAGGGTCAGTGGTATTATAAAGAAACGGTCAGTGGTATTAAAAAGAAAGGGTCAGTGGTATTATAAAAAAAGGATCAGTGGTATTATACAGAAAGAGTCAGTGGTATAATAAAGAAAGGAGTCAATGGTATTATATAGAAAGTGTCAGTGGTATTATAAAGAAAGGGTCAGTGGTATTAAAAAGAAAGGTTCAGTGGTATTATAAATAAAATGTCAGTGGTATTATAAAGAAAGGGTTAGTGGTGTTATTAAGAAAGAGTCAGTGGTATAATAAAGAAAGTGTAAGTGGTATTATAAAGAAACAGTCAGTGGTATAAAAAAGAGTCAGTGGTATTGTAAAAAAGGAGTTAGTGGCATAATAAAGAAAGTTTCAGTGGTATTAAAAAGAAAGTGTCAGTGGTATTATAAAGAAGGAGTCAGTGGTTGGATTATAAAGAAAGTGTCAGTGGTATTAAAAAGAAAGAGTCAGTGGTATTATAAAGAAAGGGTATGTGGTATTATAAAGAAAGGGTGAGTGGTATTATTAAGAAAGTGTCAGTTGTATTTAAAAGAAAGAGTCAGTGGTAATATAAAGAAAGAGGCAGTGGTATTATAAAGAAGGGTCAGCGGTATTATAAAGAAGGGTCACTGATATTATAAAGAAAGTGTCGGAGGTATTATAAAGAAAGGGTCGGTGGTATTATAAAGAAAGTGTCAGTAGTATTAAAAAAAAAGAGTCAGTCGTATTATAAAGAAAGGGTCAGTGGTATTATAAAGAAAGATTCAGTGGATTATAAAGAAAGGGTCAGTGGTATCATAAAGAAAGTGTCAGTGGTATTATAAAGAAAGTTTCAGTGGTATTATAAGGAAAGAGTCAGTGGTATTATAAAGAAAGGGTCAGTGGTATTATAAAGAAAGAGTCAGGTGTATAATAAAGAAAGTGTCAGTGGTATTGAAAAGAAAGTGTCAGTGGTAATAAAAAGAAAGAGTCAGTGGTATTATAAAGAAGGAGTCAGTGGTATAATAAAGAAAGTGAGAGTGGTATTTTAAAGAAAATGTCAGTGGTATTAAAAGAAAGAGTCAGTGGTATTATAAAGAAAGTGTCAGTTGTATTATATAGAAGTAGTCAGTGGTATAATAAAGAAAGTGTCATGGTATTAAAAAGAAAGAGTCAGTGGTATTATGAAGAAAGAGTCTGTGGTATTATAAAGAAAGGGTGAGTGGTATTATTAATAAAGTGTCAGTTGTATTAAAAAGAAAGAGTCAGTGGTATTATAAAGAAAGAGGCAGTGGCATTATAAAAAAGGGTCAGTGGTATTATCAAGAAGGGTCAATGGTATTATAAAGATGGTGTCAGTGGTATTATAAAGAATGGGTCGGTGGTATTACAAAGAAAGTGTCAGTAGTATTAAAAAGAGAGTCAGTTGTTTTATACAGAAAGTGTCAGTGGTATTATAAAGAAGGGTCAGTGGTATTATATAGAAAGTGTCAGTGGTATTAAAAAGAAAGTGTCATTGGTATTATAAAGAAAGAGTCAGTGGTTTTATAAAGAAAGTGTCAATCGTATTAAAAAGAAAGAGTCAGTGGTATTATAAAGAAAGTGTCAGTGGTATTATATAGAAGGAGTCAGTGGTATAATAAAGAAAGTGTCAGTGGTATTAAAAAGAAAGAGTCAGTGGTATTATGAAGAAAGAGTCTGTGGTATTATAAAGAAAGGGTGAGTGGTATTATTAATAAAGTGTCAGTTGTATTAAAAAGAAAGAGTCAGTGGTATTATAAAGAAAGAGGCAGTGGCATTATAATAAAGGGTCAGTGGTATTATCAAGAAGGGTCAATGGTATTATAAAGATGGTGTCAGTGGTATTATATAGAAGTAGTCAGTGGTATAATTAAGAAAGTGTCAGTGGTATTTAAAAGAAAGAGTCAGTGGTATTATAAAGAAAGAGTCTGTGGTATTATAAAGAAAGGGTGAGTGGTATTATTAAGAAAGTGTCAGTTGTATTGAAAAGAAAGAGTCAGTGGTATAAAAAGAAAGAGTCAGTGGTATTGTTAAAAAGGAGTCAGTGGCATAATAAAGAAAGTTTCAGTGGTATTAAAAGGAAAGAGTCAGTGGTATTAAAAAGAAATGGTCAGTGGTATTATAAAGAAAGAGTCAGGTGTATAATAAAGAAAGGGTCAGTCGTATTATAAAGAAAGGGTCAGTGGTATTATAAAGAAAGATTCAGTGGAATTATAAAGAAAGGGTCAGTGGTATCATAAAGAAAGTTTCAGTGGTATTAAAAAGAACATTTCAGTGGTATTATAAAGAAAGAGTCAGTGGTATTATAAAGAAAGGGTCAGTGGTAATCAAAAGAAAGAGTCAGTGGTACTATAAAGAAGGAGTCAGTGGTATTATAAAGAAAGTGTCAGTGGTATTATATAGAAGTAGTCAGTGGTATAATAAAGAAAGTGAGAGTCGTATTTTAAAGAAAGTGTCAGTGGTATTAAAAAGAAAGAGTCAGTGGCATTATAAAGAAAGTGTCAGTGGTATTATAAAGAAAGAGTTAAGTGTATAATAAAGAAAGAGTCAGTCGTATTATAAAGAAAGGGTCAGTGGTATTATAAAGAAAGATTCAGTGGATTATAAAGAAAGGGTCAGTGGTAACATAAAGAAAGTGTCAGCGGTATTATAAAGAAAGTTTCAGTGGTATTATAAAGAAAGAGTCAGTGGTATTATAAAGAAAGGGTCAGTGGTATTATAAAGAAAGAGTCAGGTGTATAATAAAGAAGGTGTCAGTGGAATTGAAAAGAAAGTGTCAGTGGTTATAAAAAGAAAGAGTCAGTGGTACTATAAAGAAGGAGTCAGTGGTATAATAAAGAAAGTTTCAGTGGTATTAAAAAGAAAGAGTCAGTGGTATTATAAAGAAATTGTCAGTTGTATTATAAAGAAAGAGTCAGGTGTATAATAAAGAAAGAGTCAGTGGTATTATAAAGAAAGAGTCAGTGGTATTATAAAGAAAGGGTGAGTGGTATTATTAAAAAAGTGTCAGTTGCATTAAAAAGAAAGAGTCAGTGGTATTATAAAGAAAGAGGCAGTGGTATTATAAAGAAGGGTCAGCGGTATTATAAAGAAGGGTCACTGGTATTATAAAGAAAGTGTTGGTGGTATTATAAAGAAAGGGTCGGTGGTATTATAAAGAAAGTGTCGGTGGTATTATAAAGAAAGGGTCGGTGGTATTATAAAGAAAGTGTCAGTAGTATTAAAAAGAAAGTGTCAGTGGTATTATAAAGAAAGTGTCAGTGGTATTTAAAAGAAAGTGTGAGTGGTATTAAAAAGAAAGTGTCAGTGGTTTTAAAAGAAGAGTCAGTGGTATTATAAGAAAGGGTCAGTGGTATTATAAAGAAACGGTCAGTGGTATCAAAAAGAAAGGGTCAGTGGTATTATAAAAAAAGGATCAGTGGTATTATACAGAAAGAGTCAGTGGTATAATAAAGAAAGGAGTCAATGGTATTATATAGAAAGTGTCAGTGGTATTATAAAGAAAGGGTCAGTGGTATTAAAAAGAAAGGTTCAGTGGTATTATAAATAAAATGTCAGTGGTATTATAAAGAAAGGGTTAGTGGTGTTATTAAGAAAGAGTCAGTGGTATAATAAAGAAAGTGTAAGTGGTATTAAAAAGAAAGAGTCAGTGGTATTATAAAGAAATGGTCAGTGGTATTATAAAGAAAGTGTCAGGTGTATAATAAAGAAAGAGTCAGTCGTATTATAAAGAAAGGGTCAGTGGTATTATAAAGAAAGATTCAGTGGATTATAAAGAAAGAGTCAGTGGTAACATAAAGAAAGTGTCAGTGGTATTATGAAGAAAATTTCAGTGGTATTATAAAGAAAGAGTCAGTGGTATTATAAAGAATGGGTCAGTGGTATTATAAAGAAAGAGTCAGGTGTATAATAAAGAAAGTGTCAGTGGTATCATAAAGAAAGTGTCAGTGGTAATAAAAAGAAAGAGTCAGTGGTACTATAAAGAAGGAGTCAGTGGTATAATAAAGAAAGTGAGAGTGGTATTTTCAAGAAAGTGTCAGTGGTATTAAAATGAAAGTGTCAGTGGTATTATAAAGAAAGTGTCAGTGGTATTATATAGAAGTAGTCAGTGGTATAATTAAGAAAGTGTCAGTGGTATTTAAAAGAAAGAGTCAGTGGTATTATAAAGAAAGAGTCTGTGGTATTATAAAGAAAGGGTGAGTGGTATTATTAAGAAAGTGTCAGTTGTATTGAAAAGAAAGAGTCAGTGGTATAAAAAGAAAGAGTCAGTGGTATTGTAAAAAAGGAGTCAGTGGCATAATAAAGAAAGTTTCAGTGGTATTAAAAGGAAAGAGTCAGTGGTATTATAAAGAAATAGTCAGTGGTATTATAAAGAAAGAGTCAGGTGTATAATAAAGAAAGGGTCAGTCGTATTATAAAGAAAGGGTCAGTGATATTATAAAGAAAGATTCAGTGGAATTATAAAGAAAGGGTCAGTGGTATTATAAATAAAGTTTCAGTGGTATTATAAAGAAAGAGTCAGTGGTATTATAAAGAAAGGGTCAGTGGTATTATAAAGAAAGAGTCAGGTGTATAATAAAGAAGGTGTCAGTGGTATTGAAAAGAAAGTGTCAGTGGTTATAAAAAGAAAGAGTCAGTTGTACGATAAAGAAGGAGTCAGTGGTATAATAAAGAAAGTGAGAGTGGTATTTTAAAGAAAGTGTCAGTGGTATTAAAAAGAAAGAGTCAGTGGTATTATAAAGAAAGTGTCAGTGGTATTATATAGAAGTAGTCAGTGGTATAATAAAGAAAGTGTCAGTGTTATTAAAAGAGAGAGTCTGTGGTAATCAAAAGAAAGAGTCAGTGGTACTATAAAGAAGGAGTCAGGGGTATAATAAAGAAACTGTCACTGGTATTATAAAGAAAGAGTCAGTGGTATAAAAGAAAGAGTCAGTGGTATTGTAAAAAAGTAGTCAGTGGCATAATAAAGAAAGTTTCAGTGGTATTAAAAAGAAAGAGTCAGTGGTATTATAAAGAAATTGTCAGTTGTATTATAAAGAAAGAGTCAGGTGTATAATAAAGAAAGAGTCAGTCGTATTATAAAGAAAGGGTCAGTGGTATTATAAAGAAAGATTCAGTGGATTATAAAGAAAGGGTCAGTGGTAACATAAAGAAAGTGTCAGTGGTATTATAAAGAAAGTTTCAGTGGTATTATAAAGAAAGAGTCAGTGGTATTATAAAGAAAGGGTCAGTGGTATTATAAAGAAAGAGTCAGGTGTATAATAAAGAAAGTGTCAGTGGTATTTAAAAGAAAGTGTCAGTGGTAATAAAAAGAAAGAGTCAGTGGTACTATAAAGAAGGAGTCAGTGGTATAATAAAGAAAGTGAGAGTGGTATTTTAAAGAAAGTGTCAGTGGTATTAAAAAGAAAGAATCAGTGGTATTATAAAGAAAGTGTCAGTGGTATTATATAGAAGTAGTCAGTGGTATAATTAAGAAAGTGTCAGTGGTATTTAAAAGAAAGAGTCAGTGGTATAAAAAGAAAGTGTCAGTGGTATTGTAAAAAAGGAGTCAGTAGCATAATAAAGAAAGTTTCAGTGGTATTAAAAAGAAATAGTCAGTGGTATTATAAAGAAAGAGTCTGTGGTATTATAATGAAAGGGTGAGTGGTATTATTAAGAAAGTGTCAGTTGTATTGAAAAGAAAGAGTCAGTGGTATAAAAAGAAAGTGTCAGTGGTATTGTAAAAAAGGAGTCAGTAGCATAATAAAGAAAGTTTCAGTGGTATTAAAAAGAAATAGTCAGTGGTATTATAAAGAAATGGTCAGTTGTATTATAAAGAAAGAGTCAGGTGTATAATAAAGAACATTTCAGTGGTATTATAAAGAAAGAGTCAGTGGTATTATAAAGAAAGGGTCAGTGGTATTATAAAGAAAGAGTCAGGTGTATAATAAAGAAAGTGTCAGTGGTATTGAAAAGAAAGTGTCAGTGGTAATAAAAAGAAAGAGTCAGTGGTATTATAAAGAAGGAGTCAGTGGTATAATAAAGAATGTGGGAGTGGTATTTTAAAGAAAATGTCAGTGGTATTAAAAGAAAGAGTCAGTGATATTATAAAGAAAGTGTCAGTTGTATTATATAGAAGTAGTCAGTGGTATAATAAAGAAAGTGTCAGTGGTATTAAAAAGAAAGAGTCAGTGGTATTATGAAGAAAGAGTCTGTGGTATTATAAAGAAAGGGTGAGTGGTATTATTAATAAAGTTTCAGTTGTATTAAAAAGAAAGAGTCAGTGGTATTATAAAGAAAGAGGCAGTGGCATTATAATAAAGGGTCAGTGGTATTATCAAGAAGGTTCAATGGTATTATAAAGATGGTGTCAGTGGTATTATAAAGAATGGGTCGGTGGTATTACAAAGAAAGTGTCAGTAGTATTAAAAAGAGAGTCAGTTGTTTTATACAGAAAGTGTCAGTGGTATTATAAAGAGGGGTCAGTGGTATTATATAGAAAGTGTCAGTGGTATTAAAAAGAAAGTGTCATTGGTATTATAAAGAAAGAGTCAGTGGTTTTATAAAGAAAGTGTCAATCGTATTAAAAAGAAAGAGTCAGTGGTATTATAAAGAAAGTGTCAGTGGTATTATATAGAAGGAGTCAGTGGTATAATAAAGAAAGTGTCAGTGGTATTAAAAAGAAAGAGTCAGTGGTATTATAAAGAAAGGGTATGTGGTATTATAAAGAAAGGGTGAGTGGTATTATTAAGAAAGTGTCAGTTGCATTAAAAAGAAAGAGTCAGTGGTATTATAAAGAAAGAGGCAGTGGTATTATAAAGAAGGGTCAGCGGTATTATAAAGAAGGGTCACTGGTATTATAAATAAAGTGTCGGTGGTATTATAAAGAAAGGGTCGGTGGTATTATAAAGAAAGTGTCAGTGGTATTATAAAGAAAGAGTCAGGTGTATAATAAAGAAAGTGTCAGTGGTATTGAAAAGAAAGTGTCAGTGGTAATAAAAAGAAAGAGTCAGTGGTACTATAAAGAAGGAGTCAGTGGTATAATAAAGAAAGTGAGAGTGGTATTTTAAAGAAAGTGTCAGTGGTATTAAAAAGAAAGAGTCAGTGGTATTATAAAGAAAGTGTCAGTGGTATTATATAGAAGTAGTCAGTGGTATAATTAAGAAAGTGTCAGTGGTATTTAAAAGAAAGAGTCAGTGGTATTATAAAGAAAGAGTCTGTGGTATTATAATGAAAGGGTGAGTGGTATTATTAAGAAAGTGTCAGTTGTATTGAAATAAAAGAGTCAGTGGTATAAAAAGAAAGTGTCAGTGGTATTGTAAAAAAGGAGTCAGTGGCATAATAAAGAAAGTTTCAGTGGTATTAAAAAGAAATAGTCAGTGGTATTATAAAGAAATGGTCAGTGGTATTATAAAGAAAGAGTCAGGTGTATAATAAAGAACATTTCAGTGGTATTATAAAGAAAGAGTCAGTGGTATTATAAAGAAAGGGTCAGTGGTATTATAAAGAAAGCGTCAGGTGTATAATAAAGAAAGCGTCAGTGGTATTAAAAAGAAAAAGTCAGTGGTATTATAAAGAAAGAGTCAGTGGTATTATAAAGAAAGGGTCAGTGGTATTATAAAGAAAGAGTCAGGTGTATAATAAAGAAAGTGTCAGTGGTATTGAAAAGAAAGTGTCAGTGGTAATAAAAAGAAAGAGTCAGTGGTATTATCAAGAAGTAGTCAGTGGTATAATAAAGAAAGTGAGAGTGGTATTTTAAGAAAAGTGTCAGTGGTATTAAAAGAAAGAGTCAGTGGTATTATAAAGAAAGTGTCAATCGTATTAAAAAGAAAGAGTCAGTGGTATTATAAAGAAAGTGTCAGTGGTATTATATAGAAGGAGTCAGTGGTATAATAAAGAAAGTGTCAGTGGTATTAAAAAGAAAGAGTCAGTGGTATTATAAAGAAAGGGTATGTGGTATTATAAAGAAAGGGTGAGTGGTATTATTAAAAAAGTGTCAGTTGCATTAAAAAGAAAGAGTCAGTGGTATTATAAAGAAAGGGTATGTGGTATTATAAAGAATGGGTCGGTGGTATTACAAAGAAAGTGTCAGTAGTATTAAAAAGAGAGTCAGTTGTTTAATACAGAAAGTGTCAGTGGTATTATAAAGAAGGGTCAGTGGTATTATATAGAAAGTGTCAGTGGTATTAAAAAGAAAGTGTCATTGGTATTATAAAGAAGGTTCAGCGGTATTATAAAAAAGGGTCACTGGTATTATAAAGAAAGTGTCGGTGGTATTATAAAGAAAGGGTCGGTGGTATTGTAAAAAAGGAGTCAGTGGCATAATAAAGAAAGTTTCAGTGGTATTAAAAAGAAATAATCAGTGGTACTATAAAGAAGGAGTCAGTGGTATAATAAAGAAAGTGAGAGTGGTATTTTAAAGAAAGTGTCAGTGGTATAAAAAGAAAGAGTCAGTGGTTTTATAAAGAAAGTGTCAATCGTATTAAAAAGAAAGAGTCAGTGGTATTATAAAGAAAGTGTCAGTGGTATTATATAGAAGGAGTCAGTGGTATAATAAAGAAAGTGTCAGTGGTATTAAAAAGAAAGAGTCAGTGGTATTATAAAGAAAGGGTATGTGGTATTATAAAGAAAGGGTGAGTGGTATTATTAAAAAAGTGTCAGTTGCATTAAAAAGAAAGAGTCAGTGGTATTATAAAGAAAGAGGCAGTGGTATTATAAAGAAGGGTCAGCGGTATTATAAAGAAGGGTCACTGGTATTATAAAGAAAGTGTCGGTGGTATTATAAAGAAAGGGTCGGTGGTATTATAAAGAAAGTGTCCGTGGTATTATAAAGAAAGGGTCGGTGGTATTATAAAGAAAGTGTCAGTAGTATTAAAAAAAAGTGTCAGTGGTATTATAAAGAAAGTGTCAGTGGTATTTAAAAGAAAGTGTGAGTGGTATTAAAAAGAAAGTGTCAGTGGTTTTAAAAGAAGAGTCAGTGGTATTATAAGAAAGGGTCAGTGGTATTATAAAGAAACGGTCAGTGGTATTAAAAAGAAAGGGTCAGTGGTATTATAAAAAAAGGATCAGTGGTATTATACAGAAAGAGTCAGTGGTATAATAAAGAAAGGAGTCAATGGTATTATATAGAAAGTGTCAGTGGTATTATAAAGAAAGGGTCAGTGGTATTAAAAAGAAAGGTTCAGTGGTATTATAAATAAAATGTCAGTGGTATTATAAAGAAAGGGTTAGTGGTGTTATTAAGAAAGAGTCAGTGGTATAATAAAGAAAGTGTAAGTGGTATTATAAAGAAAGAGTCAGTGGTATAAAAAAGAGTCAGTGGTATTGTAAAAAAGGAGTTAGTGGCATAATAAAGAAAGTTTCAGTGGTATTAAAAAGAAAGTGTCAGTGGTATTATAAAGAAGGAGTCAGTGG